>CM057350.1:253253449-254453449 GCA_030015575.1 Agapanthus africanus
CTTAAAAATCCCAAAACCACAACCTAAAAACACTGCACCAAACTCGGTCATGAACCGAGTCAAAACGGCGGCGGTTCCGCGGCAAAAGAATACACATTGCCGCGGAACCGCGGCGCTTTGAAGGGATCACTCGACCGTTTTTGGTGGGCTTCTTCACAAAACCCTGAGATGATTTTTGATGTAAGATTTATTTTATTTTGAACAGAAAAAATTTCAACAGAAACTTTGGGTTTTGATGTTTTGGTTTTTCGATTTTTCCGATCAAACTTCCATACACTTTTACTACATAGCTAGTTTATGTTTAGTTAGGCTCTGATACCACTGTAAGTCCACGTTGCCCACCCCGGTGCTTACGGGGAGGTGGAAAACGGAATAAAAATCGGATTTTTATCATGCTAGGCAACATGGACTAGACAAAGGAGGATCTTTGCTAAACAAAAACAAGCTAAAGCTAACTAGAAACTAGCTAAAGGGTAGAATGGTTATACCTAGGGCTTTATGTCCTTCTCTCCTTGCTCCTTGGAGTAGTAGAAAGGGATCATCTTTGTCGTCTTCTCACGTCGAAGAAGGATCCACCTGAAAGCCTCAACCTTTGGCTTCAACTTCAAGCTAGAAGTAACTAGGGTGCTAGAAGTTCTAATCCTATAACCCTAGATGAGAGTAAAGATTATCAAGAAGAGGTTTTTCTCAAGCTCAAGTGTTTCTCAACACATGAGAGGGGAGAGCTTGAGGAAGAGGAAGAGCAAGAGAGAGAAAGTATATGATAGAATGAGAGAATTATGAAGCATTCTCACATATATGTGTGAATTATTATAAATTGATAATTAGCAAGATAATTGTCATGGCTTAATCAAGACATGACCATTATCATTTCATATTTAATGCTAATTGCAAGGATCAAAGAGCATCTTTTATATGGAATGATGATGGTCAAAGTGTCAACCTAGGTCAACAAGTCAAGAATGGTCAAAAGGTCAACAACCCTAACCATGCACAATTATATATAACTAATATCAATCAATCATAATACACACATAAGCATTAGGGTTAATAAAATGACAATGGTCATTAACCCTAATCAAAGTCCTCTCCCTCTGTCTCAAGCAACTGTGCATACGCACCCGTATTCGTGATCTGAGGAACACGAATACAAAGAGATAAAACCAATCCTAAATCATATACTAGGATCTGGCTTAAACCAAAGCCCACTAGTATAAGCTGTCCGGACAGCAAACGTGCACAAGTGCACGGATGTGAACGAACCCTGTCGCAAAACCATGCGACCTCTACTCATTCTGCCGAAAGGCGAATAGCTCTCTGTGTGGGACTCTAAAGACTCGACACTACGCTGGCAGTGGATTTAACCACAGACCGCAAGCGGCACTAGCTGTACGTAACGGTCCCCAGGTAGATGCCGATAAGAAGACTGACGAGGTGAACCCTATCCGAACTCCTACTGAGCCTGTATGTGACAGTCTCCGTACAGTCCGGTCTGTTCGTCTGATACATCGCATGGTAGGCCTAGAGGGGCGGTGAACGTCAGTCCCCTAATAGCGGTACAAGTCGTGTCGGAGTGTAGCCCAGAACACCCTGAGATAACACTTGAAACCTACCAGTATATCTCGCTTGCCCTGGCCAGGGACTACTTATGTAATGGCTCTCCTGGACACAGCGCGACATCAACCCCCAATACCGGGAGAGACGAATCCTGTCTAACCGTCATTGCCTCCAAGTGCTTCGGGACTGCACCCAAAAAATACCTGTTTGCACGACTCCTTTGAGCCGTGGTAGGATAGTAATCAAAGTGCAGTGGGAACACACTCGAGGCGAAGTGACAATGTCAAGTCAGCGGACTAAGCTGTACTCATGTCACCTGGGAACTGATAACTGACGATAGGTATAATACCAACCAACAGTTCCCGACGAGTCCTATCCAGTGTACTCGTAACCTAACGAGCACCCGCATACTATCTCAAGTACGACGTACTGACGGCTGTGGGACAGACCGTCTCCCACGCTGGGATGAGAAGCGCATACGCTAGTCTACTCCGGAGTATCGATGCCCTGTCTCGATAGTCCAACGACTAGGGACCTGTATAAGGATGTGCTTATGGATTACCCAGCCCCCACGAGTGTGAGTGCCATCACAACGCTGGTAATCAAGCAAAGATCCTAAGGGCTTTACTAATATGTATATCAGCGATATGCTAAAAGAAACACATGCACATATTAAAGCAGAGACAAACCAAGTAGCATACTACCATTTCGAGCAAGATTGTATATACAACTGTGAATATCCCAAGCTTCCATCAAGTAATATACAAACTAGTATGATACAGTAATGGCCTCTAGGGCATATACACTAACACATCGTATGTACAGTAATGGCCTCTAAGGCATACATATAACTAACAGAAATAGCTTGGGTTAGTGTCTCCCCGACGTAGATCATCTTCAGCCTCGAAGTCATCGAACCAAGCATGTTCGTTTCTTCGTGGAGCCTCTCTAGAGTCCGGAGTTTACGATCGCAGCGAACGGGACTTCTACACGGGGCTATTGAAGTGAAGGACCGGTCTACAAAGGATGTATTCCTTGCTCTCTTTACTTATTGCAAAGTGTTTGCATATCGATTACGTATATTTCTAATAAACGATTCTACTTAGGGTTAGCTAAAACGGTAAAAAATTGAATTTAGCATGGACGATGCCTCCTAAAACCTTGTTGCCGTCATGGGTAACCCTTCAACTAGCTTATCGCAGACCAAAGATCTCGAATAGAGTCTCGAACACTGTCTGAGGGATGGCCTATGTGAGTGGATCTGCAGTGTTGTTCTCCGAATCTACTCTCCTCACCTCGATCTCCTGGGGATCAACGATCTCCCTGATCAGGTGGTACCGCCTCAAGATATGTCTGGATCTCTGATAGGACCTGGGTTCCTTCCCTAAAGCTATAGCGCCGTATGTTGTCACAATACTAAAGTATTGGACCAACAATGGAAGGAACCTCCTGAAGTTCGGTTAAGAACATCAATATCCAGACCGCCTTTTTTGCGGCGTCTCATGCAGCGAACTACTCCGTTTCCATTGTCAAGTCTGCAATGGTGTCCTGCTTGGAGCTCTTCCAACAGACCGCCCCTGCACTGAGGGCAAAGCCATAACCCAATATGGACTTGGAGTCATTCTTATCACTCTGGAAGCTGGAGTCAGCAACGGCCTCGATTTGGAGGTATTTTCCGCCATACACTAAGAACATCTCCTTAGTCCTTCTCAGGTACTTGAGAATGTTCTTTACTGCTATCCATTGTTTCTCCCCTGGGTTTGACTGATACCGGCTTACCACGCTGAGTGCGTAAGCAACATCTGGTCTGGTACACAACATCGCATACATTATAGTGCCTACCGCAGAAGCGTATGGTATAGATGTGATGCGAGCCATTTCCAAATCAGTCTTTAGAGACATCTCTTTGGAGAGGGTGATTCCGTGACAAGCCGGTAGACTACCGTGCTTAGAATAATCCATACTAAATATTTTCAGTATGGTGTTGTCGTACCTTGACTGTGAAAGTCCCACCATCCTCTTTGATATACCACGATAGATCTGGATCCCCAGAATGTAGTTGGTATCACCCAGGTCTTTCATGTAGAACCTCTGTGACAAGAATCCTTTGACTGATTGTAGCATGGGAATGCCATTTCCTATCAAGAGAATGTCATCCATGTACTCAACGAGGAATTCCACAGTTCTTGCTACAATCATACTATAAATGCATGGTTCATCTGGATTTTTGATAAAGTCAAATTCTTTGACTGTCTCAATAAAAACAGATGTTCCAACTCCGTAATGCCTGCTTTAGTCCATAAATGGACTTAAGTAACTTGCACATTGTCCCGCTGCTCCCACTCTGATTGAAACCCTCTGGCTAATCCATATAGACGCACTCTTCCAAATCACCATTTAGAAAAGCAGTCTCTACGTCCATCTGCCGGATCTCAAAATCTTAGAAGGCAGCAATGGCAAGAAGGATCCGAATGGATTTGAGCATAGACACTGGAGAAAAGGTTTCATCATGGTCCAAACAAGGACTTTGATGAAAACCTTTTGCAACAAGTATAGCCTTATAGGTTTCAACCTATCCATCTACACCACTCTTCTTTCTGAAGATCCATTTGCAGCCTACGGGTTTTACCCCTTCTGGAGGAATGTTCAAAGTGCATACTTTGTTGGTGTACATGGACTCTATTTCGGTCCGCATTGCCTCTAGCCATTTTACCGAATCGCCGTTCTGAATGGCTTACTGGAAGCTAGTTGGCTCATCATTGTTAATGTTGCAATCCTCTCGATCTCCATCTATGAGAAAACCGTATTATCTCTCAGGCGGATGAGACTGCTTATTAGTCCTGCGGATTGGCGTAGGGATGTCCGGTTCTTTTAAAACCTCTGGTTCTACCATATTTTCAGTAATAGTTTTTAGTTTTGGAATTTCTTCCAGTTCTATTGCGCTCCCACTATTTCCTTTTACAAAAAAATGATTTTCTAAAAAGTGGGCATGACGAGAAACAAAAACCTTTTGTTCCTCTGCGTAATAGAAAAGATACCCCATGGAGTTCTTTAGGTATCCCACAAACCTATACAGTACTGAGTGTGCCTAAAGCTTGTCCGCATACTGCTTTTCAACAAAAGCTAGACATTCCTATATCTTTAGATACTGAAGATAGGGTTTCTTCCCGCTCCACATCTGATATAGTGTGGAAGGCACAGTCTTGGTAGGAAGCTTATTCAAAAGATATGCAGCTGATTCTAGTGCATAACTTTAGAAAGATCGCGGCAACTCAGCGTTACTCATCATGGAACAAACAATATCAAATAGGGTTTTGTTCCGCCTTTCCTATACACCGTTGTGTTGTGGTGTGTATGGAGGAGTAGGATGAGAGAGAATTCCATTCTCTTTTAGGTAATCCAAGAACTCGGCAATTAGGTATTCACCACATCGATCAGATCTCAGTGTCTTGATACTTTTGCCTGTTTTTTCCCCACTTCATACTTAAATTCTCGGAATACCTCAAAAGGCCTTGGATTTATGCTTCATCAAGAAGACATGTCCTTACGTAGAGAAATCATCTGTAAAAATAATGAAATAGGAATAACCACTTCGTGCATCTGTAGATTTTGGACTACACACGTCGCTTTGTATGTGTCCCAAGAGCTCGCTCACACTTACTCCGTGTCTAGTGAATGGAGTCTTTGTCATCTTTCATATGATACAAGATTGACAAGTTGCATAAGATTGATATTCGAACGGATCCAAATATCCCTCTCTATGTAACTTCGATAACCGTATTTCATTGATGTGACCCTTTCTGCAATGCCTTAAGGGAGACTTATTTAATTCTGGAGACTTTCTTTTAAGTGTGTTCTGGACATTTGAAAACCTGAGCTTGATTCAATATATATTGTCCTCTAGTATACCTGACCCAATCAAACTTTGATTTAGGTGGATGTGAACCACAAAGCTTACAAATTAGACTTGGTACACACAAACAGTTATGTAGAATCAATAGCTGCCCACTTGTCAATTCTAGGTGATATACCCTACGGATACAGCGTCCACGCTCATTCCGTTAGCAACCCTGAGAGTCATATCACCTGCCCTGATAACTCTATAGTTTCGCAAAGCCTGTAATGAATTACAGATATGAGATCCTGATCCGGTATCTTGTACCGAGGAAGTAGAGTTAATTAACAGACTGTTTTCAATCACAAACACACCCAAAGTCGAAGCCACAACATGCTTCGGATCCTGGATTCTGGCTTTCCAAGCCCTGCATCCCTTCAGCCAATGCCCTTTCCCGTGACAATAAGAACATCCCTCCTTCCCTAATGTTAACACCGAAACTTTTGCCCTTCCCTGTCCCTCTATCTTACTGACACCGCCTATCGGCTTTGTGGAGGTCTTCTTCTTCTCACCCTTGGCAGCCGCCTTGGATCCAAAAGAGGAAGATTCCCCAATAAGCAGAGCGGGTGTCTCCCTGGTTTCCTTCAGGGTTCCTTCAACTGGAAGTATAACTTTCTTCCCCTGGGCATAAGTAGGAGGTAGGGATTGTAGAATCAAGTCAGCATATGACTCGTTCTCCAACGTAGTCTCCAGGTCCGTGAGCTATTTAATACAGCTGATCATTGTAAGGACGTGGTCCCCTACAGATGACCCGACAGCCAGTCTCGCTTGAAGAAATTCTTTCGAGGTCCCATATCTTGTGATCGCAAGCTTTTGGCGTGTCGGAATTCAAAGTTTTAAAATTATAACCGCGATCAAGACGGTGTCGCTTTGCAGCTAGCCGGTTGAGCACGGGTGGATCCGCAGGGAGATAGTTGTATGTCCGTTCGTGTTTTAGACGAGTCAATGAAGAATTGTATATTTGTGTTCAATTCTATCCTAAGTGTTTCTATTTTATGTTCAAATAAACATGTTAAGGTTAAGGTCCGTTGGTAGAGTTAGGATTAGTCTTGTGCTTGTCTTTTGCCATTCTTAAAACGATGTTGGGATAATCGAAAGTAGCGGGGATTAGGAGGACATAGGACTGGGATTTGTGAGTTTAAGCAAGCTTTCCAACGCTAAATCCATTCCTAATGCCCCTTTTCCGTCCGCTAAATACGTTTATTTCCAACTCTCGGCCAAACACCCGCAACCATGTATCCGATTGTGTCACAACTACAAGTCACGTTGTAGTGCGCCCAAAGGACTTCTTGACTTAGATCGCGGCTTGTTCAGTTGATAAAACTGCACATTTGTTATTACATTTTTCCTACTATTTCCATATTAAAAAAGGTCTTTATTATAATATATTATACATATGAGGGTTTATCTGTAAAAATACAATTTTCCATGTGTTGATATATTACAATTAGCATTTGGTAGGAAAATGTATGCAAATAATATCATTGACCAAATCTTAACTCTACTAAATATTATTTGAGTTGTTGTGCAGAAATTTCAGGTCTAAAATCAAGGAAATCAAGTTGTTAAAGCAAACCTGCATAATTAAGAAATCAAAACTTAGTAATCAAGTCTGGCAGCAACTACGAGAAGATTTCCAAGTTATAAAGGTTCCAAAGATCGCCAAATGTCACAAAGATAGAGCCTCAGAAAATTGATCAATTGATCTCCACCCTTGGCCACGGATCCGCGGACAAACCCCCCTGTTGGCCGCGGATCCGCGGCAGTATAGAAGATTTAGAAGGTGAAAATTTTTGTGGTGGATCCTAACTGCTTGCTTCCAAATTTAGAAGCTAAGTTTCTGGCTTTAGGACTATAAATAAAGTCCGAGAGCCTCTTGGAAAAATCATCAAGCCGACGAGATCACGAAGTTCAAGACGGCTCACGCATCCAGGCTGATCATCAACTGTTCGTCTACCTCCTTAGAAGAGATCGAGAAGCAAACTAGTCTTTGTAATCATTTTCTAAGGAATCAAAGTGTAATGAATATTGTTGATTAATAAAGGTATCTTTCTTTTTCTTATTCTATTTCTTCGTTGTTTAATTATACAATTTCTCTCCACCGCTTTTTCTCCCAACACGCGCGAGTAATTCTCCGCTTGTAAGGGTTCGTAGGATTAGGGTAGGCTAATGGATGATGAACATCTCTAAACTCTTTTTAAGTCCTATAAAGATTATAAACTTTATCAAAAGAATCATTAACATCCTAATCAGGCGCGCTAACAATTCATTGTTAGTCCCAACCGCGATTAGAGATTAGATTAATGATTGTTTTGGTAAAGGCTAGATATGAACGGAGTTCCGTGTCGAGATAAGGGTTAAGAGTGGAATTCCTTTTCCCTCCAGAAACCCTAATCTACACGCATCACCGTCGTTCTAGTTTTAAATCTATTAAAGGATAAAAATGGTAACTTTTAATTAATCGTCCATAACTACTAAATCCTAACGAACCCTACAAGCCCTCTTATTATTTTAACTACATCCCTAAAATAATCTAGATCTATATATTTTGCATTCTTGCTTAACGTAGATCTAGAAACCTTTCCACAAAAATCTTTATTCCTCCTCTCTTTTTCAACACATCTAAAGTAAGAGTAAAAGATTCAACGTTTCCCAGAGGAAGACCCGTACTCATCTCGGTCTAGCTACGCGCGACACCGTTCTGATTGCGGTTAACTACAAAAACACTTTTTCGAACCAATCACGGCTATATATCACGTATAGCGAGCCTAAGTGAGGGGGTTGCGTTTGTTTGGTCGGGGTTCGTTTCAAGATATTTGGCGAAGAGAAGCACAAGGGATTTTTCCGTCCCTCATACCACCTTCCTTAACCTTAACAAGTACGGATTTATTCACACATTATAAAAGAAAATAAAGCAAAACAAGATGGAAGAAAAGAAGGAAAAGGAAAAAATACGATTTTACAAGCTAACTCTTGGGTCCTCACCTAAGAAAGGAACTCCGTCGAAATATCATCGCATGAAAATAATACGGAAAAGAAGAAAAGAGAAGAGCAATAAAACAAGCAAAGAAATAACAATAACTAATTAACGACAAGAATTAAAATTATAATACAAGATAATAAAATTACAAGACAATAAATAAAAGAGACAAGATAATAAAAATAACCCTCATCTTCATTTCATCATCCACTCAATGCTCTCACTACATTTTAATGGAGGAAGATATGATGAAGAAGAAGAAGCTAAACTAAACTACACTAATTTCTAACAAAAAGAAGCATCAAAAGAAGACCCTTGGTTTGGCACAAAACTGGGCTATTTATAGGCTCCGTGCTGAAACACTAGGGCAATATTCTCTGCCCAAATGAAGTTACCAAACTACCCCAAATATCCGAGTTGACAATGAGTCAACTCGGCCTCGGATCCGCCGCCGATTCTCCACTTAGGCCGCGGATCCATGGCTCTTTGGTGGAATTGGCATGTCGTTTTTTCTGGGGTTTCTTGTGTTTCTTTCCTCTTTTGTTCTACATGTTCCAAATTGCAAATTGCTTCCACAATATCTTCAGATCTGCAACAGGTCCAAAATGGCATCAAAAATAATTCTTTTGACCTCATCTCCCTCGAGCTCCGCGCACCCATTGATTCTTGTGCTGCCCCTCTCGTGCTCTGTGCTTGTCCGAGACACGAATGACTACTGTCATATATCTTGTCTCTGGAACTGGTACGTGGCATTGGACGGATACGGATGACCGGAACCCGGCTTTTATCTGTTGGCAACAGATGTTCTGGATTTTGGCGTAACAGTGGAGATTTTGTATGATTTGCGTTATTTTGGACTAGGAACATGTAGCCTGTAAATATGTAGCAAACACGGATTAAAAGCACCTAACTATAAACAAACGAGCAAAAGAATGGGCGGTATTAAATGCAATATTCTGGTATGAACATCTTGCGATACGAGATTTCTCTCCATATAAAACATTGTTATGGAGGAAGCTGGAAACTAAGTCCATCTTCTTGTGCTGCCTCTGGTATTCACCATATACTGAGGCCAACACGAGGCACTTGGCATTCGCACATTCTTTTTCCGTTGTCTTACGGATATCAATATCCGCGACGATGGAAACTGGACCTGGGACAGCGGGGGCTTTGAATAGTAATGTGGTGGGCCGGCTTGTCATAGGTAATGGACATCTGGACAAACCTTTGTCAGTCACTATAGTATAACTCAGTAATTTTACTATCTATCTGTAACCTAATCTGGTCACCTGGTCGCTGCAATTAGGAGAGAGTGAAGAAAACACTCAACTGCTAGTGTATATGCCTTAGGAGCCATTATTGTATCATACTAGCTTGTATATTACTTAATGGAAGCTTTGGATATTCACAGTTATATTAACAGTCTCGCTCAACATAGTAGTATGCTACTTGGTTTATGTTTATCTTAATATGTGTATATGTTAGCATATCTCGAATACATATTGATAGAGCCCTTAGGATCTTGCTTGATTACCAGCGTTGTGATGGCAGTCACACTAGTGGGGGCTGGGTAGTCTACAAGCACATCCTTTTTCAGGTCCTTAGTCGTAGGATTATCGAGACAGGGCATCGATACTCCGGAGTAGACTAGTGTGTAGAGGTCGCATGGTTTTGCGATGGGTTATTCGCCTTTGGGCAAAACAGAGTAGAGGTCGCATGGTTTTGCGACGAGGTTCGTTCACATCCGCGCACTTATGCACGTTTGGTGTCCGGACAGTTATTACTAGTGGGCTTTGGTTTAAGCCAGATCCTAGTATATGTTTTGGGGTTAGTTTTATCTCATTGTATTCGTGTTCCACGGATCACGGATGCGGGTGTGTATGCACAGTTAACTGAGGCAGAGGCAGAAGATTCTCATTAGGGTTATGGTACGGGTGTGTATGCACAGTTGATTATTGTCTTTTTCCAAGCCCTAATGAGAAAAGGAAATATGATTAATAATATTAGTTAACAATTATTGTGCCATGGTTGAGTTGAATTCTTGACTTTTGTTGACTTGTTGACTTAGTTGACCGGTTGACCAAAGTGGACTTGTTGATCATCATCATCATTTGTTTTCAAAAATGCTTCTTATTCTTTTCAAAAGCATTTAATGAATGAAATGATAATGGTCATTCATCTACTCACCATCACAAATTGTTAATTATTATTATTATTATCATATTTCTAAATTATGAGAGCATGGTTGTAAAAATGATATTCATTCTCACTTGCATCTTCTCTCTCATCCATTGTTCTCCTTCTTCCTCTAGCTCAAGGAAAATCCCTTTCATTAGTTGAGAACCATTTTCCTTTGAGATAAAACACCAAGACTACTCTCTAATCTTTCTAGGGTTCTAGGTTTAGCAAACCAAGCACCTTAGTTACCTCTAGGTTGAGGTAGGAGCTCAAGTTCGAACCCTCGGGTGGATCTATCTTCGACAAAGAGGAGACGAGGAGGAGGAGCCGTACAAACTATTACAAGGAGCAAGTAAGGAGGAGAACAACAAGAAGAGAAGGAGTTCAAGACCTAGGTATAACCATTCTACATAGTAGTTAGAACTTGTAGATTTTATGTTAGTTTTGTTTAGCAAAGATCCTTCATGAACGGTCCATGTTACCTATCGAGGAAAATTTTGATTTTTATGTGTTCCGCCTCCCCGAAAGAACCGGGGTGGGTAACGTGGACCTAACATTGCATACATCATTGCCACTCCTTCTTTTACCCTTTGCATTTCTCCAGAACACCTCGTATCACTACGAATATCCAATTCCATTGGATAAATCCATCGTATGGTTATATACGAACTCGAAGGAACTTGTTCCAGATTCGAGGATGGATTCTAGTTCTGGAGAGATTGAATAAGACTATTCAGTTGTCTTTTCCCTTTACCTTCTTTCAGGTTTTGAGGGCTCCTAGGATTAGGAGAGGGTACACCTATTACGCTTATTGGATAGTCTTCTTCCAAACCATAGGCAGGTGCCGAAAGGAAGGGAAATGAGAAAACCAATTAGCCAAAGTTGGGTGTATAGAAGGTAATTAGTAAAGACAAATAAAGGGATTAGAAAGAGGGAAAAGTAAATTGCGACTTCTATTATTCACGACCAAACCGCGCATTTCATCGCCACTCCTACTTCACCTTTGCCTTTTCCCGGTTTAGGAGAAATAGAATAAGGTTTATTCAGTTGTCTTTTATCATCACCTTCTCTCAGGATCCGAGTACTCCTAGGATTAGGACAGTACACCTATTACGCTTATTGGATAGTCTTCTTCCAAACCATAGGCTGGTGCCGAACGGTAGGGAAGGAAGAAAACCATTTAGCCTAACGATGGTGTACAGAAGGTAATGAGTAAAGACAAATAAAGGGATTTAGAAATATGGCAAGGAAATATACGGTTACAGTCATGAATCTGGATAATGGAAGAGGCATTACTAGGAATACCCGGATACCCTACGAAACATTTTAATGTTTCAGTTTCACTGTGCGTTGTTAATAGAAAACTGATTTCCCAATTAGATCCTTACTCCAGGGTATGTATTTACCAGGTATGCTTCTCACATATGTATGGTTTTACAGATGATGAGTGGGAGTAAGTTATTGGGAATTAGGCAATCATCCTCATTATATCGGGATTCGTTGTAATTGGTAATATTTGAGGAAATCTCCTGGGTTTTTGCCCGACGGCAAATATTTGGTTTTGAATATCCGTTGTTATGCACCAATTTCAAACTGATATATCTGTAAATTTATTTTATAAACTGAGATATAACTTTTTGAAATTATGTCTATGACATTTACCTATATAAGTTGATTGTTAGATAAGGAGCATTGAACAGTGGTGTAATTCTTCTTAACCATAAATACAGTTTTCAACCTACGACGCACAGGATTTGAGTTATTAAACTCAGGGGACTTATACAAAGTATTGTATATTGTCATGTGTCCATTAGGACAGAGGGGTTGGTCCTCGTACTATATTCTGTTGACTTTTGACTTCTCTAGTTTTAGACAAGTGTTTCGTAGAAATACAAGGTCTAAGTTTCGAGAAGTTATAGATACAAGAATAAAGTAGAGAACAACGTGTTGCAAGTATCAGGATTTTTCAAGGTGATCGAAAATGTAGATACTTGTGTTTGGTATTCAGTTGATAGTAATAATTTTAAGAACTTGCTTCTGTTTCAGATTACTCATAATTGGATGCACTCCTAAGTTGAGTAATGTTGATCAGCCTCTCTCCATTTAGTTGACATGCACTGGAGACAGCTGCATGATTTGAATCTGGTTCCAATTGAATCAGTGCCTCTGTTTCTATATTGTCTATAGAATGGATCATGTCTTAACTATGTTAAGGTATATGGAGTTGTCCGGATTATGCTTAAAACAAGACTCTGGATAACTCAAGGCGCGTTTCAGTAATGGCAGTTTGTGGGTTATCCCAGGCTATGACGAGGGTTGACTTTCTACCATCTGAAAGATCAATAGTGATATTGTTCTTGACTCGCCACAATTTTAGTAAAATGGACTTTTTCAGAAAACAGTAGTGGGAGTTTGGTAGAACTGGAAGTGATTCCAGAACCACAGACGATTACTGAAAATTTAATAAGAACCTAAAGATTCAATCAGTTTTGACATTCCATTAGCCATTCCGCAGATATGGTGGGTAACCTTAGGCACCAGAGAGGTACTTCGGTATTCTCAAAGACGGTGGCAGGGAGGTTCTTGTTTACCCAGACTTGATACTACTGTTGTTCCAGACTATGAGACCCAGCAGGAGGATGAGTATAGCGTCGTTCTAAACTTGTTTTAGAAGTGCACATGTATATGACTCTGCCAGAGGGTTGTTATAGTCAGTGGGAGCAGCGGAAGCATAGTGGACAAGTAGCTTATGTCCATTTATAGACTAAAGAAGATATAGCGGAGATAGATCGCCTATTTTTGATGTGACAGTCATAGGTTTTGACTTCATCAGAATAGGAGATGGATCTGTTAAGAAGATAGTAGGGTGTGATGTCCTGGTATTTGGATGACATGCACTTTGTAGGAAGTGAAGTTCCAATACTATGATAGGTTATACTGTGGTTGTCACACAGTGGTTTCTCTATATAGGTTTTGGATATTATATCAGGCATTCTGGTTAATAGATCTATGGATTTAGATCTAGATTTGGGTAGTTTCCCAATCTTGGTATTTAGACAACATTCTAAAGGTGTTTTAGAATGGACGACTCTTGTTATGGTGGTGTACCTGCAGGTGATGGAGTCACCCTCTCTAAAGGTGTCTTACAGAATAAAGGGGAGAGGGATGTGCATGATTGGCATATCACTTGCTTAGGCAATTGAGTCAATCATGAGATGTCAAGTACCACACCAGGTGTTTTTTTTGCACGAGATGCAATAAGTTTATATATATTAATCCAATCCTGGAGAAACATTCGGAAGCAGTTTATGAGCATAAGTGGATGTTCTAGGGATATGATAATTGCAGCCACCTTCAGGAGACGGTTATCATTCGAGGCTTCCAAGGTGACCTAGATGACAGAGTGACTGTCAGAGTTATATTTTTCTCTCTGACGAGGGGCAGTAGTTTGGACAGGTGGTCCAAGCGGATACTGAGGGAGGCATGGCGCAGGATACTGATTAAATTCAGTTGACGATACAATCTAAGAAGTTTACTGGATTTGGAGTTCATTTGTGAACTAGGTCCCATCAGATATCCAGACATATTCTAAGACAGATATTGCTCATTTCGGGAGATGTCTTTCTCCGTGAACTTGAGATAAAGAGAGACATAGAAAGAGACATCAGAGCGGATCCACTCACTGAGGCTATTTCTCAAACACAAGAGTTTCACAAACAGGCTTAATGAGACTGATCAGTAGAGAAGTTGGGTGTTCGGTATCACACGGGCTGTGAGTATGCGACATCGCAATAATTAGCCTTAAGTGCAAGTGGGAGATTGTTGGCTATAGTGCCCTTAAGTCAATTATTGGATCACATGCACGTGATTGCAATGATTGAGGGAGGACCTATATCGGTAGAACAGTCTTACTCGAGATGACAGTATGCTATCTGGTTTGTCTTCATCATCATGTACATGCTTCAGGTGACATTACAGATCACTATTACATGTTGATAGAGCCTATAGGATTCTTACTTAACTACCAGCAGTATGATGGCGATCATATACGTGAGAGTTGGGTAGTCTACAAGCGCATCCTTAAGGTGTCCCTAGTCATGGGAGTTTCGAGACTGGGCATCGATACTCCGATAGTAGACTAGTATATACGGATCGAGACCCCGATGAGGGGCGATGGCCGGTCTCACAAGCCATTGGTGTCAGTTGGTTCACCTAAGACGTATATAGGTGCTCATTGGGTTATGAGTACACCGGACAGGATTCGCCGGGCACTGCTGATTTGTACTATATCTATCATCAGGAGCAGTTCTCATGTGACATGAGTACAGCTTATTCCGTTGACTTGACACTGCTACTTTGCATCAAGTGTGTTTCCACTGTTCTTTGTTTGCTACCCTACCACGGTTCAAAGGATTCGTGCAAACAGGTAGTAGTTGGGCGCAGTCCCGAAGCACTTGGAGGCAGTGGCGGTTAGATAGGATTCATCTCTCCCGATATTGAGGGTTGATATCGCACTGTGTCTGTAGAACCATTACACAAAGTCCTTATCCAAGGCAAGTGAGATTTACTGGTAGGTATTCCAGTAGTTTCTCAAGGTGTTATGGGCTACACTCCGACATGACTTATACCGCTATTAGGGGTCTGACATTTACCATCCCCCTAGGCCCGATATGCGATACTCATAGACGAACATACCGGACTGTACGAAGATTGTCACAGATAGGCTCAGTAGGGTTTCAGGATGAGTTCGCTCATCAGGTACCCTTTTGCTCAATACATGGACAGCCGTTACGTACAGCTAGTACCACTGACGTGCTTGTGGTTAAACCCACTGCTAGCGTGTTGACGAGTCTTTAGAGTCCCCCACAAAAATTTTCCCAAGTTTGGATGAAACGTTGTAGAGGCCGTATGGTTTTATGGCAGGGTTCGATCATATACGTGCACTTGTGCATGGATCATGATCAGACGGATCATACTAGTGGGCTTTGGTTTAAACCGGATCCTAGTATTAGATTTGTTGGATTACTTTCATCTCATTGCATTCGTATTCAGTCGGAATGCGGATGCAGGTATGTATATACAGGTGAGGGGTATCCTTGTGATCCGTCACGAGTTTAGATGCTTCCATTCTCTTTTTGGGTTAAACATTTTGGTTTAAATATTTTGTGGTGGAAATTGTGAGTGGAAATCATCATGAAGAGCCATTATTGTGGCATGTGCATGGGTGATGACTCATGGTCTTTTTATTTGTGCAAATGTCACCTTTTTTATTGATTAGTGTGTTGAAATAATATGAAGAGAGAGAGGGCAGCCATGAGGCTAAGGTGTTGGTCCTGAGATAATTCTAGCACTCTCACATTATCATTACAACACAATAACAAAATGAAAGCTCTTCTTCTTCCTCTTTCTTCTTGAGCTCACAATCTCCATTAAAGGCATCATCTTCAACCTCCATCCATACAATCTCATGTGTTAAGAATCAATGGATGTTTAGAGAAAAAGTTATCACACACATTATCTACTTCACCTTGGACATGTCGACTAGCAAACTTCATGTCCGAGTTTCTTCAGTTTGAAGCGGGAGCCCGTAAAAAGACTTCTAGATGTGGTGCCATTTCGACGAGGAGATCGGAGATCGAGAGAGATCGGAGATGCAGCGAGGAGCTTAAGATGATGGCTAAAGACCGAAGGACACGGATCGATCGGTATAGCCATTCTAAAATTCTTTGTAGTTTGCTAGTTAATGGTTAATGGTTCGATCCGGGTGATTGGTTGTGGTAGCGCCAAGTTTGAAAAGTTTTTGTTCCGCATATGGCCTCGGATTGACGGCCGGGGCGCTGCCGTAACCCAATAAAGACATGGTCTCTTCAACTTCCATATCTCATATGGAGTAGTAGGCACTGATTTGGTAGGGACCATATTCAATAGGTGTATGGATGTCTCAAGCGCATACCCACAAAAGAAAATAGGCAACTCAGCGGTGCTCATCATAGAGCGCACCATATCTAATAGAGTAAGATTCCTCCGTTTCGATACTCCGTTGTGCTGTGGTGTATACGGAGAAGTAAGCTGAGCGAGAATCCCAATCTCTTTTAGATAGTCCAGGAACTCATTGCTCAAGTATTCTCCTCCTCGATCAGATCGAAGGATTTTAATACTTTTACCTGTTTGGTTCTCGACTTCGTTCTTATATTCCTTGAATTTCTCAAAAGCTTCAGACTTGTGTTTCAAAAGGAACACATGTTCGTATCTTGAGAGATCATCAGTGAATGTAATTGTAACATTTCAGAAAATATAAAATATTATTTTTGGAATTAATATTAAAATAATATATTTCCCGAAAACTGCCCGATTTGGGAAATTGGGGTTTTCGAAAAAGGGTATAAATATATAACAATAATTGTTAAATAAACAGAAATTAAATGATTTATTCATTTAAAAATATATTTAATGGATTTGGCATTTTTAAAATTTATTATATGCAATTTGGATAAAAACCCGATTAGTGCACTGCTAATCGCGATTAAGCCAAATCCGTGTTTCTACAGTTTTCATGGTTAGTGCACCATGACATGTTACATGTTATTTCATTTGTGTTGTTTTATTTGGGTGTATGTGTTTTTGGTGAGAAAAGAAAGGGAAAAATGTGTCATGATGACTTGAGGAGAGAGAGAGGGGACATAATGATGAGAGTGAGCATGCTAGGAGAGAGAATGAGAGTGAGAAAGAGAGAGGGGGGGGGGAGAGTGCTGCCCCATACCTTTTCCCCCACCATTTCTTTCACCTCCTTCTTCATCCACAAGCCCCTCATTCTACCCTCATGGCCCGTCTCCAAAATCTCATCAAAACCCCATACCCCCTTCACAAAAGATGATCACCTCCTCACCCTCATCGCAATGAACCAAGCAAAGTGGGATTTTGACAACATTGGGACTTCTAGGGTTTTGTTTGGGTGTAACCATGAGGTATATCTCTTTTCATTTAGGGTAGTTTGATTTCCTAGCATTTTGTTTAAGTTTAGAAGTCGTTTAGTGATGGATTTGTCAAGATAGAAATCTCTAGAGAAGGGTTTAGGTGATTGTGGGAAATTAGTGAACTCTAGTGGCTGTTGAAAGACCTGGAATTTAGTATAAAAACCAAAATACGGATTTAGGATTTTGTTCATTTCGGTTTTGTGAGTATATAGGGTGTGTAGGGAAATCTGGAGCAACCCGGGGAATTTTTGAGGAAAGCAAACAACTCCAGGGACCAAATTAGAGTACTAGGAGACCACCATGAGGAGACGAAGCCCAGAGGACCCTTGGGGGCCGAGCTCGCCGGATTTTAGGGCCTTGGTGCCGGCCACTTGGTGAGGGTAGGGGTCTAGGTTAGTCCAATAGGTCATATACACCTTGTACTACACCCTAGACTTGTTTGTGCAACTCCTTTTGGCCTGAGTCAAAATCTGGGAGCACATTAGAGTATTTTTGGCTATGTTTTCTGTATTTTGGAATGTTTGATTTTTCTAATTGGATTTGTATTTGGTTGTTGGATGTTTGTACATCAACAACAAGGGTTGTTTGGTTGATTTTGTACGCGTAAGCTATAGTTTCTAACCTATGAGCAATGTGCGTGCCGTATTGGATTTCAGAACTTGATTTTAATAGCGTTACGATATGTGTTGTTATTGTAGTTACCTTCGCGTGGATTCCGTGGTGACGGAGCGTGGCATCACCGACTTCGGCCTGCGAAGGCCAATGTGGGTAGATCTATATCTACGGGGAAGTCGGGTGGATGGCGTATAGCACCCCCACAAAGTTTTGGTGGAAACCGATTTGTAGCATATGGTTAAGAAAACCTAGATTAGGAAACTAGGGTTAGAGTTAAAAGATAGTTAGTGAAACCATATTATAAACTAAAGGATAGTTAGAAGTGTTTGATACGACTAATATATAATGACGGGATTTGAGGATGACGTATGACGATATTGCCGTTTAGGGTACTATAGGACTAGATAGCCGACGTAGATGTGTCATACGAAACGTACCTATTTCCAAACTGAAGAATCGTATGCATCATTTAAATAGATACCTTGAGGGACGTTACGGATTTTCAAATGATATCTCTTCCTTAAAAACACCGTATCCCCTACATTCAAAACTACGAATCGCATTTTTAAAAACTGATTGTATGGTTCGGGTGTGGTTGTTAGATTAGATAGGTATGCGTATAGTAAAGGTTGAATGTATATATAACATTTGATTCGATGTGAGATATAAATGTGGTGAAAAGAATGTACGATGCGATAAAATGACTTGGTGATATGTTGGTATACGAATGCGAGTCGATTGAGATGATTGATACCTTGCCGGTCCCCTGATATGAGACTGTTATGGATGTGACATGGGATATAGGTATATAGATATATATAATGTGGTGGATCGTGAGTGATATGTCGTACGTGACGTTAGGTCCGTACCCCTCATTGTCTTATAGGCTGATAGGATCCCTAATGGTTTAATGCCGCCGTACGATGATTTTTCCGTACGTGATGAGTTGACTTGATGATTGATCCATACCCTTGACTAGAGGATGTCGTACGATGGATTTTACCGTACGTGATGTTATGTGGCTATATGCCGATTGATAGATTCACCGACTCGGTCATGTTAGATACGTATACCCGTCAGCATTTGCATATGATTTACCTTATGCTGCATTCATGTTATTCACATTGCATTACTTATACCTGTGCTAGTACACCTACACCATTATCGATGATGAGTAGGTTACACATACACAGATTGTCGACTCACACACTTCATCATCGATAATTACCATGTCACTACACAGTAGGATTGTTGCATCATAATATGACTCTTCGCATAACATACTTGTGTATATACCACTTGTACACCCATATTGGCGCACATACATATTGTACACTCATACTTGCGTATATACCCACTTGTACATCCATATTAGCGCACATGCATATTGTACACTCATGCTTGCGTATATACCACTTGTACATCCATATTAGCGCACATACATATTGTAAACTCATGCTTGCGTATATACCACTTGTACACCCATATTGGCTCACATACATATTGTACACTCATACTTACGTATATACCCACTTGTACATCTACATTAGCACACATTAAATTGTTAGTGTATAGGCCCTAGAGGCCATTACTGTATCATACTAGTTTGTATATTACTTAATGGAAGCTTGGGATATTCACCTTGTATAGACAATCTTGCTCAAAATAGTAGTATACTACTTGGTTTGTTTCTACTTTAATGTGTGCATGTGTTTCTTATAGCATATCGCCTTTACACATTAGTGGAGCCCTTAGGATCTTTGCTTGATTACCAGCGTTGTGATGGCAGTCACACTCATGGGGCTGGCTAATCCACAAGCACATCCTTATGCAGGTCCCTAGTCGTAGGACTATCGAGACAGGGCATCGATACTCCGGAGTAGACTAGCGTATGCGCTTCTCATCCCAGCATGGGAGATGGTCTGTCCCACAGCCGTCAGTACGTCGTACTTGAGATAGTATGCGGGTGCTCGTTAGGTTACGAGTACACTGGACAGGACTCGTCGGGAACTGTTGGTTGGTATTATACTTATCGTCAGTTATCAGTTCCCAGGTGACATGAGTACAGCTTAGTCCGTTGACTTGACACTGTCACTTCGCCTCGAGTGTGTTCCCACTGTTCTTAGATTGCTACCCTACCACGGCTCAAAGGAGTCGTGCAAACAGGTAGCAGTTGGGTGCAGTCCCGAAGCACTTGGAGGCAGTGACGGTTAGACAAGGATTCGTCTCTCCCGGTATTGGGGGTTAATATCGCGCTGTGTCTAGGAGAGCCATTACACAAAGTCCCTGGCCAGGGCAAGCGAGATATACTGGTAGGTTTCCAGCGTTATCTCAGGGTGTTCTGGGCTACACTCCGACACGACTTGTACCGCTATTAGGGGACTAGCGTTTACCGCCCCCCCTAGGACCACCATGCGATATTCTCAGACGAACAGACCGGACTGTACGGAGACTGTCACATTCAGGGTTAGTAGGAGTTCAGATGGGTTCACCTCGTCAATCTTCTTATCGGCATCTACCCTGGGGACCGTTACGTACAGCTAGTGCCGCTTGCGGTCTGTGGTTAAAACCCACTGCCAGTGTAGTGTCGAGTCTTTAGAGTCCCACACAGAGGGTTATTCGCCTTTAGGAAAAACAGAGTAGAGGTCGCATGGTTTTGCGACGGGGTTCGTTCACATCCATGCACTTGTGCACGTTTGGTGTCCGGACAGTTGATACTAGCGGGCTTTGGTTTAAGCCAGATCCTAGTATATGTTTTGGGATTGGTTTTATCTCATTGTATTCGTGTTCCTCGGAACATGGATACGGGTGTGTATGCACAGTTGACTGAGGCAGAGGCAGAGGACTTTCATTAGGGATAATGACCGTTGTCTTTTTCTTAACCCTAATGTATATGTGAAATATGATTATTAATATTAATTAATTATAATTGTGTTATGGTTAGGGTTGTTGACCATTTGACTATGGTTGACTTGTTGACCTATGTTGACATATTGACCATCATCATTTCACATGAAAGATGCTCTTTGATTCTTGCAAAATTCATTAATGTGAAATGATAATGGTCATTTCAAGTTAACCATCACTATTATCTTTAATTAATTATTTAATTACCCTAATTCACATATATGTGAGAATGGTTGATATTATCCTCATTCTCTCATGCTCATTCTCTTTCATCCTCTTCCTCTCTCTCAAAGCTCTCCCCTCTCATGAGTTGAGAACCATTTGGCTTTTGAGATAAAACACCAAAATTACTCTCTACTCTTTCTAAGGTTCTAAGTTTAGCACACCAAGCACTTTAGTTACCTCTAGGTTGAGGTAGGAGCCAAAGGTAGAGGCTCTCGGGTGGATCTTTCTTCGGCAAGAGAAGGCGACGAGGACGACCTATTCATCCCACTCCAAGGAGCAAGAAGAAAAGGAATTCAAGACTTAGGTATAACCCTTTAACCGAGTAGCTAAATCTTTTAGCAGGGTTGTTAGTTTTTGTTTAGAAAAGATCCTCCTTTTTAGTCCATGTTGCCTTGAGTTCTAAAAATCGAATTTTTATACCGTTTCCGCCTCCCCGTAAGCACCGGGGTGGGCAACGCGGACTTACATTGGTATCAGAGCCTAGCTAAACACAAACTAGCAAGTTAGCAAAGTATCTAGAATTTCGATCGGAGAAAAATCACAAAACACGTTTCAAAAACCTAACTTTCTGCCGATTTTTAAACCTGCTTTAAAAATAATAAATCATACACTAAAAATCGGCTCAGGGTTTTTAAAGAGCACCCAAGAAAAATGATCCAGCGAGTCGACCAACTCACCGCGAACCGCGACAAGAGCATGCTCTTGCCGCGGATCCGCGGCCAAGTTGACTCGGGCGTGGGTCGTTTCTCCTGCAGTGTTCTTATATTAACGTTTTGGGATTTTTAAGATGGTTTGTTTCTGCCCAGATTTTCCAGAGAACAAATTTGTTTTTGGGGTGGTTACAAATCCGTATTTTGATCGAACTTCTCTAGACTTTGGCTAATGGGTAATATCTGTGATGTGATATATGTATTGAACGTCTGCTAATCGCTATACGTCGATTAGCGGGGGTTATACATATCTGTGATCTGTAATGTTGATGTTTTGTGTATATGAATTCGTTGAATTGTCGCGGATGAATAGCCTGGGGGTTGTGAGATGAGAGTTTTCTTTATCTTTCAATTCATGTAATATGTAAATTGATGTAATATTATTTATATGGCCACACAACCGGGATGGGGTTGTAGCCGTCATTGTATAATTTCTTTTACTGTTTTTGCTCCTAGGATAGACCCAAGGTGGGGTGCATAAACGACCGGGTACCTCGAAGTGCCGAGTGGCCTACTCACGTTGTTAAGGGAGGTTGCTTCACTTCGGATACTTGGCGGGTAGTTTGCCGCACCTGTAGGGGTCTAGGGTGGGGATTGGCTATTCATCGCGACCGTGTAATCCGCTCTTTGTTACAGGCTCATACGGAATGCGGATTCCTAGTATATCCAATGTGTTCATCTGTGATCTGGAATGGCTATCATTGCATGTGACGAATGTAAATATCTATATGTAGATATCTATTTAGGCGTTGCTTATGTTTTGCATCCGTGCTAGTCCATCCCCCGCTCTGTCGTTAGTTAAGTAACCTAACGGGTGATGACGGGACCCCGTGGCGAATGCAGATGGCATAAGCGTACGTCATATTTTCATTGTTTTCTGCAATGGTAGGATTAATTGATGGGACGCATTAAAATTAATGCAAGAAAATAAACCAAGTAAAAGTCGTTGGAACACTTCAAAACCACTCGGTTCTTTTCAAAAGCCAACTTTTAAATGCGGAGCTTGAACCACTCCTTTTAAAAGCTATCCAGTTCCATTGATTATATCAAGTTCACTACGTCCACGGTTTCGCCAAAACCATTTCGTAGCCCCCCATCATTTCAGTTAAATATTCGGTAGTATTCAAGCTATGTATTTTGACCTTACGCCAAGGCATAGTGATTGGTAGCTGCCGGATATTTATCTGTTGCATAGATAGAATGCGTTGGTTTGAGATAGTCGTACTGCCATTTTGGCCTACGTCAAGGGTAGGTACGGGTCGGTTCAAATTAACCTGGATAATGATGGGTAGAACTTGACATGCAACTTATGACATTTTGACCTCACGCCAAGGTCATAAGAGCATGGGGCAAAAATCCACATCGGGAGTTTCAAAAAAGACTGAAACTTGCTAGCACTGCATACCATTTGGAGTGTGATGATTCTGGTAGGATTCCTTCAGTTTTGTCACACGATGATATTTGGATCCCGATCCTACTGTGAGTATATGCTACTCCTCCAGAACTTTCTCACTTAACGATCAATGCTACAAACCAAGTAGGTGTCTAGAAAGGTGTTAGCGAGGCTATGCCCACAGGGAAAAGAGGTTATTTAATTAAGGAACTTCGTGAAAGCGTTGGAAAACCTCCCTCGAAGTACCAACACTGGCCTGGCTGAACGGTTAAGCAAGTATTGTACGGTGAGATTGATCCCGACTAATTCTTCCTTTTTGGTTTGAGGAGGGATTCGAGAGACAGTGGGAGCCATCCTGTTTAGACAAATTAAAAACCACTCTAAACTTGCAAGAGCATCATGCTAAAGTGTTTCTTCTCTCTCTCCTAATTGCAGCGACCAAACATCATGACTGGACTTAAGTTACTACTAGATAAAAACATACTAACAGGGCCAAACTACAAAGACTGGCTCAAGAATGTCAAAATGGAAATCACTTATGACAAGTTGGGGTATCTCCTTACCACCAAAGCTCCCCCTGTCCCAGGTCCCAAAACCAGTGTCGCGGATAAGGAAATCCGTAAGACCTGGGAAATCAATTGCGCGAAGGCCAAATGCCTCGTGCTTGCCTCTATGAAAAATGAACATCAGAGGAGGCACGAGAATATGGACCTCGAATCCATATTTCTCCATACAAAAGAACTGTATGGAGAGCAATCCCGTATCGCCAGATACGAAGTCTCAAAAAGCTGTTTTCGGCGAGATTGGCCGTCGGATCATCGGTAGCGGAACACGTGCTTAAGATGATTGGCTATATTGAAGAGCTCGCAGACCTTGGGACCATGTTAGAGAACGAGCTCTATACGGACTTGATTCTCCAGTCCCTTCCTTCCACTTACACCCAGTTTATCATGAACTTCAACTTGCAAGAAAAAGAAGTTGAACTTTCAGAACTCCTCAACATGCTGAGGAATGCAGAGGGCACCCTACAGAAAGGTGGGGAAACATCCACTTTGTTTGTAGGAGGATCTTTCTCTTCTAGGTCCAAGGCGAAAGCCAAGGGAAAGAAGAAGAAAACCCCCACCAAACCAAGGGGCGTTGTTAGTAAAGCGGATACGAAGGGAAAGGCAAAGGCAACAAAGGTAGAGGGAAAGCTTGTGGGGAAGGAAGAGTGCTTTTACTGTCACAAGAGTGGACACTGGAAAAAGGATTGCAGGGCTTGCAAGGCCAGAAATCAGGATCTGAAGCAAGTTGCGGCTTCAGCTTCAGGTGTGTATGTTATTGAAAACTGTCTATCAATAAACTCTACTTCCTGGGTATTGGATACCGGATCAGGATCTCATATCTGTAATGTTGGATATATGTATGCCCTAGAGGCCATTATGAGATAGTGTATGTACTGATGTGTATATATATATATATATATTCGGGGGACAGTCTTGCTCGATATGATAGTATGCTATCTGGTTTTACTTTATCATATGTTCACTTGATCATGTTTATATTCATTTGGTGCATGTTGATAAAGCCCTAAGGATATTGGCTTGACTACTGGCATTATGATGCGGATCATACTAGTGGGACATCTGTAGTTTATAAGCACATCCTTGAAATGTTCCTAGTCGTAGGTATATCGAGATAGGGCATCGATATTCCAGTTTAGACTAGCGTATACCATTCTTGTTCCATATGATGGGCGATGGATGATCCCATATCCGTCTGGTGTGTTGACACCGAAGATAGTATACGGGTGCTCAGTGAGACTGGGTACACTGAACGGACTCACCGAGAACTCCTATATGGTATTATATCATACGTCGGATAGCAGTTCTCAGGTGACACTGGTACAGGTTAGTCTGTAGACCCGAGATCGTGATAGAGTCTTGTGTGTCCTCCCACTATACTTTGATCTCCACCCTACTGCGGCTCTACTGAGTCATACAAACAGGTGGATTTTGGGTAAAGTCTCGAGGCATATGGAGGCAGTGAGCGATAGGAGGGGTTTCGTCTCTCCCGGTATTGGGGGTTGATGCTGTGCTGTGCAAGATTGGCTATAACGTGAAGTCCCTGGCCAGGGCTGCTGAGATATTACTGATAAGTGTTATCAGTAAGTTTCTCGATCTGTTATAGACCATATACCGGCATGACTTATTGAGTTATTGGGGTCGACGATTCCATCCCTAGACTCGATATGTAGCATATCTGACGAAGAGACCGGACTATACGGTTAGTGTTGCCGGATGGATTGACAGGAGTTTTGACAGGTTCGCTTGTTCTTATTCTGATCGCTCAATACCCGGGTGGCCGTTACGTTTAGCTGACTGACCGCTTGCGGCTTGTAGGTGTTTGATATAATCATCATGTACTGCTGGCGTTCTGACGAGTCTTAGAGTCCCACATAGAAATTTCTCGGCTCTGGCGAAACGAAGTGGTGCACATATGAGATATGTGCGGAGCCTCGATTAAATACTAGTATATGATACTGTATTTTAATCGGGCATTTAATATTAGTCGGGTCGTATAAGATATGACCAATTTATTAAATCAAGTGTTGATTTAATATTGGCTTTTATATTATTTATTTAAATCCTTTTCTTCTTATGGATACATGCATGTACATGTACATGATGATGTGCATACATACATACATACATGAAAAGTATCATGGTTGATGATACAAAGAGGATGGCAATATAAGAATCATATTGTAGATAAAATAATATATGGATATTTTCAATAAAGATTAAAGGCAAAAGAAAAGATTAATGAGTCATTTCTTCTACACTTTTCTACACATTTCCATGGTTGAATTTAACTCAACCATGGTTTCTTTTCCTTTTTGCCTTTAACCTAAATTGAAATATCTAGATATTATATTTAACTATAGTTATGGTTATGATAAGATATCTCTCTCTCTCTCTCATTTTCATTATTATTATCATTTTCACTCCAAAAGAAAAAGAGAGAGCCATCTTCTTCCTCAAAAAACCCTAGCTCTCTTTTAAATGTTAAAATAGAGTTAGAGAAAGAAAAGAAAAGGTATTAAATAAGAATAGCAACCACTTCATCATCCTACACAACCTTAGCTATCTTGTGTAGGGTGTTGTGCTTCAAGTTTTTCAAAGATCGAAGGAAGCATCAAGCTTAGGGCAAAGTGCTTCGGGTGGATCGTCGTGGACGAGGAGTTGATCAAGCGAGCCCTTTCAAAGCCAAGGAGTCTTCCAAAGAGGTCTACAAAGGTTGTAGTCTTATCACTTAGTATAACTTAACTCTTAATTGTTGATACTATTAATAGTTACTTCATATATTCTAGTTCGATTCTTTGTATAGTTTGCTTAGCACCTCAAAATTTTATTGTTATAGCATGTATGATGCTTCTAAACCCTAATAGAGGTGTTAAGGAAACCCTACAGTGGTATCAGAGCCAAGCTAGAGCTTTGTGGTAACCTAGACGATGTTGAAAACATCGAACGGACGAAAAACGATACCCGGGGGGTGCTCTCTGGAAATTTTTTCAAAACCTGGAATTTTTCAAATTAAAAATATGCAAAAAATTAAGCAGGGAAATATATGGGCCCACCAGAAAAACGATGCCCTAAATCGACCATACGACCGCGGAACCGCGGCCAAAGTGGCCTTGTTGCGGCGGTTCCGCGGTGATGTAGGTGATTCATGGGCCGTATTTTCTTGTGCTGGCCCGTATGTGTTTTCTGATGTTACTGGTATTTTTAGAATCTGCTCAGGTGTTGAGCTTTCAGAGCAGTCTGTGGTTGTTTAAATCGTTTGATCGGATGTTTCAACGTCGCTTAGTTTAATAGTATGTGATACAATAATTGAAATCTATAAATTTGTTTGTTACGTGTAAATCTAGCAGTTCGGTCTCGGGATAAACGGAAATCTTGTTGAATTATCCGGTTTGTTTTGAAAAGGTGTTTTATTGAATGAGACCCAAATGCGAGCTTTACATTATTTAGGCATGAAATCTTGTATATGTGATATTCCGGATTTGTGTTGTCTAAAGGCAGTTAAAGATTCCAATTGTTGTATTTTTTTTCCATTTTATTTCTCTGTGACCGTAAGTGTAGTATGTATTACCGGTTTTCGTTGCTATACATCAATGACGATCGGTGTATGCATACTTATTTACGTTGATGATATTTGATATTATGTGTCGATGAGATTTGAAATGCAGGATTGTCGCAATGAATAGCCGGGGGTTTTCTTTTTTTATGTGAGATGAGAGTATACTTTTAATTCATTTAAAATTAAATTGTATGTAATATTCTTTTATTTGGGGAACTTCCGGGATGAGGTTATTGTCACCAGTGTTGTATATTATTTACTTTTCCGCATTAGGATAGACCCAAGGTGGAGGGCACAAGTGACCGAGTTCTTGGGTTCAGTGGGAGGCCATCTCGAGGAGTCGAGACCGGGTCTCCTAAACTCCAGAATTGGTAGGGTCGCTTGCTGCTCTCGTAGGTGTCTGGGGGTGTGGGCTTGGCTATTCATCGCGACCGTGGAATCCGTAATTTTTATTGCTGGCTAAATATAAAATACGGACCTCCTAGATATCTTTTATGTGCTTCTGCTGCTTTTATTATCTGATGTGATCTTTTAATGCATATCTGAGACGAATGAAATATTATATATATATATATATGATATATATTAGACGTTACTTATGTTTTTCACCCGCACTAGCCCCGTCCCGGTATGCCGTTAGTTAAGTAACCTAACGGTGCATATCAGGGCACTGTGACGAATGTGAGTGGCATAAGTGTACGTTATATTTTCGTTTCTTTTTGTAATGGCTTAGGATTTAAATGATGGGACTACATTAATGAGATTAACGTAAAAGATAAATGAACCTAAAAAGATGTTGTAGAATCAGATTTGAAACACACTCGGCCTTTTTGTAAAAAAGCAAGTTTCAAAATGCGGAGCTTAAGCCACTCCTTTTAAACCCATTAGATTCTACAACGATATCAAGTTCAAAGCGTCAAAAGTTTTCTTAAAAACTATCCGCAACCCTCCGTTATTTTAGAAAGTAGAGTACTTAGTATTCGTGCTGCGTATTTTGACTTTAGTTAAGGCGCAGTGTACGGTAGCTGAGTGATGTCTTCCTACACTGCATATGATGCAGATTAGTTAGGACATTCATATGATTATGTTGACTTTAGTTAAGGGTCATATGAGTGGGTCTAGTTAATCACGAAATGACGGGAAGAACTTGACTAGCACTTATGATATGTTGACTTTAGTTAAGGTCATAAGTACTAGGGGTAAAAATAATATCGGGAATTTCAAGAGTTGAAAATTAGAATGAGATTGTATATCTTCTATATGATAGTAGGATCCCAATCCCACTGCGAGCAAATGTTGCTCCCGGAAGAATTTTGCACTTTACAATTAGCTGACTCGGTAGGTGTCTAGAAAGGTGCCAAACGGGGCTATGCCTCTGGGAAGACAAGGTTTACTTTAATTAGGTCCGTGCAAAAGCACAGGGAACCTCCCTCGAGTACCGGCACTGGCCTGGCTGAGAGGTTGGCGAAGTTTTAGAATGTAATTAATCCCGGCTAGTTTTCTTTTTAAAAGGTTTTGAAGAAAATTTGATAAAAACAGTGGGAGACATCGATTAGACAAGATAATAACCAATCTGATCTTTGCAAGAGCTTTCGCTAAGTGTATTCTTTTCTCTCTCTTAATGGCAGATACCCATGACAGGACTTAAGCTTTTATTAGATAAAAACAAGCTGAATAGGACCAACTATAAAGACTGGCTGAGGAATTTAAACATAGCCTTGACTTATGATAAAGTATCATATGTCCTTACAGCTCCAGCCTTGCCCCCCTAGGTCCTAAATCTTCAGTTGCGGATAGGGAAATCCGCAAGACATGGGACGCTGACTGTGCCACGGCAAAATGCCTCGCGCTTGCATCGATGGATAACACACATCAAAAGCAGCACGAGAATATGGACGTACAAGCCATATTCCTCCATACAAAAGAGTTGTATGGAGAGCAATCCCGCGTATTACGATACGAAACGTCTAAGAAACTGTTTCAGATGCGCATGACCGCTGGCACAGCAGTAGGAGACCATGTTCTGAAAATGATAGCTCTCATAGAAGAGCTTGAGGACCTTGGGTGGACAATGGACAATGAACAGTATACAGATATTATTCTGCAGTCTCTCCCCTCCACCTTTGCTCAGTTCATCGTTAACTTCAACATGCACAACATGGAGAAGGAACTGCCTGAACTTCTTAATATGTTAAGGAGTGCAGAGAGCACACTGAAGTCAGTGAAGACTCCCGTTATGAGTGTTGGGCAATCCTCCTCCTCTTACCCAAAGGCTAAGGCCAAGGGAAAGATGAAGAAGAAACCCACCAAACTTAAGGGTGGACTCAAAAAGGTGAAGGGAAAAGGCAAGTCCAAGGTTGGGGCATCAGAGAAAGGTGAATGTTTCCATTGCAAGAAGACGGGACACTGGAAGAGGAACTGTATTGAGTACCTAGCACTCAAGAAGAAGCATGGTGATGCTTCAGCTTCAGGTGTGTTCGTAATTGAAAACTGTTTTTCTATTAACTCTGCTTCCTGGGTATTAGATACCGGTTCGGGTTCTCATATTTGCAATTCTGTGCAGGCGTTGAGAAATAGCAGAGTTCTGAAGACAGGTGATCATACTCTCCAAGTTGAAAATGGTTCCAATGTAAATGCAGTTTCAGTAGGAGAGTATCACCTAGGTTTGCCTTCGGGTTGTATATTGGTTTTGAACCCGTGTTATTTTGTACCAAGTATGCTTTGTAATATTATATCTGTTTCCTTGTTAGACAATGAAGGGTATCATTTTGCTGTGTAACACAATGTTATGAACATTAGACTGAATCAAGAGTTGATTGGTTGTGGTACATTAAATAACGGGATATACGTCCTTAATCAACACACAGTTTTCAACGTACAACACAAAAATAAAAGAAAATTTTCAGAGATAAATGAAGCTTTTCTTTAGCATTGTAGACTTGGTCATATTAATGAAACAAGACTAAACAAGCTTCATAAAGATGGATATTTAAATTCATTTGAGTATAAATCTTATGCAACTTGCCAGTCTTGTATCAAAGGTAAAATGACTAAAACCCCGTTTACAGGACACGGAGAAAGAGCTACTGAGCTCCTAGGCCTCATACATAGTGATGTATGCGGACCAATGTCTACACATACAAGAGGCGGTTTTTCATACTTCATAACTTTTACTGATGATTTATCAAGATTTGGTCATGTATATTTGATAAAACATAAATCTGAAGCTTTCGAGAAATTCAAGGAGTATAAACATGAAGTAGAAAACCAAACAGGAAAGAGTATCAAGATACTTCGATCAGATCGAGGTGGAGAGTACTTAAGTACTGAGTTCTTAGACTTCCTAAAAGAGAATGGGATTCTCTCTCAGCTCACTCCACCTTACACACCACAGCACAACGGTGTGTCAGAACGAAGGAACCGTACCATATTAGATATGGTACGATCCATGATGAGTGATTCTGAGTTACCTCTCTCGTTTTGGGGGCATGCATTGGAAACAGCAGCTTTTTTGTTAAACAAAGTTCCAACCAAGACCGTATCTACCACTCCATATGAGATATGGCATGGGAAGAAACCATATCTTAAAAGAGTTAAGATTTGGGGTTGTCCGGCTTTTGTTAAAAAGCAGAATCCAGACAAACTCGAGACACGATCAGTCAAATGTATATTTGTAGGATATCCTAAACATTCGTTTGGGTATCTTTTCTACCACAAAGAGGAACAAAAAGTATTTGTTTCTCAGTATGCCACCTTTTTAGAAGATGAGATTTTTTCAAACAAAACAAATGGCAATGTGGTAGATCTAGAAGAAGTTCTAGAAACACAAGTTACAAATGACAACTTGGCTGAACCTGAAGTTATAACAGAATCTAATGAACCTCAGCCACTCCGTAGATCTGGTAGGACTTCTCGCCTACCGGAGAGATACTACGGTTTTCTCGTTGATGGTGATAGAGAAGATTGCATCATGGATGATGATGATCCTGCCAGTTTTCATCAGGCTATCACGAGTGGTGACTCTGTGAATTGGCTGGATGCCATGAGATCCGAAATGGAGTCCATGTACACCAACAAAGTATGGACTTTGGAAGATGTACCCTCCGGGATAAAACCTGTGGGATGCAAATGGATCTTTAAAAGAAAGATCGGTGTAGATGGACAGGTAGAGACCTTTAAGGCAAGGTTGGTAGCGAAAGATTTTCGTCAAAGACCAGGTTTGGACTATGACGAGACTTTCCTCCGGTAGCCATGCTTAAATCCATTCGGATCCTACTTGCTATTGCTGCTCACTACGACTATGAAATCGGGCAGATGGACGTTAAAACTGCATTCCTGAATGGTGATTTAGAGGAATGCGTTTATATGGATCAGCCAGAAGGATTCATTGATAGTGGGAGCAGCGGTAAAGCATGTAAGCTACTTAAATCCTTTTATGGATTAAAGCAGGCATCACGGAGTTGGAACATCTGTTTTGATGATGTTATCAAAGAGTTTGATTTCATCAAAAATCCAGATGAACCTTGTGTTTATAAGAAGACTGTAGGAAGAAATGTCGCAATCCTCGTATTGTACGTAGATGACATACTTCTGATAGGAAATGACATTCCTATGCTACAGTCGGTCAAATCATTTTTATCACAAAGGTTCTCCATGAAGGACCTGGGAGATGCCACATACATATTGGGTATACGGATCTATAGGGATAGATCCAAACGGTTATTGGGATTGTCCCAAACCAAGTACATAAACACCATCCTTAAGAGATTTAGTATGGAAGACTCCAAGCGGGGTGCCTTACCCGCTTGCCACGGAGTCACTCTCTCAAAAGACGATTGCCCAAAGTCTGATATAGAGAGAGCTCGCATGAGCATTATTCCCTATGCTTCGGCAGTAGGATCGATAATGTATGCAATATTATGTACACGCCCTGATGTTGCTTATGCACTTAGTGTAGTAAGCAGGTATCAATCTAACCCAGGGGAGAATCACTGGATTGCTGTAAAGAACATTCTTAAGTACTTGCGAAGGACTAAAGAATTGTTCTTGGTATATGGTAATGGGGATCTCCAAATGGAGGCCTTTACCAATTCGAGCTTCCAGAGTGACAAGGATGACAGCAAGTCTATCTCCGGGTTTGCATTTACCCTCAATAGAGGGACGGTGAGTTGGAAGAGTTCCAAACAGGATACCGTTGCAGACTCAACGATGGAAGCTGAATATATTGCTGCAAATGATGCTGCCAAGGAAGCCGTCTGGATGAGAAAGTTCATCGCGGAGCTAGGAGTAGTTCCAACCAATATTGATCCAATACCTCTGTATTGTGACAATAATGGGGCTATGGCGTTGGCCAAAGAGCCCAGGTCCCATCAGAAGTCCAGACACATCCTGAGGCGATATCATGTGATCCGGGAGATAGTTGATCGCCGCGAGATCGAGATTAAGAGAGTAGACACAAAGAACAACGCTGCGGATCCATTCACCAAGGCCCTCCCTCAGCCGCAGCATGAGCGACTTTTTGAGATGTTGGGTATGAGATACGCCAATAACTGGCCTTAGTGCAAGTGGGAGATTGTTGGATATATGTATGCCCTAGAGGCCATTATGAGATAGTGTATGTACTGATGTGTATATATATATATATATTCGGGGGACAGTCTTGCTCGATATGATAGTAGGCTATCTGGTTTTACTTTATCATATGTTCACTTGATCATGTTTATATTCATTTGGTGCATGTTGATAAAGCCCTAAGGATATTGGCTTGACTACTGGAATTATGATGCGGATCATACTAGTGGGACATCTATAGTTTATAAGCATATCCCTGAAATGTTCCTAGTCGTAGGTATATCGAGACAGGGCATCGATATTCCTGTTTAGACTAGCGTATACCATTCTTGTTCCATATGATGGGCGATGGATGATCCCATATCCGTCTGGTGTGTTGACACCGAAGATAGTATATGGTTGCTCAGTGAGACTGGGTACACTGAACGGACTCACCGAGAACTCCTATATGGTATTATATCATACGTCGGATAGCAGTTCTCAGGTGACACTGGTACAGGTTAGTCTGTAGACCCAAGATCGTCATAGAGTCTTGTGTGTCCTCCCACTATACTTTGATCTCCACCCTACTGCGGCTCTACTGAGTCGTACAAACAGGTGGATTTTGGGTATAGTCTCGAGGAATATGGAGGCAGTGAGCGATAGGAGGGATTTCGTCTCTCCCGGTATTGGGGGTTGATGCTGTGCTGTGCACGATTGGCTATAACGGGAAGTCTCTGGCTAGGGCTGCTGAGATATTACTGATAAGTGTTATCAGTAAGTCTCTCGATCTGTTATAGACCATATACCGGCATGACTTATTGAGTTATTGGGGTCGACGATTCCATCCCTAGACTCGATATGCAGCATATCTGACGAAGAGACCGGACTGTACGGTTAGTGTTGCCGGATGGATTGACAGGAGCTTTGACAGGTTCGCTTGTTCTTATTCTGATCGCTCAATACCCGGGTGGCCGTTACGTTTAGCTGACCGCTTGCGGCTTGTAGGTGTTTGATATGATCATCATCTACTGCTGGCGTATTGACGTGTCTTAGAGTCCCACATAGAAGTTTCTTGGCTCTGGCGAAACGAAGTGGTGCACATATGAGATATGTGCGGAGCCTCGATTAAATACTAGTATATGATACTGTATTTTAATCGGGCATTTAATATTAGTCGGGTCGTATAAGATATGACCAATTTATTAAATCAAGTGTTGATTTAATATTGGCTTTTATATTATTTATTTAAATCATTTTCTTCTTATGGATACATGCATGTACATGTACATGATGATGTGCATACATACATACATACATGAAAAATATCATGGTTGATGATACAAAGAGGATGGCAATATAAGAATCATATTGTAGATAAAATAATATATGGATATTTTCAATAAAGATTAAAGGCAAAAGAAAAGATTAATGAGTCATTTCTTCTACACTTTTCTACACATTTCCATGGTTGAATTTAACTCAACCATGGTTTCTTTTCCTTTTTTCCTTTAACCTAAATTGAAATATCTAGATATTATATTTAACTATAGTTATGGTTATGATAAGATATCTCTCTCTCTCTCATTTTCATTATTATTATCATTTTCACTCCAAAAGAAAAAGAGAGAGCCATCTTCTTCCTCAAAAAACCCTAGCTCTCTTTTAAATGTTAAAATAGAGTTAGAGAAAGAAAAGAAAAGGTATTAAATAAGAATAGCAACCACTTCATCATCCTACACAACCTTAGCTATCTTGTGTAGGGTGTTGTGCTTCAAGTTTTTCAAAGATCGAAGGAAGCATCAAGCTTAGGGCAAAGTGCTTCGGGTGGATCGTCGTGGACGAGGAGTTGATCAAGCGAACACTTTCAAAGACAAGGAGTCTTCCAAAGAGGTCTACAAAGGTTGTAGTCTCATCACTTAGTATAACTTAACTCTTAATTGTTGATACTATTAATAGTTACTTCATATATTCTAGTTCGATTCTTTGTATAGTTTGCTTAGCACCTTAAAATTTTATTGTTATAGCATGTATGCTTCTAAACCCTAATAGAGGTGTTAAGAAAACCCTACATGTAATTATTTGCAGGTACTGAGAAAGCGTAGGGTTTTGAAGGCAGGTGATATGACCCTTAAAGTTGCAAACAGAGCTAGCATGGATGCTGAGGCCGTGGGGGACTATCACCTGGGATTGTCAGATGGACATGTTTTGGTTTTACGTAATTGTTATTTTGTACCTAATGCAACTTGTAATATCATTTCTGTATCTTTAATATCTAAAGAAGGTTATGAATTTGCATTTGTAAGCAATGTTGTAAACATTCACCTTAATTAAGTTATGATTGGGTCTGGTACATTAAGCAATGGTATATACGTATTAAACCAACCATAGATTTTCAATGTCCAGAATACACACAAAAGAAAGTCTCCGGAAACAAATCAGGCTTTCTTATGGCATTGTAGACTGGGTCACATCAATGAGAGAAGGTTGACGAAGTTATATACAGAAAGATATTTGGATCTGTTCGAATATCAATCATATGCAACTTGTCAATCCTGTCTCAAAGGAAAGATGACAAAGACTCCGTTCACTGGACACGGAGTAAGAGCGAGCGAGCTCTTGGGACTCGTACACAGCGATGTGTGCGGTCCAATGTCTACGCATGCGCGAAGCGGTTATTCTTACTTCATTAATTTTACGGATGACTTTTCAAGGTACTGATATGTCTTCTTAATGAAACATAAATCCGAAGCCTTTAGAAAATTCCAGGAATATAAGAATGAAGTAGAAAAACAAACAGGCAAAAGTATCAAGATACTAAGATCTGATCGAGGTGGTGAATACTTAAGTGCCGAGTTCCTGGATTACTTAAAAGAGAATGGAATTCTCTCTCAGCTTACTCCTCCATACACACCGCAACATAACGGTGTATCGGAGAGACGGAACCGAACCCTATTGGATATGGTACGGTCCATGATGAGTAACGCTGAGTTGCCGCGATCATTCTGGGGATATGCGCTAGAATCCGCTGCATACCTTTTGAACCGAGTTCCAACTAAGACTGAACCTACCACACAATATGAGATATGGAGTGGGAAGAAACCCTATTTTCAATATCTGAAGATATGGGGATGTCCAGTTTTTGTCAAAAAGCAGCATGCGGACAAACTCGAGGCACTCTCAGTACTGTGCAAGTTTGTGGGATACCCAAAGAACTCCAGGGGGTATCTTTTCTATTACGCAGAGGAACAAAAGGTCTTTGTTTCTCGTAATGCCCACTTTCTGGAACACCAGTTCTTAGAAAAGGAAATAAGTGGGAGCGCAATAGAATTGGAAGAAATTCCAGAACCACAGACTATTACTGAAAGCTTAGTAGAACCAGAGGGCTCAAAAGAACAGGACATTGATGCGCCGCTCCGCAGGAGTAGTAGGCAGTCTCATCCGTCCGAGAGATACTATGGTTTTCTCATAGATGGGGATAGAGAGGATTGCATCGTTGAAAGTGATGAGTCGACTAGCTTTCAGCAGGCCATTCAAAGCGTTGACTCGGTAAAATGGATGGATGCAATGCGGACCGAAATGGAGTCCATGTACACCAACAAAGTATGGACGTTGGACGTTGCTCCAGATGGGGTAAAACCCGCAGGATGCAAGTGGATCTTCAAAAGGAAGATTGGTGTAGATGGACAGGTTGAGACCTATAAGGCTAGACTTGTTGCAAAGGGTTTTCATCAAAGACCTGGTTTGGACTATGACGAACCTTTTGTTAGTTATATGTATACCCTAGAGGCCATTACTATACATAGAATGTATATTGTAGTGGATGCTTGGACATATATAGGGAGGACTTTCTTGCTCGACATGATAGTATGCTATCTGGTTGCTCTTTACCTTAACGTGTACACTGATTGTCTCTCTGTTACATGTTGGTAAAGCCTTTAGGATGTGTACTTGACTACCTGGGCTATGATGCGGATCATACTAGTGGGGACATGGTAGTCCATAAGTACATCCTTCAAAGTCCCTAGTCGTGGGTGTATCGAGACGGGGCATCAATATACCAGTGTAGACTAGCGTATACCTTCTCGACCCATACAGATGGGCGATGGATGATCCCATATCCATTGGTGTTTGACATCAGAGATGATATACGGGTGCTCAGTGGAGACTGGGTACACTGGACGGACTCGCCGAGAACTCCCAGATGGTATTATACCTTACGTCAGATGGCAGTTCTCTGGTGACACTGGTACAGAGTAGTCTGTTGACCCGAGATTGTCATAGAGTCTTGTGTGGTTCCCACTGTGCTTTGATTTCCATCTTACCACATCCAAGAGGGCGTGCAAAACGGTGGTTTTTGGGTACAGTCCCGAGTCACATGGAGGCAATGAGCGATAGGAGGGGATTCGTCTCTCCCGGTATAGGGAGTTGATGTTGCGCTGTGTTCGATTGGCTATAACCGGAAATCCCTGGCCAGGGTTGCTGAGATTTACTGGTAAGTGTTACCAGTAGTTTCTCGAATTGTTATAGACCTCATATCGACACGACTTATCGAGCTATTGGGGTCTGACGTTTACCACCCCTAGGCAAGATATGCGACATATCAGACGACCAGACCGGACTGTACGGTAGTGTTACTGGTTGGATTCACTGGAGTGTGAGCGGGCTTGCTCGTCGATCTTCTGATCGCTCAATACCCGGGTGGCCGTTACGTTTAGCAGACCGCTTGCGGCTTGTGGATGTTTGATATGATCATCATTTCCTACCGGCGTATTGACGAGTCTTTAGAGTCCTACACAGAGGTTTCCTGGCTGAAGCGAAACGAAATAGGAGCGCATATGAGATATGTGCGGGACCGAGAATAATACGTGTATGTGATACCGTATTTCATTCTCGCGATGAATGTATCGATTGTTTGTATGCGATATAACCTAGTTATCGAATCAAGGGTTGATTCGATAAGCCGATACATTGGATACTAGTCGGTTATATGCGATATGACCGGATCGTTAAATCAAGTGTTGATTTAATGATTTAATGTATAATTATATATTTGATATATTACTTTGCATTAACTAGTATCGGTTCACTTTTAAATGGATTTTCTCACTCGGTTTGTGCACACTGTATATGTGATATACTTTTGTACACATGATTGTATCATGTTTGATGATACATGCTTTTTGGTTAAGTCTAAAGAATTAAACCAAGGTTAAGTTGTTGATTAGGGTTTTACTTATTCATTTATCTTATTTATTTATTCATTTTGAATAAATTGAAAGATAAATGAATGGTGGCTTCATTTGTTTTTAGTTGAAGCTTCATGAAGCTTTGACTTGATGACCTTTTTGTTCTCATCCTTAACCCTAACCATTCAACCCAACCTTAGTCAATTCTCTACACTTAACTAAGGTTAAGATTATGATAAGTATTCTTTTAATTTCTATTTTCTAATAACTTATCATAACACTTTCTTCTTCTTCTTCATCTTCTTCAATGAAGAAACCTTCACTTCATCAATGGTGGATTGATGAAATGAGTGAGAAATCCAATTCTAAAGTCCACCCACTTCCTATTTCTTCATCCTCTACCTCTTGCAAAGTAGTAGAGTGTGTTTCCTTCACAAGTTTTCAAGGCTTGGTGAAGGTGGAGCTTGATCTAGCGATGCCTCGACGTAGATCATCTTCGGCATGGACATCGACGACCTAGCTCGCCTATTCTCCGACGAAGCCGATGCTAGAGCCCGGGAATTCATTTGGACAGCGAGGGGACTTCGTTACGGAGCTATGGAGGTGGAGCACCGGATCTACAAAGGTTGTATTTCCGATTCTTGTGGTTAAGTGTTAACTAGTTATCTTTTCGCCTAGATTTCTAGCCAACGATCCGTAGTCTAGGGTTTCTCGGCACCGTAAAATTTGAAATTGGCATGGTTGATGCCTTGTGAGACCTCTTAGGAGTGCCTAGGAACCCTTCAGTGGTATCAGAGACTAGCTAGAGCCTTAGGCGAAATCTAGACGGAGTTTGAAAGCCGGACGAACCGAAAAACTAACCCCAAAATAGCTCTCTGGACATTTTCTAAAATCGTGGTTTTTTCCATATTAAAAATATTCAGAAAAATAAGCAGGAAGATATAAGGGTTACTGCAAAATTCGAGGTCATGATTCCATAAGATCGCCGCGGATCCGCGGCATGAGCATGCTCATGCGGCGGTTCCGCGGCCAATTTCTCTTTTTGTGCATCGAATTTTGCACCTTAATTCTTAGTTATCAGTTCTGGTTTTCCTGGGTATTTTTAATATTTTTTCCAGAGTTTTATTTTTCAGGGTTGTTTTGGGGATTCGTATGTTCGATCGGATTATCAAATTTTGTCTGTGTGGCTTTCCGGATAAATTTTAGAATATGTTAAAAAGTTCGACCGGATATAAATACCCAATTTTTCCCCTGTCGGGAAATTTCCAAGTGTTGGATTTTTCCGTAGTTTAAAGACGTTCTAAGTAGTGCAAGTAACGCGATGGTCTCTCTAGAAGACAACAAACCTTAACTCGATTATGTGACCGTCTTGAACTGCCCTTTGAACCTTCGGGTTTGGGGCAGTACGGCGTGCCACATGTGAGGCGTTGGCTTGACCCTTCTACGGCTGGACCGTTGGTACTGAGGCACGAACTGAATGTTGTTAGACTTATTTCATGTGTTGATCTGTATCGGGAAAACTTGGGTGTTTGAATGTTCGATCAGAAAGTTTAACATTTTCTGTTTATCTGGAATGGGATACAACAATTGGAATCACAAAAGTTATGTGATAACTGAATGAATGTTATAAACATAGCAATTTAGTCTCACTTGATCGGTTGCCACGGAATTTTGATGTGATCAAAAGTCCGTCGCAATCACGTAGCGTACGCGGATACTCGCCAGGTAAACTTAATAGACAGCCTCACTCCATAGTCCCGACCAAGTGACTGTAGGAGAACCCCGTTGCCGAAAGCATCCGTTCGGGTGCTCGCGGTAGCGGTGTTCCGCCTTGGTGCACTTCGTCGCCGGTATCGGGGGTGCGGCCGCCTACTAAAATTTGCGACGAGCATTCGATCAGGATGTCGGGAATCTTGTTGAATTGCCCGACTTGGTATTGAAAAGTGTTTTCGATTTTGAGACTAAAATGCGGGGTTTATAATTGTTAGGCATGCGATGTGTAAGGAATTCATTTGGTCAGGCATGCGATGTCTGAGGTGGTTGCGGATTCCAACTGTTGTAGTTTTACACTTTCTTTTCTGTGACCGTAAGTGTAATATGTGATATCGCCGGTTTCGTTGCTATATGTCAACGACAATTGGGATGCGCATATTTACTTACGTTGATGACATGTGATGTTATGTGTTGCTGGATATGTTATATTGGATCGTCGTGTTTGAATAGCGGGTTTTTTTTATGTGAGATGAGTGTTTTTCATTTTCATTCATGTAAAAACTTGTATGTAATATTCTTTTTATTGGGGCGCTTCCAGGTTGCGGAAGTTGTCACCGTTGATGTATATTATTTACTTTTCTGCACTAGGATAGACCCAAGGAGGGGAGCACAAGTAACCGGGTTCTGGAGTCCAGTGGGAGACCAACTCGAGGAGTCGAGTCCGGGTCTCCTAACTCCAGAATTGGTAAGGTTGCTTGCCGCTCTCGTAGGGGTCTAGGGGTGTGGGTTTGGCTATTCATCGCGACCGTGGAATCCGTGTTTTATACTGGCTCGTATTGAAAACACGGACGTCCTAGTATATCCAATATTTCATATGTTTCTTCTGCTGCGATATCTGTGATGTGATCATGTGATGTTCTGTGATAGATACAGTATATAGTATATATGATATATTATATAGACGTTACTTATGTTTTACACCGGCGCTAGCCCTGCCCTGCTCTGCCGTTAGTTACCTAACCTAACGGTGCACGAGGGGACATCGAGGCGAATGCGGATGGCATAAGTGTACGTCGTATTTATCTGTGATGTTTAGGTATCTTAAATGATGGGACTTCATTAATGTGATTAATGAAATAGAAGAAACCTAAGATGTTGTAGAATCGAATTTCAAAATAAAACAGGTAGCTACAGTTCTTGCTTTGCATAGCGGTATATGAGATATATCCTGCACCTTATTCGATGAGGAAAGGACCGAGATCCCTTCACCGGGAGTGACTCCTTTAGGAATAACTGGCAGATGCTACACACTCGGTTTGTCTTTTGATTGCTTTTAAGTGTTTTTTCTTTGCACAGCGATATATATGATATATCCCGCACCTCATTCGACGAGGAAAGGACCGACGATCCCTTCACCGGGAGTGACTCCTTTAGCAAAACTAGAATAGCCTCAAAAACACTCCATTTCAAAATTCATTCGATCCTACAACGATATCAAGTTCATTACGCAATAGGTTTTCAGAAAAACCTGTCGTAGCCCTCCGTCATTTCAGATACGTACTAGTTAGTATTCGTGCTGCGGTTGTTTGGCCTCCGTCAAGGCGTAGTGTACCGTAGCTAACTAGTGCTTATCTGCTAGCATATGATGCGATTGGATTAGGGTATTCGTACGGCGTTGTTTGGCCTCCGTCAAGGGTCGTGCGGGTGGGTTTAATTCAATCAGGAAATGACGGGTTGAACTTGACTAGCGGACTATGGGTTGTTTGGCCTCCGTCAAGGTCATAGGACGCTAGGGGCAAAATATTATCGGGAATTTCAAGTGTTGAAATTTGCAATGAGATTGCATACCTTCTATGAGATAGTTGGATCCCGATACCCGCTGCGAGTAAGAGTTACTCCTGGAAGAGTTTTATACATTACAATTAGCCGATCAAGTAGGTGTCTAGAAAGGTGTTAACGAGGTTACGCCTCTGGGAAAACGAGGTTTACATTAATTAGGTTCGTGCGAAAGCACGGAGGACCTCCCTCAAAGTACCGACACTGGCCTGGCTGAAAGATTGGCGAACTTGTAGTGTGTAATTAATCCCGGCTAGTCTTTCCTTTTAGGGTTTGAAGGAAGATTTGATAAAAAGCAGTGGGAGCCATCCTGATTAGATAAAATTATAACCAATCTGATCTTGCAAGAGCGCACGCTGAGTGTTTTCTTCTCTCTCTCTCCAGGTAGCGACCATATCACGCCTTAATCAAGATAATAATACGGAATATTGACCGAACCCGCTTGTTATACTGAGCTGGGGAACGTTGGTCCCGCTCCAACTTATAATTGTTATAAGACAGAGCAGGAAATTGGGGAATACCAGATTTCCCGTTCCGCCCAAACGAAGAGAGTGCATGCTGATGCATCATCTTCGGGTGTGTTCATTATACAGAACTGTTTCTCAGTATCCTTTACGTCCTGGGTATGTGATACCAGATCAGGATCCCAGATATGTAATATGTTACATAGGGCTACAGAAAGGTAGAAGAACTGAGAACGGGTGATAAGTTTCATGAGGCAGAAAACGGGGCAAGTGTTGCAGCCAAGTCTGTTGGTCACTGTCACCCTGTATTACCAATACATTGATTCTGAACGAATGTTATTAGATACCGAACCTGATATACAAAATCATATCAGTCTCTTTATTAGTAAAGAAATGATAAAATTTTGTATTGTTGGATAATGTTTTGAACATTTCCTATATCAAAAGTTGATCGGTTCAGGCACGTTATCTAAAAGCATTGATGTTCTAAATCAAACTACAGTTCTTAGTATACAGAACACACACAGGAGGATGAGTTCAGAAATGAACAAATCCTTCTTCAGGCATTGTAGACTAGGTCATATCAATGCGATCCGACTGGCTGAAGTTACATTTTAGATGCATATTTAAATCAGTTTGAATTTACATCTTGTGAAACTTGCCAGTCATATCACAAAGATAAGATGACCATAGCTCTGTTTATTGGAAACAGAGAAAGAGTTAGTAAACTCTTGGGATGATACATGTTGATGTATGTTAGGTCCCCTGTCTACATATGCCAGGACTGGTTCTTTGTACTTCATTACATTCTCTGATGATCTTTCGAGATTCAGACCTATGTTCCTGTTGAAACACAAGTCCGAACCTTTTGAGATATTCACAGAATATAAGCGAGAAGTAGAGAACCAGAATACGGGTATAAGTATTATGTCCTATGATGAGATCAAGGAGGAGAATACTTGAGCACGGAAATACTGGACTATTCTAAAGGAGAATGAGATTCTCTCTCAGCATTACTCCTTCGTATACACCATAGCACGATGGTATATCGGGATGGAGCAGATACACCCTATTTGATATGGTGTGCTCTATGATGAGTACTACTGAGTTACCTATTTCCTTTTGGGAGTTATGCACTTGAGAAGCTGCATACCTATTGAATAGGGTTCCACTCAAATCAGTTGCCTACCATTTCATATGTGATATGGAAAGGGAAGAGCCCATGTCTTAAGCTAGTTAAGATTTGGGGTTGACCGGCCTATGTCTGAAAGCAAAATCCGGACAAGCTCGAGGCAAGGTCTGTAATGTAGAACTGGAAAGGTTCCAGCTATACAAAACTGCAGCTGATGATTTGACAGAACCAAAGGATTCAATAGTTACCAACGAACCTTAGCCTCTCCGCCGATCTAGTAGGGTTCCTCACCCACCTGAGAGATACTTCTGTTTCTCTATGACAGTGGGAGCGAGGATTGCATCATGAGATGATGACCCAACTAGTTTCGAGCTGGCCATCAGGAGTGGGACTCTGTAAGAATGGCTGGATGCTTAGTGATCTGAGATGGAATCCTTATACACCAACAAAGTATGGACTTTGGTTGCTATATCTGAAGGGTTAAATTCCCATCAGGAGCAAGTATATCTTGAGAAGATTACTTGGTGTAGATGGAAAAGTTGAGACTTTCAAAGCTAGACTTGTTAAAGCTTTTCTTCATCGACCAGGCGTGGATAATGATGAAACCTTTTCAAGTGGCTATGCTTAAGTCCATCCAGATCCTACTTGCCACGGCTACATACCATGACTACGATATCTGGCGGTTGGGTGCCATGACTACTTTTCTAAATAATGTTTTAGAAGAGGACGTCTATAAGTACACAGCCAGAGGGCTTCGTAGACAGTGGGAGCAGCGGAAACGTGTGCAAGATGCTTTATAGGATAAAGCAGGCATCGCGGAGTTGGAACATCTGTTTTGATGAAATAGTCAAAGAGTTTGACATCATCAAAATGGTAGATGAACCTTGTATATACAAAAAGGTAGTAGGGAGTATGGTGATGATCCTCGTAGAGTACTTGGATGACATACTCTTGATAAGAAAGGAGTTTCCTATGCTACGCTCGGTCAATCTCCGCTTATCACAAAGATTCTCCATATAGGATCAAAGTGATACCCCCTAAATCCTGGGTTTTGGATCTATGAGATAGATCAAATTGGATGTTAGGATTCTCACTAGTTGTAGTGAGATGGTATCAATCGATCCTTGGGAGAATCACTGGAAGGGTTCCAGGGTGATAAAGACGACTGAATGTCAGTCGCAGGCATTGTCTTTACCCTCAGTAAAGGGACGGTATGTTGGAAGAGTTCCAAGCTAGATACCGTGGCATACTAGACGATAAAGGCTCGATACATCGCTATTTGAGATGCTACCAAAGAGGCAGTCTGGGTGTATAATAGTTCATGAGATGAACTTCGTTCCTCTCATTGTGAGACAATGGAGTTGTAGCTTATGCAAAAGAACACCCGTCCCATCAGTGATCCAGACATATTCTAAGGCAGTATCACCTGATCATGGAGATGGTTGATCTCCAGGGTGATCGAGGTTAGGAGAGTAGACTCAGAGGATAACACGGCGGATCCACTCACGAAGGCCTGTTCCAAGAGAGAGATTTTTATGGGATGGTTGAGTATGAGATACTACAACCAATGCTATCAGATGGCCCTAGTGCAAGTGGGAGATTGTTAGTTATATGTATGTCCTAGAGGCCATTACTATACATAGGATGTATATTGTAGTGGATGCTTGGACATATATAGGGAGGACTTTCTTGCTCGACATGATAATATGCTATCTGGTTGCTCTTTACCTTATCGTGTACACTGATTGTCTCTCTGTTACATGTTGGTAAAGCCCTTAGGATGTGTACTTGACTACCTGGACTATGATGCAGATTATACTAGTGGGGACATGGTAGTCCATAAGTACATCCTTCAAAGTCCCTAGTCGTGGGTGTATCGAGACGGGACATCGATATACCAGTGTAGACTAGCGTATACCTTCTCGACCCATACAGATGGGCGATGGATGATCCCATATCCATTGGTGTTTGATATCAGAGATGATATACGGGTGCTCAGTGGAGACTGGGTACACTGGACGGACTCGCCGAGAACTCCCAGATGGTATTATACCTTACGTCAGATGGCAGTTCTCTGGTGACACTGGTACAGAGTAGTCTGTTGACCCGAGATCGTCATAGAGTCTTGTGTGGTTCCCACTGTGCTTTGATTTCCATCTTACCACGTCCAAGAGGGCGTGCAAAACGGTGGTTTTTGGGTACAGTCCCGAGTCACATGGAGGCAATGAGCGATAGGAGGGGATTCGTCTCTCCCAGTATAGGGAGTTGATGTTGCGCTGTGTTCGATTGGCTATAACCGGAAATCCCTGGCCAAGGTTGCTGAGATTTACTGGTAAGTGTTACCAGTAGTTTCTCGAATTGTTATAGACCTCATATCGACACGACTTATCGAGCTATTGGGGTCTGACGTTTACCACCCCTAGGCAAGATATGCGACATATCTGACGATCAGACCGGACTGTACGGTAGTGTTACTGGTTGGATTCACTGGAGTGTGAGCGGGCTTGCTCGTCGATCTTCTGATCGCTCAATACCCGGTTGGCCGTTACGTTTAGCAGACCGTTTGCGGCTTGTGGATGTTTTATATGATCATCATCTGCTACCGGCGTATTGACGAGTCTTTAGAGTCCTACACAGAGGTTTCCTGGCTCAAGCGAAACGAAATAGGAGCGCATATGAGATATGTGCGGGACCGAGAATAATACGTGTATGTGATACCGTATTTCATTCTCGCGATGAATGTATCGATTGGTTGTGTGCGATATAACCTAGTTATCGAATCAAGGGTTGATTCGATAAGCCGATACATTGGATACTAGTCGGTTATATGCGATATGACCGGATCGTTAAATCAAGTGTTGATTTAATGATTTAATGTATAATTATATATTTGATATATTACTTTGCATTAACTAGTATCGGTTCACTTTTAAATGGATTTTCTCACTCGGTTTGTGCACATTGTATATGTGATATACTTTTGTACACATGATTGTATCATGTTTGATGATACATGCTTTTTGGTTAAGTGCAAAGAATTAAACCAAGGTTAAGTTGTTGATTATTCATTTATCTTATTTATTTATTCATTTTGAATAAATTGAAAGATAAATGAATGGTGGCTTCATTTGTTTTTAGTTGAAGCTTCATGAAGCTTTGACTTGATGACCTTTTTGTTCTCATTCTTATCCCTAACCATTCAACCCAACCTTAGTCAATTCTCTACACTTAACTAAGGTTAAGATTATGATAATTATTCTTTTAATTTCTATTTTCTAATAACTTATCATAACACTTTCTTCTTCTTCTTCATCTTCTTCAATGAAGAAACCTTCACTTCATCAATGGTGGATTGATGAAATGAGTGAGAAATCCAATTCTAAAGTCCACCCACTTCCTATTTCTTCATCCTCTACGTATTGCCAAGTAGTAGAGTGTGTTTCCTTCACAAGTTTTCAATGCTTGGTGAAGGTGGAGCTTGATCTAGCGATGCCTCGACGTAGATCATCTTCGGCATGGACATCGACGACCTAGCTCGCTTATTCTCCGACGAAGCCGACGCTAGAGCCCGGGAATTCATTTGGACAGCGAGGGGACTTCGTTACGGAGCTATGGAGGTGGAGCACTGGATCTACAAAGGTTGTATTTCCGATTCTTGTAGTTAAGTGTTAACTAGTTATCTTTTCGCCTAGATTTCTAGCCAACGATCCGTAGTCTAGGCTTTCTCGGCACCGTAAAATTTGAAATTGGCATGGTTGATGCCTTGTGAGACCTCTTGGGAGTGCCTAGGAACCCTTCACCTTTTCTCCAGTGGCTATGCAGAAATCCATTCGGATCCTTCTTGCCATTGCTGCCTTCCACGATTATGAGATTTGGCAGATGGATGTAAAGACCGCTTTTCTAAATGGAAATTTAGAGGAGTGTGTCTATATGGACCAGCCAGAGGGTTTCATTCAGAGTGGGAGCAGCGGAAAGGTGTGCAAGTTGCTTAAGTCCATCTATGGACTAAAGCAGGCATCGCGGAGTTGGAACATCTGTTTTGATGAGACGGTCAAAGAATTTGGCTTTATCAAAAATCCAGATGAACCATGCATCTATAGTAGATTTGTAGAAAGAACTGTAGTATTCCTCGTTTTATACGTGGATGACATTCTCTTAATAGGAAATGACATTCCTATGCTGCAATCTGTCAAAGGGTTCTTGTCACACAGGTTCTCCATGAAAGACCTGGGTGATGCCTCTTACATTCTGGGGATCCGGATCTATCGTGATAGATCCAAGAGGATATTAGGACTTGTTGGATATAGTGCCCTCTAAGTCAATTATTGGATCGCAGGTACGTGATTGCAATGATTGAGGGAGGACCTATACCGATAAAACAGTCTTACTCAAGATGATAGTATGCTATCTGATTTGTCTTTATCATCATGATAGAGCCCATAGGATTCTTTCTTGACTACCAGCAGTATGATGGCGATCATATATGTGAGAGCTGGGGTCTATAAGCACATCCTTAAAACAGTCCCTAGTCGTGGGAGTTTCGAGATAGGGCATCGATACTCCAGAGTAGACTAGTGTATACAGTCGAGACCCCGACGAGGGGCAGTGGCCGGTCTCATAAGCCACTGGTGTCAGTTGGATCACCTAAGATGTATACAGGTGCTCATTAGGTTATGAGTACACCGGACAGGACTCGCCGGGAACATGCTAGTTGGCATTATACATATCGTCAGATAGCAGTTCCCTGGTGACATGTGTACAGGTTAGTTCATTGACCTGAGGTCGTCATTTGTCTCGTGTGAGTTCCCACTGTGCTTAGATTACTACCCTACCACGCTCAAAGGAGTTGTGCAAACAGGTTTTAGTTGGGTACAGTCCCGAGCCACATTGGAGGCAAGTGAGCGGATCTTCGGGGATTCGTCTCTCCCAGTATTGGGGGTGGGATCGCGCTGTGTTTAGGAGAGCCATTACACGAAATCCCTGGCCAGGGTAATCGAGATATACTGGTAGGTATACCAGCAGAATCTCTGGGTGTTCTGGGCTGCTCTCTGACACGACTTATGCAGCTATTGGGGGTCTGACGTTCACCGGCCCCCTAGGCCATATATGCGATACTCATAGATGAATGTTCCGGACTGTACGGTTATTGTCACTGTCAGGCTCAGTAGGGTTTATAGATGAGTTCGCTCGTCAGCTTTCCTTCCAATCAACATATAGGCAAAACGTTACGTACAGCTTGTACCTCTGACGTGCTAGGGTTATACCCAGTGCCAGTGTGTTGATGAGTCATTAGAGTCCCCCACCGACACTTTTCCAAGTTCGGGCGAAACGTTGTAGAGGCCGTATGGGTTTATGGCAAGGTTCGGAAAATGCACGTGCATTTTCGCACGTGTCAGTTTTCTGGCAGATAATACTGGTAGGCTTTGCTTTAAGCCGGAACCCAGTATTATACCGTGTAGATATAATATCTTTGTCTCAGTTGCATTTATATTCGGTCGTAATATAAATGCGGGTATGTTTATACCGATACGGGGTTATCCTGAAATTCGTTTCGGGATGATTTTTGGAAGTTGCCAGTTTCCAGTTTTCTATCAGCCGTCTTTTAACATTCGGTTAAAGACGGATTTATCTTTTCTTGGATAAGGGTGAGTCAAGCTTCTAGATGGTTCTAGAAGTTTCTAGGATGGTGACTAGGTTCATGAACCTTTGCTTACATTGATTACATAATGACTAGGTATTTATGACTCATGCTTTGATTTCCTCCATTTTTTGTTAAGCTTAAGATATTTGTTCTTGATCTTTTCTTCAAGATAAGCTTCATCCTCTTATGGTCACCACTTGCTCCTACACTCACCCTCCTCCTCCTTTAAAGTGGCCGGCCCCTCCTCACTCTCACTCACTTGATGTTTCATCTTGTGAAAAAGATATGATAGATTTTGGGGTGTATGGAATTTCACAGTTCATTTCATTCCATCACCCGATTCCAAATGGCAACTTCTATAACCGTTCGTCCGTGATCTTGGACGTAACGAGACAAAGTATTCTACCCATTCTTTACTTCATCTTGGTCGTCTCTTTTGGCAAACTTGACGATCGAGTTGCCTCGGTTCAGAGGCGGGAGCCCGTTTAAAGATCCGTCGACGTGGTGCCACCTGGACGATGAGAACGGAGATCAAGCAAGTTCGGATCAGTTGCAACATAGCGTGGGATGATGGTTGAAGACCGAAGGACTCGGATCATTCGGTATAACAATTCTATCCTCTTTACAATTTGTTAGTTTAGCTTTAATGGACGATACGGGATAAAGTACGCGATAGCGCCAGTCGTAAAAGTTTTGTTCCGCATATCGGCGTCTGTTAGACGTCCGGGGCGCTGCCGTGGACTTACAGTGGTATCAGAGCCTCACCATTAAGCTATACTAACTTGTGCTAACGCGTTTAAAAGATCGATCGAACGGATTTCGCGAAATCACAATTTTCTGTACATGATGTTTCTGTCGATTTTTAAACTGTTCTAAAATTCATTTTGAGCATTGCAGAAAATCATGCAGGGTTTTTGAAGAATACTGGTGAAATTTAGGCACGTGATCCCACAAAACGACCGCGGATCCGCGGCCCAAATCATGGTTTGGCCGCTGATCCGCCGCGCTTTTGTGGGAACAGTGCGCCAAATTTTTCCAGTGGGTTTCTCATGGGAAATGGTGATTTTTGGTATATATCTTTTGGGCCCAGGTTTTGTTACTGTTCTCCAGATTTGCGTGGGGCCCACTTTGTGATATTTAGTCGATCGGAATTTTAAACTTGTTAGTTTTTCAGTACTTTCATTATATCTCCGACCGGGAATGTCATTTGATCGGTAAACCGCGTCTGATTGCTATAGTTCTTTTAGACGGGTTTGCGAACGTGACATTCGCGTTGATGTTCTGTGTTGTGCTGTAATGTTGCGGATTTGTCGTGGTGGATAGCAGGGTGCAATGATAGTGTTGTTTAAATTTATTTGTACATTTGATATTGCGGGGCGAGCGTCCGACTTATGGACTGCCGTCACTGCCTGTTTGTATAATATTCTTTTGGGGCACGACCAGGTTGCGGTCGATGTACCTATTGTACTTTTTTTATTTCTGTACTAGGTTTATCCCGCGGTGGGATGCACGAATAGCCGGGTTCTGGAAGGCAACGGGTTCGTATCTCATGGCATTGAGAGGCAAAGGGACCACACTCTAGAATTGGCAGACTATTCGCCGCACTCGTAGGGGGTACAGGTTGACCCAAGGAAGGGTGCTCAATTTACCGGATTCCGTGAAGTGCCGGGTATTCCATTCACTATGTTGTGGGGACTACCTCGCTTCAGGTTTTGGCGGGTAACTTGCCGCACCCGTAGGGGTCTAGGTTTCATTGCACAGGCTATCCACACGACCAGGGGAACATCGGGTTTCAGTAGCGGCTCTGTGAAACCCGGGGATCCCAGTTTATCTGTATTGTTCTGTGATGCTTATTACTTTTCTGTAATGTTGCATATTATCACGCCTGGAGCGATTACTGTATATTAGTATATATACTATTAGATGTTGTATATGTTTTACACCCGCGCTAGTCCAGTCCCCGCTCTGTCGTTAGTTAAGTAACCTAACGGGTGATGACGGGACCCAGTGACGAATGCGGATGGCATATACGTACATTTTATTTTCGTTCTTTTCTGGTGTGATTGATTGATGGGACTGCGTTGATTCTTATCAATGCAGAGATAAAACAAACCTATATTTAATGTTGTTGGAACAAATTTTAAAATTATTACAAAGACGTTTCCTTTTGTTTTGCATAGCGGTATTCAGTTAGAATATCCTGCACCTCATTCCACGAGGAAAGAGTCGAGATCTCTTCACCGGGAGTGACTTCTTTAGCAAAAGGTTTTCGCTACTATATATTTTTATAAAGCTATCAGGTTCCTTCAACAAGATCAAGTTCATTACGTTAAAGGTTTTTCGCCAAAAAGCAGCCGTAATCCTCCGTCGTTTCTCATGGATGGTCAGTAGTATTCAAGCTATGTTTGTTGGCCTACGTCAAGACATAGTGTTTGGTAGCTGCTGGGTATTCATTTGTTGCATAGATAGATGCATTAGTTTAAGTCAGACGTACACCTTGTTGGCCTACGTCAAGGGCTTGTACGATGACTTAAGTTGATCAGGACAACGACGGGTAGAACTTGACATGTTGCTTATGATTTGTTGGCCTACGTCAAGGTCATAAGAGCATGGGATAAAAATTACATCGGGAGTTTCAAACATACAAGAAACTTGCCAGACTTGTGCATACCTTCTGGAGTGTGTTAACTTGAGTGGCTTCCATCAAGTTATCATGCGATGATAGTTGGATCCTGATTCTCACTGATGAGTTGGTTTACTCTTCGGGTGACCCCGACTAATTCTTCTTTCAGGTTTGGAGGAGAATTTGAGAAAACAGTGGGAGGTTTCCTAATTAGATAAAATGATAACCATTCTGATTTAGGCTAGAGTGCACGCAGAGTGTTTCTTTTCTCTCTCTCTTTAGCAGCGACCTTTGACCGACCCTAAACTATAACTCAGTGACCAAAGTTGACCGAACCTTCTTAATATACTGACTTTTGGATTGTCTATAGTTGCATAAGTCATTGCAGCTCCTTCTTTTATCCTTTGTATTTCTCAGAACAACCCGTATTACTACGGACATCTACTTCCATTAGATAGATCCATCGTATGGTTATATACGAACTCGAAGGGACTTCTTCGAGGATGGATCCAGGTTCAGGAGAAATAGAATTGGTTTATTCTGTTGTCTTTTATTATCACCTTCTCTCGGGTTGCGAGGGCTCCTTGGTTTAGGAGAGTACACCTATTACGCTTATTGGATAGTCTTATTCCAAACCATAGGCAGGTGCCGAAAGGTAGGGAATGAAGAAAACCAATTAGCCTAAGTAGGGTGTGCAAAAGGTAATATGTAAAGACAAGATAAAGGAATTAGAAAGAGGGCAAAGTAAATTGCGACTATTTACATTCATGACCAAATCACGTATTTCATCGCCACTCCTACTTCACCTTTGATTTCTCCAGAACAACCCGTATCACTACGAACATCCAATTCCATTGGATAAATCCATCGTATGGTTATATACGAACTCGAAGGATATTTTTCGAGGATGGATTCCGGTTCAGGAGAAATAGGAATAAGGTATACTCAGTTGTCTTTTATCATCACTTTCTCTCAAGTTACGAGTACTCCTAGGATTAGGAGGGTACACCTATTATGCTTACTGGATATTCTTCTTCCAAACCATAGGCTGGTGCCGAACGGTAGGGAAGGAAGAAAACAACTTAGCCTAATGATGGTGTACAGAAGGTAACGACTAAAGACAAATAAAGGGAAATGGAAAGATGGCAGGGAAATATACGGTTAAAGTCATGATTTGGATTATGGAAGAGGCATTACTAGGAATACCAGGAAACCCCTACAAAACATATTTATGTTTCATATTCACTGTGCATTGTTAATAGAAAACTGATTTCCCGATTGGATACTTACTCCAGGGTATGTATTTACCAGGAATGATTCTCACATCTGCATGGTTTTACAGATGTTGAGTGGGAGTAAGTTATTAGGAATTAGGTGATCATCCTCATTATATCGGAATTCGTTGTAATTGATGATATTTGAGGAAATCGCCTGGGTACATTTTTCAACCTACGATGCACATGTTTTGAGTTATTCAACTCAGCGGACTTATACAGAGTAATGTATGTTGTCCAGTGTCCATCAGGACAAAGGGGTTGGTCCTCATACTACATTCTATTTACTTGTAACTTCTCTAGTTTTTAGACAAGTGTTTCGTAGAAATACAATGTCTAAGTTCTGAGAAGTTATGGGTATAGGAATAAAGTAGAGAACCACGTATCGCAAGTATCGGAACTCTTCAAAGAAATCGAAGATGTAGATACTTGTGATAGGTATTCAGTTCATAGTAATGGTTTTTGAGAAACTTTTTTCTCTTTCAGGTTACTCATAATTGGATGGATTCCTAAGTTGAGTAATACTGATCAGCCTCTCTCCATTAAGTTGATATGCACTGGAGACAGCTGCATAATTTGAATCCGGTTCCAATTAAATAAGTGCCAAAGTTTCTATATTGGATATAGAACGATTCATATCTTAACGATGTTAAGGTAAGGGGAGTTGTCCAGCTTATGCTTAAAACCAGACACTGGATAACTCAAGGCACGTTTCTGTAATGGCAGTTTGTGGGTTGACCCTAGCTTTGACGAGGGTTGATTTTCTACCATCTGGAAGATCAATAGTGATATTGTTCTTGACTCGCCACAGTTTTATTAAAATGGATTTTTTCAGAAAACAGTAGTGGGAGCATGGTAGAACTGGAAGTGATTCTAGAACCGCAAACGATTACGAAAAGTTTAATAGGACCTTTATATTCAATCAGGTTTGACATTCCAATAGCCACTCCGCAGATGTGGAGGGTAACCTCAGACACCCGAGAGGTACTCCGGTAGCCTCAAGGACGGTGACAGGGAACTTTTTTGTTTACCCAGACTTGACACTACTGTTGTTCCAGACTATGAGACCCGGCAGGAGGAAATGTATAGCGTCGTTCTAAACTAGTTTTAGAAGTACACGTATATATTATTCTGCCAGAGGGTTGTTGTAGTCAGTGGGAGCAGCGGAAGCATAATGGGCAAGTAGCTAGTGTCTATTTATAGACTTGAGCAGAAATAGCAGATTTAGATCATCCATTTTTGATGTGACAGTCATGAGTTTGACTTCATCAGAATAAGGGATGGATCTGTTAAGAAGGTAGTAGGGTGTGATATCCTGGTATCTGGATGACATACACAGAGTAGGAAGTAAAATTCCTATACTACGATCGGTTGTACTGTGGTCGTCACACAGTTGTTTCTCCACAAAGGATATGGATATAATATAAAACATTCTGGTAACTAGATCCATGGTTTTAGATCTAGATTTGGGTATTTTCCCAATTTGGGTACTTTGACAATATTCTAATAGTATTTTAGAATAGATGACTCCAAGCATGGTGGTGTAACTGCAGGTAATGGAGTCACCCTCTCTAAAGGTGTCTTACAGACTAAAGGGGAGAGGGATGTGCATGATTGACAGATCACTTGCTTAGGCAATTGAGTCAATCGTGAGATGTCAAGTACCACACCAGATGTTGTTATTGCACTAGATACAATAAGTTTATATTAATCCAATCATGGAGAAACATTAGGAAGCAGTTTTAGAACATAAGTGAATGTTCTATGGATAAGATGACGGCGGCCTCCTTCGGGAGACGGTTATCATCCCAGGCTTCAAAGGTGACATAGATGACAGAATGATTGTCAAGGTTATATTTTTTCCTCAGATGAGGGACAGTATTATGGACAGGCGGTCCAAGAGGATACTGTGGGAGGCTTGGTGCTGGACACTGATTAGTTTCAGTGATCAATACAGTCTAAGAAGTTTGGATTAGGAGTTCATTTATGAACTAGGTCCCATCAGATATCCAGAGATATTCTAAGACACGTATTACTCAATTCGGGAGATGGTTTTCTCCGCGAACTTGAGCTTAAGAGAAACATAGAAAGAAACATCATGGCAGATCCACTCACTTAGGCTATTTCTCGAACACATTAGTTTGGCAATGTTAGTAGAGGAGTTGGATGCTCGGTATCACACGAGCTGTGAGTACTCGACATCGCAATAATTAGCCTTAAGTGCAAGTGGGAGATTGTTGGATATAGTGCCCTCTAAGTCAATTATTGGATCGCAGGTACGTGATTGCAATGATTGAGGGAGGACCTATACCGATAAAACAGTCTTACTCAAGATGATAGTATGCTATCTGATTTGTCTTTATCATCATGATAGAGCCCATAGGATTCTTTCTTGACTACCAGCAGTATGATGGCGATCATATATGTGAGAGCTGGGGTCTATAAGCACATCCTTAAAACAGTCCCTAGTCGTGGGAGTTTCGAGATAGGGCATCGATATTCCAGAGTAGACTAGTGTATACAGTCGAGACCCCGACGAGGGGCGGTGGCCGGTCTCATAAGCCACTGGTGTCAGTTGGATCACCTAAGATGTATACAGGTGCTCATTAGGTTATGAGTACACCGGACAGGACTCGCCGGGAACATGCTAGTTGGCATTATACATATCGTCAGATAGCAGTTCCCTGGTGACATGTGTACAGGTTAGTTCATTGACCTGAGGTCGTCATTTGTCTCGTGTGAGTTCCCACTGTGCTTAGATTACTACCCTACCATGCTCAAAGGAGTTGTGCAAACAGGTTTTAGTTGGGTACAGTCCCGAGCCACATTGGAGGCAAGTGAGCGGATCTTCGGGGATTCGTCTCTCCCGGTATTGGGGGTGGGATCGCGCTGTGTTTAGGAGAGCCATTACATGAAATCCCTGGCCAGGGTAATCGAGATATACTGGTTGGTATACCAGCAGAATCTCTGGGTGTTCTGGGCTGCTCTCTGACACGACTTATGCAGCTATTGGGGGTCTGACGTTCACCGGCCCCCTAGGCCATATATGCGATACTCATAGACGAATGTTCCGGACTGTACGGTTATTGTCACTGTCAGGCTCAGTAGGGTTTATAGATGAGTTCGCTCGTCAGCTTTCCTTCCAATCAACATATAGGCAAAACGTTACGTATAGCTTGTACCTCTGACGTGCTAGGGTTATACCCAGTGCCAGTGTGTTGATGAGTCATTAGAGTCCCCCACCGACACTTTTCCAAGTTCGGGCGAAACGTTGTAGAGGCCGTATGGGTTTATGGCAAGGTTCGGAAAATGCACGTGCATTTTCGCACGTGTCAGTTTTCGGGCAGATAATACTGGTAGGCTTTGGTTTAAGCCGGAACCCAGTATTATACTGTGTAGATATAATATCTTTGTCTCAGTTGCATTTATATTCGGTCGTAATATAAATGCGGGTATGTTTATACCGATACGGGGTTATCCTGAAATTCGTTTCGGGATGATTTTTGGAAGTTGCCAGTTTCCAGTTTTCTATCAGCCGTCTTATAACATTCGGTTAAAGACGGATTTATCTTTTCTTGGATAAGGGTGAGTCAAGCTTCTAGATGGTTCTAGAAGTTTCTAGGATGGTGACTAGGTTCATGAACCTTTGCTTACATTGATTACATAATGACTAGGTATTTATGACTCATGCTTTGATTTCCTCCATTTTTTGTTAAGCTTAAGATATTTGTTCTTGATCTTTTCTTCAAGATAAGCTTCATCCTCTTATGGTCATCACTTGCTCCTACACTCACCCTCCTCCTCCTTTAAAGTGGCCGGCCCCTCCTCACTCTCACTCACTTGATGTTTCATCTTGTGAAAAAGATATGATAGATTTTGGGGTGTATGGAATTTCACAGTTCATTTCATTCCATCACCCGATTCCAAATGGCAACTTCTATAACCGTTCGTCCGTGATCTTGGACGTAACGAGACAAAGTATTCTACCCATTCTTTACTTCATCTTGGTCGTCTCTTTTGGCAAACTTGACGATCGAGTTGCCTCGGTTCAGAGGCGGGAGCCCGTTTAAAGATCCGTCGACGTGGTGCCACCTGGACGATGAGAACGGAGATCAAGCAAGTTCGGATCAGTTGCAACATAGCGTGGGATGATGGTTGAAGACCGAAGGACTCGGATCATTCGGTATAACAATTCTATCCTCTTTACAATTTGTTAGTTTAGCTTTAATGGACGATCCGGGATAAAATACGCGATAGCGCCAGTCGTAAAAGTTTTGTTCTGCATATCGGCGTCTGTTAGACGTTCGGGGCGCTGCCGTGGACTTACAGGACTTTCACTGTCCAGGTACATCGACACCATACTGAAAAGATTCACTATGGAAGATTCCAAGCGCGGTAATCTACCGGCTTGTCACGGGATCACCCTCTCCAAGGAGATGTCTCCCAAGACTGATTTGGAAAGGGATCGCATGTCGATTATACCCTACGCTTCTGCGGTAGGCTCTATAATGTATACGATGTTGTGTACCAGACCGGATGTAGCTTATGCACTGAGTGTGGTAAGCCGGTATCAGTCAAACCCTGGGGAGAAACACTGGATAGCGGTAAAGAACATTCTCAAGTACCTGAGAAGGACTAAGGAGATGTTCGTGGTGTATAGCGGAAAAGACCTCCAGATCGAGGCCTTTGCTGACTCCAGCTTCCAGAGTGACAAGGATGATTCCAAGTCCATGTCGGGTTATGTCTTTACCATCAATGGAGGGGCGGTGTGTTGGAAGAGTTCCAAACTGGAAACCGTTTTTTACTTGACGATGGAAGCTGAATATATCGCTGCTGCAGATGCCGCAAAAGAAGCCGTCTAGATAAGGAAGTTCCTGACAGAACTTCAGGTGGTTCCATCCATTGTTGATCCAGTACCTCTGTATTGCGACAACAACGGGGCTATAACTTTAGAGAAGGAACCCAGGTCCCATCAGAAGTCCAGACACATCTTGAGGCGGTATCACCTGATCAGGGAGATCATGGGTCGCCAAGAGATCGAGGTTCGGAGAGTTGCTATGGAAGATAACACTGCTGATCCATTCACAAAGGCCTTACCCCAGACACAGTTCGAGCGGCTGATCGAGATAATAGGTCTTCGATACGCCAGTACATGGCCTTAGTGCATGTGGGAGATTGTTAGTGTATATGCCCTAGAGGCCATTACTGTATCATACTAGTTTGTATATTACTTAATGGAAACTTGGGATATTCACCTTGTATAGACAATCTTGCTCAAAATAGTAGTATGCTAGTTGGTTTGTTTCTACTTTAATGTGTGCATGTGTTTCTTATATCATATCGCCTTTACACATTAGTGGAGCCCTTAGGATCTTTGCTTGATTACCAGCGTTGTGATGGCAGTCACACTCGTGGGGGCTGGGTAATCCACAAGCACATCCTTATGCAGGTCCCTAGTCGTAGGACTATCGAGACAGGGCATCGATACACCGGAGTAGACTAGCGTATGCGCTTCTCATCCCAGCATGGGAGACGGTCTGTCCCACAGCCGTCAGTACGTCGTACTTGAGATAGTATGCGGGTGCTCGTTAGGTTGCGAGTACACTAGACATGACTTGTCGGGAACTGTTGGTTGGTATTATACCTATTGTCAGTTATCAGTTCCCAGGTGACATGAGTATAGCTTAGTCCGTTGACTTGACACTGTCACTTCGCCTCGAGTGTGTTCCCACTGTTCTTAGATTGCTACCCTACCACGGCTCAAAGGAGTCGTACAAACAGGTAGCTGTTGGGTGCAGTCCCGAAGCACTTGGAAGCAGTGACGGTTAGACAGGATTCGTCTCTCCCGGTATTGGGGGTTGATATCGCGCTGTGTCTAGGAGAGCCATTACACAAAGTCCCTGGCCAGGGCAAGCGAAATATACTGGTAGGTTTGCAGTGTTATCTCAGGGTGTTCTAGGCTACACTCCGACATGACTTGTACCGCTATTAGGGGACTGACGTTTACCGCCCCCTAAGCCCGCCATGCGATATTCTCAGACGGACAGACAGGACTGTACGGAGAATGTCACATTCAGGCTCAGTAGGAGTTCCGATGGGTTCACCTCGTCAGTCTTCTTATCGGCGTCTACCTGGGGACCGTTATGTACAGCTAGTGCCTCTTGCGGTTGTTGCGCCACGGCAGCGCCCCGGCCGTCTATCCGAGGCCAAAATGCGGAATCAAAATTTTCTTATCTTTTAAACTGGCGCTACCGCGGACAATATACCCGGATCGTAACCATTAACCGATACTAGCTAACAAGAGAAAGGGTGAGAGATATACCGAGTGATCCGAGTCCTCCGGTCTTCTCGTCGTCGTCCCGATCTCCCGCGGAAACTCTGGTCGTCGCCTCCTTGCCGGAAGGGCACCACATCGTCTGTATCTTTTACGGGCTCCCGCCTCAATACCGAGGCAACTCGGGCACGAAGCTGGCCAGTCGACGTGCCCAAGGTTTGCTGTAGAATGTAGTGTAGATGATGCTTATCTCATTTGGGGTTTTGTTACCTTGATGGAGGGATCGAAGGAATGAACTTTGGAGTGATGTGAGAAATTTTGTAGCAAGAAGAATGAGATGCAAATGAATTCCTCATACAAAATAAACCCTCTCATTTTCTCTCCTTCACTAAATTGTGGCCGGCCTCACACAAGTAGGAAATGGTGGAGGGAATAGCAAATCAAGAAGGGAGGTAAGAGTAGGAAAAAGGAATGGGTGACCACAACCAAAAACATCAACCATGCTTATTTCTCCTATTCACTCCATAACCTTTCATATCTCATTAATGCAAAATCATTATGGATGAAAGATATCATAATCCCACATATGCAAGAAACCCCCTCCACAAATGTAATTTGCAAAACTGCAAATTACCCCCTCCATCGGAAAAGTCCGGCCGGGAAAGAACAAAGAAAAACCGACCGGAACGGAATGCAAACTGGCAACTCCAGAAAAACTGGTCCCGTAATAAATTACAGGAAAACCCCGATACTGTGCATACACACCCGCATCTGTATTCCGTCCGGATACAAATGCAAAGAGACAAAATCTACACTGTACTAAACTAGGATCCGGCTTAAACCAAAGCCGGCTAGTAATATCCGTTCGATCCTGATCCGTGCAATACCGCACGTATCTGATCGAACCCTGCCATATAACTATACGGCCATTAGTACAAAACTGTCCGATCCTGATCCGTGCAATACCGCACGTATCTGATCGGACCCTGCCATATCTCCATATGGTCTCTACACCGTTTCGCCCGAAAGCTTGAGTAACTGAAAGTGTGGTGGACTCTAAAAACTCGTCAATACAATGGCTGTGGATTTAACCACTAGCACGTCAGAGGTATTAGCCACTACGTGACGGGCCACCAGCTATTGACCAAAAGGGACGTCGATGAGCGAACTCATCCTGACACCCTACTGAGCCTGTCAGTGACAATATCCGTACAGTCCGGTCCGTTCGTCTATGAGCATCGCATGTCGGGCCTAGGGGGTTGGTAAAAGTCAGACCCCCAAAAGCGGTACAAGTCATGTCGGAGTGTAGCCCAGAACGCCCTGAGATACTACTGGAATACCTACCAGTAAATCTCCTGCCTCGGCCGAGGGCTTTGCGTAATGGCTCTCCTAGACACAGCGCGACCTCACCCCCAATACCGGGAGAGACGAACCCCTGAAGATCCGCTCACTGCCTCCATGTGGCTCGGGACTGTACCCAACTAAAACCTGTTTGGACGACTCCTTTGAGCCGTGGTAGGGTAGTAATCAAAGCACAGTGGGAACTCACACGAGACAAATTACGATCTCAGGTCGATGAACTAACATGTACACATGTCACCTGGGAACTGCTATCTGACGTCTGGTATAATCCTAACTAGCAGGTTCCCGGCGAGTCCTGTCCGGTGTACTCATAACCCAATGAGCACCTGTATACATCTTAGGTGAACCAACAGACACCAGTGGCTTGTGAGACCGGCCACCGCCCCTCGTCGGGGTCTCGACTGTATACACAAGTCTACTAATGGAGTATCGATGCCCTGTCTCGAAACTCCTACGACTAGGGACCTTTTTAAGGATGTGCTTATAGACCCCAGCTCCCACGTATATGATCGCCATCATACTGCCGGCAGTCAAGCAAGAATCCTAGGGGCTCTATCAGCGTGTAATAGCGACCTGTAAGGTCTCCTGAAGCAGTACACGATGATAAAGGTAAACCAGATAGCATACTATCATCTCGAGTAAGATTGTCCTACCGGGATAGGTCCTCCCTCAATCATTGCAATCACGTGCCTGTGATCCAATAATTGACTCTGAGGGCACTATCTCCAACAATCTCCCACTTGCACTCAAGGCTAATTATTGCGATGTCGCATACTCACAGCCCGTGTGATACCGAACACCCAACTCCTCTACTAGTCAGTCTCACAAAGCTCGTTTGTGAAACTATTGCGTTCGAGGAATAGCCTCAGTGAGTGGATCTGCCGTGATGTTTCTTTCTATGTCTCTCTATATCTCAAGTTCGCGGAGAAAGCCATCTCCCGAAATGAGCAATACCTGTCTTAGAATGTCTGGATGTCTGATGGGACCTAGCTCATAAATGAACTCCAAATCCAAACTTCTTAGACTGTATCATCAACTGAACTTAATCAGTATCCTGCGCCATGCCTCCCTCAGTATTGCCTTGGACCACCTGTCCAAAATACAGTCCCTCATCAGAGGGAGAACTATACCTCTGACAACCTCCTTGTCGTCCATGTCACCTTGGAAGCCTGGAATGATAACTGTCTCCCAAATGAGGCTGTCGTTATCATATCCCTAGAACATCCACTCATGTTCTAAAACTGCTTCCGACTGTTTCTCCAGGATTGGATCAATGTCAACTTATTGCATCTAGTGCAAGAACAACATCTGGTGTGGTACTTGACATCTCATGATTGACTCAATTGCCTAAGCAAGTGATCTGCCAATCATGCACACCCCTCTCTACTTTAGTCTATAAGACACCTTTAGAGAGGGTGACTCCATTACCTGCAGGTACACTACCATGCCAGGAGTCATCCATTCTAAATACTCTTAGAATGCTGTCAAAGTACCCTGATTGGGAAACCACCCAAATCTAGATCTAAAACCATAGATCTAGTAACCAGTATGTCTGATATAATGTCCAAGTCCCTTTTGGAGAAACCTCTGTGTGACGACCAAAGTATAACCGATCGTAGTATAGGAATATCACTTCCTACTACCTTCTCAACAGATCCATCCCCTATTCTGATGACGTCAAACCTATGACTGTCACATCAGAAATAGATGATCTATCTCCGCTACATCTGCTTTAGTCTATAAATAGACATAAGCCTGATGTCCACCAATGCTTCCGCTGCTCCCACTGACTACGACAACCCTCTGGCAGAGTCATATAGACGTGCACTTCTAAAGCTAGTTTAGAACGACGCTATACTCATCCTCCCATCGGGTCTCGCAGCCTGGAACAACAACAATGGCAAGTGTGGGTAAACAAGAACTTCCCTGTCACCGTCCTTGAGGCTACCGGAGTACCTCTCGGGTGCCTGAAGTTACCCACCGTATCTGCGGAGTGGCCAATGGAATGTCAAATCAGATTGAATCTTTAGGTTCCTTATTAAATCTTCAGTAATCGTTTGCGGTTCTGGAATTACTTCCAGTTCTACCATACTCCCACTGCTGTTTTTGAAAAAAATCCATTTTTAATAAAACTGTGGCGAGTCTAGAACAATATTTCTATTGATTTGCCAGATGGTAGAAAGTCAACCCTCGTCATAGCCTGGGTCAACCCACAAACGGCCATTACAGAAACGTGCCTTGAGTTATCCGGAGTCTGGTTTTAAGCATAAGCCGGACAACTCCCCGTACCTTAACATCGTTAAGATATGAACTGTTCTATATCCAATATAGAACCAGAGGCACTGATTTAATTGAACCAGATTCAAATCATGCAGCTGTCTCCAGTGCATGTCAACTAAATGGAGAGAGGCCGATCAGCGTTACTCAACTTAGGAATGCTTCCAATTATGAGTAACCTGAAAGAGAAGCAAGTTCTCTTTATCATTACTATCAACTGAATACCATACACAAGTATCTACATCTTCGATCACTTTGAAGAATCCTGATACTTGCTACTCCTGGTACTCTACTCTATTCAAATACCTATAACTCCTCAAAACTTAGACCCTGTGTTTCAACGAAACACATGTCTAAGAACTAGAGAAGTTAAAAGTAAACAGAATATAGTATGAGGACCAACCCCTCTGTCCTAATGGACACTGGACAACATACAATACTCTGTATAAGTCCGCTGAGTCTAACAACTCTTTCACTGTGCGTCGTAGGTTGAAAACTGTACTTATGGTTAAGAAGAATTATACCGCTGTTTAATGCTCCTTACCTAACCATCCACTGATATAGGTAAATGTCATCGACATAATATCAAAAGGTATATCTCACTCTATGAAAATAGACGTACAGATATATCAATTTGAAATTGGTGCACAACAGCGGATATTCAAAACCAAATATTTGCCGATCGGCAAACATCCCAGGTGATCTCCTCAAATATCACCGATTACAACGAATCCCGATATGATGAGGATGATCACCTAATTCCCAATAACTTACTCCCACTCATCATCTGTAAAACCATACAGATGTGAGAATCCAACCTGGTAAATACATACCCTGGAGTAAGTGTCTAATCGGGAAATCAGTTTTCTTTTAACAGTACACAGTGAAACTTGAAACATTGAAATGTTTCGATGGGGTATCCTGGTATTCCTAGTAATGCCTCTACCATTATCCAGATTCACAACTGTAACCGTATATCTCTTTGCCATCTGTCCAAATCCCTTTATATGTCTTTAGTCATTACCGTCTGCACACCCCCTTAGGCCAAATGGTTTTCTTCCTTCCCTACCGTTCGGCACCAGCCTATGGTTTGGAAGAAGACTATCCAGTAAGCATAATGGGTGTACTGTCCTAATCCTAGGAGCACTCGCAATGCGAGAGAAGGTGAAGATAAAAGACAACCGAAGAAACCTTATTCCTATTTCTCCTGGACCAGAATCCATCCCCGAACTGGAACAAATTCCTTTCGAGTTCGTATATAACCATACGATGGAGTATCCAAATAAACTGTGGATCTTCGTAGTGATACGGAGTGTCCTGGAGAAATACAAAGGTGATTTAGGATTGGCGAAGAAATACTTGGTTTGGTCGTGAATATCAGTTGCAATTTACTTTGCCCTCTTACTAATCCCTTGCTTTGTCTTAATCTTAATACCTTCTGCACACCATCGTTATGTTAATTGGTTTTCTTCATTCCCCACCGTTCGGCACCAGCCTAAGGTTTGGAAGAAGACTGTCCAATTTGCATAATAGGTGTACTATCTCCTAAACCAAGGAGTACTCACAATGAGAGAAGGTGAAAAGAAAAGACAACTGAATAATCCTATTCGTTTTCTCCAGAACCAGAAACCATCCTCGAAGTCCTTCGAGTTCGTATATAACCATACGATGGTTTTGCCCAATGGAAGTGGACGTTCGTAGTAATACGGGGTGTCCTGGAGAAAAGGGTAAAAGTAGGAGTGGCAATGAGGTCTGCAACTCTGACAATCCAAAAGCCAGTATTAAGAAGGTTCGGTCATCTTGGTCATGAGTCATAGTCCAGGGTCGGGTCAATGGTCGCTGCCAAAGAGAGAGAGAAAAGAAACACTCAGCGTGCACTCTAACCTAGATCAGAATGGTTATCACTTTATCTAATCAGGAAACCTCCCACTGTACTGTCAAATTCTCCTCCAAACCTGAAAGAAGAACTAGTCGGGATCACCCGAGGAGTAAACCAACTCATCAGTGGGAATCGGGATCCAACTATCATCGCATGATAACTTGACGGAATCCACTCAAGTCACCACACTCCAGAAGGTATGCGCATGTCTGGCAAGTTTCAGTTCTTTTGAAACTCCCGATGTGATGTTTTTACCCCTAGGACCCAAGTGACCTTGACAATGCCAACAAATCAAAGGGTCCTAGTCAAGTTCTACCCGTCATTATCTTGATTGCATTAAACCCACCCGTACGAGTCCTTGACAATGCCAACAAGACCGTACGACTGTCCTAACCAATCCACTTATCCATGTGACAGAAAAGCATTACATAGCTACCGAACACTACGCCACGGCAATGCACGACAAACGCAGCACGAATACTAAGTAATACTAATCTGAAATGACGGAGGGCTACGACTGGTTTTTGGCGAAAAACCTTTAACGTAATGAACTTGATATCGTTGAAGGAACTGGATAACTTTTTAGAAAATATAGTGACGAAAACCTTTACTAAAGAGGTCACTCCCGGTGAAGGGATCTCGGCTCTTTCCCCGTAGAATGAGGTGCAGGATATTCCAACTGAATACCACGATGCAAAGCAAAAGTAATCGGCTATAGTGAAGTTATTGCCCTGACGCAAACTTCTGTTCAAGGGGTCACTCCCGGTGAAGGGATCTCGGCCCTTGCCTCGTCGACTGAGGAGCAGGATATTCCAACTGAATACCACGATGCAAAACAAAAGTGAACGTCCTTGCAATAACAGCTTTTTGAAAAGCGTTCCAACAACATCAGATTAGGTTTGTTTAGCTTGCATTGATCCGAATCAACGCACTCCCATCAATTGATCACACCACAAAGAACGAAAATATACTGACGTACGTATATGCCATCCGCATTCGCCACTGGGTCCCGTCATCACCCGTTAGGTTAGCTAACTAATGGCAGAGCGGGGACTGGACTAGCGCGGATGAAAAACATATAAAACATCTACTAATATATATACCAATATATAGTATTTCGCTCAAGGCGTGAATAAAATGCAACATCACAGAAATGTACAGCATCACAGAACAATACAGATATCTGGAAGCCCCGTGTTTCACAGAGCCGCTGCTGAAACCCGACGTTCCCCTGGTCGTGTGGATAGCCTGTGCAATGAAAACCTAGACCCCTACGGGCGCGGCAAGTCACCCGCCAAAACCTGAAGCGAGGCAGCCCCCTTCAGCACCGTGAATGGACCACCCAGCACTTCACGGAATCCGGTAACTTGGGCACCCCTCCTGGGTCAACCTGTACCCCCTACGAGTGCGTCGAACAGCCCGCCAATTCCAGACTGAAGCCCCCTCCGTCCCAATGCCATGAGATGCGGGCTTGTTGCCCTCCAGAACCCGGCTATCCGTGCACCCCACCGCGGGGCAATCCTAGTACAGAAAGTAAAATATACATACACCGGGTACATCGACCGTAACCAGGTCGTGCCCCAAAAGAATAATACAAACAGGCAGTGACGGCAGTCCACATGTCGGACGCTCGCCCCGCAATATCAAATGTACATAATACAATAAAACTGTACTAGCATTGCATCCAGGCTATCCCCCACGACCGATCCGCAACAACACAGCATAAACATAGAACATCAACGTGAAAGTCACGTTCGCAAATCCGTCTAACCGGGCTATAGCAGTTAGAAGGGATTTACCGATCAAGTGACATTCACGGTCGCAGATATAACGTAAATACTGTGAAATAATGTGTTTAAAATATCCGAGCGATCAAACAATTAACAAGTGGGCCCCCAACCAGTACTGTAGCAGTCACAGAAAACCTGGGCCCAAATTTAATATCCCAAAACCCTAAAATTAGCCCACAAGCCCACTGTAACAATTTGACACAGAGAAGACAACAGAGTGCGGCGGAACCGCGGCCCAATGGGGGGTTTGGCCGCGGTTCCGCGCTAGGGTTGTCGACTGAACTTGTCGAATTTTTACAGAAGTCTTATAATTTCATGTACATAAGTTTTCTGCAACCTGAAAAATTTTTAGACACCAAAAAATTCCAACAGAAAACTGATGTGAACTAAAATACGGTTTTTGAGATTTTGGTCGATCGGATAAGTAAAACGCATTAGAACAAGCTAGACAAGGTTAATGGCGTGGCTCTGATACCATGTTGCGCCACGGCAGCGCCCCGGCCGTCTATCCGAGGCCAAAATGCGGAATCAAAATTTTCTTATCTTTTAAACTGGCGCTACCGCGGACAATATACCCGGATCGTAACCATTAACCGATACTAGCTAACAAGAGAAAGGGTGAGAGATATACCGAGTGATCCGAGTCCTCCGGTCTTCTCGTCGTCGTCCCGATCTCCCGCGGAAACTCCGGTCGTCGCCTCCTTGCCGGAAGGGCACCACATCGTCTGTATCTTTTACGGGCTCCCGCCTCAATACCGAGGCAACTCGGGCACGAAGCTGGCCAGTCGACGTGCCCAAGGTTTACTGTAGAATGTAGTGTAGATGATGCTTATCTCATTTGGGGTTTTGTTGCCTTGATGGAGGGATCGAAGGAATGAACTTTGTAGTGATGTGAGAAATCTTGTAGCAAGAAGAATGAGATGCAAATGAATTCCTCATACAAAATAAACCCTCTCATTTTCTCTCCTTCACTAAATTGTGGCCGGCCTCACACAAGTAGGAAATGGTGGAGGGAATAGCAAATCAAGAAGGGAGGTAAGAGTAGGAAAAAGGAATGGGTGACCACAACCAAAAACATCAACCATGCTTATTTCTCCTATTCACTCCATAACCTTTCATATCTCATTAATGCAAAATCATTATGGATGAAAGATATCATAATCCCTCATATGCAAGAAACCCCCTCCACAAATGTAATTTGCAAAACTGCAAATTACCCCCTCCATCGGAAAAGTCCGGCCGGGAAAGAACAAAGAAAAACCGACCGGAACGGAATGCAAACTGGCAACTCCAGAAAAACTGGTCCCGTAATAAATTACAGGAAAACCCCGATACTGTGCATACACACCCGCATCTGTATTCCGTCCGGATACAAATGCAAAGAGACAAAATCTACACTGTACTAAACTAGGATCCGGCTTAAACCAAAGCCGGCTAGTAATATCCGTTCGATCATGATCCGTGTAATACCGCACGTATCTGATCGAACCCTGCCATATAACTATACGGCCATTAGTACAAAACTGTCCGATCCTGATCCGTGCAATACCGCACGTATCTGATCGGACCCTGCCATATCTCCATATGGTCTCTACACCGTTTCGCCCGAAAGCTTGAGTAACTGAAAGTGTGGTGGACTCTAAAAACTCGTCAATACAATGGCTGTGGATTTAACCACTAGCACGTCAGAGGTATTAGCCACTACGTGACGGGCCACCAGCTATTGACCAAAAGGGACGTCGATGAGCGAACTCATCCTGACACCCTACTGAGCCTGTCAGTGACAATATCCGTACAGTCCGGTCCGTTCGTCTATGAGCATCGCATGTCGGGCCTAGGGGGTTGGTAAAAGTCAGACCCCCAAAAGCGGTACAAGTCATGTCGGAGTGTAGCCCAGAATGCCCTGAGATACTACTGGAATACCTACCAGTAAATCTCCTGCCTCGGCCGAGGGCTTTGCGTAATGGCTCTCCTAGACACAGCACGACCTCACCCCCAATACCGGGAGAGACGAACCCCTGAAGATCCGCTCACTGCCTCCATGTGGCTCGGGACTGTACCCAACTAAAACCTGTTTGCACGACTCCTTTGAGCCGTGGTAGGGTAGTAATCAAAGCACAGTGGGAACTCACACGAGACAAATTACGATCTCAGGTCGATGAACTAACCTGTACACATGTCACCTGGGAACTGCTATCTGACGTCTGGTATAATCCCAACTAGCAGGTTCCCGGCGAGTCCTGTCCGGTGTACTCATAACCCAATGAGCACCTGTATACATCTTAGGTGAACCAACAGACACCAGTGGCTTGTGAGACCGTCCACCGCCCCTCGTCGGGGTCTCGACTGTATACACAAGTCTACTAATAGAGTATCGATGCCCTGTCTCGAAACTCCTACGACTAGGGACCTTTTTAAGGATGTGCTTATAGACCCCAGCTCCCACGTATATGATCGCCATCATACTGCCGGCAGTCAAGCAAGAATCCTAGGGGCTCTATCAGCGTGTAATAGCGACCTGTAAGGTCTCCTGAAGCAGTACACGATGATAAAGGTAAACCAGATAGCATACTATCATCTCGAGTAAGATTGTCCTACCGGGATAGGTACTCCCTCAATCATTGCAATCACGTGCCTGTGATCCAATAATTGACTCTGAGGGCACTATCTCCAACAGCGGTCTGTGGTTAAACCGACTGCCAGCGTAGTGTCGAGTGTTTAGAGTTCCACACAGAGGGTTATTCGCCTTTAGGCAAAACAGAGTAGAGGTCGCATGGTTTTGCGACGGGGTTCGTTCACATCCGCGCACTTGTGCACATTTGGTGTCCGGACAGTTGATACTCGCGGGCTTTGGTTTAAGCCAGATCCTAGTATATGTTTTGGGATTGCTTTTATCTCATTGTATTCGTGTTCCTCGGAACATGGATACGGGTGTGTATGCACAGTTGACTGAGGCAGAGGCAGAGGACTTTCATTAGGGATAATGACCGTTGTCTTTTTCTTAACCCTAATGTATATGTGAAATATGATTATTAATATTAATTAATTATAATTGTGTTATGGTTAGGGTTGTTGACTATTTGACTATGGTTGACTTGTTGACCTATGTTGACATATTGACCATCATCATTTCACATGAAAGATGCTCTTTGATTCTTGCAAAATTCATTAATGTGAAATGATAATAGTCATTTCAAGTTAACCATCACTATTATCTTTAATTAATTATTTAACTATCATAATTCACATATATGTGAGAATGGTTGATATTATCCTCATTCTCTCATGCTCATTCTCTCTCATCCTCTTCCTCTCTCTCAAAGCTCTCCCCTCTCATGAATGAGAACCATTTGGCTTTTGAGATAAAACACCAAAATTACTCTCTACTCTTTCTAAGGTTCTAGGTTTAGCACACCAAGCACTTTAGTTACCTCTAGGTTGAGGTAGAAGCCAAAGGTAGAGGCCCTCGGGTGGATCTTTCTTTGGCAAGAGAAGGCGACGAGGACGACTCGTTCATCCCACTCCAAGGAGCAAGAAGAGAAGGACTTCAAGACTTAGGTATAAACCTTTAACCGAGTAGCTAAATCTTTTAGCATGGTTGTTAGTTTTTGTTTAGCAAAGATCCTCCTTTTAGTCCATGTTGCCTTGAGTTCTAAAAATCGAATTTTTATACCGTTTCCACCTCCCCATAAGCACCGGGGTGGGCAACGTGGACTTACATACATATTGTACACTCATGCTTGCGTATATACCACTTGTACATACTTATTAGCGCACATACATATTGTACACTCATACTTGCGTATATACCACTTGTACATCCATATTGGAGCACATGCATAATGTACACGCATGCTTGCGTATATACCACTTGTACATCCATATTAGCGCACATACATATTGTACACTCATGCTTGCGTATATACCACTTGTACATCCATATTAACGCACATACATATTGTACACCCATACTTGCGTATATACCATTTGTATATCCATATTGGAGCACATGCATATTGTACACTCATACTTGCGTATATACCCACTTGTACATACATAGATCATGCTGACTTTGATTTTGGAGAATTGGGGACCGCATGTTATATTTAAAAACTGGAATCATTTTAAAAGAGCGGTTTTCCCTTAATATGCCATATTACTGTTCCATGTTGCATGATATACGGATATGCTTACATTTCTATCATATGTCGCATACATCATGCTTTATGATTTTACGCATTGAGATATATTGTTTTTATAAGATTTCTGGATTTGAGAACCGTGGCTATTTCAAAAGAAAGCATGTACTGTTTTAAAAACCCGGTTTCTCTTGATATGATATTTCAGTGCGTCCACCATGCGTTTTCTCGGTTCTGAAACATGTGCTTGAAACCCGATTCGAGGAGTTGGATGATCCGTTTGCGAGTTCATGGTAGACCCGGTATGGTTCCCCGGGGCGAGAATGTTTTTCATGTAGTAGACGATGAGCCTAGCAGGGCGGCGATAACCTACCGATGATTGGTTGGACCTGGCGGTTATCCGGAGGATACCGACCTGAGTCGAAAGATGGATATGGGTTGACCCGTACTGCCGGGGCCCGAGGGTCGATTTCGCAGACGGGACCCGTGGGCCGATCCGGACTGACGGAGCCCGATATATGAGGATTTACGTGTCGATGCTGGACACGGGTTTCATGATTTTTTCGAGTGTCGATATTGGACACTCAGTTTCCATGATTTTGATGTGTCACGAGGGACACATGTTGATTTATATCCTCGAACGAATGTCAGAAACCCATTTTTCCAAGTTTAAGTATTCGGAAGAACATGCAGGTAATTCTGTGGACTCTCTAGAAGAATGAAACCCTAACTCGACATGATGACCATGGAACCGCTTTTGAACCTTAGGGTTTCCGGCAGTTTAGCGGTGCCATCAGTGAGGCTTGGGTTTGCCCTTCTATGGTTTGTCCGTAGGTACTATGGTATGTACAAGATATTATTAGACTGTGCTCAGGTGTTGAACTTTCGGAAAATTGTGGGAATTTGACGAATCGATCGAAACGTTTAACGTCGTCCGGATATCATGTGATAAGAGACCAGTAAGCTGACTAGCTTCGGATAGAGGACCTCACCCAGATGCGTTGTGAGTTGATCAAGGACGAACGAGTATTGAGTATTCCTCCGATGGTTGGGACGAGTTCCCGAGGACGTGTACGGCCAGATATCTTCTACAGAGTGATGAAGACACCGAGTTCGTAATTTCGAGTCGGTGTGAGAGACTTCGGATTGACCGTGGCCGAGAACAATTATAGTGCGCAGATAGCATAACGTGACGTCAAAATGGATGATGATATAGACGAGTGGAACCAGAGGTTCGCGTGAGATGGCGAGCTGTTGTTACTCCCCGTCGAGATCAGAGATCTGATATGCATACAAAGGCGTTAGGATACGGCTAGTTCCCGAGGAAATGTTATGCTGAGAATGCAGATGTCCAGAAAACGAGAACAGATTATGTAAGAGTACCAGCCTCCGTACAGTTCGGCATAAGCGAGATCGGAAGAGACCATGAGCAGGATTCCTTCGAGGACACTGCTGCAATGAGATTTTCACCCAGGATCAGTTGTGTCAAGAGTATTCAGATGACCAGAGAAGTGCCAGAACGGAATCGTCCCTGTTAGCACACCTGACCGGGCCGATGAGCCGATGGATTGCGAGATTGGTAAATCCACAGAGAAGACGAGGACCCAGGGAGAGAAGACGCCATACCGTGAGCAGGAAGCAAGCGGATGTTCTTGCTCTGCCAATTTTGGACGCATCGATACATTTTTCGACATTGTAGGAGGTGTACCTCAATTTCATTTGTTGCAATTTGCGTTGTGATCCGAGTATCATGCTTAGGTCGCTTGGATTTGAGTTTTGATGATTTAGCTTTATGATATTGTTTTCATGCACTATGGCTGCACCTGCTGGGTATTTACATTTTGCGCATAGTTATCGCACTTGATATATATTTTATACACTGTTGTGTTGAATTGCAATTTGTGCATACCTATTGCGGTTGATGTCGATTTTGTACCTTCGTAGCATGTGTTTACGATTTCGTGGATTTCATACGGACGATGTGATTTTTGCACTCGGTATAGCTCACATGTGCTTGCAGTGCATTGATACGGTTTTTTTTGCACATAGTTGCACACAATTTTGATTTATACACCTTGGTACACTCGGTGTTGCTTTTTACGCGTTTAAGTTGTTGATTGTATTTCGTGCATTTGAGGCACCAGATGTTGTTTTCGTGCACCATAGATGCGCCTGATGTGTTGTCGTGCACACCCGTTGCACTGGACAGATATTTTCGTGCACACTTGTTGCACTTAGTTTTGCTTTTGTGCACGTTGTGGCACCTGTGTAGGGATTTGATTTCCGTGCGCACCAGACGCGTGTGATTGTTGGATACGCCTTTTGAGGCTGATTTTGCTTTTGAGCATCTTGTTTTCATGATAGGCACCATATTATATAGTGGCCAAACAAGACTGATCTGAGGACAGTACCAGAGTACTTTGCATGCATTAAATGTTTACCAAGAGGTTTTTGAAAAAAGGAGCTATAGACTCGCTATTTCCTACGTGTCCGTGAGCGACACGAACGTCTTTAAAGGAAAACCTTTTGGGATATTTTAAAACGATGGAATATATATTTAGCAAAACATATATGGACATATATTATTACTTTACAAATGGACGTCCGTCATTTATGCCGTGAGTTATGTATTCACGCGGCGATCTAGAAAAGATTTTTGCATGAGTTTTATTCAGTTCTTGAAAGTTTTCCAAAGATGCGTACTATACACGTATTATAGTTTTTTACTAGTGTATATTGGATTTCTATAGTGGATTTTGAGATCTGTATCTCTATTGTAACTCTGAGGATATGCGTGCAAACCCGATAATTTGCGTGACGCTTGACGGAGTTCGGTTTTTGAGTTTTGTACTCATTTTCATGCGCACTTGACGTGCTTTGATATTCTGTATCTTCCGTGATTTCGGAGCCCCGTTGATTTGATTTGAGTATTGAAATGTTTTAGAATTTGGGGATTTAAATTTAAATTCGGGGACCGAATTTATTTAAGGGGGAAGACTGTTACATTTCAGAAAATATAAAATATTATTTTTGGAATTAATATTAAAATAATATATTTCCCGAAAACTGCCTGATTTGCGAAATTGTGGTTTTCGAAAAAGGGTATAAATATATACCAATAATTATGAAATAAACGGTAATTAAAATGATTTATTCATTTAAAAATACATTTAAAGGATTTGGCATTTTTAAAATTTATTATATGCAATTTCGATAAAAACCCGATTAGTGCACTACTAATCGTGATTAAGCCAAATCCGTGTTTCTACAGTTTTCATGGTTAGTGCACCATGACATGTTACATGTTATTTTAATTGTGTTGTTTTATTTGGGTGTATGTGTTTTCGATGAGAAAAGAAAGGGAAAAAGGTGTCATGATGACTTGAGGAGAGAGAGAGGGGACATAATGATGAGAGTGGGCATGCTAGGAGAGAGAATGAGAGTGAGAAAGAGATAGAGAGAGGGAGAGTGATGCCCCATACCTTTTCCCCCACCATTTCGTTCACCTCCTTCTTCATCCTCAAGCCCCTCATTCTACCATCATGACCCTTTTCCAAAATCTCATCAAAACCCCATACCCCCTTCACAAAAGATGATCACCTCCTCACCCACATCGCAATGAACCAAGCAAAGTGGGACTTTGACAACATTGGGAATTCTAGGGGTTTTTTGGGTGTAACCATGAGGTATATCTCTTTTCATTTAGGGTCGTTTGATTTCCTAGCATTTTTTTTAAGTTTAGAAGTCGTTTAGTGATGGATTTGTGAAGACAAAAATCTCTAGAGAAAGGTTTAGGTGATTGTGGGAAATTAGTGAATTCTAGTGGCGGTTGAAAGATCTGGAATTTAATATAAAAACCAAAATACGGATTTAGGATTTTTTTCATGTCGGTTTTGTGATTATATAGGGTGTGCAGGGAAATCTGGAGCAACCCGGGGAATTTTTGAGGAAAGCAAATAACTCCAGGGACCAAATTAGAGTGCTAGGAGACCACCTTGACGAGACAAAGCCCAGAGGAGCCTTGGGGGCCGAGCTCGCCGGATTTTAGGGCCTTGGGGCTGGCCACTTGGTGAGGGTGTTGGAGATAGTGCCCTCAGAGTCAATTATTGGATCATAGGCACGCGATTGCAATGATTGAGGGAGGACCTGTCCCAGTAGGACAGTTTTACTCGAGATGATGGTATGCTATCTGGTTTATCTTTATCATCGTGTACTGCTTTAGGTGACCTTATGAGTCGCTATTACACGTTGATAGAGCCCCTAGGATTCTTGCTTGACTATCAGCAGTATGAGGGCGATCATATAAGTGAGAGGTGGAGTCTATAAGCACATCCTTAAAAGGTCCCTAGTCGTGGGAGTTTCGAGACAGGGCATCGATACTCCGGAGTAGACTACTGTATACAGTCGAGACCCCGACGAGGGGCGGTGGCCGGTCTCACAAGCCACTTGTGTCAGTTGGTTCACCTAAGATGTATACAGGTGCTCATTGGGTTATGAGTACACCGGACAGGACTCGCCGGGAACCTGCTAGTTGGGATTATACCAGACGTCAGATAGCAGTTCCCTGGTGACATGTGTACAGGTTAGTTCATCGACCTGAGATCATCATTTGTCTCGTGTGAGTTCCCACTGTGCTTTGATTACTACCCTACCACGGCTCAAAGGAGTTGTGCAAACAGGTTTTAGTTGGGTACAGTCCCGAGCCACATGGAGGCAGTGAGCGGATCGGCAGGGGTTCGTCTCTCCCGGTATTGGGGGTGAGGTCGCGCTGTTTCTAGGAGAGCCAGTATATGAAAAGTCCTTGGCCAAGACAGGAGATTTGCTGGTAGGTATTCCAGTAGTATCTCAGGGTGTTCTGGGCTACACTCCGACACGACTTGTACCGCTATTGGGGGTCTGACTTTTACCAACCCCCTAGGCCCGCCATGCGATGCTCATAGGTGAACGGACCGAACTGTACGGATATTGTCACTGACAGGCTCAGTAGGGTGTCAGGATGAGTTCGCTCATCGACGTCCCATTTGGTCAATAGCTGGTAGCCCGTCACGCATGGCTTATACCTCTGACGTGCTAGTGGTTAAATCCACGGCCATAGTATTGACGAGTCTTTAGAGTCCACCACACTCAGTTACTCAGGTTTCGGGTGAAACGCTGTAGAGGCCGTATGGAGATATGGCAGGGTTCGATCAGATACGTGCGGTATTGCACGGATCGTGATCGGACGGTTTTTACTAGCCGGCTTTGGCTTAAGCCGGATCCTAGTATTAGATAGCGTAGATATTGTCTCTTTGCATTTGTGTTCAGTGGGAATATAAATGCGGGCATGTATTTGCAGTAGAGGGGTTTTCCTGTAATTTATTACGGGATCAATTTTCTGAAGTTGCCAGTTTTCATTCCGTTTCGGCCGGTTTTCATTTGTTCCTTCCCGGCCGGATTTTCCGATGGAGAGGCTAATTTGCAATTGTGCAAATTAGTATTGGTGGAGGGGGTTCTTTGTAAAATGGTAGCATCATGATGAGATTCTATTTTAGTCTCTTTCTTGCTTTAATGAGAAAGAAATTGATTTGGCTTTGAATTTGAAATGTGGAGACTATTTTTCTTGATCATTATCTTCACACACATTTCTCACTTGCAATTTTTTTTCATTCTTTTTCCCACCACCATTTCATAGAGGGGGCCGGCTACTATTCTTGAGGGTGAGAGAGAGGTTCATTTGTGTGAGGAAAAATTCATTCATCTCATGTTTCTTTGGCCACTACCTTTTTTCCTCACCTCTCTCCAAAGATTTTTCTTCTCCTCCACATACCATGGCAACTCCTATAAACCATAAAGAGACAACCCGCTACACTACATCTACAGCATCCCTTGGACGCATCGGCTAGCCAACTTAGCGCCCGAGTTGCCTCGGTCAAGAGGTGGGAGCCCGTAAAAGATTCCGGCTACGTGGTGCCCTTTCCGACGAGGAGGTGATGGACGGAGTTTCCGCGGGAGATCGGAGTGGAGACGAAGACCGAAGGACACGGATCGCTTGGTATAGCTTCTCTACTCTTTTCATTTTTGCTAGTAGCTAGGTTAATGGCCCGATCCGGGTGAAAAGTGCGCGGTGGTGCCGGTTCAATAGTTTTTGAAAGTTTTTGTTTCCGCGTTTCCGGTGTCGGTTCGACGGCCGGGGCGCCGCCGCGGACTTACAACGGTATCAGAGCCACGCCGTTAACCTAGCCTAGCTTGCTCTAGTATGTTTAGAACTCGATCGAACAAAAATCCCCAAAAACCGTATTTTCCAATGCATCGTGTTTCTGTCGAAATTTTTTCTGCTCCAAAAATTATTCAGGTTGTTTCAGAATACTGTGCATGAAAATCTAAGAAATCTGTGAAAATTTGGTCGCGAGATCTCTCCAAACCGCCGCGGAACCGCCGCCAAACCCATGCTTGGGCCGCGGTTCCGCCGCGCTTTTTACTATTCATCGCACCAAATTTTAACAGTAGGATTTTGGGTTGGAAATAGGGGTTTTGGGATATTCTTTTTGGGCCCAGATTTTCTGTAAGTGCTACAGTACTGCTTGGGGCCCACTTGATAAATTTTGGTCGATCGGATATTTTAAACATGCTAGTTCACAGTATTTACATTATATCTGCGACCGTGAATGTCATTTGATCGATAAATCCTGTCTAACTGCTATAGCCCGGTTAGATGGATTTGCGAACGTGACATTCACGTTGATGTTCTGTGTTGTGCTGTGATGTTGCGGATCGGTCGTGGGGATAGCCTGGTTGCAGTGATAGTACAGTTTTGTTTTATATGTACATTTGATATTGCGGGGCGAGCGTCCGACATGTGGACTGCCGTCACTGCCTGTTTGTATTATTATTTTGGGGCACGACCAGGTTGCGGTCGATGTACCCGTTGTATGTATATTTTACTTTCTGTACAAGGATTACCCCAAGAAGGGGTGCACGGATAGCCGGGTTCTAGAGGGCAACGAGCCCGCATCTCATGGCGTTTAGACGGAGGGGGCTTTACTCTAGAATTGGTGGGCTATTCGCCGCGCTCGTAGGGGGTATAGGTTGACCCAGGAGGGGTGCCCAAGTTACCGGATTCCGTGAAGTGCTAGGTGGTCCATTCACATTGCTGAAGGGGGCTGCCTCGCTTCAGGTTTTGGCGGGTAACTTGCCGCGCCCGTAGGGGTCTAGGATTTCATTGCACAGCCTATCCACACGACGAAGGGAACGTCGGGTTTCAGCAGCGGCTCTGTGAAACCCGGGGATCCCAGATATCTGTATTGATCTGTGTTGCTATTCATTTCTGTGTTGTTGCATTTTTATCACGTCTTGAGCGAAAATTATATATTATATATATACTAGTAGATGTTGTATATGTTTTGCATCCGCGCTAGTCCAGTCCCCGCTCTGTCGTTAGTTAAGTAACCTAACGGGTGATGACGGGACCCAGTGGCGAATGCGGATGGCATATACGTACCTCATTATTTTCGTTCTTTTGTGGTGTGATCAATTGATGGGATTGCGTTGATTCGGATCAATGCAAGATAAACAAACCTATTCTGATGTTGTTGGAACACTTTTCAAAAAGCTGTTATTGCAAGGACGTTCACTTCTGTTTTGCACAGTGGTATACAGTTGGAATATCCTGCTCCTCAGTCGACGAGGCAAGGGCCGAGATCCCTTCACCGGGAGTGACCCCTTGGAAAGATGTTTGCGTCAGGGCAATAACTTCACTATAGCCGATTACTTTTGCTTTGCATCGTAGTATTCAGTTGGAATATTCTGCACCTCATTCTACGGGGAAAGAGCCGAGATCCCTTCACCGGGAGTGACCTCTTTAGCAAAGGTTTTCGTCACTATATTCTTTAAAAGCTATCAGTTCCTTCAACGATATCAAGTTCATTACGTTAAAGGTTTTCGACAGAAACCATTCGTAGCCCTCCGTCGTTTCAGACGGGTAGCACGTAGTATTCATGCTATGTTTGTTGGCCTTCGTCAAGGCATAGTGTATGGTAGCTGCTTGTTACCTTTCTGCTGCATAGATAGATGCGTTGGTTTGGAACAGTCATATAGCCTTGTTGGCCTTCGTCAAGGGCTTGTACGGGTGGGTTCAAATTAACCTGGATAATGACGGGTAGAACCTTACATGTGACTTATGATTTGTTGGCCTTCGTCAAGGTCATAAGAGCATGGGGCAAAAATTCACATCGGGAGTTTCAAAAGAACTAAAACCTGCCAGATATGCGCATACCTTCTGGAGTGTGATAACGTGAGCAGATTCCGTCACGTTATCATGTGATGATAGTTGGATCCCGATTCCCACTGATGAGTTGGTTTACTCCTCGGGTGATCCCGGCTAATTCTTCTTTCAGGTTTGGGGAAGAATTTGACGTTACAGTGGGAGGTTTCCAGATTAGATAAAGTGATAACCATTCTGATTTAGGTTAGAGTGCACGCTGAGTGTTTCTTTTCTCTCTCTCTTTGGCAGCGACCATTGACCCGACCCTAGACTATGACTCGGTGACCAAGTTGACCGAACCTTCTTAACACTGGCTTTTGGATTGTCAGAGTTGCAGACCTCATTGCCACTCCTATTTTTACCCTTTTTCTCCGGGACACCCCGTATTACTACGAACGTCCACTTCCATTGGACAAAACCATCGTATGGTTATATACGAACTCTAAGGAATTCGAGGATGGTTTCCGGTTCTAGAGAAAACGAATAGGACTTTTCAGTTGTCTTTTCCTTTTACCTTCTCTCAGGTTGCGAGTACTCCTTGGTTTAGGAGATATTACACCTATTATGCAAATTGGATAGTCTTCTTTTAGACCTTAGGCTGGTGCCGACCGGTAAGGAATGAAGAAAACCAATTAGCCTAAACGGTGTACAGAAGGTATTAAGTTCAGACAAAGAAAGGGATTTGTAAGAGGGCAAAGTAAATTGCGACTAATATTCACGACCAAACCAAGTATTTCTTCGCCAATCCTAAATCACCTTTGTATTTCTCCAGGACACTCCATATCACTACGAAGATCCCAAGTTTATTGGATAATCCATCCTATGGTTAATATACGAACTCGAAAGGAACTTGTTCCAGTTCGGGAATGGATCCTGGTTCAGGAGAAATAGGAATAAAGTTCATTCAGGTGTCTTTTATCTTCACCTCCTCTCGCGTTGCGAGTGCTTCTAGGACTAGGACAGTACACCCATTATGCTTATTGCATAGTCTTCTTCCAAACCATAGGCTGGTGCCGAACGGTAGGGAAGGAAGAAAACCATTTGGCCTAAAGGGGTGTACAGAAGGTAATGACTAAAGACATATAAAGGGATTTGGAGAGATGGCAAAGAATTATATGGTTATAGTTGTGAATCTGGATAATGGAAGAGGCATTACTAGGAATACCCGGATACCCCATCGAAACATTTCAATGTTTCAGTTTCACTGTGTATTGTTAAAAGAAAACTGATTTCCCAATTAGACACTTGCTCCAGGGTATGTATTTACCAGGTATGATTCTCACATCTGTATGGTTTTACAGATGATGAGTGGGAGTAAGTTATTAGGAATTGGCTGATCATACTCATTATATCGGGATTCGTTGTAATCGGTGATATTTGAGGAAGTCACCTGGGTTGTTTGCCGGTCGGCAAATATTTGGTTTTGAATATCCGTTGTTATGCACCAATTTCAAATTGATATATCAGTACGTCTATTTTTATAGAGTGAGATATACCTTTTTGAGATTATGTCTATGACATTTACCTATACCAGTGGATGGTTAGGTAAGGAGCATTGAACAACGGTGTAATTCTTCATAACCATAGTACAGTTTTCAACCTACGAAACACAGTGAATGAGTCACTAGACTCAAGGGACTTGTACATAGTATTGTATATTGTCCAGTGTCCATAAGGATTGTTGGAGATAGTGCCTTCAGAGTCAATTATTGGATCACAGGCACGTGATTGCAATGATTGAGGGAGGACCTGTCCCGGTAGGACAGTCTTACTCAAGATGATAGTATGCTATCTGGTTTATCTTTATCATCGTGTACTGCTTTAGGTGACCTGATAAGTCACTATTGCACGTTGATAGAGCCCCTAGGATTCTTGCTTGACTGCCAGCAGTATGAGGGCGATCATATACGTGAGAGCTGGTAGTCTATAAGCACATCCTTAAAAGGTCCCTAGTCGTGAGAGTTTCGAGACAGGGCATCGATTCTCCAGAGTAGACTAGCGTATACAGTCGAGACCCCGACGAGGGGCGGTGGCCGGTCTCACAAGCCATTGGTGTCAGTTGGATCACCTAAGATGTATACAGGTGCTCATTGGGTTATGAGTACACCGGACAGGACTCGTCGAGAACCTTCTAGTTGGTCTTATACCAGACGTCAGATAGCAGTTCCCTGGTGACATGTGTACAGGTTAGTTCATCGACCTGGGGATCGTCATTTATCTCGTGTGAGTTCCCACTGTACTTTGATTACTACCCTACCACGCTCAAAGGAGACGTGCAAACAGGTTTTAGTTGGGTACAGTCCCGAGCCACATAGAGGCAGTGAGCGTATCTTCAGGGGTTCGTCTCTCCCGGTATTGGGGGTGAGGTCGCGCTGTGTCTAGGAGAGCCATTACACGAAGCCCTCGGCCGAGGCAGGAGATTTACTGGTAGGTATTCCAGTAGTATCTCAGGGTGTTCTGGGATACACTCCGACACGACTTGTACCGCTTTTGGGGGTCTGACTTTTACCAACCCCCTAGGCCCGCCATGCGATGCTTATAAACGAACGGACCGGACTGTACGGATATTGTCACTGACAGGCTCAGTAGGGTGTCAGGATGAGTTCGCTCATCGACGTCCCTTTTGGTCAATGCCTGGTAGCCCGTCACGTATTGGCTTATACCTCTGACGTGCTAGTGGTTAAATCCACAACCATGGTGTTGACGAGTCTTTAGAGTCCCCCACATTCAGTTACTCAGCTTTCGGGCAAAAAGCTGTAGAGGCCGTATGGAGATATGGCAAGGTCCGATCAGATACGTGCGGTATTGCACGGATCAGGATCGGACAGTTTGTACTAGAGGCCGTATGGAGATATGGCAGGATTCGATCAGATACGTGCGGTATTGCATGGATCAGGATCGAACGGATATTACTAGCCGGCTTTGGTTTAAGCCGGATCCTAGTATAGTACAGTGTAGATTTTGTCTCTTGGCATTTGTATTTCGGTCGGAATACAAATGCGGGTGTGTATACACAGTATTGGGGTTTCCTGTAATTTATTATGAGACCAGTTTTCTGGAGTTGCCAGTTTGCTTTCCGTTTCGGCCGATTTCCTTTGTATCGTTCATTGGCCGAAGATTGGTGGAGGAGGGCTTATTTGCATTTGTGCAAATAACCATTTTTGGAAGGGGGTCTTTTGCATTTTGTTGCATCATGATGGGTGGACCATACCTTGACTTTCCTTGGTTCATGATTGCTTGACTTTGTGAGCAATCATGGTTGTAGTTGATGGGTTTTTTGGAGTGGGGTTTTGGTTAAAATGATTCTTGATCATCATATCCTTTTTCTCTCTCCTTTTTTGGATGATAGATTTTTCCCCCACTTGTTTTTCCTCACTCTCTCTCACCATTAAAAAGCCATGGCCGGCCACTCCCCTTAGTGGGCTGTCCAAAAATTGTAGTGGGGAATTTTTGTTCATTTTCATGCTCCAAAAATCCCCAAGTTCCTCTACATAGTTCTTGTATCATCCCTCCACCCAAATGGCACTTCCATGAACCCCAAATGAGACACAAGTTCTACACCACATTCTACAGTAAACCTTGGGCACGTCGACTAGCCAGCTTCGTGCCCGAGTTGCCTCGGCATAGAGGTGGGAGCCCGTAAAAGATGTAGACGATGTGGTGCCCTTCCGGCAAGGAGGCGACGACCGGAGTTTCCGCAGGAGATCGGGACGACGACGAGAAGACCGGAGGACTCGGATCAGTCGGTATATCTCTCTTCCCCATCTTGTAGTTAGCTAGAACTAGTTAATGGTTCGATCCGGGTGTTTAGTGCGCGGTGTTACCGGTTTGCTTGTTTGCAAAAATTAAAGTTTATCACCGCTTCCGCATTTGGCCGTCGGATTGACGGCCGGGGTGCCGCCGTGCACTTTCAGTGGTATCAGAGCCTCGCCATTAACTTACTCTAGCTTTGTTTAATGTGTTTACATTTCCGATCGATCAAAATTCCAAATTCCGCATTTTCTTCACATCAGTTTTCTGTTGAATTTTTCCTTGCTCGAAATTTTTTTTCATGTTGCAGAAAAGTGATGTACTGGAAATTATAAGAACACTGTAGAAATTCGATACAGTGACTCCACAGTGGGAGCGCGGAACCGCGGCCAAACACCCCTTTGGGCCGCTGTTCCGCCGCACTCTGTTGAGATCACTGCATCCAATTTCTGCAGTTGCTCTCTGGGTTGATTTTAGGGTTTTTGGAATATTATTTTTGGGCCTAGAATTTCTTGATGTGCTACAGTAGTACTTGGGAGCCCACTTGTTAAAATTTGATCGATCGGATATTTTAAACACATTATTTCACAGTATTTACATTATATCTGCGACCGTGAATGTCACTTGATCGGTAAATCCTGTCTAACTGCTAAAGCCCGGTTAGACGGATTTGCGAACGTGACTTTCACGTTGATGATTCTGTGATTGTTCTGTGATGTTGCGGATTGGTCGTGGGGGATAGCCTAGATGTAATGCTAGTACAGTTTTTGTTGTATTATATACATTTGATTTTGCGGGGCGAGCGTCCGACATGTGGACTGCCGTCACTGCCTGTTTGTATTATTATTTTGGGGCACGACCAGGTTGCGGTCGATATACCCGTTGTATGTATATTTTACTTTCTGTACTAGGATTGCCCCGCGGAGGGGTGCACGGATAGACGGATTCTAGAGGGCAACAAGCCCGCATCTCATGGCATTGAGACGGAAGGGGCTTCACTCTAGAATTGGCGGGCTATTCGCCGCACTCGTAGGGGGTACAAGATGACCCAGGAGGGGTGCCCAAGTTACCGGATTCCGTGAAGTGCTGGGTGGTCCATTCACGGAGCTGAAGGGGGCTGCCTCGCTTCAGGTTTTGGCGGGTAACTTGCCGCGCCCGTAGGGGTCTAGGTTTTCATTGCACAGGCTATCCACACGACCAGGGGAACGTCGGGTTTCAGCGGCACTGTGAAACCCGGGGATCCCAGATATCTGTATTGTTTCTATGATGCTGTACATTTCTGTGATGTTGCATTTTTTATCACGCCTTGAGCGAAATATTATATATTGGTATATATATTAGTAGATGTTGTATATGTTTTGCATCCACGCTAGTCCAGTCCCCGCTCTGTCGTTAGTTAGCTAACCTAACGGGTAATGACGAGACCCAGTGGCGAATGCGGATGGCATATACGTACATCAGTATATTTTCGTTCTTTGTGGTGTGATCAATTGATGGGACCGCGTTGATTCGGATCAATGCAAGTTAAAAACAAACCTAATCTGATGTTTTTGGAACACTTTTCAAAAAGCTGTTATTGCAAGGACGTTCACTTTTGTTTTGCATCGTTGTATTCAGTTGGAATATCCTGCTCCTCAGTCGACGAGGCAAGGGCCGAGATCCCTTCACCGGGAGTGACCCCTTGGACAGAAGTTTGCGTCAGGGCAATAACTTCATTATAGCCGATTACTTTTGCTTTGCATCGTGGTATTCAGTTGGAATATCCTGCACCTCATTCTACGGGGAAAGAGCCGAGATCCCTTCACCGGGAGTGACCTCTTTAGCGAAGGTTTTCGTCACTATATTTCTAAAAAGCTATCCGTTCCTTCAACGATATCAAGTTCATTACGTTAAAGGTTTTCGCCAGAAACCATTCCTAGCCCTCCGTCGTTTCATATGGGTAGTCAATAGTATTCAAGCTGTGTTTGTTGGCGAAAGTCAAGGCACAGTGTTTGGTAGCTGTTGGTTATTCATATGCAGCATAGATAGATGCGTTGGTTTGGAACAATCGTACTGCCTTGTTGGCCAAAGTCAAGGGTAGGTACGGATGGATTCAAATTAACCTGGAGAATGACGGGTAGAACTTGACATGTGACTTATGATTTGTTGGCCAAAGTCAAGGTCATAAGAGCATGGGGTAACAATCTCATCGGGAGTTTCAAAAGAACTGAAACTTGCCAGATATGCGCATACCTTCTGGAGTGTGATACCGTGAGCGGATTCCGTCACGTTATCATACGGTGATAGTTGGATCCCGATTCCCACTGATGAGTTAGTTTACTCCTCGGATGACCCCGACTAATTCTTCTTTCAGGTTTGGAGGAGAATTTGACGGTACAGTAGGAGGTTTCCAGATTAGATAAATTGGTAACCATTCTGATCTAGGTTAGAGTGCACGCTGAGTGTTTCTTTTCTCTCTCTCTTTGGCAGCGACCATTGACCCGACCCTAAGACTATGACTCAGAGACCAAAATTAACCGAACCTTCTCAAACATTAGCTTTTGGATTGTCAGAGTTGCAGACCTCATTGCCACTCCTACTTTTACCCTTTTCTCCAGGACACCCCGTATTACTACGAACGTCCACTTCCATTGGACAAAACCATCGTATGGTTATATACGAACTCGAAGGGATTTATTCGAGGATGGTTTCAGGTTCTGGAGAAAACGGATAGGACTATTCAGTTGTCTTTTCCTTTTACCTTCTCTCAGGTTGCGAGTACTCCTTGGTTTAGGAGATAGTACACCTATTACTCAAATTGGATAAGTCTTCTTCCAAACCATAGGCAGGTGCCGACCGGTAGGGAATGAAGAAAACCAATTAGCCTAACAGTGGAGTACAGAAGGTATTAAGTAAAGACATATCAAGGGATTAGTAAGAGGGCAAAGTAAATTGTGACTGCTATTCACGACCAAACCAAGTATTTCTTCGTCAATCCTAAATCACCTTTGTATTTCTCCAGGACGCTCCATATCACTACGAAGATCCCAAGTTTATTGGATAATCCATCGTATGATTATATACGAACTCGAAAGGAACTTGTTCCAGTTCGGGGATGGATCCTGGTTCAGGAGAAATAGGAATAAAGTTCATTCGGTTGTCTTTTATCTTCACCTTCTCTCGCATTGCGAGTGCTCCTAGGACTGGGACAGTACACCCATTATGCTTATTGGATAGTCTTCTTCCAAACCATAGGCTGGTGCCGAACGGTAGGGAAGGAAGAAAACCATTTGGCCTAGAGGGGTGTGCAGAAGGTAATGACTAAAGACATATAAAGGGATTTGGAGAGGTGGCAAAGAATTATATACGGTTACAGTCGTGAATCTGGAAGAGGCATTACTAGGAATACCGGGATACCCCATCGAAACATTTCAATGTTTCAGTTTCACTGTGTACTGTTAAAAGAAAACTGATTTCCCAATTAGTCCTTACTCCAGGGTATGTATTTACCAGGTACGATTCTCACATCTGTATGGTTTTACAGATGTTGAGTGGGAGTAAGTCATTGGGAATTGGGTGATCATCCTCATTATATCGGGATTCATTGTAATCGGTGATATTTGAGGAAGTCACCTGGGTTGTTTGCCGGTCGGCAAATATTTGGTTTTGAATATTCGCTGTTATGCACCAATTTCAAATCGATATATCTGTACGTCTATTTTCATAGAGTGAGATATACCTTTTTGAAATTATGTCTATGACATTTACCTATATCAGTGGATGGTTAGGTAAGGAGCATTAAACAGCGGTGTAATTCTTCTTAACCATAAGTACAGTTTTCAACCTACGACACACAGTGAATGAGTTATCATATACAGAGTATTGTATGTTGTCCAGGGTCCATCAGGACAGAGGGGTTGGTCCTCGTACTATATTCGGTTTACTTATGACTTCTCTAGTTTTTAGACAGGTGTTTCGTAGAAACACAGGGTCCGAATTTTGAGAAGTTATAGGTATTTGAATAAAGTAGAGAACCAGGTGTTGCAAGTATCGGGATTCTTCAAGTTGATCGAAGATGTAGATACTTGTGTATGGTATTCAGTTGATAGTAATGGTTAAGAGAACTTGCTTCTCTTTCATGTTACTCATAATTGGAAGCATTCCTAAGTTGAGTAACACTGATCGGCCTCCTTCCATTTAGTTGACATTCACTGGGGACAGCTGCATGATTTGAATCTGGTTCAATTAAATCGGTGCCTCTGTTTCTATATTGGATATAGAACAGTTCATATCTTAACGTTGTTAAGATACGGGGAGTTGTCTGGCTTATGCTTAAAACCAGACTCTGGATAACTCAAGGCATGTTTCTGTAATGGAAGTTTGTGGGTTGACCCAGGCTATGACGCGGGTTGACTTTCTACCATCTGGATGGACAATAGCGATATTGTTCTAGACTCGCCACAGTTTTAATAAAAATGGATCTTTTCAGAAAACAGTAGTGGAAGTATGGTAGAACTGGAAGTGATTCCAGAACCACAAACGATTACTGAAGATTTGATAGGAACCTAAAGATTCAATCTGGTTTGACATTCCATTGGCCACTCCGCAGATAAGGTGGGTAACTTCAGGCACCCGAGAGGTAATCCGGTAGCCTCAAGGACGGTGACAGGGAAGTTCTTGTTTACCCACACTTGCCATTGCTGTTGTTCCAGGTTGCGAGACCCGGCGGGAGGATGAGTATAGCGTCGTTCTAATCTAGCTTTAGAAGTGTACGTGTATATGACTCTGCCAGAGGGTTTTCGTAGTCTGTGGGAGCAGCGGAAGCATTGGTGGACAGGTAGCTTATTTCTATTTATAGACTAAAGCAGATGTAGCGGAGATAGATCATCTATTTCTGATGTGACAGTCATAGGTTTGACTTCATCAGAATAGGGGATGGATCTGTTGAGAAGGTAGTAGGGTGTGATGTCATGGTATTTGGATGACATACACAGAGTAGGAAGTGATATTCCTATACTATGATCGGTTATACTTTGGCCGTCACACAGTGGTTTCTCCACATGGGACTTGGACATTATATCAGACATACTGGTTACTAGATCTATGGTTTTAGATCTAGATTTGAGTGGTTTCCCAATCTGGGTACTTAGACAGCATTCTATGAGTATTTAGAATGGACGACTCCATGCAGGTAGTGTTCCTGCAGATAATGGAGTCACCCTCTCTAAAGGTGTCTTACAGACTAAAGGGGAGAAGGATGTGCATGATCACTTGCTTAGGCAATTGAGTCAATCATGAGATGTCAAGTACCAGACCAGATGTTGTTCTTGCACTAGATGCAATAAGTTGACACTGATCCAATCCTGGAGAAACAGTCGGAAGCAGTTCTAGAACATAAGTGGATGTTCTAGGGATATGATAACGACAGCCTCTTTCGGGAGACGGTTATCATTCCAGGCCTCCAAGGTGACATGGACGACAAGAAGGTTGTCAGAGTTATAGTTTTTCCTTCTGACGAGGGGCAGTATTTTGGACAGGTGGTCCAAGGCAATACTGAGGGAGGCATGGCGCAGGATACTGATTAAGTTCAGTTGTCGATACAGTCTAAGAAGTTTGGATTTGGAGTTCATTTATGAGCTAGGTCCCATCAGACATCCAGACACATTCTATGACAGGTATTACTCATCTCGGGAGATGGCTTTCTCCGTGAACATGAGTTATAGAGAGACATAGAAAGAAACATCAAAGCGAATCCACTCACTGAGGCTATTCCTCGAATGCATTAGTTTCGCAAACGAGCTTTGTGAGATTGACTAGTAGAGGAGTTGGGTGTTCGGTATCACACGGGCTGTGAGTATGTGACATCGCAATAATTAGCCTTGAGTGCAAGTGGGAGATTGTTGGAGATAGTGCCCTCAGAGTCAATTATTGGATCACAGGCACGTGATTGCAATGATTGAGGGAGGACCTGTCCCGGTAGGACAGTCTTACTCAAGATGTTAGTATGCTATCTGGTTTATCTTTATCATCGTGTACTGCTTTAGGTAACCTGATAGGTCACTATTGCACGTTGATAGAGCCCCTAGGATTCTTGCTTGACTGCCAGCAGTATGAGGGCGATCATATACGTGAGAGCTGGTAGTCTATAAGCACATCCTTAAAAGGTCCCTAGTCGTGAGAGTTCCGAGACAGGGCATCGATTCTCCAGAGTAGACTAGTGTATACAGTCGAGACCCCGACGAGGGGCGGTGGCCGGTCTCACAAGCCATTAGTGTCAGTTGGATCACCTAAGATGTATACAGGTGCTCATTGGGTTATGAGTACACCGGACAGGACTCGCCGGGAACCTGCTAGTTGGTCTTATACCAGACGTCAGATAGCAGTTCCCTGGTGACATGTGTACAGGTTAGTTCATCGACCTGGGGATCGTCATTTGTCTCGTGTGAGTTCCCACTGTACTTTGATTACTACCCTACCACGCTCAAAGGAGACGTGCAAACAGGTTTTAGTTGGGTACAGTCCCGTGCCACATGGAGGCAGTGAGCGTATCTTCAGGGGTTTGTCTCTCCCGGTATTGGGGGTGAGGTCGCGCTGTGTCTAGGAGAGCCATTACACGAAGCCCTCGGCCGAGGCAGGAGATTTACTGGTAGGTATTCCAGTAGTATCTCAGGGTGTTCTGGGCTACACTCCGACACGACTTGTACCGCTTTTGGGGGTCTGACTTTTACCAACCCCCTAGGCCCGCCATGCGATGCTCATAGACGAACAGACCGGACTGTACGGATATTATCACTGACAGGCTCAGTAGGGTGTCAGGATGAGTTCGCTCATCGACGTCCCTTTTGGTCAATGCCTGGTAGCCCGTCACGTATTGGCTTATACCTCTGACGTGCTAGTGGTTAAATCCACAACCATGGTGTTGACGAGTCTTTAGAGTCCCCCACATTCAGTTACTCAGCTTTCGGGCAAAAAGCTGTAGAGGCCGTATGGAGATATGGCAAGGTCCGATCAGATACGTGCGGTATTGCACGGATCAGGATCGGACAGTTTGTACTAGAGGCCGTATGGAGATATGGCAGGATTCGATCAGATACGTGCGGTATTGCACGGATCAGGATCGAACGGATATTACTAGCCGGCTTTGGTTTAAGCCGGATCCTAGTATAGTACAGTGTAGATTTTGTCTCTTGGCATTTGTATTTCGGTCGGAATACAAATGCGGGTGTGTATACACAGTATTGGGGTTTTCCTGTAATTTATTATGGGACCAGTTTTCTGGAGTTGCCAGTTTGCTTTCCGTTTCGGCCGATTTCCTTTGTATCGTTCATTGGCCGAAGATTGGTGGAGGAGGGCTTATTTGCATTTGTGCAAATAACCATTTTTAGAAGGGGGTCTTTTGCATTTTGTTGCATCATGATAGGTGGACCATACCTTGACTTTCCTTGGTTCATGATTGCTTGACTTTGTGAGCAATCATGGTTGTAGTTGATGGGTTTTTTGGAGTGGGGTTTTGGTTAAAATGATTCTTGATCATCATATCCTTTTTCTCTCTCCTTTTTTGGATGATAGATTTTTCCCCCACTTGTTTTTCCTCACTCTCTCTCACCATTAAAAAGCCATGGCCGGCCACTCCTCTTAGTGGGCTGTCCAAATATTGTAGTGGGGAATTTTTGTTCATTTTCATGCTCCAAAAATCCCCAAGTTCCTCTACATAGTTCTTGTATCATCCCTCCACCAAAATGGCACTTCCATGAACCCCAAATGAGACACAAGTTCTACACCACATTCTACAGCAAACCTTGGGCACGTCGACTAGCCAGCTTCGTGCCCGAGTTGCCTCGGCATAGAGGTGGGAGCCCGTAAAAGATGTAGACGATGTGGTGCCCTTCCGGTAAGGAGGCGACGACCGGAGTATCCGCAGGAGATCGGGACAACGACGAGAAGACCGGAGGACTCGGATCAGTCGGTATATCTCTCTTCCCCATCTTGTAGTTATCTAGAACTAGTTAATGGTTCGATCCGGGTGTTTAGTGCGCGGTGGTACCGGTTTGCTTGTTTGCAAAAATTAAAGTTTATCACCGCTTCCGCATTTGGCCGTCGGATTGACGGCCGGGGTGCCGCCGTGCACTTACAGACAGAGGGGTTGCTCCTCGTACTATATTCAGTTTACTTATGACTTCTCTAGTTCTTAGACAAGTGTTTCGTAGAAACACAGGGTCTGAGTTTTGAGAAGTTATAGGTATAAGAATAAAGTAGAGAACCGGGTATTGCAAGTATCGGGATTCTTCAAGGTGATCGAAGATGTAGATACTTGTATATGGTATTCAGTTGATAGTAATGGTTAAGAGAACTTGCTTCTCTTTCAGGTTACTCATAATTGGAAGCACTCCTAAGTTGAGTAACGCTGATCGGCCTCTCTCCATTTACTTGACATGCACTGGAGACAGCTGGATGATTTGAATCTGGTTCAATTAAATCAGTGCCTCTGTTTCTGTATTGGATATAGAACAGTTCATATCTTGACATTGTTAAGATACGGGGAGTTGTCCGGCTTATGCTTAAAACCAGACACTGGACGACTCAAGGCACGTTTCTGTAATGGCTGTTTGTGGGTTGACCCGGGCTATGACGATGGTTGATATTCTACCATCTGGAAGATCAATAGTGATATTGTTCTAGACTCGCCACAGTTTTATTAAAAATGGATTTTTTCAGAAAACAGTAGTGGGAGTATGGTAGAACTGGAAGTGATTCCATAACCGCAAACGATTACTGAAGATTTGATAAGAACCTAAAGATTCAATCTGGTTTGACATTCCATTGGCCACTCCGCAGATATGGTGGGTAACCTCAGGCACTCGAGAGGTACTTCAGTATGCTCAAGGACGGTGGCAGGGAGGTTCTTGTTTACCCAGACTTGCCATTACTGTTGTTCCAGACTGTGAGACCCGGCAGGAGGATGAGTATAGCGTCGTTCTAAACTAGTTTTAGAAGTGCACGTCTATATGACTCTGCCAAAGGGTTGTCGTAGTCAGTGGGAGCAGCGGAAGCATTGGTGGACAGTTGGCTTATATCTATTCATAGACTAAAGCAGATATAGCGGAGATAGATCATCTATTTCTAATGTGACAGTCATAGGTTTGACTTCATCAGAATAGAGGATGGATCTGTTAAGAAGGTAGTAGGGTGTGATGTCCTAGTATTTTACGACATACACAGAGTAGGAAGTAATATTCCTATACTACGATCGGTTATACTTTGGTCGTCACACAGTGGTTTCTCCACATAGGACTTGGATATTATATCAGACATTCTAGTTACTAGATCCATGGTTTTAGATCTAGATTTGGGTAGTTTCCCAATCTGGGTACTTTGACCGCATTCTAAGAGTATTTAGAATGGACGACTCCTGTTATGGTAGTATACCTGCAGGTGATGGAGTCACCCTCTCTAAAGGTGTCTTACAGACTAAAGGGGAGAGGGATGTTCATAATTGGCAGATCACTTGCTTAGGCAATTGAGTCAATCATGAGATGTCAAGTACCACACCAGATGTTGTTCTTGCAGTAGGTGCAATAAGTTGATATTCATCCAATCCTGGAGAAACAATCGGAAGCAGTTTTAGAACATAAATGAATGTTCTAGGGATATGATAACAGCATTCTCCTTCGGGAGACAGTTATCATTCCAGGCTTCCAAGGTGACCTGGATGGCAAAGTGGCTGTCAGAGTTATAGTTTTCCTTCTGACGAGGGGCAGTATTTTGGACAGGTGGTCCAGGTGGATACTGAGGGAAGGCATGGCGCAGGATACTGATTAAGTTCAGTTGACGATACAGTCTAAGAAGTTTGGATTTGGAGTTCATTTATGAGCTAGGCCCCATCAGACATCCAGACACATTCTAAGACAGGTATTGCTCATTTCGGGAGATGGTTTTCTCCGCGAACTTGAGATAAAGAGAGACATAGAAAGAAACATTCGAGCGGATCCACTCACTGAGGCTATTCCTCGAACGCAATAGTTTCGCAAACGAGCTTTGTGAGACTGACTAGTAGAGGAGTTGGGTGTTCGGTATTACACGGGCTGTGAGTATGCGACATCGCAATAATTAGCCTTGAGTGCAAGTGGGAGATTGTTGGAGATAGTGCCCTCAGAGTCAATTATTGGATCACAGGCACGTGATTGCAATGATTGAGGGAGGACATGTCCCAGTAGGACAGTCTTACTCGAGATGATAGTATGCTATCTGGTTTATCTTTATCATCGTGTATTGCTTTAGGTGACCTTATGAGTCGCTATTACACGTTGATAGAGCCCCTAGGATTCTTGCTTGACTACCAGCAGTATGAGGGCGATCATATAAGTGAGAGCTGGAGTCTATAAGCACATCCTTAAAAGGTCCCTAGTCGTGGGAGTTTCGAGATAGGGCATCAATACTCCTGAGTAGACTAGTGTATACAGTCGAGACCCCGACAAGGGGCGGTGGCCGGTCTCACAAGCCACTGGTGTCAGTTGGTTCACCTAAGATGTATACAGGTGCTCATTGGGTTATGAGTACACCGGACAGGACTCACCGGGAACCTGCTAGTTGGGATTATACCAGACGTCAGATAGCAGTTCCCTGGTGACATGTGTACTGGTTAGTTCATCGACCTGAGATCGTCATTTGTCTCGTATGAGTTCCCACTGTGCTTTGATTACTACCCTACCACGGCTCAAAGGAGTCATGCAAACAGGTTTTAGTTGGGTACAGTCCCGAGCCACATGGAGGCAGTGAGCGGATCGGCAGGGGTTCGTCTCTCCCGGTATTGGGGGTGAGGTCACGCTGTGTCTAGGAGAGCCAGTACATGAAAAGTCCTTGGCCAAGGCAGGAGATTTGCTGGTAGGTATTCCAGAAGTATCTCAGGGTGTTCTGGGCTACACTCCGACACGACTTGTACCGCTATTGGGGGTCTGACTTTTACCAACCCCGTAGGCCCGCCATGCGATGCTCATAGACGAACGGACCGGACTGTACGGATATTTTCACTGACAGGCTCAGTAAGGTGTCAGGATGAGTTCGCTCATCGATGTCCCTTTTGGTCAATAGCTGGTGGCCCGTCATGCATGGCTTATACATCTGACGTGCTAGTGGTTAAATCCACAGCCATAGTATTGACGAGTCTTTAGAGTCCACCACACTCAGTTACTCAGGTTTCGGGCGAAACGCTGTAGAGGCCGTATGGAGATATGGCAGGTTTCGATCAGATACGTGCGGTATTGAACGGATCGTGATCGGACGGTTTTTACTAGCCGGCTTTGGCTTAAGCCGGATCCTAGTATTAGATAGTGTAGATATTGTCTCTTTACATTTGTGTTCAGTGGGAATACAAATGTGGGCATGTATTTGCAGTAGCGGGGTTTTCCTGTAATTTATTACGGGATCAATTTTCTGAAGTTGCCAGTTTTCATTCCGTTTCGGCCGGTTTTCATTTGTTCCTTCCCGGCCGGATTTTCCGATGGAGGGGCTAATTTGGAATTGTGAAAATTAGTATTGGTGGAGGGGGATCTTTGTAAAATGGTAGCATCATGATGAGATTCTATTTTGGTCTCTTTCTTGCTTTAATGAGAAAGAAATTGATTTGGCTTTGGATTTGAAATGTGGTGACTAATTTTCTTGATCATTATCTTCACACACATTTCTTACTTGCAATTTTTTTTCATTCTTTTTCCCACCACCATTTCATAGAGGGGGCCGGCCACTATTCTTGAGGGTGAGAGAGAGGTTCATTTGTGTGAGGAAAAATTCATTCATCTCATGTTTCTTTGGCCACTACCTTTTTTCCTCACCTCTCTCCAAAGATTTTTCTTCTCCTCCACATACCATGGCAACTCCTATAAACCCTAAAGAGACAACCCACTACACTACATCTATAGCATCCCTTGGACGTGTCGGCTAGCCAACTTAGCGCCCGAGTTGCCTCGGTCAAGAGGTGGGAGCCCGTAAAAGATTCCGGCTACGTGGTGCCCTTTCCGACGAGGAGGTGATGGACGGAGTTTCCGCGGGAGATCGGAGTGGAGACGAAGACCGAAGGATACAGATCGCTTGGTATAGCTTCTCTACTCTTTTCATTTTTCCTAGTAGCTAGGTTAATGGCCCGATCCGGATGAAAAGTGCACGGTGGTGCTGGTTCAATAGTTTTTGAAAGTTTTTGTTTCCGCGTTTCCTGCGTCGGTTCGACGGCCGGGGCGCCGCCGCGGACTTACAGAGGGTAGGGGTCTAGGTTGGTCCAATAGGTCATATACACCTTGTACTACACCCTACACTTGTTTGTGCAACTCCTTTTGGCCTGAGTCAAAATCTGGGAGCACATTAGAGTGTTTCTGGCTATGTTTTCCGTATTTTGGAATGTTTGATTTTGCTATTTGGATTTGTATTTGGTTGTTGGATGTTTGTACATCAACAACAAGGGTTGTTTGGTTGATTTTGTACGCGTAAGCTATAGGTTCTAACCTATGAGAAATGCGCGTACCGTATTGGATTTCAGAACTTGATTTTAATAGCGTTACAATATGTGTTGTTATTGTAGGTACCTTCGCGTGGATTCCTAGGCGACGGAGCGTGGCGTCACCGACATCGGCAAGCGAAGACCAATGTGAGTTGATCTATATCTACGGGGGAAGTCGGGTGGATGGCGTATAGCACCCCCGTAAAGTTTTGGTGGAAACCGATTTGTAGAATATGGTTAAGAAAACCTAGATTAGGAAACTAGGGTTAGAGTTAAAAGATAGTTAGTGAAACCATATTATAAACTAAAGGATAGATAGAATTATTTGATACGACTAATATATGATGACGGGATTTGAGGATGACGTATGACGATATTGCCGTTTAGGGTACTATATGACTAGACAGCCGACGTAAATGTGTCATCCGAACCGTACCTATTTCCAAACTGAAGAATCGTATGCATCTTTTAAACAGATACCTTGAGGGACATTACGGATTTTCAAATGATACTTGTTCCTTAAAAACACCGTAGCCCCTACTTTCATAACTACGATTCGCATCTTTAAAAATTTATTGTATGGTTCGAGTGTGGTTGTTAGATTATATAGGTATGCATATAGTAAAGGTTGAATGTATATATAACATTTGATTCGATGTGAGATATAAATGTGATGAAAAGAATGTACGATGCGATAAAATAACTTGGTGATATGTTGGTATACGGATACGAGTCGATTGAGATGATTGATACCTTGCCGGTCCCGTGATATGAGACTGTTATGGATGTGACCTGGGACATAGGTATATAGATATATATAATGAGGTGGATCGTGAGTGATATGTCGTACGTGACGTTAGGTCCGTACCCCTCATTGTCTTATAGGCTGATAGGATCGCTAATGGTTTAATGCCGCCGTACGATGATTTTTCCGTACGTGATGAGTTGACTTGATGATTGATCCATACCCTTGACTAGAGGATGTCCTATGATGGATTTTACCGTACATGATGTTGTGTGGCTAGATTCCGATTAATAGATTCACCGACTCGGACATGTTAGATACGTATACCCGTCAGCATTTGCATATGATTTATTTTATGCTGCATTCTTGTTATTCGCATTACATTACTTATACCTGTGCTAGTACACCTGCACCATTATCGATGATGCGTAGGTTACACGTACACAGATTGTCGACTCACACACTTCATCATCGATAATTACCATGTCACTACACAGTAGGATTGCTGCATCATGATATGACTCTTCACATAACATACTTGCGTATATACCACTTGTACACCCATATTGGCGCACATACATATTGTACACTCATACTTGCGTATATACCCACTTGTACATCCATATTAGCGCACATACATATTGTACACTCATGCTTGCGTATATACCACTTGTACATCTATATTGGCGCACATACATATTGTAAACTCATGCTTGCGTATATACCACTTGTACACCCATATTGGCGCACATACATATTGTACACTCATACTTGCGTATATACCCACTTGTACATCTATATTAGAACACATACATATTGTACACTCATGCTTGCGTAAATACCACTTGTACATCCTTATTAGCGCACATACATATTGTACACTCATACTTGCGTATATACCACTTGTACATCCATATTGGAGCACATGCATATTGTACACTCATGCTTGCGTATATACCACTTGTACATCCATATTAGCGCACATACATATTGTACACTCATGCTTGCGTATATACCACTTGTACATCCATATTAGCGCACATACATATTGTACACTCATGCTTACGTATATACCACTTGTACACCCATATTGATGCACATACATATTGTACACTCAAACTTGCGTATATACCAACTTGTACATCCATATTAGCGCACAAACATATTGTACACTCATGCTTGCGTATATACCACTTGTACATCCATATTAGCGCACATACATATTGTACACTCATCCTTGTGTATATACCACTTGTACATCCATATTAGAGCACATGCATATTGTACACTCATACTTGTGTATATACCACTTGTACATCTATATTAGCGCACATACATATTGTACACTCATTCTTGCGTATATACCACTTGTACATCCATATTAGCGCACATACATATTGTACACTCAAGTTTGCGTATATACTACTTGTACATCCATATTAGCGCACATACATATTGTACACTCATACTTGCGTATATACCACTTGTACATCCATAGTAGCGCACATGCATATTGTACACCCATACTTGCGTATATACCCACTTGTACATACATAGATCATGCTGACTTTGATTTTGCAGGATTGGGGACCGCATGTTATATTTAAAAACTGAAATCATTTTAAAAGAGTGGTTTCCCCTTAATATGTCGTATTACTGTTCCATGTTGCATGATATACGGATATGCTTACATTTCTATCATATGTCGCATACATCATGCTTTATGATTTTACGCATTGAGATATGTTGTTTTTATGAGATTTTTGGATTTGAGAACCGTGGCTATTTCAAAAGAAAGCATGTACTGTTTTAAAAACCCAGTTTCTCTTGATATAATATTTCAGTGCGTCCACCATGCGTTTTCTCGATTCTGAGACGTGTGCTTCAAACCCGATTTGAGGAGTTGGATGATCCGTTTGCGGGTTCTTGGTGGACCCGCTATGGTTCCCCGGGCCGAGAATGTTTTTCGTGGAGTAGACGATGAGCCTAGCAGGGTGGCGAGTACCTACCTGTGATTGGTTGGACCTGGCCGTTATCCAGAGGATACTGACCGAATTCGAGAGATGGATATGGGTTGACCCGTACTGCCGGAGCCCGAGAGCCAATTCCGCAGACGGAACCCGTGGGCCGATCCGGACTGACGGAGCCCGATTTATGAAGATTTACGTGTCGAAGCTGGACACGGGTTTCTTGACGTTTTCGAGTGTCGATGTTGGACACTCAGGTTTCATGATTTTGGTGTGTCACGAGGGGCACACGTTGATTTATATCATCATACTTTCGTGAATATTCTTTTATGATATTTACATGCATACAGATATTGATTATATGGTTGGAAGAGATCCACATGCATACAGATATTGATTATATGGTTGGACGAGATCCACATGCATACAGACATTGGTTATATTGTTGGATTATATCTGCATACATATAGGTATTGATTACATTGTTGGCATATATGATGACCCGGTCACCCTAAATATCATAGTATTACCTTTATGATATAGTTGACCTAGGAGTCGTTATTTATTCGATTTCTACTTGTAGATGATTTTCTACTCACGAGTTGGCAACTCACCCCCGTTGTGCCACAGTTCTTGCAGGTTGACCGCATGGATCAGTAGCGGCATCGCTGGCACACAGTTGTATTTCGGGTGATTGCTTGGTTGGTAGGACATTTGTATCGTACCCACTCTTGTATTCATTATTCATATTGTATCTAGTCAACTCCATCAAATCAAACTAGTTGTTGTATAAGTGATGTGACTTAGTAAGACTTGTAGTGCGAGACTTGAGCAATGGGTTTTATGTTCGCTTTTGGGGATTTATATCTCGCTTTATTCTTTATCTTTTGTGGTGATCTTCGCCGTTGGGCGTCGTATACTTATATTTATGCTTTGCATGGTTATGATCTGCCGGCTGGCGAAGAGCTAGATCCCGCTTGGGGATGCCTTATTATTATCTTGTAGTGTGGTTTTGGATCAAAACTTACAAAGGAGGTGCTGCCCAAATTTTTAAAAATACGAAACATGTTTTCAAACTAGTAAATTTCACTTTAATTATTTATTTCCCTTTTTCCATACATTTAAGAAAAACTTGATTTCATTATACCTTTATTTCAAAAGTTCACCTTTTTTATTTTCTTTAAAAGGTTTAGATTTCTGGGTTTCAGCTTACTTGAATTCCGTTACGCCTTTAGACGTTGCCTAATTCAAGTGCTGGTCACGAGCTAATATTTCGGGTCAGGACAGTAATGAAGTACAAGGAACCATTCATGGCATGTGTAGACATGGGACCGCATACATCACTATGTATCAGTTCCAAGAGTTCCGTAACTCTTTCTCCGTGTCCACTAAACGGTGTTTTGGTCATCTTTCCTTTGAGACATGAGTGGCAAGTATCATAAGATGATTGTCACGACCCGAAATATTAGCTCGTGACCAGCACTTGAATCACGTAACGTCTAAAGGCGTAACGGAATTCAAGTAAGCTGAAAACTCAAAAATCTAAACCTTTTTAAGAAAAAAAAAGGAGGCAAGGTTTTGAAATAAAGGTATAATAAAATCAAGTTTTCTTAATGCATAGAAAAGGAACATGAAAATGCAAGTGGATTATGTAAGTTTAAAAACATGTTTCGTCTTTTTGAAAATTTGGACAGCACCTCCTTTGTACATTTTGATCAAAAACCACATATACAAGATAATGATAAAGGCATCCCCAAGCGGGAGCTAGCTCATCGCCAAACGCCGGATCACAACCACGCAAGACAATATATATAAGTATACGACGCCCAACGGCGAAGATCACCACAAAGATAAAGAAAAGCAAGACATAAAAACCACAAGTAGCGGAAAACCCCTCGCTCTATGTCCCGCAACCACAATCCCACTAAGTCTCATTACTTATACAATTTTCTAATTTTGATTGATGGGGTTGACTAGATACAATATGAAATATAGATACAAGAGCGGGTACGATACAAATGTCCCACCTATCAATGCAAAACACCCGAATGCAATTGTGTGCCAGCGAAGCCGCTACTGATCCAAGCGGTCAACCTGCAAGAACTGTGGCACAACGGGGATGAGTTGCCAACTCGTGAGTAGAAAAATATCTACAAATAGAAATCGAATAAACAACGACTCCTAGGTCAACTATATCATAAAGATAATACTATGATATCTAGGGTGACCGGGTCATCATATGTGCAAACAATGTAAACAATACCTATATGTATGCGGATATAATCCAACAATATAATCAATGTATGTATGCATGTGGATCTCGTCCAACCATATAATCAATGTATGTATGCATGTGGATCTCATCCAACCAGATAATCAGTGTATGTATGCATGTCGATCTCATCCAACCAGATAATCAATGTATGTATGCATGTGGATCTCATCTAACCATAATCAATATCTATATGCAAGTAAGTATGAGGATATAAATCAACGGTGTCTCTCGCGACACATCAAAATTATGGAACCTGGGTGTCCAACATCGACACTGGAAACATCATGAAAACCGTGTCTAGTATAGACACGTAAATCCTCATATATCGGGCTCCGTCAGTCCGGATCGGCCCAAGGGCTTCGTCTGCGGAATCGGCCCCGGCAGTACGGGTCGGCCCGTCTCCATCTCTCATCTCTGGTCAGTATCCTCCAGATAACCGTCAGGTCTAACCAATCTCCGGTAGGTAGTAGTCCCTCTGCAGGCTCACCGTCTACTGCACTACAATCCGTTCTCGCCCCGGGGTACCATACCGGGTCCACCATGTACCCGCAATCGGCCTCATCCTCCTCCTCCAATCGGGTTTCATATGTCGCTCTCAGAACCGAGAAAACACATGGTGGACGCGCTGAAATATCATATCAAGAAAGACCGGGTTTTTAAAACAACACATAATCTCTTTTAAAATGTCAACGGTTCTCAAATCCAGAAATCGCATGAAAACAGCATTTCTCAATGCGTAAAATCATCGAGCATGATGTATGCGACATAAAATCAGTGGGGGGTCCTAGGTTTCCTCCATGTATCACTGTCCTTGCAAAATAATTTTCAGGTCACCCAGGTGTTAGCAGTGTTAGTGTATATGCCCTAGAGGCCATTACTGTATCATACTAGTTTGTATATTACTTAATGGAAGCTTGGGATATTCACAGTTGTATTGACAATCTTGCTCGATATAGTAGTATGCTACTTGGTTTGTTTCTACTTTAATGTGTGCATGTGTTTCTTATAGCATATCGCCTTTACACATTAGTGGAGCCCTTAGGATCTTTGCTTGATTACCAGCGTTGTGATGGCAGTCACACTCGTGGGGGCTGGGTACTCCACAAGCACATCCTTATGCAAGTCCCTAGTCGTAGGACTATCGAGACAGGGCATCGATACTCCGGAGTAGACTAGCGTATACGCTTCTTATCCCAGCTTGGGAGACGGTCTGTCCCACAGCCGTCAGTACGTCGTACTTGAGATAGTATGCGGGTGCTCGTTGGGTTACGAGTACACTGGACAGGACTCGTCGGGAACTGTTGGTTGGGACTATACCTATCGTCAGTTATCAGTTCCCAGGTGACATGAGTACAGCTTAGTCCGTTGACTTGACACTGTCACTTCGCCTCGAGTGTGTTCCCACTGTACTTTGATTACTACCCTACCACGGCTCAAAGGAGTCGTGCAAACAGGTAGTTTTTGTTAGTTATATGTATGCCCTCGAGGCCATTACTGTACATAGGATGTATATTGTAGTGGATGCTGGGACATATATAGGGAAGACTTTCTTGCTCGACATGATAGTATGCTCTCTGGTTACCCTTTACCTTAACGTGTATGCTGATTGTCTCTCTGTTACATGTTGGTAAAGCCCTTAGGATCTGTACTTGACTACCTGGACTATGATGCGGATCATACTAGTGGGGACGTGGTAGTCCATAAGTACATCCTTCAATGTCCCTAGTCGTGGGTGTATCGAGACGGGGCATCGATATACCAGTGTAGACTAGCGCATACCTTCTCGACCCATACAGATGGGCGATGGATGATCCCATATCCATTGGTGTTTGACATCAGAGATGATATACGGGTGCTCAGTAGAGACTGGGTACACTGGACGGACTCGCCGAGAACTCCCAGATGGTATTATACCTCACGTCAGATGGCAGTTCTCTGGTGACACTGGTACAGAGTAGTCTGTTGACCCGAGATCGTCATAGAGTCTTGTGTGGTTCCCACTGTGCTTTGATTTCCATCTTACCACGTCTAAGAGGGCGTGCAAAACGGTGGTTTTTGGGTACAGTCCCGAGTCACATGGAGGCGATGAGCGATAGGAGGGGATTCGTCTCTCCCGGTATAGAGGGTTGATGTTGTACTGTGTTCGATTGGCTATAACAGGAAATCCCTGGCCAGGGTTGCTGAGATTTACTGGTAAGTGTTACCAGTAGTTTCTCGAATTGTTATAGACCTCATATCGACACGACTTATCAAGCTATTGGGGTCTGACGTTTACCACCCCTAGGCGAGATATGCGACATATCAGACGATCAGACCGGACTGTACGGTAGTGTTACTGGTTGGATTCACTGGAGTGTGAGCGGGCTTGCTCGTCGATCTTCAGATCGCTCAATACCCGGGTGGCCGTTACGTTTAGCAGACCGCTTGCGGCTTGTGGGTGCTTGATATGATCATCATCTGCTGCCGGCGTATTGACGAGTCTTTAGAGTCCTACACAGAGGTTTCCTGGCTCAAGCGAAACGAAATAGGAGCGCATATGAGATATGTGCGGGACCGAGAATAATGCGTGTATGTGATACCGTATTTCATTCTCGCGATGAATGTGTCGAATGGTTGTATGCGATATAACCTAGTTATCGAATCAAGGATTGATTCGATAAGCCGATACATTGTATACTAGTCGGTTGTGTGCGACATGACCGGATCATTGAATCAAGTGTTGATTTAATGATTTAATGCATAATTATATATTTGATATATTACTTTTCATTAACTAGTATTGGTTCACTTAAGATGGATTTTCTCACTCGGATGTGCGCATTGTATATGCGATATACTTTGGTGCACTTGTATGTATCATGTTTGATGATGCATGCTAACTTGTGTTTTGTGTAAAGTTTAAACCATGGTTATGTAATGGTTAGGGTTTTCATTTTCATATCTATTTATTTATTTGTTTATTCATTATTGGAAAATGATAAGCATAATGCAAAATGGTGGCTTTATTTGGAAGCTTGTTGAAGCTTCATGAAGACTTTGACTTTAGCAACCATTTTGTCTCATGCTTAACCCTAACCATCCCATTTAACCATGATTGATTCTCTACACATTACCATGGTTAGTGTTATGATAAGAATGGATTATTCTTTTCTTTTATAATTAATCTTATCATATCATTTCTTCTTCTTCTTCCTTCAACTCAAGAAGAAAAACCTAGACTACATCAATGGTGGATTGATGATATGAGTGAGAAATCCAATTCTAAAGTCTACCCACTTCCTATTTCTTCATCCTCTACCTCTTTCCAAGTAGTAGAGTGTGTTTCCATCACAAGTTTTCATGGCTTGGTGAAGGTGGAGCTTGATCTAGTGATGCTTCGACGTAGATCATCTTCGGCACGTCGTCGATGACCTAGCCCGCTTCTTCTCCGATGAAGCCGACGCAAGAGCCCGGATTTCGATTTGGACAGCGAGGATACTTCGTTGCGGAGCTATGGAGGTGGAGAACCGGATCTACAAAGATTGTATTTCCGTATTCTTATAGTTAAGTGTTAACTAGTTTAATGTTTCGCCTAGATTTCTAGCCAACGATCCGTAGTCGGGTTTCTCGGCACCTAGATTTTTTGAAATTGGCATGGTTGATGCCTTGTGAGACCTCTTGAGAGTGCCTAGGAACACTACAGTGGTATCAGAGCCAAGCTAGAGCCTTAGGCGATGCGTAGACGGAGTTAGAAGTCCGATCGACCCGAAACCCCGACTTTAAAATGCTCTCTGGACATTTTTGTAAAATGTGGATTTTTGCAAATTAAAAATATGCAGAAAAATCAGCAGGTAAATCTAAGAATTACGATGCAAAAATTACCTAATAATCTTTCTAAAGTGCGGCGGAACCGCGGCATTAGCGTGCTAATGCGGCCCTTCCGCGACCCTTTTGTCTTATCTGCCATTTAATTTTGCACAGTAACTCCTATTTTTCAGTGCTGGTTTTCCTGGGAATTTTTAATCTGAAATCAAGAGTTGAGTATTTTGGGTTGTATTGGGAGTTCATACAATCGATCGGATTGTCAAACTTTGTCTATGTGTCGTTCCGGATAATTTTTTTGAATAAGTTAAAAAGTTCGACCGGATATAAATACCCAATTTTTCCCCTGTCGGGAAATTTCCAAGTGTTGGATATTTCTGTAGTTTAATCACGTTCTAAGTAGTGCAAGTAACACGATGGTCCCTCTAGAAGACAACAAACCTTAACTCGATTATGTGACCGTCTTGAACTACCCTTTGAACCTTCGGGTTTGGGGCAGTACGGCGTGCCACATGTGAGGCGTTGGCTTGACCCTTCTACGGCTGGACCGTTGGTACTGAGGCACGAACTGAATGTTTTTAGACTTGTTTCATGTGTTGATCTGTATCGGGAAAACTTGGGTGTTCGATTGTTCGATCGGAAAGTTTAACATTTTCTATTTATCCGGAATGTGATACAATAATTGGAATTCACAAGAAGTTATGAGATAACTGAATGAATGTTATAAACATAGCAGTTTAGTCTCACTTGATCGGTTGCCACGGAATTTTGATGTGATTAAAAGTCCGTTGCAATCACGTAGCGTACGCGGATACTCGTCGGGTAAACTTAATAGACAGCCTCACTCCATAGCCCCGACCAAGTGACTGTAGCAGAACCCCGTCGCCGAAAGCATCCGTTCGGGTGCTCGCGGTAGCGGTGTTCCGCCTTGGTGCACTTCGTCGCCGGTATCGGGGGTGCGGCCGCCTACTGAAGTTTGCGACGAGCATTCGATCAGGCTGTCGGGAATCTTGTTGAATTGCCCGACTTGATATTGAAAAGTGTTTTCGATAATGAGACTAAAATGCGGGGTTTATAATTGTTAGGCATGCGATGTCTAAGAATTTCATTTGGTCAGGCATGCGATGTCTGAGGAGATTGCGGATTCCAACTGTTGTAGTTTTACACTTTCTTTTCTGTGACCGTAAGTGTAATATGTGATATCGCCGGTTTCGTTGCTATATGTCAACGACAATTGGGATGCGCATATTTACTTACGTTGATGACATGTGATGTTATGTGTTGCTGGATATGTTATATTGGATCGTCGTGTTTGAATAGCCGGGGGTTTTTATGTGAGATGAGTGTTTTTCATTTTCATTCATGTAAAAACTTATATGTAATATTCTTTTATTGGGGCACTTCCAGGTTGCGGAAGATGTCACCGTTTGTATATTATTTACTTTTCCGCACTAGGATAGACCCAAGGAGGGGAGCACAAGTAACCGGGTTCTGGAGTCCAGTGGGAGACCAACTCGAGGAGTCGAGTCCGGGTCTCCTAACCCTAGAATTGGCAGGGTTGCTTGCCGCTCTCGTAGGGGTCTAGGGGTGTGGGATTGGCTATTCATCGCGACCGTGGAATCCGTGTTTTATACTGGCTCGTATTGAAAACACGGACGTCCTAGTATATCCAATATTTCATATGTTTCTTCTGCTGCGATATCTGTGATGTGATCATGTGATGTTCTGTGATAGATACAGTATATAGTATATATGATATATTATATAGGCGTTACTTATGTTTTACACCCGCGCTAGCCCTGCCCCGCTCTGCCGTTAGTTACCTAACATAACGGTGCACGAGGGGACATCGAGGCGAATGCGGATGGCATAAGTGTACGTCGTATTTATCTGTGATGTTTAGGTACTTAAATGATGGGACTTCATTAATGTGATTAATGAAATAAAAGAAACCTAAGATGTTGTAGAATCGAATTTCAAAATAAAACAGGTAGCTACAGTTCTTGCTTTGCACAGCGGTATATGTGATATATCCTGCACCTTATTCGATAAGGAAAGGACCGAGATCCCTTCACCGGGAGTGACTCCTTTAGCAATAACTGGTCGATGCTACGCCCTCGGTTTGTCTTTTGATTGCTTTTAAGTGTTTTTGCTTTGCACAGTGATATATATGATATATCCCGCACCTCATTCGACGAGGAAAGGACCGACGATCCCTTCACCGGGAGTGACTCCTTTAGCAAAACTAGAAAAGCCTCAAAAGCACTCCATTTCAAAATCATTTGATTCTACAACGATATCAAGTTCATTACGCAATAGGTTTTCAGAAAAACCTGTCGTAGCCCTCCGTCATTTCAGATAAGTTGTATATAGTATTCGTGCTGCATTTGTTGGCTTTCGTCAAGGTGCAGTGTGCGGTAGCTATATGCTGCTTATCTGCTAGCATACGATGCGATTGGATTAGGGTAGTCGTGCGACTTTGTTGGCTTTCGTCAAGGGTCGTGCGGGTGGGTTTAATTCGATCAAGAAATGTACGGGTTGAACTTGACTAGCGGGCTATGGTTTGTTGGCTTTCGTCAAGGTCATAGCACGTTAGGGGCAAAATATTATCGGGAATATCAAGTGTTGAGATTTGCAATGAGATTGCATACCTTCTATGAGATAGTTGGATCCCGATACCCGCTGCGAGTAAGTGTTACTCCTGGGAGAGTTTTATACATTACAATTAGCCGATCAAGTAGGTGTCTAGAAAGGTGTCAACGGGGTTACGCCTCTGGAAAAACGAGGTTTACAGTAATTAGGTTCGTGCGAAAGCACGGGGGACCTCCCTCAAAGTACCGACACTGGCCTGGCTAAAAGATTGGTGAACTTGTAGTGTGTAATTAATCCCGGCTAGTCTTTCCTTTTAGGGTTTGAAGGAAGATTTGATAAAAAGCAGTGGGAGCCATCCTGATTAGATAAAATAAAAACCAATCTATTCTTGAAGGAGCGCACGCTGAGTGTTTTCTTCTCTCTCTCTCCAGGTAGCGACCATATCACGCCTTAATCAAGATAATAATACGGAATATTGACCGAACCCGCTTGTTATACTGAGCTGGGGAACGTTGGTCCCGCTCCCACTTATAAATGTTATAAGACAGAGCAGGAAATTGGGGAATACCAGATTTCCCGTGCCGCCCAAACGAAGTGAGTGCATGCTGATGCATCATCTTCGGGTATGTTCATTATACAGAACTGTTTCTCAGTATCCTCCTCATCCTTGGTATATGATACGGATCAGGATCCCAATTATGTAATCTGTTACATAGGGCTACGAAAAGGTAGAAAAACTGAGAACGGGTGATAAGTTTCATGAGACAGAAAACGGGGCAAGTGTTGCAGCCAAGTCTGTTGGTCACTGTCACCCTGTATTACGAATACATTGATTCTGAACGAATGTTATTAGATACTGAACCTGATATACAAAATCATATCTATCTCTTTATTAGTAAAGAAATGATAAAATTTTGTATTGTTGGATAATGTTTTGAACATTTCCTAAATCAAAAGTTGATCGGATCAGGCACGTTATCTAAAAGCATTGATGTTCTAAATCAAATTACAGTTCTTAGTAAATAGAACACACACAAGAGGAACAGTTCAGAAATGAACAAATTCTTCTTGAGGTATTGTAGACTAGGTCATATCAATGCGACCCGACTAGCTGAAGTTACATATAGATGCATATTTAAATCAGTTTGAATTTACATCTTGTGAAACTCGCCAGTCATGTCACCAAGATAAGATGACCACAGCTCTGTTTATTGGAAACAGAGAAAGAGTTAGTGAACTCTTGGGATGATACATGTTGATGTATGTAGGTCCCCAGTCTACAAATGCCAGGACTGGTTCTTTATACTTCATTATATTCTCTGATAATCTCTCAAGATTCAGACATATGTTCCTGTTGAAACACAAGTCCGAACCTTTTGAGATATTCACAGAATATAAGTTAGAAGTAGAGAACCGATACGGGTATAAGTATTATGTCCTATGATGAGATCAAGGAGGAGAATACTTGAGCACGGAAATCCTGGACTATTCTAAAGGAGAATGAGATTCTCTCTCAGCATTACTCCTTCGAATACACCATGGCACGATGGTATATCGGGGCGGAGCAAACACACCCTATATGATAAGGTGTGCTCTATGATGAGTACTACTGAGTTACCTTTTTCCTTAAGGGAGTTGTGCACTTAAGAAGATGCATACCTATTGAATAGGGTTCCAATCAAATCAATTGCCTACCACTTCATATGTGATATGGAAGGGGAAGAGCCCATATCTTAAGTTAGTTAAGATTTGGGGTTGTCCGGGCTATGTCTAAAAGCATAATCCGGACAAGCTCGAGGAAAGATCAGTTATGTAGAACTGGAAATGTTCCAGCTATACAAACTGCAGCTGATGATTTGATAGAACCAAAGGATTCAGTAGAGACCAACGAGCCTCAGCCTCTCCGCCGATCTAGTAGGGTTCCTCACCCACCTGAGAGATACTTCGGTTTCTCTATGACAGTGGGAGCGAGGATTGTATCATGAGATGATGACCCAACTAGCTTCGAGCTGGCCATCGAGAGTAGGGACTCTGTAAGAATGGCTGGATGCTTAGCGATCTGAGATGGAATCCATGTACACCAACAAAGTATGGACTTTGGTTGCAATATCTGAAGAGTTAAATCCCCATCAGGAGCAAGTATATCTTGAGAAGATTACTTGGTGTAGATGGAAAAGTTGAGACTTTCAAAGCTAGACTTGTTAAAGCTTTTCGTCATCGACCAGGCGTGGATTATGATGAAACCTTTTTCAAGTAACTATGCTTAAGTCCATCCAGATCCTACTTGCCACGGCTACATACCATGACTACGATATCTGGTGGTTGGGTGTCATGACAGCTTTTCTAAATGATGTTTTAGAAGAGTGCGTCTATAAGTACACAGCCAGAGAGCTTCGTAGACAGTGGGAGCAGCGGAAACGGGTGCAAGATGTTTTATATGATAAAGCAGGCATCGCGGAGTTGGAACATCTGTTTTGATGAGATAGTCAAACAATTTGACATCATCAAAATGGTAGATGGACCTTGTATATACAAAAAAGGTAATAGGGAGTATGGTGGTGATCCTCGTAGAGTACGTGGATGACATACTCTTGATAAGAAAGGAGTTTCTTATGCTACGCTCGATCAATCTCCGTTTATCACAAGGATTCTCCATATAGGATCAAAGTGATACCTCCTATATCCTGGGTTTTGGATCTATGAGATAGATATAAATGGATGATAGGATTCTCACTAGTTGTAGTGAGATGGTATCAATTGATCCTGGGGAGAATCACTGGAAGTGTTCCACGGTGATAAAGACGACTGAATGTCAGTCACAGGCATTGTCTTTACCCTAAGTATAGGGACGGTATGTTGGAAGAGTTCCAAGCTAAATACCGTGGCATACTAGAAGATAAAGGCAGGATACATCACTACTTAAGAGGCTACCATAGAGGCAGTCTGGATGTATATAAGTTCAAGAGATGAACTTCGTTCCTACCATTGTGAGACAATGGAGTTGTGGCTTATGCCAAGGAACGCCGGTCCCATCAGTGATCCAGACATATTCTAAGGCAGTATCACCTAATCATGGAGATGGTTGATCTCCAGGGTGATCGAGGTTTGGAGAGTAGACTCAGAGGACAACACAGCGGATCCACTCACAAAGGCCTGTTCCCAGAGAGAGATTTTTAAGGGATGGTTGAGTATGAGATACTACAACCACTGCTACAGATGGCCCTAGTGCAAGTGGGAGATTGTTAGTTATATGTATGCCCTAGAGGCCATTACTGTACATAGGATGTATGTTGTAGTGGATGCTGGGACATATATAGGAAGGACTTTCTTGCTCGACATGATAGTATGCTATCTGGTTACCCTTTACCTTAACGTGTATGCTGATTGTCTCTCTGTTACATGTTGGTAAAGCCCTTAGGATCTGTACTTGACTACCTGGACTATGATGCGGATCATACTAGTGGGGACATGGTAGTCCATAAGTACATCCTTCAATGTCCCTAGTCGTGGGTGTATCGAGACGGGGCATCGATATACCAGTGTAGACTAGCGCATACCTTCTCGACCCATACAGATGGGCGATGGATGATCCCATATCCATTGGTGTTTGACATCAGAGATGATATACGGGTGCTCAGTAGAGACTGGGTATACTGGACGGACTCGCCGAGAACTCTCAGATGGTATTATACCTCACGTCAGATGGCAGTTCTCTGGTGACACTGGTACAGAGTAGTCTGTTGACCCGAGATCGTCATAGAGTCTTGTGTGGTTCCCACTGTGCTTTGATTTCCATCTTACCACGTCCAAGAGGGCGTGCAAAACGGTGGTTTTTGGGTACAGTCCCGAATCACATGGAGGCGATGAGCGATAGGAGGGGATTCGTCTCTCCCGGTATAGGGGGTTGATGTTGTACTGTGTTCGATTGGCTATAACAGGAAATCCCTGGCCAGGGTTGCTGAGATTTACTGGTAAGTGTTACCAGTAGTTTCTCGAATTGTTATAGACCTCATATCGACACGACTTATCAAGCTATTGGGGTCTGACGTTTACCACCCCTAGGCGAGATATGCGACATATCAGACGATCAGACCGGACTGTACGGTAGTGTTACTGGTTGGATTCACTGGAGTGTGAGCGGGCTTGCTCGTCGATCTTCAGATCGCTCAATACCCGGGTGGCCGTTACGTTTAGCAGACCGCTTGCGGCTTGTGGGTGCTTGATATGATCATCATCTGCTGCCGGCGTATTGACGAGTCTTTAGAGTCCTACACAGAGGTTTCCTGGCTCAAGCGAAACGAAATAGGAGCGCATATGAGATATGTGCGGGACCGAGAATAATGCGTGTATGTGATACCGTATTTCATTCTCGCGATGAATGTGTCGAATGGTTGTATGCGATATAACCTAGTTATCGAATCAAGGATTGATTCGATAAGCCGATACATTGTATACTAGTCGGTTGTGTGCGACATGACCGGATCATTGAATCAAGTGTTGATTTAATGATTTAATGCATAATTATATATTTGATATATTACTTTGCATTAACTAGTATTGGTTCACTTAAGATGGATTTTCTCACTCGGATGTGCGCATTGTATATGCGATATACTTTGGTGCACTTGTATGTATCATGTTTGATGATGCATGCTAACTTGTGTTTTGTGTAAAGTTTAAACCATGGTTATGTAATGGTTAGGGTTTTCATTTTCATATCTATTTATTTATTTGTTTATTCATTATTGGAAAATGATAAGCATAATGCAAAATGGTGGCTTTATTTGGAAGCTTGTTGAAACTTCATGAAGACTTTGACTTTAGCAACCATTTTGTCTCATGCTTAACCCTAACCATCCCATTTAACCATGATTGATTCTCTACACATTACCATGGTTAGTGTTATGATAAGAATGGATTATTCTTTTCTTTTATAATTAATCTTATCATATCATTTCTTCTTCTTCTTCCTTCAACTCAAGAAGAAAAACCTAGACTACATCAATGGTGGATTGATGATATGAGTGAGAAATCCAATTCTAAAGTCTACCCACTTCCTATTTCTTCATCCTCTACCTCTTGCCAAGTAGTAGAGTGTGTTTCCTTCACAAGTTTTCATGGCTTGGTGAAGGTGGAGCTTGATCTAGTGATGCTTCGACGTAGATCATCTTCGGCACGTCGTCGATGACCTAGCCCGCTTCTTCTCCGATGAAGCCGACGCAAGAGCCCGGATTTCGATTTGGACAGTGAAGATACTTCGTTGCGGAGCTATGGAGGTAGAGAACCGGATCTACAAAGGTTGTATTTCCGTATTCTTATAGTTAAGTGTTAACTAGTTTAATGTTTCGCCTAAATTTCTAGCCAACGATCCGTAGTCGGGTTTCTCGGCACCTAGATTTTTTGAAATTGGCATGGTTGATACCTTGTGAGACCTATTGAGAGTGCCTAGGAACCCTACAGTTTTTGGGTGCAGTCCCGAAGCACTTGGAGGTAGTGACGGTTAGACAGGATTCGTCTCTCCCGGTATTGGGGGTTGATATCGCGCTGTGTCTAGGAGAGCCATTACACAAAGTCCCTGGCCAGGGCAAGCGAGATATACTGGTAGGTTTCCAGTGTTATCTCAGGGTGTTCTAGGCTACACTCCGACATGACTTGTACCGCTAGTAGGGGACTGACGTTTACCGCCCTCCTAGGCCCGCTATGCGATGTTCTTAGACGAACAGACCGGACTGTACGGAGACTGTCACATACAGGCTCAGTAGGAGTTCAGATGGGTTTACCTCGTCAGTCTTCTTATCGGCATCTACCTGGGGACCGTTACGTACAGCTAGTACCGCTTGCGGTCTGTGGTTAAACCCACTGCCAGCGTAGTGTCGAGTCTTTAGAGTCCCACACATAGGGTTATTCGCCTTTGGGCAAAACAGAGTAGAGGTCGCATGGTTTTGCGACAGGGTTCGTTCACATCCGTGCACTTGTGCACGTTTAGCGTCCGGACAGACATTACTAGCGGGCTCTGGTTTGAGCCAGATCCTAGTATATGTTTTGGGGTTAGTTTTATCTCATAGTATTCATGTTCCTCGGAACACAAATACGGGTGTGTATGCACAGTTGATTGAGGCGGAGGAAGAGGATTTTCATTAGGGTTTTGGAATGGGTGCGTATGCACAGTTGACAGTCGTCTTTTTCCAAACCCTAATGAATTTGTAATATATCAATTAATAATATTAATTAAATGAAATTGTGTCATGGTTGGGTTTGTTGACTTGTTGACCAAGGTTGACTAGTTGACCATGGTTGAAACTTTGACCATCATAATTACACATCAAAGATGCTCTTTGATCTTTGCAAAAACCATTTAATGTGAAATGATAATTGTCTCATCAAACCAACCAACAACTTTTTCATTTGATTAAAATTATTAATTTGATTAATTCACATATATTGTTATGGTTGTAAAACTATTCTCATTCTATCATAACCATTCTCTCTCTTCTTTTCATCTTTTTCCTCCTCTAGTTCAAGGAGAATCATTCTCATGAGTTGAGAAACCTTTCCTTGGAGATAAAACACCCAAAGCCACTCTCTACTCATCCTAAGATTGAAGGTCTAGCAAGCCGGACACTTTAGTTCTCTCAAGATCGAGAAAGGAGCTCAAGGTAGAAACCCTCAGGTGGATCCATCTTCGACAAGAGAAGGCAACAAGGAAAGCACCATCCGACCACTACAAAGAGTCCACGAAGAAGGAGTTCAAGTTGAGGTATAACCCCTAACCGAGTAGATAACTCTCTTGTTAGTTGCTAGTGTGTAGTTTAGCAAAGATCCGTGTTTGATAGTCCATGTTACCATGACCCGAAAAATCGTTTTTTATCATTTCCGCAAGCCCGAAAGAACCGGGAGAGGTAACGTGGACTTACAGTGGTATCAGAGCCTAACTAAACACACCCTAGCATGTTAGCAAAGTATCTAGAATTTCGACCGGACAAAAAACCGTGAAACACCCCGGAAAATCCTAGTTTCTGCCAATTTTTATTTCTGCTCCAAAAATAATAAATCATGTCTTAAAAATCGGCTCAGGCTTTTTAATGAACAGGCAAGAAAAACAATCCAGCGAACCGACCTACTCACCGCGGTTCCGCGGCAGCAGCTTGCTTCTGCCGCGGATCCGCGGTCGAGTTGACTCGGCCGTGGATCGTTTCTCCTGCAGTTTTTTTATGGTGGTATTTTGTGATTTTTGAGATGGTTTGTTTCTACCCAGAATTTCCAGAGAACAAGTTTGTTTTTGGGGAGGTTACAAATCCGTATTTTGGTCGATTTTCTGTAGACTTTGGCTAATGGGTTGTATCTGTAATGTTATATATGTATTGAACGTCTGCTAATCGCTATACGTCGATTAGTGGGGGTTATACATATCTGTGATCTGTGATGTTGATGGTATGTGTATATGAATTCATTGGATTGTCACAGATGAATAGCCGGGGGGAATTGTGAGATGAGAGTTTTGTTTATCTTTCAATTCTTGTAATATGTAAATTGATGTAATATTATTTGTATGGCCGCACAACCGGGTCGGGGTTGTAGCCGTCATTGTATAATTTCTTTTTACTGTTTTTGCTCCTAGGATAGACCCAAGGTGGGATGCACAAACTACCGGGTACCTCGAAGTGCGGAGTGGCCTACTCACGTTGTTGAGGGAGGTTGCTTCACTTCGGATACTTGGCGGGTAGTTTGCCGCACCCGTAGGGGTCTAGGGTGGGGTATTGGCTATTCATCGCGACCGTGTAATCCGCTCTTCGTTACAGGCTCGAACGGAATGCGGATTCCTAGTATATCCAATGTATTCATCTGTGATCTGGAATGGCTATCATTGCATATGACGAATGTATATATCCATATGTAGATATCTATTTAGACGTTGGTTATGTTTTGCATCCGCGCTAGTCCAGCCCCCGCTCTGTCGTTAGTTAAGTAACCTAACGGGTGATGACGGGACCCCGGGGCGAATGCGGATGGCATAAGCGTACGTTATATTTTCGTTGTTTTCTGCAATGGTAGGATTAATTGATGGGACGCATTAAAATTAATGCAAGAAAAATAAACCAAAGTAAAAATCGTTGGAAAACTTTCAAAAACCACTCGTTTTCTTTTCAAAATAACTTTTAAACACGGAGCTTAAACCACTCCTTTTAAAAGCTATCTCGTTCCATCGATTATATCAAGTTCACTACGTTCACGGTTTCGCCAAAACCATTCGTAGCCCTCCGTCGTTTCATATGGATGGTCAATAGTATTCAATCTATGTTTGTTGGCCAAAGTCAAAGCATAGTGATTGGAAGCTATTGGGTATTCATGTGCAGCATAGAAAGATGTGTTGGTTTGGGACAGTCGTACTGCCTTATTAGCCAAATCAAGGATAGGTACGGGTGGGTTCAAATTAACCTGGAGAATGACGGGTAGAACTTGGCATGTGACTTATGATTTGTTGGCCAAAGTCAAGGTCATAAGAGCATGGGGCAAAAATCCATATCGGGACTTTCAAAAGAAACTGAAACTTGCTAGCGCTGCATTCCATTTGGAGTGTGATGATTCTGGTAGGATTCCTTCAGTTTTGTCACACGATGATATTTGGATCCCGATCCTACTGTGAGTATATGCTACTCCTCTAGAACTTTCTCACTTAACGTTCAATGCTATAAACCAAGTAGGTGTCTAGAAAGGTGTTAGCAGGGCTATGCCCACAGGGAAAAGTGGTTATTTAATTAAGGAACTTCGCGAAAGCGTTGGAAAACCTCCCTCGAAGCACCAACACTGGCCTGGCTGAACGGTTAAGCAAGTATTGTACGGTGAGATTGATCCCGACTAATTCTTCCTTTTTGGTTTGAGGAGGGATTCGAGAGACAGTGGGAGCCATCCTGTTTAGAAAAATTAAAAACCACTCTAAACTTGCAAGAGCATCATGCTAAAGTGTTTCTTCTCTCTCTCCTAATTGCAGCGACCAAACATCATGACTGGACTTAAGTTACTACTAGATAAAAACATACTGACAGGGCCAAACTACAAAGATTGGCTCAGGAATATCAAAATGGCAATCACTGACGACAAGTTAGGGTATCTCCTTACCACCAAAGCTCCCCCTGCCCCAGGTCCCACCTCCAGCGTCGCGGATAAGGAAATCCGTAAGACTTGGGAGATTGATTGCGCGAAGGCCAAGTGCCTCGTGCTTGCCTCTATGGACAATGAACACCAGAGGAGGCACGAGAATATGGACCTTGAATCCATATTTCTTCATACAAAAGAACTGTATGAAGAGCAATCCCGTATCGCCAGATACGAAGTCTCGAAAAAGCTGTTTTCGGCGAGATTGGCCATCGGATCACCGGTAGCGGAACACGTGCTTAAGATGATTGGCTTCATTGAGGAGCTCGCTGACCTTGGGACCACGTTGGAGAATGAGCTCTATACGGACATGATTCTCCAGTCCCTTCCTTCCACTTACGCCCAGTTCATCCTGAACTTCAACTTACAGGAAAAGGAAGTTGAACTTTCAGAACTCCTCAACATGCTGAGGAGTGCAGAGGGAACCCTACAGAAAGGTAGGGAAACATCAACTTTGTTTGTAGGAGGATCTTTCTCTTCTAGGTCCAAGGCGAAAGCCAAGGGAAAGAAGAAGAAAACCCCTGCCAAACCAAAGGGCGGTGTTAGTAAAGTGGATACGAAGGGAAAGGCAAAAGCAACAAAGGAAGCGGGAAAGCTTGTAGGAAAGGAAGAATGCTTTTACTGTCACAAGAGTGGACACTGGAAGAAAGATTACAGGGCTTAGAAGGCCAGAACACAGGATCTGAAGTGAGTTGCGGCTTCAGCTTCAGATGTGTGTGTTATTGAAAACTGTCTATCAATAAACTCTACTTCCTGGGTATTGGATACCGGATCTGGATCTCATATCTGTAATTCTTTGCAGGCATTGAGAAACCGTAGGGTTTTGAAGGAAGGTGATATGACCCTTAAAGTTGCAAACGGAGCTGGCATGGATGCTGAGTTCGTGGGGGACTATCACCTGGGGTTGTCAGATGGACACGTTTTGGTTTTGTGTAATTGTTATTTTGTACCCAATACAACTTGTAATATCATTTCTATATCTTTAGTTTCTAAAGAAGGTTATGAAATTGCATTTGTAAGCAATGTTGTAAACATTCACCTTAATCAAGTTCTGATTGGGCCAGGTACATTAAACAATGGAATATACGTATTAAACCAACCCCAGATTTTCAATGTCCAGGATACACACAAAAGAAAGTCTCCGGATACAAATCAGGCTTTCTTATGGCATTGTAGACTGGGTCACATCAATGAGAGAAGGTTGATGAAGTTACATACAGAAGGATATTTGGATCCGTTCGAATATCAATCATATGCAACTTGTCAATCCTGTCTCAAAAGAAAGATGACAAAGACTCTGTTCACTGGACATGGAGTAAGAGCGAGCGAGCTCTTGGGACTCGTACACAGCGACGTGTGCGGTCCAATGTCTACACATGCGCGAAACGGTTATTCTTACTTCATTACTTTTACGGATGACTTTTCAAGGTACTGATATGTCTTCTTAATGAAACATAAATCCGAAACCTTTGGAAAATTCCAGGAATATAAGAATGAAGTAGAAAAACAAACAGGAAAAAGTATCAAGACACTGAGATCTGATCGAGGTGGTGAATACTTAAGTGCTGAGTTCCTGGATTACTTAAAAGAGAATGGAATTCTCTCTCAGCTTACTCCTCCATACACTCCGCAACATAACGGTGTATCGGAGAGACGGAATCGGACCCTATTGGATATGGTACGTTCCATGATGAGTAACGCTGAGTTACCGCGATCATTCTGGGGATATGCACTAGAATCAGCCGCATACCTTTTGAACCGAGTTCCAACTAAGACTGTGCCTACCATACCATATCAGATGTGATGTGGGAAGAAACCCTATCTTAAGCACATTAAGACATGGGGATGTCCAGCTTTTGTCAAAAAGCAGCATGCGGACAAACTCGAGGCACGCTCAGTACAGTGTAAGTTTGTGGGATATCCAAAGAACTCCAAGGGATATTTCTTCTATTGCGAAGAGGAACAAAAGGTTTTTGTTTCTCGTCATGCCCACTTCTTGGAAACTGAGTTTTTGGAAAACCAGATAAGTGGGAGCGCAATAGAACTGGAAGAAATTCCAGAACCACGAGCTATTACTGAAAGCTTAGTAGAACCAGAGGGATCGAAAGATCAGGACATTCCTACACCGCTCCGCAGGAGTAGTAGGCAGTCTCATCCGCCCGAGAGGTACGGTTTTCTCATAGACGGGGATAGAGAGGATTGCATCATTGATAGTGATGAGCCGACTAGCTTCCAGCAGGCCATTCAGAGCGCTGACTCGGTAAAATGGCTGGATGCAATGCGGACCGAAATGGAGTCCATGTACACTAACAAAGTATGGACGTTGGACGTTGCTCCAGATGGGGTAAAACCCGTAGGATGCAAGTGGATCTTCAAAAGGAAGATTGGTGTAGATGGACAGGTTGAGACCTATAAAGCTAGACTTGTTGCAAAGGGTTTCCGTCAAAGACCTGGCTTGGACTATGACGAAACCTTTTCTCTAGTAGCTATGCTGAAATCCAATCAGATCCTTCTTTCCATTGCTGCCTTCCACGATTATGAGATCTGGCAAATGGACGTAAAGACAGTTTTTCTAAATGGAAATTTAGAGGAGTGTGTCTATATGGACCAGCCGGAGGTTTTCATTCAGAGTAGGACCAGCGGAAAGGTGTGCAAGTTGCTTAAGTCCATCTATGGACTAAAGCAGGCATCGCGGAGTTGGAACATCTGTTTTGATGAGACGGTCAAAGAATTTGGCTTTATCAAAAATCCAGATGAACCATGCATCTATAGTAGATTTGTAGCGAGAACTGTAGTATTCCTCGTTTTATACGTGGATGACATTCTCTTGATAGGAAATGACATTCCTATGCTACAATCTGTCAAAGGGTTCTTGTCACACAGGTTCTCCATGAAAGACCTGGGTGATGCCTCTTACATTCTGAGGATCCGAATCTATCGTGACAGATCCAAAAGGATATTAGGACTTTCACAGTCCAGGTACATCGACACCATACTGAAAAGATTCAGTATGGAAGATTCCAAGCGCGGTAATCTACCGGCTTGTCATGCGATCACCCTCTCCAAAGAGATGTCTCCCAAGACTGATTTGGAAAGAGATCGCATGTCTATTATACCCTACGCTTCTTCGGTAGGCTCTATAATGTATGCGATGTTGTGTACCAGACCAGATGTAGCTTATGCACTGAGTGTGGTAAGCCGGTATCAGTCAAACCCTGGGGAGAAACACTGGATAGCGGTAAAGAACATTCTCAAGTACCTGAGAAGGACTAAGGAGATGTTCTTGGTGTATGGCGGAAAAGACCTCCAGATCGAGGCCTTTGCTGACTCCAGCTTCCAGAGTGACAAGGATGATTCCAAGTCCATGTCGGGTTATGTCTTCACCCTCAATGGAGGGGCGGTGTGTTGGAAGAGTTCCAAACTGGAAACCGTTGCTGACTCGACGATGGAAGCAGAATATATCGCTGCATCTGATGCCGCAAAAGAAGTCGTCTGGATGAGGAAGTTCTTGATAGAACTTCAGGTGGTTCCGTCCATTGTTGATCCAATACCTCTGTATTGCGACAACAACGGGGCTATAGGTTTAGCAAAGGAACCCAGGTCCCATCAAAAGTCCAGGCACATCTTGAGGCGGTATCACCTGATCAGGGAGATCGTGGGTCGCCAGGAGATCGAGGTTCGGAGAGTAGCTACGGAAGATAACACTGCTGATCTACTCACAAAGTCCTTACCTCAGACTCAGTTCGAGCGGCTGATCGAGATGATAGGTCTTCGATACGCCAGTACATGGCCTTAGTGTAAGTAGGAGATTGTTAGTGTATATGCCCTAGAGGCCATTACTGTATCATACTAGTTTGTATATTACTTAATGGAAGCTTGGGATATTCACAGTTGTATTGACAATCTTGCTCGATATAGTTGTATGCTACTTGGTTTGTTTCTACTTTAATGTGTGCATGTGTTTCTTATAGCATATCGCCTTTACACATTAGTGGAGCCCTTAGGATCTTTGCTTGATTACAAGCGTTGTGATGGCAGTCACACTCGTGGGGGCCAGGTAATCCACAAGCACATCCTTATGCAGGTCCCTAGTCGTAGGACTATCGAGACAGGGCATCGATACTCCGGAGTAGACTGGCGTATACGCTTCTCATCCCAGCTTGGGAGACGGTCTGTCCCACAGCCGTCAGTACGTCGTACTTGAGATAGTATGCGGGTGCTCGTTAGGTTACGAGTACACTGGACAAGACTCGTCGGGAACTGTTGGTTGGTACTATACCAATCGTCAGTTATCAGTTCCCAGGTGACATGAGTACAGCTTAGTCCGTTGACTTGACACTGTCACTTCGCCTCGAGTGTGTTTCCACTGTACTTTGATTACTACCTTACCACGGCTCAAAGGAGTGGTGCAAACAGGTAGTTTTTGGGTGCAGTCCCGAAGCACTTGGAGGCAGTGATGATTAGACAGGATTCGTCTCTCCCGGTATTGGGGGTTGATATCGCGTTGTGTCTAGGAGAGCCATTACACAAAGTCCCTGGCCAGGGCAAGCGAGATATACTGGTAGGTTTCCAGTGTTATCTCAGGGTGTTCTGGGCTACACTCCGACACGACTTGTACCGCTAGTAGGGGACTAACGTTTACCGCCCCTAGGCCCGCCATGCGATGTTCTTAGACGAACAAACCGGACTGTACGGAGACTGTCACATACAGGCTCAGTAGGAGTTCAGATGGGTTTACCTCGTCAGTCTTCTTATCGGCATCTACCTGGGGACCGTTACGTACAGCTTGTGCCGCTTGCGGTCTGTGGTTAAACCCACTGCCAGCGTAGTGTCGAGTCTTTAGAGTCCCACACAGAGGGTTATTCGCCTTTGGGCAAAACACAGTGGAGGTTGCATGGTTTTGCGACATGGTTCGTTCATATCCGCGCACTTGTGCACGTTTGGCGTCCGGACAGACATTACTAGCGGGCTCTGGTTTGAGCCAGATCCTAGTATGTGTTTTGGGGTTAGTTTTATCTCATAGTATTCATGTTCCTCGGAACACGAATGCGGGTGTGTATGCACAGTTGATTGAGGCGGAGGAAGAGGATTTTCATTAGGGTTTTGGAACGGGTGCGTATGCACAGTTGACAGTCGTCTTTTTCCAAACCCTAATGAATTTGTAATATATCAATTAATAATATTAATTAAATGAAATTGTGTCATGGTTGGGTTTGTTGACTTGTTGACCAAGGTTGACTAGTTGACCATGGTTGAAACTTTGACCATCATCATTACACATCAAAGATGCTCTTTGATATTTGCAAAAACCATTTAATGTGAAATGATAATTGTCTCATCAAACCAACCATCAACTTTTTCATTTGATTAAAATTATTAATTTGATTAATTCACCTATATTGTTATGGTTGTAAAACTATTCTCATTCTATCATAACCATTCTCTCTCTTCTTTTCATCTTCCTCCTCCTCTAGTTCAAAGAGAATCATTCTCTTGAGTTGAGAAACCTTTCCTTGGAGATAAAACACCCAAAGCCACTCTCTACTCATCCTAAGGTTGAAGGTCTAGCAAACCGGACACTTTAGTTGTCTCAAGATCGAGAAAGGAGCTCAAGGTAGAAACCCTCAGGTGGATCCATCTTCGACAAGAGAAGGCAACGAGGAAAGCACCATCCGACCACTACAAAGAGTCTAAGAAGAAGCAGTTCAAGTTGAGGTATAACCCCTAACCGAGTAGATAACTCTCTTGTTAGTTGCTAGTGTGTATTTTAGCAAATATCCGTGTTTGATAGTCAATGTTACCATGACCCGAAAAATCGTTTTTCATCATTTCCGCAAGCCCGAAAGAACCGGGAGAGGTAACGTGGACTTACAAGCAGATTACCAAAAACCATAACATTTCCCACAATTTCCGTATCTGCAGAATTTTAAAGTTCGTATTCCAGTGTTTTGTCTCTCGTTTGGTCCAATATGATATCACTAAAGGGGTTTTAAGGTCACTACTAACCTCAATCACACATCACAACTCAAGAATTCCATAAACCCTAACTAGAAATTTCCTACCCTCTCTAAACACCACTTAATCATATTTAAACTTGAATAGAGGCTTAAGCAAAGGAAATACTACACTAATTGTGAAAGGATTATCTCATTTGACACTCATGAATTCTCTACAGCGCCAAAATGCAAACTTTCTTGGTCCAAGGTGTAGCTAGTGAGCTCATGCATAGTTTTTGTGAAGTGGGGATAAGCTTTTAGTGTTGTTTTGATGGAGTTTTGGGGTTTTGAAGTGGAGGTGGAGATGGAGGAGGGTGCTGCCATGAGAGGAAGGAGAAGAAGAAAGATAAAGATGATGAAGTGAGAAGCAATGGCCCATCCCTATGGTTGACCCATTACCCTCTCTCTCTCATGCCCATCCCTCTTGTCATCATTGTGTCCCCTTTTGACTTTTCTTTTTCTTTTCCTTTTCTTTTCTTTTCTTTAATTTATAACCATGCATGATAAAAAGAAGAAGCATGAAGGAAAAATGTAAGTGCTAAAAAAAGACATGTGCATGTTTTGCACAAAACAAGCTTAATGCGCGATTAGCGATATTTAATTGCGATTAGCACTAATTAGCGTATAATTACCCATAAAAACTTATAATTTGCATAATTCACATAAAACACCCTCTTTTAGTAATTTCTATAATTTTCCAAAAATTTCTTTTTTTTCAATTTATCTGTATTTAATTATACCGCTCTATTAAAATATTCAATATTTTGTTATTTAATTATAAAAATTTCCAAAAATAATAATTTTTTTTTGAAATGTTACAATCTTCCCCCTTAAAGAAATTCGGTCCCCGAATTTAAATTTAAACCCCTCAAATACTAAAGCATTTCAGTAAAAAGTCCAAGTCGTCGGGGCTCCGAAATCATCAATACATAAAATGCATCATAGTGCAATGCATGCGCAAGAACAATGAGCAGATAACTAAAATTCAAAACTCCGTCAAGCATCCCGCAATCATCAAAGTCATGGTGAAGACACAAATGTCAAATCCAATACGAAAACCAATATGATATAAATAAAAACTATACATGTAAACATCTGAAGGAAATGCATGCCAAACCTTTCATGTTGCTGTGCGATGCGTGTATCGCGGCACAGTGGCGGACGTTTATTGTAAGAAAATAACTATACCTTCATATATGGTTTGATAAATATGTGTTCCGTCGTTCCAAAATATCCAAATGGTTTTCTTTTAAAAACGTTTGCGTCGCTCACGGACACGTAGGAAATAGCAAGACTATAGCTCTTTTGAAAACCTCTGGTTAAGCTTTTAATGCATGCAAGTACTCAGATACTGTCTTCAGATCAGCCCTGTTTCTACTATATAGCATAGTGCCCAAAACGAAAACAAGTGCTCAAAAGCAAAATCTGCCTCAAAAGGCGTATCCAACAATCGCGTGTGTCTTGTGCTGTTCACACCATAATATTTTATTATTATATTCCCCATTCTTATTCGTTTTATAAATAAACAGGTGCTTTTGACGCATGTCTGCTACATATTACAAGTTACAGGTTCTTGGACAGAAAACAGTGAAAACAATGAAAAGACAATGCAAAAGTGGACTTTGACCAACAAACAGAAAACTCTTGATCAAGCCTACATCAAAGATAAAATTCACAAAGTACAAGGCAATGCAAGGTCCAAGATTACAAAACGAACGGTTAAAAGTTCACCGCAATTATTCACTGGAGATCTGGAAGAAATATAGAAGCTATTTTAATAAAAGAACCAAATAATAAGGAAGCCCAAAGATAGAAGAGCCCACAAAGGAAATTTCAAGGTCTAATACTTCCTTTTAAAGAGACAGAGACATAAAATTTTACCAAAACTTGAAGTCTACTTTGACTAGGTCTTCCTAAGGATATTTTGGTAAATGTAGACGTGCGAATCAATTGTAACCTAGGGTTTCCTATCCTCTATAAATAGGAACTCTAAATCATTGTAAAGGCGATGCCTCCTTTTAATAATAAATTTCAGAATTCTTTATGGAGAGCATCGGTGCCTCTTTTCAATTCATGAGTTCAGATCTGACAACCTGCATTGATGTTTGGAGAGAGCCATCTGTAAGTAGATTTATTTAATTGCTCTAGTTTAGTTTTAAATTCTTTGCCCTAGGTAGATTTAATTCATTGCCGTAGATAATTGTTTAGAGTTAGCTTTGGGGAAGGCTTTTCAGGGATGAGATCTCTCATCCCTTTCTTACCCATTATATATTTACAATAGGACTCCATGCATACACGCACACACCGCGGCCTACGGCACCCTATCCCTCGAGGTAGCGGTGATACCGTAGTGTTAAAGCCCGGTTGCGCGTGTTTTCCATGGAGGTTAGGGTAAGGATCTCTGAAGGAAGGATAAGAACCTAGAGGAAGGAACACCTTCCCGAATGGATCTAATCCCCTTTATTGATAATTACCATAACTCCTCATAGATCTTCATTCGGGTATAGAAAGCGTTGAGATTTACCTGCATTTCCAAACCATCCCTAAACCTAACCCTAGCAAGACTAGATCTAGATAATCGTAGTATAGAATAATTAAGTTTTTAGATTTAATAATCAATCCGAACACCCTTCGGAATTAACTCGTTAGCGCGACTAGGAGATTCACAACATCCCTGTGGACCGACCCGTATTCACCGGCTAGCTTCAAGCGACGCCGTTCTTGATTGCGGTAATAGATATTTTTTAAGATTAAATCAAATGGCGCCGTTGCCGGAGATGGCGTAGAACTTTCCTTTTTGCAATTTCGGGTTAATCTTAATAAAATTAAAAAAATTAAAAAAATCATAAAAATCTAAAAAATCCAAAAATTATAAAAATATATCAATTGTTATTTTTTTGAAAGGGTACTTTGTTGTGTGAATCTTGCAGGATATACAATCGAAAGACGAATTTGGAAAATTCCAGAAAGCAAAACAGAAAACAGGAGATCAGAACAGAGGAGAATTTTAAAAACAGAACAGCAAAAAAAATCTCGAGACGCTATCCTAACAATACACCGCGATTCCGCGGCATAAACCACATTCTGCCGCCCATCCGCGGCGCCCTGGTGAAATCTTGAGATCTGCGCCCGCTCCGACGCCACCTTTCCGCCGCACCAAACGCCTTAGACCGCGGATCCGCGGTTCCCCTGTGCCTTCAGCGCAGAAAAATTCCTCTGTAAGCTCCTCTGTTCATTCTCTGGAAATCTAGGTATATTTTTTCTGAAAAATTCCTGCAAGATTTTGTGCGCTTTAAAAATCTTTCTCTTTCCAAATAACAATCTTGTGCAGGATTTTTGGGCCCCGCTTAAAATAAAAATAGATTGCAAGTAATATTTTTCTGTTGCATATCTTTTCTCGGAAATCTTTTTGCAACAAATTTTTCCAAATAAAGATAAAAAGAAAAAGAAAATTTTCTATTAGAAACTTGCAAATTTTTTTGCCGCAAATAAATCCTTGCACCACCACAAACCTTCTTTCTTTCACCCTTTCTTCTATCATGGGTCCCCACATCATAAATCTCTTGCCGAACTTTGGTATCCCGAACCTAATTTTGCGTCGTATGTCAATTTGTTTGGTCAATTTAAAGACGATCCTTCCTTGCCTAAAATATCTTTGAAAGATCAAATAGAGGCGTCTAGGAGAAACAGTTCGACTTTTCAACCCACTTTGTGTCAACCAAGTCAACCTTTACCACCTCCATATGTTGATACCACTTTTTCAAGTCCTTCTGTCACTCCTACACCGATGTCCATTGCTGAGCATATTGCTCAATCTCGCAACCGATCTTTCACCCCTCTCCACTCATCTAGTTCTAAGGATCCACGGGACTATTCCCCTTTTTATCCATATGTTGACCCTACCCCTACCCAACCACCCATTTCCTACTAGTCCTACCCGACCTTCCCACCTTCACTAGACACTGCTTCGAAACAGTCTGTTGGGAGTTTTGCATATCCACTTGATTTCGAATCTTTTACCGAAACCCCCTTACCACAAAAGTCTAGTTTGAAAGAGTCGTTGGAAGCTTATATTGCTGCAACAAACAAAATGACTAGGAATGTGGAAGCGTCCGTGGCCGCCCTTATGCAATCTACTGAACTGGTAGCTAGTTTCCCACTAGCTTAAAATTTTTCAATGTATAAGGAGGCGGTTGGACAGAGTGAGAATGTGAGAGGATTTCCAAATCAAACCTACCCAGACCCAATTGAATCCAACAACTCCAGTTTTCAAACAAGTGTCCAAAATGATGAGTTGTGCGATTTTGTAGTGTTTGATTTGCCAAATTGTGAAGAACCCCTTTCGAGTGAAACCGCACTTAATCCTTTCGATCTTTACACCTCTACTCTAGAACCTAAATCGATAAATATCCATGCTTTTGATGAGGTGTCTAAAGAAATTAATTTTTACTTGATTGAGGATATAGACGCCGGGAATATTTCGGATGATGAACCTGTCGATTTGATTGAAATTTTATGTCCAATTCATCATCCCGAGTCATTAAATGTTTCTCCCGAACCTCATATGCGTCTTGATTTTGATGATGATGGCATGGATGAGATAAATATTGAGGATAGTATTGAGGAGAGTAGTGAGGATAATATTGAGGTTGAACCATTTTTGTTTGATGTATCGGATTTTCCAATTCAGCCTCCTGAACCTTTGACTGTTATATCACCCTCCCTCCTTTCCATCGTTCCGACCATGCTTGAAGACCGTGAGCTTGAAAAATTTTCTTTTGAATCCGACACAGTTCTCACAGACGTTAACACTTACGAGTGTTTCGCTTTTTCGGACGATATTGATGATTCACCGCCCGAGTTTGAGTCCTTTACATTTTCAGATGAGTTAGTTGAACTATCAGACTCGGTTGCTCACAGTAGTTTCGAACCATTGATGGAATCCTTCAAGTTTGCGACAGATTACTTAGGTGAGAATAACACTATCCCTAATTCACTCCCTTCCTTACCTTCCATTGTTCCGACCGTGCAAGTGAACGTTACGCTTTCATCTCCTATACCAAGTTCGGCGTACCCATGCTTTCTTGCGAATCTTGAGGGATTTGACCCCATTTCTCGACAGGTTGATAGGTTAGCACAATCGCTTTTAACACATCGGTCATCATAAATTGTGCTAATTTATTCACTCAATTTACACCCTCAAGATCGTACTCTACTTCTTTCTCCTTTCCGCCATTCTTCTCCCCCACCGAGACCGTATCCCGTTTCTACCTCCACACGGTCTCGTGTGTTTATCATTTCTTTTCTTTCTACTCCATTCTTTCACTGACTCGACCATTACCACGATAAGATTTTTGAATGGTTGGTGCTAACCTTTGGCTTGTGTAAGGCCAAGCTTAAGTTTGAGGGGGATCTTGTTGTATATATGTATATATATTTTTTGTTTTCTTTTTCTATAAAAAAAATTTTCAAAACAATATAAAAAAATTTATAAATAAATAAACAAGGGAGTGCCGAGATTTTGACCCTCTTGGTGTGGCATGACAGTGAGGACACTATCAAGTTTAAGTTTGGGGGTATGCTCGGTACGTCTTCTTCCTTCGCATTCATATGTATATTTTTTCATTTGCATATTTATTTGAAAACCCATAAAAATTGAAAATTTTCAAAAATTATAAAAATTATTGTATTCAATTTTGGCTTATTTGACGAGAGTTTGACAGATAGGTTAACTAGCTAGGAACAACTAGATCTTTGAAGTAGTAAATTAAAAACCATAAAGATAACCTTCCTTAAAGTTTTGCGGTAGAAAGTATATGTCTTTGTAGTTTATTTAGAAATAGGCAAATTTTGAGTTCACTTCTTCGGCTATGTCGAAACAAAGGAAAAGTATTGATGTTCTTATTAGAGTATAAGTTTGAAAAATAGTTCCTAGGTTAAGTCTAGATTCTGAAAATGTATACGCTACAATTTGCACAATCACGCACCTTGAAACTTGGAATAGTAGAGGAGACCTTGAAATGCTCTTGTCTGAAGTCCTTAGTACGAAGAAAATGAAATAAAAAAATACAAGTGTGAATAAAGAATAAAAAAAATGAACACTGGTTCTTGTGATTACTTAAGGCAGCAAAAATAGAAAAATATTTAGCGAGGGTGCTTCATCACCTAGTGCCTTAGACCAACTGGTTTGGGAGTCACTGCTAAAAGCCTTGGGTATTACAAGACTAGGAATTATGCTTAAAAGTGCAAACATATCTTGTAATCGGTAGTTGGTACCTCAAGAAGTATTAACGGTCGCATGAAGGAAGTGTAAGCAAAAATTCAATTAAAAATTCTCCTACTAATAAGTACTTTGGACAACGGACAAGGGTATGATTGCTTGATTTGAATTTCCAAGTGTAGGGATGATTTATACACACACGTGGGGATATGTGATTGGAGTTTAATGAGAGAAAGGAGTGAAGAATAGAACTTGTATCTTTAGTAGAGTTGATAGAAATTCCTAAGTGGAGATGGAACCCTAGAAGGAAACTTAAGAGATGCCGAAAGCTAAGTAAGTCTATAGAACATATATAATCTTAAGTTAGATGATGAGGAAGTGTGAAGAATATGGGTGGATAATTTGCAAGTCGAAGATAATAGAATTCCTTATTAGAAACCCTAATTGGAGAACAAAAGTCGAAAAAGCCAAATTGATAGGATTTTGTGGGTAGTATGCGCTGAAAACCCTCAGGAGACAACACTCCTCCTACTAGGGACACCTAGAGGTTTAACGGCTTGTTGCACGAGCTCAGTGCAATCGCGTTTCCCAGTGAAAGTGAGCCTAGGTTTTTTGTAGAGAATAAAAAAATAAGTTTGCTCGAGGACGAGAAAAAGATAATTTTGGGGTTATTCGTTCACACCATAATATTGTATTATTATATTCCCCATTCTTATTCGTTTTATAAATAAACAGTTGCTTTTGACGCATGTCTGCTACATATTACAGGTTACAGGTTACAGGTTCTTGGACAGAAAACAGTGAAAACAATGAAAAGACGATGCAAAAGTGGACTTTGACCAACAAACAGAAGACTCTTGATCAAGCCTACATCAAAGATAAAATTCACAAAGTACAAGGCAATGCAAGGTCCAAGATTACAAAGCGAACGGTTAAAAGTCCACCGCAATTATTCACTGGAGATCTGGAAGAAACATAGAAGCTATTTTAATAAAAGAACCAAATAATAAGGAAGCCCAAAGACAGAAGAGCCCACAAAGGAAAATTTCAAGGCCCGATACTTCTTTTTAAAGAGACAGAGACATAAATTTTTACCAAAGCTTGGAGTCTATTTTGACTAGGTCTTCCTAAGGATATTTTAGTAAATGTAGACGTGCGAATCAATTGTAACCTAGGGTTTCCTATCCTCTATAAATAGGAACTCTAAATCATTGTAAAGGTGATGCCTCCTTTTAATAATAAATTTCAGAATTCTTTATGGAGAGCATCGGTGCCTCTTTTCAATTCATGAATTCAGATATGACAACCTGCGTTGATGTTTGGAGAGAGCCATCTGTAAGTAGATTTATTTAATTGCTCTAGTTTAGTTTTAAATTCTTTGCCCTAGGTAGATTTAATTCATTGTCGTAGATAATTGTTTAGAGTTAGCTTTGGGGAAGGCTTTTGAGAGATGAGATCTCTCATCCCTTTCTTACCCATTATATATTTACAATAGGACTCCATGCATACACGCACACACTGCGCCCTACGGCACCCTATCCCTCGAGGTAGCGGTGATACCGTAGTGCAAAAGCCCGGTTGCGCGCGTTTTCCAAGGAGGTTAGGGTAAGGATCTCTAAAGGAAGGAGAAGAACCTAGAGGAAGGAACACCTTCCCGAATGGATCTAATCCCCTTTATTGATAATTACCATAACTCCTCATAGATCTTCATTCGGGTATATAAAGCGTTGAGATTTACCTGCATTTCCAAACCATCCCTAAACCTAACCCTAGCAAGACTAGATCTAGATAATCGTAGTATAGAATAATTAGGTTTTTAAATTTAATAATCAATCCGAACACCCTTCGGAATTAACTCGTTAGCGCCACTAGGAGATTCACAACATCCCTTTGGACTGACCCGTATTCACCGGCTAGCTTCAAGCGACGCCGTTCTTGATTGCGGTAATAGATATTTTTTGAGATCAAATCATGTGCGCATGGAATCAAATCCAAATACAGGTGCCACAATATGCACAAAAGCAAAACTAAGTGCAACAGGTGTGCACGAAGGCATTTGTCCAGTGCAACGGGTGTGCACGACAACAATATCTGGTGCATCTATTGTGCACGAAAACAACATCTGCTGCATTAAATGCATGAAATACAATCAATAACTCAAACGCATGAAAAGAAACACCGAGTACACCAAGGTGTATAAAATCATAAACTTGTGCAACTGCGTGCACAAACTACATATCAATGCACTGCAAGCACATATAAGCTATACGGAGTGCAAAAATCACATCATCCGTAGGAAATCCACGAAATCATAAACACATGCTACGAAGGTACAAAATCGACATCAATTTCAATGGATATGCACAAATCACAAATCAACACAACGGTGTATAAAATATATATCAGGTGCGATAACTATGCGCAAACATGTAAATATCCAGTAGGTGCAGCCATGGTGCACGAAAACGATATCATGAAACTCAATCATCAAAACTCAAATCCAAGCAATATAAGCGTGATACTCGGATTACAAACGCAAATCGCAATAAATGACATCGAGGTACACCTCCTACAATGTCGAAAAATGTCGGTGTGCCCAGAACTGGCAGAGCAAGAACATCCGCTTGCCTCCTGCTCACGGTCTGGCGTCCTCTGTCTCTGGGTCCTTATCTTCTCTGTGGATTTACCAATCTCGCAATTCATCGGCTCATCGGCCCAATCAGGGGTGCTAACGGGGATGATTCCGTCTTAGCACTTCTCTGGTCATCTCTCGGCCTATTACCACTACCACTAGTAAAGAAGCACGTCACTGGCGTCGGCCTCTGGCTCTCTGGATATACGTGACACATCTGATCCTGGGTGTAAATCTCATTGCAGCAGTGTCCTAGAAGGAATCCTGCTCAAGGTCTCTTCCGATCTCGCCTATGCCGAACTGTACGGAGGCTGGTACTCTTCCATAATCCTTTCTCATTTTCTGGACATCTGCATTCTCAGCATAACATCTCCTCAAGAACTGGCTGTATCTCAACGCCTATGTATACACATCAGATCTCTAATCTCGACGGGGAGTAGCAACAGCTCGTCAGCATCGCGCATGAACCTCTGGCTCCACTCGTCTTTATCATCGTCCGCTTCGACGACACGTCTTGCTGTCTGCGTACTGTTGGATATAGTGCCCTCAAATTCAATTATTGGATCGCAAGTACGTGATTGCAATGATTGAGGAGGACCTATGCCGGTAGGACAGTCTTACTCGAGATGATAGTATGCTATCTGGTTTGCCTTTATCAGTCGTGTACATGTTCAGGTGACTGATTACATGTTATCTAAGTCCACGGCGGCGCCCCGGCCGTCAATCCGACGCCGGAAACGCGGAAACAAAAAACTTCAAAAACTATTGAACCGGCACCACCGCGCACTTTTAACCCGGAAACGCGGAAATAAAAATCTTGTAAATGAAGAAACTGTTTTCATAAATTAGTGAGATTTCCTTCGTATTTTTAAACTGAGGTACCATAAATGAAATCAGCATCAACAGTGTCTAGCATCGACACAAAACATAAATCTTACTGTCTCGAAATATCAATGTCTCAATCTCAATATCTAGGGCGCCGTCAGTCCAGACCGGCCCCTACTATCCATCTCAAGACCACGACGGTATCCTCCGGATATCCGACGCGTCGGGTAATATCACCGGTAGGTAGTGCTCCCCAGCCAGGCTCAACGTCAACACCACATTCCTCTTGCCCCGGGGTACCATACCGGGCCCACCATGTATCCGTGACGGTTCCTCCACTCCTCGACACGGATCTCCAAAATCACAGCAAACTCATGGTGGACGACACTTTACATCACTAGAAAACCGCAACATTTTATATTTTAAAAGATCATAAGTTGTAAATTTTGCGGCTTTTCCCGAAATCCAGAAATATCATAAATCTCAAGAAATCATCACAAGTGCATATGTCAATGATAATGAGCTAGGCATGAACAACTGAATAACAATATGCATGAAGTGGTAGGTAATAACTACAATGTCTAATATGACATATAAGGGAAGTACACTAATATCATGTCAACACTACTAGCTAACAATCTAAGTCAAGCAATTATATTCTCTAAAGTGTATGTGACATGGCAATTACCGATGAAGATGTGTGTGAGCCGGCAAGTAGGTGTACGTGGTACATACGCATCATCGGTAATGGTGCTGGTGTCCTAACAGCATGATATCAATAATGGAATATGCAGCAAAATAAATATGCGAGGCAGGGCGAACAACAATAATGTGCGGGAGCAGAATACTAGACACAACGATAACTAATCTGCAATAATCTAATATAAGTCCTACAAATGGTGCCTTTTGAAATAACACGAATCATGGGGTTTTGAAAATAAGGGCTACGGTGTTTTTATGAAAAGATACGTCGTTTTTGAAATATCCGTAGATTCCCTTGAGCTGTCTTTAAAAATGCCCACGATTCGTTAGTTTTTGAAATAGGTAAGAAGTCTAATCTAATCTAACAACTACACTAAACTATACGGCTGAACTAACAAGCTGAACTACAGGTAAGGAAACCGCCTATCATCTGAGTCGATACATATACATACCTGTATATGTATAGTCGGTGATCCCGCCTCAATAATATCATATCCGATACCATATCTATAATCAGGCATCTCAAGTCAAGAGTGCGGATCAATCATCAATATAGCTGGTACGTAAATCCGTCGTATGGCATCCCAATCTGGGTACGGTTCAATATCACATTCATCATACTATTCACCTGGTATCCTCTTTATCAAATATCATGATCGGGGTACTGATCTACGTCTAGTACCATACTGATACCGCCTACGTATGCATGGACGTGTGTGAAACACTACGTCAAGGACCCGCTACAACGTCATGTCGTATCTAAGATACGAATCCTGCTATATCACCGATCTCACGGCCTCAAATCAAATCTCATCGACTCAGCTCAATCCCAAGTATCATCCTCAATCCGTATGTGAACACATAGTCCCATACCCATGTGAACACATAACTATAAAGAATCCCATGAGCACATATCATAAGAATGTATGCAAGTATGTATGTGTGTATGTGTGTGTGTAACACTACCCTAGGGTTCGCAACACTAAAGTAATCCAACACACTAATATCCATCCTAAGCATCGTTATTAATCCCAAATAACATATAATAATTATTGGTGTGTATACGCATCCGTATACACCAACACGGACTGCGGGGGTGCTATACGCCATCCACCCGACTTCTCCCCGTAGATATAAATCTACTCACCTGGTCCTCGCTAGCCGGTGCCGACGTCGCCACGCGCTTGCTTGTCGTCTCGAAGTCCACATGGGGGTACCTACATATCATAACGTACCATATCGCATTAAAACTAAATTCGAAATCGAAACGGCATACGAAAATCAAATCGGCACGCGTATCACGCATAGGTCCAAACCTATCGCCCACGCATGCAAGAATAGTCAAACCAACCCTCGATGTCGATGTACGAACGTCAAACCATCGAGAAAATCCAATCACACTCATTTGCACATTCACGAACACTAATTTTAACATAAACTAGGTTAAAACTCACAGAAACGCCAATTTCACTTAAAAAGTCATTTTTCCGAAAATCTAGCAAGCACAATTCGCCGTTTTTGTACAAAACACAATGTTTAAATGAATGTAGCGGCCAATATATTTATTAAATATCTTAAATAAGTCGTATAAACAATTTCCGGAATTTAATCTCATTAAATTCCAAAAATCCTAATATTCTAGTTTACAAAAATACCCTTTTTAACAATTTCAAAACAAAAATGCACAAACTACAATCTAGCTTAGAATTGCATGATCCAAAGCATTAAACCACACTTAATAAAGTTAATGAAGCCAAGAAAAACCTAATCACATTTTTAATCCCAAGAATTTAACAAATTTCAAAAACCTAGTAAGCAAATTAGCAAAATAACAAAATTTTTAAGCTAGCCATTAGCACTAGCTACTAAACTTGTATTAACATGACAACAAAGCCTAATTATAACACACAACCATACACCAATTTTATAAACCCTAACTTGCATTCAATTTCACAACTTGAATTCCAAAACTTGCAATTAAACTCACATATCCAAATAACACTTAATTAAATTAGCTTAAGAAATTAGTAACAATTTAAGCAATAAAAAGTTTTAGAATTATACCCAAAAATATATGAAAATCCACAAGCATCCATGGCCTCCCAAAATGCTCTCTTTTCACAAGGATCCATGCAATACGGGCTAAGCTAAAATGGGTAGGAGTCGGATTTGGGTTTTGGGATTTTTTTTGATGGATTTAGAAGCAATTTTTCATGAAGTTTTGAAGAGAAAAGAGAGGGGAAAATGGAGGGGGGGCTGCTGCTGTGGAATGAAGGGAATTTCGGCCAGAAATGGGAGTGAGGAGAGAGAGGGAGGTAGAGAAAATGGGGGGGGGGGACAAAGTCAAGGTCAAGCAAAGTCAAAAGTCTAACTACTTTATCCATTTTCTATTCTTTTCTTTCATTTCTTTTCCTTTGAAATCAAGTGGGGAAAAAATATGGTGGGTGCTGAATTCAGCCATGGGGAGGAGTAAGTGGGGGTGTGTGGGTGTGGGTACGGGTGTGGGGTGATGAAAAATGATAAATACAATACCCCAAACATCTATTTACGCCAAAAAAAAGCCTTTTTTCTTCAATAATTTCTAAACCGTTTTGGCAAATGATTTCGTTCCAAAAACCACATGATAAAATTTTATTTAATGTTTTATGATGCACAAAATTTGTTTCAACTCATTCCAATTTGTAATTTTCCCTAATAAAATGTATTAGTGACGGCTTAAAATAATAATAAAATAATATTTTTTTCAGAAAATTTGAAATTTCACCAGCGGCTCAATAAACACCAAATAATAGCAATTACATTGCTAGAATATGTATATTTAATTTTTATAATAAGATATTTGTATTTTGATTTTTTACAGAAAACCCCCTTATTTTACCGATTTTTTCGAAATTTCACCGAAACGATTTTCAAAACGTTACAATCTTCCCCCCTTAAAGAAATTCGGTCCCCGAATTTAAATTCAAACTCCCCCAAATACTAAAATATCTAAGAAAAACCATCAAGTCGTCGGGGCTCCGAAATTGTAAATACATAAAACAAATCGTAGCGAAGCGCATGCGCTTGAAAAATGAGTATATAACTCAAATCAAAACTCCGTCAAGCATCCCGCAATCATCGGAGTCATGGAGAAGACATCAATGCCAAATCCAAATCAAAACCAATATGATATAACTCGAAACTATACATGTAAATATCGAATCTATATCTGTAAGTATCTGAAGGAAATGCATGCCAAACCTCTTTAAGTCGCTGTGCAACGCGTATAACACTGCACGGTGGCGGACGTCTATTATAAGAAAATAACTATATACATATATACCTTTGTTTGAAATGTACGTTCCGCCGTTTTGGAAACAATTTAGAAGGGTCTCCTTATTTTAAACATTTCGTGTCATATCAGACATGTAGGTAAATACTGAGGCTATAGCTCGCTTTTTGGAAATCCCTTCCATAACTATCAATGCATGCAAAATATATTCAGGTACTGTCCTCTGACTAGTCCCGCTCAGTACGAAAACACATAGCAATATCATAAAAACGTACTGCTCTATAAGAAATCAATCCCAAAATATGCACATGAATACTACGTGCGTCTGGTGCGCACGGAAATCAAAATCCATGAATGTGCCATACATGCGCACAGAAACAACATCTAAGTGCATCGGGTGTGCACGAAACATCTGTTGTAGGCAACATGTGTGCCTGACAGCAAAATCAGGTGCATCTAACATGCACGAAAAAAAAACTCGATTTAGTGCATCTGGTGCGCACCAAAATCACCTTTCAAAACATGCGCCCAACATGCGCGAAAATCCAAATCAGGTGCATCCATCGTGCACGAAATCATGAAATCCAATATCAAACGTCGAACATGCGCAAAATCCAATCAGGTGCATAAAGTGCACAAAACAAATATCGAGTATCGCAATCGAAATCGAAGTCCAGTACATCTAAGTGCACAAAAGGCGTATCACTGCACTGCAAGCATATAATAACTATACAGAGTGCAGGAACCAAATCGTGTGCATGCATATGCACAAAACCAACTCAACTGTTTAAAACCGTAAAATCACAAACATGTGAAACTAAAGCACGAAAACGATATCAAGTGCAACACTGTGCAAAGATCGTAAATCCTCAATCATCAAAATCAAATCATACGAATAAATCACCCAAAACATCGTAATCAATAATGGCGGAATAGTACCGCTCAAGTGCATTCTCTAAGAATCTCGGCCAACTGTCGCGGTCACTAGTGGGACGTCTCGTCGATGATCATGAACTCTGTCCTGCTGGTGTGCGTAACCATGACCACTCCTGGGTCAAGGTCTTCACTGTGAATTACCAATCTTTCGGTCCATCGGCTCATCGTCCCTGTCAGGTGTGCTAACGGGGACGATTCCGTTCTGGCACTTCTCTGGTCATCTCTTGGTCAATCATCGCGACCACTCGTAAGACAGCATATCACTGGCGTCGGCCTCTGGCTCTCTGAATATACGTGACACATCTGATCCTGGGTGCAAGTATCATTGCAGCAGTGTCCTGGAAGGAATCCTGCTCACGGTCTCTTCCATGTCTCGTCTCTGCCAACTGTCCGGAAGTCATTGTCCTTTCCTATATCTGCATCTTGCTCTGGAACGACTGCATACTCATCGCGACTCCTTCTGGAAGGTATATCCAGTATTCTTCCTCGGCATGCGCATCGCATCTCTGATGTCGGCGGAGGGGAACGTCATCACATCTAGATCTGGTACGAACCTCTTACTTCACTTTTCTATAATGTCGTCTGCTTTGGACTCGTCTCGTCGCGGCTGCATGGACTGAGCTCCAACGGCTATCCTCGTATCGGGAGTCTCCCAAGAAAAGCATCTCACCACCTAGCATCCGAATTAAGTCGAGCCATCCGATCGAGTCGTCAAAACCTCATAATCCCCCAAGAGCTCAACATCTTGGGCACAGTTTAATAGTATCGAGTACATACCACAGCATCGGTGGTCCAGCCGTAGAAGGGCAAACCCAAGCCTCACTAATGGCGCCGTGGAACTGCCGCAAACCCGAAGGTTCAAAAGCTTTCACACGGTCATTAAGTCGAGTTAGGGTTTCATTCTTCTAGAGGGGCCATAGAATTGCCTGCATGTCTTTCCGACTACTTTAAACTTGGATAAATAGGTTTCTGACATTCGATCGTCTCTGTCGACTCCCAACGTCTCCACGTGAAGTCGTCTCTAGGTGGAATCAATCTATCTGATGACCTAGCATCGGGGTAAGTGAACGAACCACCTGTCCTAGTCATTCATCATCGGGTGACTAGCGACCTTCTATCATCTATTCGTACAACTCGCCCCGCAATAGCTCCAACATATGGGGCGATATCTCGTCGCTCGCAGCAACAACTGGCTCGCTCGTCTGCATGCTGAACCGTGCCTCAATCATCAGGAGTAAGCAACACACCAACGGTCATCAAAATCTGGCTGTCCTCTATCATTGGCTCAATTCTCTAGTGTCGATCAGCACCTCCGAGTAACCTCATAAAGGCGATCCGCCAACGCTCGTGGCGCGGAAATACAGTAAAAAGATACATCTCTGCAATCGTGTGTCGCCGGAATTCGCCCTGGTCAGTCCTCGTTCGTGACGAGCTTGTGCTGACCGCAACTCTAGCCGTAGCTCTCCCTGCCCGTAACCGTAGTAGCAAAACCAAACTGGTACCGATGAGGCTAGATCAGGAAGGAATATAATACTGAACAAGGAAATGTACATCCTAAGGCTTCTTAAGTGGAGTGGCGTGTCGTAAATATGCCGCGGAACATACCAACGGAACGTCACTCTACTTTAGTCACCTATTCCATCAACCAAGGGTCATCCTACGCTCCGAAGGTTAAAACCTAACGCTCTGATACCAACTTTGTCACGACCCGAAAGTACGGAACATGACCGGCACTTAAACTACGAAACGTCTCGAGGCGTTCGTAATCTAAGTAAGCCGAAAACCCAGAAATCCAAACCAAGAAAAGTAGTAGAGTGAAGGAAAACCAATTTAAATCAAGTAGTTTTAATAGCATAGGCCGAATTATGCGGGTTTCAAAAAAAACATCAAAAATTTACTGAAAATTTCGGCAGAGTCTCCTTTGTAAATAATGGCCCCCAAATGGGATACAACATGAATAGTATACGAAATCAAGAAAAAGGCATCCCCAAGCGGGAGCTAGCTCTTCGTCAATCGACGGTCACAACCACACAAGCAATATAATATACAACGCCAACGGCGAGGATCAAAACTCAAACGGAAACTCAAAACCACCAGAAACATAACGAGCGACTCTAAGGTCGAAAGAATAACAACACTGGTCTCTATCTCAAAAATACATGTTTGGTTGATGGAATTTACTAGATACAACTGAATAATATCATATAAGGTAATATGATGGGCACGATTCAAGAAAAACCCACCTACTAGCAAGTCACCCGAATGAAACTGAGCCCGCAAGCTGTAATGAAACCTGTACGGCAAACCTGCAAGAAACTGGGGCACAACGGGGGTGAGTTGCCAACTCGTGAATAGAAAAACATCTACGCACAGAAATCGCATAAATAACGCAACCTAGGTCAATGATCATAATATATCCTCAAATATAAGTATAACAGGCAGCCTATAACAATGGCTAGGGTAATATCTAACCCGAGTATAATTTCATGTGCCCGTGTCAGTGCCTCAGGTAGCAATATATCATATGAATGAGGTATGAATGCATGAAACAGAATACATGTAAATGAAGAAATTGTTTTCATAAATTAGTGAGATTTCCTTCATATTTTTAAACTGAGGTACCATAAATGAAATCAGCATCAACAGTGTCTAGCATCGACACAAAACATAAATCTCACTGTCTCGAAATATCAATGTCTCAATCTCAATATCTAGGGCGCCGTCAGTCCAGACCGGCCCCTACTATCCATCTCAAGACCACGACGGTATCCTCCGGATATCCGACGCGTCGGGTAATATCACCGGTAGGTAGTGCTCCCCAGCCAGGCTCAACGTCAACACCACATTCCTCTTGCCCCGGGGTACCATACCGGGCCCACCATGTACCCGTGACGGTTCCTCCACTCCTCGACACGGATCTCCAAAACCACAGCAAACTCATGGTGGACGACACTTTACATCACTAGAAAACCGCAACATTTTATATTTTAAAAGATCATAAGTTGTAAATTTTGCGGCTTTCCCCGAAATCCAGAAATATCATAAATCTCAAGAAATCATCACAAGTGCATATGTCAATGATAATGAACTAGGCATGAACAACTGAATAACAGTATGCATGAAGTGGTAGGTAATAACTACAATGTCTAATATGCATATAAGGGAAGTACACTAATATCATGTCAACACTACTAGCTAATAATCTAAGTCAAGCAATTATATTCTCTAAAGTGTACGTGACATGGCAATTACCGATGAAGATGTGTGTGAGCCGGCAAGTAGGTGTACGTGGTACATACGCATCATCGATAATGGTGCTGGTGTCCTAACAGCATGATATCAATAATGGAATATGCAGCAAAATAAATATGCGAGGCAGAGCGAACAACAATAATGTGCGGGAGCTGAATACTAGACACAACGATAACTAATCTGCAATAATCTAATATAAGTCCTACAAATGGTGCCTTTTGAAATAACACGAATCATGGGGTTTTGAAAATAGGGGCTACGGTGTTTTTATGAAAAGATACGTCGTTTTTGAAATATCCGTAGATTCCCTTGAGCTGTCTTTAAAAATGCCCACGATTCGTTAGTTTTTGAAATAGGTAAGAAGTCTAATCTAATCTAACAACTACACTAAACTATACGGCTGAACTAACAAGCTGAACTACAGGTAAGGAAACCGCCTATCATCTGAGTCGATACATATACATACTTGTATATGTATAGTCGGTGATCCCGCCTCAATAATATAATATCCGATACCATATCTATAATCAGGCATCTCAAGTCAAGAGTGCGGATCAATCATCAATATAGCTCGTACGTAAATCCGTCGTACGGCATCCCAATCTGGGTACGGTTCAATATCACATTCATCATACTATTCACCTGGTATCCTCTTTATCAAATATCATGATCGGGGTACTGATCTACGTCTAGTACCATACTGATACCGCCTACGTATGCATGGACGTGTGTGAAACACTACGTCAAGGACCCGCTACAACGTCATGTCGTATCTAAGATACGAACCCTACTATATCACCGATTTCACGGCCTCAAATCAAATCTTATCGACTCAGCTCAATCCCAAGTATCATCCTCAATCCGTATGTGAACACATAGTCCCATACCCATGTGAACACATAACTATAAAGAATCCCATGAGCACATATCAATAGGAATGTATGCAAGTATGTATGTATGTGTGTATGTGTGTGTGTAACACTACCCTAGGGTTCGCAACACTAAAGTAATCCAACACACTAATATACATCCTAAGCATCGTTATTAATCCCAAATAACATATAATAATTGTTGGTGTGTATACGCATCCGTATACACCACCACGGACTGCGGGGGTGCTATACGCCATCCACCCGACTTCTCCCCGTAGATATAAATCTACTCACCTGGTCCTCGCTAGCCGGTGCCGACGTCGCCACGCGCTTGCTTGTCGTCTCGAAGTCCACATGGGGGTACCTACATATCATAACGTACCATATCGCATTAAAACTAAATTCGAAATCGAAACGGCATACGAAAATCAAATCGGCACGCGTATCACGCATAGGTCCAAACCTATCGCCCACGCATGCAAGAATAGTCAAACCAACCCTCGATGTCGATGTACGAACGTCAAACCATCGAGAAAATCCAATCACACTCATTTGCACATTCACGAACACTAATTTTAACATAAACTAGGTTAAAACTCACAGAAACGCCAATTTCACTTAAAAAGTCATTTTTCCGAAAATCTAGCAAGCACAATTCGCCGTTTTTGTACAAAACACGATGTTTAAATGAATGTTGCGGCCAATATATTTATTAAATATCTTAAATAAGTCGTATAAACAATTTCCGGAATTTAATCTCATTAAATTCCAAAAATCCTAATATTCTAGTTTACAAAAATACCCTTTTTAACAATTTCAAAACAAAAATGCACAAACTACAATCTAACTTAGAATTGCATGATCCAAAGCATTAAACCACACTTAATAAAGTTAATGAAGCCATGAAAAACCTAATCACATTTTTAATCCCAAGAATTTAACAAATTTCAAAAACCTAGTAAGCAAATTAGCAAAATAACAAAATTTTTAAGCTAGCCATTAGCACTAGCTACTAAACTTGTATTAACATGACAACAATGCCTAATTATAACACACAACCATACACCAATTTTATAAACCCTAACTTGCATTCAATTTCACAACTTGAATTCCAAAACTTGCAATTAAACTCACATATCCAAATAACACTTAATTAAATTAGCTTAAGAAATTAGTAGCAATTTAAGCAACAAAAAGTTTTAGAATTATACCCAAAAATATATGAAGATCCACAAGCATCCATGGCCTCCCAAAATGCTCTCTTTTCACAAGGATCCATGCAATACGGGCTAAGCTAAAATGGGTAGGAGTCGGATTTGGGTTTTGGGATTTTTTTTGATGGATTTAGAAGCAATTTTTCATGAAGTTTTGAAGAGAAAAGAGAGGGGAAAATGGAGGGGGGGCTGCTGCTGTGGAATGAAGGGAATTTCGGCCAGAAATGGGAGTGAGGAGAGAGAGGGAGGTAGAGAAAATGGGGGGGGGGACAAAGTCAAGGTCAAGCAAAGTCAAAAGTCTAACTACTTTATCCATTTTCTATTCTTTTCTTTCATTTCTTTTCCTTTGAAATCAAGTGGGGAAAAAATATGGTGGGTGCTGAATTCAGCCATGGGGAGGAGTAAGTGGGGGTGTGTGGGTGTGGGTACGGGTGTGGGGTGATGAAAAATGATAAATACAATACCCCAAACATCTATTTACGCCAAAAAAAAGCCTTTTTTCTTCAATAATTTCTAAACCGTTTTGGCAAATGATTTCGTTCCAAAAACCACATGATAAAATTTTATTTAATGTTTTATGATGCACAAAATTTGTTTCAACTCATTCCAATTTGTAATTTTCCCTAATAAAATGTATTAGTGACGGCTTAAAATAATAATAAAATAATATTTTTTTCAGAAAATTTGAAATTTCACCAGCGGCTCAATAAACACCAAATAATAGCAATTACATTGCTAGAATATGTATATTTAATTTTTATAATAAGATATTTGTATTTTGACTTTTTACAGAAAACCCCCTTATTTTACCGATTTTTTCGAAATTTCACCGAAACGATTTTCAAAACGTTACAAGGTATTAGCCATACGTGACGGGCCACCAGCTATTGACCAAAAGGGACGTTGATGAGCGAACTCATCCTGACACCCTACTGAGCATGTCAGTGACAATATCCGTACAGTTCGGTCCGTTCGTCTATGAGCATCGCATGGCGGGCCTAGGGGGTTGGTAAAAGTCAGACCCCCAAAAGCGGTACAAGTCATGTCGGGGTGTAGCCCAGAACACCCTGAGATACTACTGGAATACCTACCAGTAAATCTCCTGCCTTGGCCAAGGACTTTTCATGTTCTGGCTCTCCTAGACACAGCGCGACCTCACCCCCAATACCGGGAGAGACGAACCCCTGCAGATCCGCTCACTGCCTCCATGTGGCTCGGGACTGTACCCAACTAAAACCTGTTTGCACGTCTCCTTTGAGCGTGGTAGGGTAGTAATCAAAGCACAGTGGGAATTCACACGAGACAAATGACGATCTCAGTGTAGGGTTCCTAGGCACACTAATGAGGTCTCACAAGGCATCAACCATGCCAATTTCTAATTTTACAAGTGCCGAGAAACCCTAATACGGATCGTTAACTAGATTTTAGGCGAAACATGCAACTAGTTAACAACTTAACTAAGTGAACGGAAATACAACCTTTGTAGATCCGGTTCTCCACCTCCATAGCTCCATGATGAAGTCTCCTTGCTGTCCAAATCGAATCCCGGGCTCTAGCGTCGGCTTCATCGGAGAAATGGGCGGGCTAGGTCGTCGACTTCGATGCCAAAGATGATCTACGTCGAGGCATCACAAGATCAAGCTCCCACTTCACCAAGTCATGAAACTTGTGAAGAAAACACCCTATACTACTTGGCAAGAGGCAGAGGATGAAGAAATAGGAAGTGGGTTTACTTTAGAATTGGATTTCTCACTCTTTTCATCAAATCACCATTGATGGTTACAAGCTTTTTCTTCTTGAAGAAGAAGAAGAAGAAGAAGATGATTATTATGATAAGTATATTGAATAGAAAATAAAATCATTCTTATCATAATATCAACCATGGTTAGGTGTAGAGAATTGACTAAGGTTTGATGAATGGTTAGGGTTAGAAGAAGAAGACAAGAATGGTCACCAAGTCAAAGTTACATGAAGCATCAAGAAGCTTCATGTAAGAAAGCAACCATTATGTTTTCTTTTCCCATTTCTTTTTAATCCAAATGAAAAAGATAAATGAATGAATAAATAAATAAAAACCCTAACCATTTATTTAACCAAGGTTTAATTCTTTACACAAACCCTAGCAATCATGTATCATCAAACATGATACAATCAAGTGCACAAAAATATATCACATATACAATGTGCACATCAAGTGAGAAAATCCTTTTAAAGTGAACCAATACTAGTTAATGCAAAGTAACATATCAAATATATATAATTATGCATTAAATCATTAAATCAACACTTGATTTAATGATCCGGTCATATCTCATATAACCGACTAATATCCAATGTATCGGCTTATCGAATCAATCCTCGATTCAATAACTAGGTTATATCGCATACAACCAATCGATACATTTATCGTGAGAATAGAATACGGTATCACATACACGCATTATTCTCGGTCCCGCACATATCTCATATGCGCTCCTATTTCGTTTCGCTTGAGCCAGGAAACCTTTGTCTAGGACTCTAAAGACTCGTCAATATGCCGGCAGCAGGTGATGATCATATCAAACACCCACAAGCCGCAAGCGGTCTGCTAAACGTAACGGCCACCCGGGTATTGAGCGATCAGAAGATCGACGAGCAAGCCCGCTCATACTCCAGTGAATCCAACCAGTAACACTTACCGTACAGTCCGGTCTCGTCGTCTGATATGTCGCATATCTCGCCTAGGGGTGGTAAACGTCAGACCCCAATAGCTTGATAAGTCGCGTCGATATGAGGTCTATAACAGTTCGAGAAACTACTGGTAACACTTACCAGTAAATCTCAGCAACCCTGGCCAGGGATTTTCGGTTATAGCCAATCGAACACAGCGCAATATCAACTCCCTATACCGGGAGAGACGAATCCCCTCCTATCGCTCATTGCCTCCATATGATTCGGGACTGTACCCAAAAGCCACCATTTTGCACGCCCTCTTGGACGTGGTAAGGTGGAAATCAAAGCACAGTGGGAACCACACAAGACTCTATGACGATCTCGGGTCAACAGACTACTCTGTACCAGTGTCACCAGAGAACTGCCATCTGACGTAAGGTATAATACCATCTGGGAGTTCTCGGCGAGTCCGTCCAGTGTACTCAGTCTCCACTGAGCACCCGTATATCATCTCTGATGTCAAACACCAATGGATATGGGATCATCCATCGCCCATCTGTATGGGTCGAGAAGGTATACGCTAGTCTACTCTGGTATAACGATGCCCCGTCTCGATATACCAACGACTAGGGACCTTGAAAGATGTACTTATGGACTACCATGCCCCCACTAGTATGATCCGCATCATAGTCCAGGTAGTCAAGTACACATCCTAAGGGCTTTACCAACATGTAACAGAGAGACAATCAGTATACACGTTAAGGTAAAGTGTAACCAGATAGCATACTATCATGTCGAGCAAGAAAGTCCTCCCTATATATGTCCCAGCATCCACTACAATATACATCCCATGTACAGTAATGGCCTCTAGGGCATACATATAACTAACAATCTCCCACTTGCACTAGGGCCATCTGATAGCAGTGGTTGCAGTATCTCATACTCAACCATCCCATAAAAGTCTCTCTCTGGGAAAAAGCCTTTGTGAGTGGATCCGCCGTGCTGTCCTCTGAGTCTACTCTCCTAACCTCGATCTCCTTGGAGATCAACCATGTCCATGATCAGGTGATACTGCCTTAGAATATATCTGGATCATTGATGGGACGGACGTTCCTTGGCATATGCCACAACTCTATTGTCATACAATGGGAGGAACTAAGTTCATCTCATGAACATATATACATCCAGACTGCCTCTTTGGTAGCATCTTAAGTAGCGATGTATCGAGCCTTTATCGTCTAGTATGCCACGGTATCTAGCTTGGAACTCTTCCAACATACCGTCCCTTTACTTAGGGTAAAGACAATGCCTGCGACTGATTTTCAGTCGTCCTTATCACCCTGGAACCCTTCCAGTGATTCTCCCCAGGATCGGTTGATACCATCTCACTACAGCTAGTGAGAATCCTAACACCCAATTAGATCTATCTCATATATCTAAACCCCAGGATTTAGGAGGTATCACTTCGATCCTATATGGAGAATCATTGTGATAAGCGGAGATTGACCGAGCGTAGCATAGGAAACTCCTTCCCTATCAAGAGCATGTCATCCACGTACTCTACGAGGATCGTCACTATACTCCCTACTACCTTTTTGTTTATACAAGGTTCATCAACCATTTTGATGATGTCAAACTCTTTGACTAACAGATCAAAACAGATGTTCCAACTCCGCGATACCTGCTTTATCCTATAAAGCATCTTGTACACGTTTCCGCTGCTCCCACTGTCTACGAAGCCCTCTGGCTGTGTACTTATAGACGTTCTCTTCTAAAAGAGCATTTAGAAAAGCAGTCATGGCACCCAACCGCCAGATATCGTAGTCACGGTATGTAGCCATGGCAAGTAGGATGTGGATGGACTTAAGCATAGCCACTTGAAAAGGTTTCATCATTATCCATGCCTGGTTGATGACGAAAAGCTTTAACAAGTCTAGCTTTGAAAGTCTCAACTTTTCCATCTACACCAGGTAATCTTCTCAAGATATACTTGCTCCTGATGGGGATTTAACCCTTCAGATAAAGCAACTAAAGTCCATACTTTGTTGGTGTATAAGGATTCCATCTCAGATCACTAAGCATCCAGCTATTCTTACAGAGTCCCACTCCTGATGGCCAGCTCGAAACTAGTTGGGTCATCATCTCATGATGTAATCCTCGCTCCCACTGTCATCGAGAAACCGAAGTATCTCTCAGGTGGGTGAGGAACCCTACTAGATCGGCGTAGAGGCTGAGGTTCGTTGGTAACTATTGAATCCTTTGGTTCTTTCAAATCATCAGCTGCAGTTTGTATAGCTGGAACATTTCCAGTTCTACATAACAGACCTTGCCTCGAGCTTGTACGGATTATGCTTTTAGACATAGCTCGGACAACCCCAAATCTTAACCAACTTAAGATATGGGCTCTTCCCTTTCTATATCACATATGAAGCGGTAGGCAACTGATTTGATTGGAACCCAATTCAATTGATATGCACCTTCTCAAGTGCATAACTCCCAAAAGGAAATAGGAAACTCAGTAGTACTCATCATAGAGCACACCATATCGAATAGGGTGCTATTGCTCCACCCCGATATACCATCGTGCTATGGTGTATACGGAGGAGTAATGCTGAGAGAGAATCTCATTCTCCTTTAGAAAAGTCCAAGAATTTCGTGCTCAAGTATTCTCCTCCTTGATCTCATCATAGGACATAATACTTATACGCGTATTTTAGTTCTTTACTTCTAACTTCTATTCTGTGAATATCTCAAAAGGTTCGGACTTGTGTTTCAACAGGAACATAGGTCTGAATCTCGAAAAATCATCAGAGAATGTAATGAAGTATAAAGAACCGGTCTTGGCAAGTGTAGACAGGGGACCTACATACATCAACATGTATCATCCCAAGAGTTCACTAACTCTTTCTCTGTTTCCATTAAACAGAGCTGGTGTCATTATATCTTTGTGACATGACTGGCAAGTTTCAAAAGATGTAAATTCAAACTGATCTAAATATGCATCTAAATGTAACTTCAGCCAGTCGGATCGCATTGATATGACCTAGTCTACAATGCCTCAAGAAGGATCCGTTCATTTCTGAACTCTTCCTCTTGTGTGTGTTCTGTATACTAGGAACTATAGTTTGATTTAGAACGTCAATGCTTTTAGATAACGTGCCTGAACCGATCAAGTTTTGATATAGGAAATGTTCAAAACATTATCCATCAATACAAAATTATATCCTATCCTTACTAATAAAGAGACAGATCTGATTTTGTATATCAGGTTCGGTATCTAATAGCATTTGTTCAGAATCAATGTACTCAGGTAATACAGGGTGACAGTGACCAACAGACCTGGCTGCAACACTTGCCCCGCTTTCTGTCTCATGAAACTTATCACCCGTTCTCAGTTCTCTACCTATCTGTAGCCCTATGCAACAGATTACATATCTGGGATCCTGATCCGGTATCAAATACCCAGGACGTAGAGGATACAGAGAAACAGTTCTTTGTAATGAACACACCCGAAGGAGATGCATCATGTGCACTTTCTTCGTTTGGGCGGCACGGGAATTCTGGTAATCCCTTATTTCCTGCTCTGTCTTATAACAATTATAAGTTGGAGCGGGACCAACGTTCCCCAGCTCAGTATGACAAGCGGGTTCGGTCAATATTCTGTATTATTATCTTGATTAAGGCGTGATATGGTCGCTACCTGGAAAGAGAGAGAAGAAAACACTCAGCGTGCGCTCTTGCAAGAATGGATTGGTTATTATTTTATCTAATCAGGATGGCTCCCACTGTTTTTATCAAATCTTTCTTCAAACCCTAAAAGGAAAGACTAGCCGAGATTAATTACACACTACAAGTTTGCCAATCTTTCAGCCAGGCTAGTGTCGGTACTTTGAAGGAGGTCCCCCGTGCTTTCGCATGAACCTAATTAATGTAAACCTCGTTTTCCCAGAGGCGTAACCTCGTTAACACCTTTCTAGACACCTACTTGATCGGCTAATTGTAATGTATAAAACTCTCCCAGGAGTAACTCTTACTCGCAGTGGGTATCGGGATCCAACTATCTCATAGAAGGTATGCAATCTCATTGCAAATTTCAACACTTGAAATTCCCGATAATATTTTTCCCCTAGCGTCCTATGACCTTGACGGAGGCCAAACTACCCATAGCCCGCTAGTCAAGTTCAACCCGTCATTTCCTGATTGAATTAAACCCACCCGCACGACCCTTGACGGAGGCCAAACAACGCCGTACGAATACCCTAATCCAATCGCATCATATGCTAGCAGATAAGCACTAGTTAGCTACCGTACACTACGCCTTGACGGAGGCCAAACTACCGCAGCACGAATACTAACTAGTACTTATCTGAAATGACGGAGGGCTACGACAGGTTTTTCTGAATACCTATTGCGTAATGAACTTGATATCGTTGTAGAATCCAATGATTTTAAAATGGAGTGTTTTGAGGCTTTTCTAGTTTTGCTAAAGGAGTCACTCCCGGTGAAGGGATCGTCGGTCCTTTCCTCGTCGAATGAGGTGCGGGATATATCATATATATCATTGTGCAAAGCAAAAACTCTTAAAAGCAATCAAAAGACAAACCGTGTGTGTAGCATCTGCCCGTTATTGCTAAAGGAGTCACTCCCGGTGAAGGGATCTCGGTCCTTTCCTCGTCGAATGAGGTGCGGGATATATCATATATATCTCTGTGCAAAGCAAGAACTGTAGCTACCTGATTTTATTTTTGAAATTCGATTCCACAACATCTTAGGTTTATTTTTCTTTCATTAATCATATTAATGAAGTCCCATCATTCAAATACCTAAACTTCACAGATAAATACGACGTACACTTATGCCATCCGCATTCGCCTCGATGTCCTCTCGTGCACCGTTAGGTTAGGTAACTAACGGCAGAGCGGGGCAGGGCTAGCGCGGGTGTAAAACATAAGTAACGCCTATATAATATATCATATATACTATTTACAGTATCTATCACAGAACATCACATGATGACATCACAGATATTGCAGCAGAAGAATTATATGAAATATTGGATATACTAGGACGTCCGTGTTTTCAATACGAGCCAGTATAAAACACGGATTCCACGGTCGTGATGAATAGCCAAACCCACACCACTAGACCCCTACGAGAGCGGCAAGCAACCCTACCAATTCTAGAGTTAGGAGACCCGGACTCGACTCCTCGAGTTGGTCTCCTACTGGACTCCAGAACCCGGTTACTTGTGCTCCCCTCCTTAGGTCTATCCTAGTGCGGAAAAGTAAATAATATACAAAAGGTGACATCTTCCGCAACCTGGAAGTGCCCCAATAAAAGAATATTACATACAAGTTTTTACATGAATGAAAATGAAAAACACTCATCTCATATAAAAACCCCCGGCTATTCAAACACGACGATCCAATATAACATATCCAGCAACACATAACATCACATGTCATCAACGTAAGTAAATATGCGCATCCCAATTGTTGTTGACATATAGCAACGAAACCGGCGATATCACATATTACACTTACGGTCACAGAAAAGAAAGTGTAAAACTACAACAGTTGGAATCCGCAATCTCCTCAGACATCGCATGCCTGACCAAATGAAATTCTTAGACATCGCATGCCTAACAATTATAAACCCCGCATTTTAGTCTCATTATCGAAAACACTTTTCAATATCAAGTCGGGCAATTCAACAAGATTCCCGACAGCCTGATCGAATGCTCGTCGCAAACTTCAGTAGGCGGCCGCACCCCCGATACCGGCGACGAAGTGCACCAAGGCGGAACACCGCTACCGCGAGCACCCGAACGGATGCTTTCGGCAACGGGGTTCTCCTACAGTCACTTGGTCGGGGCTATGGAGTGAGGCTGTCTATTAAGTTTACCCGGCGAGTATCCGCGTACGCTACGTGATGGCGACGGACTTTTGATCACATCAAAATTCCGTGGTAACCGATCAAGTGAGACTAAAATACTAGATTTATAACATTTATTCAGTTATCTCATAACTACTTGTGAATTCCAAATGTTGTATCACATTCCGGATAAATAGAAAATGTTAAACTTTCCGATCGAACAATCGAACACCCAGGTTTTCCTAATATAGCTCAACACATAAAATAAGTCTAAAAACATTCAGTTCATGCCTCAGTACCAACGGTCCAGCCGTAGAAGGGTCAAGCCAACGCCTCACATGTGGCACGCCGTACTGCCCCAAACCCGAAGGTTCAAAGGGCAGTTCAAGACGGTCACATAATCGAGTTAAGGTTTATTGTCTTCTAGAGGGACCATCGCGTTACTTGCACTACTTAGAACGTGATTAAACTACAGAAAAATCCAACAATTGGAAATTTCCCGACAGGGGAAAAAGTGGGTATTTATATTCGATCGAACTTTTTAACATATTCTAAAATTACCCGGAAAAACACACTGACAAAATTAGACAATCCGATCGATACACCGAGTCCCCAATACAACCCAGAAAACTCAACTCTTGAGTAAATATTAAAAATTCCCAGAAAACTCAGCACTGCAAAATAGGAATTACTGTGCAAAATTCAATGCAAGAGGAGACTAAAGGGCCGCGGAACCGCCGCATTAGCATGCTAATGTCGCGGTTCCGCCGCGCTTTGATGGACACAGGAGTACGGGCTTCTCAGTAATTCTTAGAATCTCCTGCTGGGTTTTCTGCATATTTTTAATTCTTAAAAATCCACGATTTCTGAAAATGTACAGAGAGCAAGTTTGAATTAGGGTTTCGGTTCGATCGGACTTCTAACTCCGTCAACGCATCGCCTAAGGCTCTAGCTAGGCTCTGATACCACTGTAGGGTTCCTAGGCACACTAATGAGGTCTCACAAGGCATCAACCATGCCAATTTCTAATTTTACAAGTGCCGAGAAACCCTAATACGGATCGTTAACTAGATTTTAGGCGAAACATGTAACCAGTTAACAACTTAACTAAGTGAACGGAAATACAACCTTTGTAGATCCGGTTCTCCACCTCCATAGCTCCATTATGAAGTCTCCTTGCTGTCCAAATCGAATCCCGGGCTCTAGCGTCGGCTTCATCGGAGAAATGGGCGGGCTAGGTCGTCGACTTCGATACCGAAGATGATCTACGTCGAGGCATCACAAGATCAAGCTCCCACTTCACCAAGTCATGAAACTTGTGAAGAAAACACCCTATACTACTTGGCAAGAGGTAGAGGATGAAGAAATAGGAAGTGGGTTTACTTTAGAATTGGATTTCTCACTCTTTTCATCAAATCACCATTGATGGTTACAAGCTTTTTCTTCTTGAAGAAGAAGAAGAAGAAGAAGAAGATGATGATTATTATGATAAGTATATTTAATAGAAAATAAAATCATTCTTATCATAATATCAACCATGGTTAGGTGTAGAGAATTGACTAAGGTTTGATGAATGGTTAGGGTTAGAAGAAGAAGACAAGAATGGTCACTAAGTCAAAGTTACATGAAGCATCAAGAAGCTTCATGTAAGAAAGCAACCATTATGTTTTCTTTTCCCATTTCTTTTTAATCCAAATTAAAAAGATAAATGAATGAATAAATAAATAAAAACCCTAACCATTTACTTAACCAAGGTTTAATTCTTTACACAAACCCTAGCAATCATGTATCATCAAACATGATACAATCAAGTGCACAAAAATATATCACATATACAATGTGCACATCAAGTGAGAAAATCCTTTTAAAGTGAACCAATACTAGTTAATGCAAAGTAACATATCAAATATATATAATTATGCATTAAATCATTAAATCAACACTTGATTTAACGATCCGGTCATATCTCATATAACCGACTAATATCCAATGTATCGGCTTATCGAATCAATCCTCGATTCGATAACTAGGTTATATCGCATACAACCAATCGATACATTTATCGCGAGAATAGAATACGGTATCACATACACGCATTATTCTCGGTCCCGCACATATCTCATATGCGCTCCTATTTCGTTTCGCTTGAGCCAGGAAACCTCTGTATAGGACTCTAAAGACTCGTCAATACGCCGGCAGCAGGTGATGATCATATCAAACACCCACAAGCCGCAAGCGGTCTGCTGAACGTAACGGCCACCCGGGTATTGAGCGATAGAAGATCGACGATCAAGCCCGCTCATACTCCTGTGAATCCAACCAGTAACACTTACCGTACAGTCCGGTCTCGTCGTCTGATATGTCGCATATCTCGCCTAGGGGTGGTAAACGTCAGACCCCAATAGCTTGATAAGTCGTGTAGATATGAGGTCTATAACAGTTCGAGAAACTACAGGTAACACTTACCAGTAAATCTCAGCAACCCTGGCTAGGGATTTCCGGTTATAGCTAATCGAACACAGCACAACATCAACTCCCTATACCGGGAGAGACGAATCCCCTCCTATCGCTCATTGCCTCCATGTGATTCGGGACTGTACCTAAAAGCCACCGTTTTGCACGCCCTCTTGGACGTGGTAAGGTGGAAATCAAAGCACAGTGGGAACCACACAAGACTCTATGACGATCTCGGGTCAACAGACTACTCTGTACCAGTGTCACCAGAGAACTGCCATCTAACGTAAGGTATAATACCATCTGGGAGTTCTCGGCGAGTCCGTCCAGTGTACCCAGTCTCCACTTAGCACCCGTATATCATCTCTGATGTCAAACACCAATGGATATGGGATCATCCATCGCCCATCTGTATGGGTCGAGAAGGTATACGCTAGTCTACTCTGGTATATCGATGCCCCGTCTCGATATACCAACGACTAGGGACCTTGAAGGATGTACTTATGGACTACCATGCCCCTACTAGTATGATCCGCATCATAGTCCAGGTAGTCAAGTACACATCTTAAGGGCTTTACCAACATGTAACAGAGAGACAATCAGTATACACGTTAAGGTAAAGTGTAACCAGATAGCATACTATCATGTCGAGCAAGAAAGTCCTCCCTATATATGTCCCAGCATCCACTACAATATACATCCCATGTACAGTAATAGCCTCTAGGGCATACATATAACTAACACTCAGGTCGATGAACTAACCTGTACACATGTCACCAGGGAACTGCTATCTGACGTCTGGTATAATCCCAACTAGCAGGTTCCCGGCGAGTCCTGTCCGGTGTACTCATAACCAAATGAGCACCTGTATACATCTTAGGTGAACCAATTGACACCAGTGGCTTGTGAGACCGGCCACCACCGCTCATCGGGGTCTCGACTGTATACTCTAGTCTACTCTGGAGAATCGATGCCCTGTCTCGAAACTCCCATGACTAGGGACCTTTTATGGATGTGCTTATAGACCCCAGCTCCTACGTATATGATCGCCCTCATACTGCTGGTAGTCAAGCAAGAATCCTAGGGACTCTATCAACGTGTAATAGCGACTCGTAAGGTCACCTAAAGCAGTATACGATGATAAAGATAAACCAGATAGCATACTATCATCTTGAGCAAGACTGTCCTACTGGGACAGGTCCTCCCACAATCATTGCAATCACGTGCCTGTGATCCAATAATTGACTCTGAGGGCACTATCTCCAACAATCTACCACTTGCACTCAAGGCTAATTATTGCGATGTCACATACTCACAGCCCGTGTGATTCCGAACACCCAACTCCTCCACTAGACAGTCTCACAAAGCTCGTTTGCGAAACTATTGCATTCGAGGAATAGCCTCAGTGAGTGGATCCGCTCTGGTGTTTCTTTCTATGTCTCTCTCTATCTCAAGTTCGCGGAGAAAGCCATCTCCCGAAATGAGCAATACCTGTCTTAGAATATGTCTGGATATCTGATGAGACCTAGCTCATAAATGAACTCCAAATCCAAACTTCTTAGGCTGTATCGTCAACTGAACTTAATCAGTATCCTGCGCCATACCTTCCCTCAGTATCCACCTGAACCACCTGTCCAAAATACTGCTCCTCGTCAGAGGGAAAACTATAACTCTGACAGCCACTCTGCCATCCAGGTCACCCTGGAAGCCTGGAATGATAACCGTCTCCCGAAGGAGACTGCCGTTATCATATCCCTAGAACATCCACTTATGTTCTAAAACTGCTTCCGACTGTTTCTCCAGGATTGGATCAATATCATCTTTTTGCACCTACAGCAAGAACAACATCTGGTGTGGTACTTGACATCTCATGATTGACTCAATTGCCTAAGCAAGTGATCTGCCAATCATGCGCATCCCTCTCCCCTTTAGTCTTTAAGACACCTTTAGAGAGGGTGACTCCATCACCTGCAGGTATACTACCGTGCCAGGAGTCGTCCATTCTAAATACTCATAGAATGCTGTCCAAGTACCCAGATTGGGAAACCACCCAAATCTAGATCTAAAACCATAGATCTAGTGACCAAAATGTACGATATAATATCCAATTCCTATGTGGAGAAACTACTGTATGACGACCAAAGTATAACCGATCGTAGTATAGGAATATCACTTCCTACTCTGTGTACGTCATCAAATACCAGAACATCACACCCTACTACCTTCTTAACAGATCAATCCCCTATTCTGATGAAGTCAAACCTATGTCTATCACATCAGAAATAGATGATCTATCTCCGCTATAATTGCTTTAGTCTATGTCACGACCCAAAGTTTGGCCCGTGACCGGCACTTAACCGCGTAACGTCTACAGGCGTAACGCGACTAAGTGAACCAAAAACCCAGAAATCAAACCAGTAAGATTATAGAGTGTTATAAGTTTAAAATGAAAGCACTTACTAACATGATAAGAAATCTAAGTAAACGATCACCAAGATAACAATATACAACGCCGTAGCGAAGATCAAGATCCACAAGTGGGAACATCACAGATAGAATAAACTGCAAGTACAGTCGGCTCACAACGAGCTTGACACCAGAATACAAATAATATGCATCATCGTCCTCACACTGTCTCTAAGTCAAATACATACATGGTAGATGGAGAATACTAGATACAACAATATATATAACTGAAAGATAAACAGATACCGCACAAACCCACCTATCAGCAAAAGAGCTAGTACACCAACTATGGGGGTATCTGTGTCAAAAGATGCAAAACGCAGCCTGCCGCGACTACTCCGAAGGGCTACCTGCAAATACTGTGGCACAACGGGGGTGAGTTGCCAACTCGTGAATAGATATAACATATAAAGGTAATCGCGAGCATGCACGTACTGCGCTACTCTATCATATGCCAACAGAGGATATCAATGTGTGATAAGCAGTATGTGCAATAATCATGCAAGTGCTCTATCAGGTAATATAACTACAGGATGAGGTACAATAATAAATGCTGAGCATGGGCCATATAACATCTACACGGAATGTCAACGTGGAATATATAATCGGTGTCCATCAATGCACCCAGATCCCCCACATAGCTCAGGCGCCGGCACTCTCATCGGCCCTCAAATCCTGTAAATCTCTGAGAATCCCGAGTGCCCAACATCGGCACCCAAATATCATAAATACTCGTGTTCAGCATCGACACGCAAATCCTCATCCATCGGGCCCCGTCAGTCCGGGTCAGCCCACGGGCTCCGTCTGCGGTATAGGCCCTCGGCCCCGGCAGTACGGATCACCCCGCATCCATCTATCGACTCTGATCAGTATCCTCCGGATAACTGTCAGGTCCAACCAATCACCGGTAGGTAGTAGTCCCTCTGCCAGGCTCACCGTCTACTACACAGCGAAACCGTTCTCGCCCCGGGGTACCATACCGGGTCCACTATATACCCGTAATCGGCCTCAACCAGCTCCTCGATTCGGGTTCACATATATCACTCTAGCACCGAGGAAACACATGGTGGACGCACCGAAATATCATATCAAGGGAACCGGGTTTTTAAATGATTACATGTTTGAAATAGCCACGGTTCCCAAATCCAGAAATCATAAGTAATCCAAACCAATATGCAAGTCAATGATCCGATATGATATGTGCATCAAATATGAATATCATGTCAAGTCACATAAAGATGAGCAACAACATAACGATCTGATGTAATATATGCATCAAGTATGAATATCATGTCAAGTCACATAAAGATGAGCTACAACATAACGATCCGATGTAATATATGCATCAAGTATGAATATCATGTCAAGTCACATAAAGATGAGCTACAACATAACGACCCGATGGAAATTCTACAGTGTGAGTGTCATGGCAATTACTAACGGTGTGTGTGTAACATGCAGGATAGTGCTCATGCAACATGGACCGTTAGTAATGGTGCGGTGTTCTATCAATTCTAGTTTATATCCATATAGCAGGGAATGCAGTATGCATTAAATAGTAGCCATGCACAGTCAATGTATGTAAATGTAGCTATAAGGTCCTATCAGCCCTGACGTAGAACGCCATGCGGGCGATATCCCCGTAGATGTTAAATCTACTCACCGTAGTCTCTCGCTAGGTATAGCCAACAACTTGTTTCTCCATCTGCGCGGTGTCCGCCGTACTCGCCTGCGAACCTAGAATTACACAATATATCACACATAAGCTTGAAGTCACACAAACACGATTTTAAAGCCGAACTAGTAACTCGTGTCGCGAACCAAGCGCGCGTGTGCGCGATACGCTAAAACGTGTGATTACGCGCCTGAAGCCACTCCGACGCGTCGCGATACGCAGAAACCAAAACCCCATACATACGTATCACGCGTGTTGCGAAAGATTGAAAATACGGGAAAAAGGGTATTCCACTCCAGATTTTGATACAGAAATGATATTGTAAAACTATATATACCAAAATAACTCACATAGCAGCAGACACCATCATCCCAAACCCCAACCCAAAACACCCCCATCTTGCCGCAAATTGCGGCCAGAATGCTTATTTCGGCGGCCTGGGTACGGAATTGGGCTCCCAGGTTTGGTGTGTGCACTCTATACCCCCCATACATGCTACAGTAACCTCTAGTTTCACTCTGAAATATCTCGGGTAGCAGCAGATCCTACAGAGCCTTATTTCTAGTTAAAAATCCACACTTTTGCACAAAAATTGAACTTTATGGTATTTCTGTGCAAACTGAAACAAACCTGGCCTAAAAATAGTCTTAATAACCCATAAAAGAGCTAACTCAACTAACAAAACCCTAATCTAACATGTGAATCACAAATATCCTTTAATATCACTAAAAATGCACAAAAAATGAGATTTTTGCTAAAGAACGCTACAAGTTTGAGGAAAAGGAGTGCTAATCATGAGTTAATACCTTCTAAAAACCTTATAAAACACTAAAAGTCCAGCTCCTCTCTCAGGTGTGCAGATTATCCTTCAAACACCCCAAAAAGCCCCTTTTCCCAAGGTTTGGTGAAGGAAATGTGTGGTTTTTGTGTAGGATTTGTATGGAGATCAAAGAGAAGTGAAAAAGAGAGGAAAAGATAAGGAAGAGCTGGGGGTTTTCTGCTGGAAATTTCCAGAATTCTGAAGTGGGGAAAAGAGAGAGAGAGAAGGGAAGAAAATGGGTCTAAAGGTCAAACTTTCACCTAACCACTATGCCTCATTGTTTAATTGGATTTTGAATTATAAAAAGGGTTATGATATGATTTAAAATGGTGGGGATAAGTTAGCAACCATGCAACAAAAGAATGGTTAACATTCTACCAAAACCCTAAGTCACAAAATGGCTAAGTGTGCAAGTGTACACTTCAAAGGAAAATCTTCCAATTTGCTAATCACGACTAAATAACTAATAATCCTATGAACACTAATATAATAACATGCACAAATACTAATTATCACAAAAACATTCTAACGGAAATTCAAAGTGTTACAATCTACCCCCCTTAAAGAAATTCGGTCCCCGAATTTAAAAATCTAGTCATACGCACCTTCAAAAAGATAGGGATACCTCTTCCTCATCTCGCTCTCGGTCTCCCAAGTGACCTCCTCGCCGCTCTGGCCACGCCAAAGTACCTTGACGGACGGTATTTCTTTCAACCTTAATTTCTTCACTTGTCGATCCAAGATCATCACCGGCTGCTCTACATAGGAAAGGTCGCGCTCAAGCTGGATCGTCGGGTGCTGAATCGCATGCGAAGGATCATGAAGATATCTGCGGAGCATCGAAACGTGAAATACGGGGTGCACGTCTGGAAAACTGGGCAGAGGGCTAACTGATACGCAACCGCACCAACACGCTCGAGGATCTCGAAGGGGCCCACATATCTGGGACTAAGCTTCCCCTTTTTCCCAAATCTCATCACACCTTTCATTGGGGAGACCCTCAAGAAAACATGATCACCAACAGAAAACTCAAGTCTGCGCCGACGACGGTCCGCGTAAGACCTCTGCCTACTCTGGGCTGCTCTCATCCTATCGCGAATCAACTGGATCTTCGCGGTCGTCTCCTCCACAATCTGCGGCCCTAAGATACTGCTCTCACTAAGCTCCGTCCAACAGGTGAGCGATCTGCATCTCCTCCCATAAAGAGCCTCAAACGGTGCCATCTGAATGGTCTCCTGGTAGCTGTTGTTATAGGAGAACTCTACTAAGGGAAAATGATGATCCCAGCTACCTCCGAAGTCTAATACGCATGCTCTGAGCATGTCCTCGAGAGTCTGAATATTCCGCTCTGACTGTCCGTCGGTCTGCAGATGGAATGTTGTGCTAAAACTCAAGCGAGTGCCCAAAGCCTCCTGAAGCCTCTGCCATAGCTGTATGGTAAACTGGGTGCCTCTATCGTACACGATACATGTCGGAACTCTGTGCAGTCGTACAATCTCATCAATGTAAATCTGGCCATACTGAGCAAATCCGAAAGTCGTCTTCACCGATAGGAAGTGAGCCGCCTTCGTCAAACGATCCACGATCACCCAGATGGAGTCATTCCCACGACTAGTCCTGGGTAAACCTACAATGAAATCCATAGATATCTGTTCCCATTTCCACTCCGGAATGGGTAACGGCTGTAGCTCTTCCGCGGGCCTCTGGTGCTCAGCCTTGACTTGCTGACAAGTTAGGCATCTCGACACAAAATCTACGATGTCTTTCTTCATTCCGTCCCACCAGTAAACACCTCTCATGTCATGGTACATCTTGGTGGAACCGGGATGAACACTATATACCGATCGATGTGCCTCCTCAAGAATCTCGCGCCGCAATCCCTTAGCATCTGGTACGCACAGTCTAACTCCAAATCGTAGTATCCCCTGATCATCGATCACGAACTCGGAAAATCTGCCCTGTCCCATCTGTGTCCTGATCTCTGAACAGCGGTCATCCCTGTGCTGTACCTCATGTATACGGTCAAGCAACTGTGGGCGTGCACGAACATGCGCAATCTGTCCTCCGATTGGCGTAAACTCGAACTGTACCCGGCTGTCGCATAAGATCCGCCAATCTGCCGACGACTGCCTCTGCACTGCGCCCAAACAAGATAGACTACCCCCGGGCCTCCTGCTCAAAGCATCCGCCACTACATTCGCCTTGCCCGGGTGATACAAGATCTCACAATCGTAGTCCTTCACTAACTCCATCCATCGGCACTGTCTAAGGTTCAGGTCTCGCTGCTGAAATATATACTTTAAGCTCTTGTGGTCAGTGAATATCTGGAACGACTCTCCATACAGATAATGTCGCCAGATCTTAAGTGCAAAGACCACTGCGGCCATCTCCAGAAAATGAGTGGGGTAATTCTGTTCATGTTTCTTTAATTGCCGCGAAGCATACGCGATCACCCTGTCATGCTGCATCAAAACGCACCCTAGCCCCACTCGTGAAGCATCACAGTAGACCACAAATCCGCCTGATCCTAAAGGCAATGATAGCACTGGTGTCGTAGTCAGTAGAGCCCGTAGCTGCTGGAAACTGTGCTCGCACTCCTCCGTCCAATCGAAGCGAACTCCCTTCCGGGTCAACCCGGTCAAAGGTATAGCAATGCGAGAGAAGTCCTGCAAAAATCGCCTGTAATAGCCTGCCATCCCTAGAAAGCTGCGAACCTCCGTCACTGACGTGGGTCTAGGCCAACTCCAAACTGCCTCGATCTTCCTCGGGTCGACACATATACCATCTCGTGTAATCACGTGCCCCAAGAAGTCTACGCTGTCTAGCCAGAAAGCACACTTTGAAAATTTGGCGAAAAGCTGATGCTCCCTCAAGGTTTGCAGTGTAATCCGTAGGTGCTGCTCGTGCTCCTCTCTACTCCGAGAATACACCAAGATATCGTCAATGAACACTATGATGAACAGATCAAGATACGGCCGGAAAATGTGGTTCATCAAGTCCATAAATGCTGCTGGCGCGTTGGTGAGTCCGAACGACATCACCAAAAACTCATAATGGCCGTAACGTGTGCGAAAGACTGTCCTAGGAATGTCCTCATGTCGAACCCGCAGCTGATGGTAGCCCGATCGAAAATCGATCCTCGAAAAGTATCCTGCCCCTTGAAGCTGGTCGAACAAATTGTCGATGCGTGGCAAAGGATACCGGTTCCGCACTGTCACCCTGTTCAGCTGGCGGTAGTCGATACACAAACGCATACTGCCGTCCTTCTTCTTGACAAACAGGACTGGAGCACCCCAAGGAGAAACACTCGGTCGAATAAGTCCCTTATCTAGTAAGTCCTGCAACTGACCCTTCAATTCTCTAAGTTCCGCCGGGGCCATCCGATAAGGCAGTACAGAAATAGGCCCCGCGCCAGGAACCAAATCAATACAGAAAGAAATATCACGCTCGGGCGGTAGCCCAGGAAGCTCGTCAGGGAACACATCAGGAAACTCGCGAACAACCGGAACCTGATCCATCGGAACCTCTGTAGCTCTAGTATCGCAAACATAGGCGAGAAATCCCTGACATCCCTTCCGCAAAAGCTGTCCTGCGCGAAAAGAAGAAATCACACCATGAGGGTTGGCACCACGGTCCCCCAACACAACAACAACCGACTCGCCGAGAAAACAAAATCGAACTGTCTTCTCGCGGCAGTCAACAGAAGCATAGCACGTGGCTAACCAATCCATGCCCAAAAGAACATCGAAGTCCAACATCTCAAGAAAGATCAAATCGACAGGCAACTCTCTCTCGCCAATACGGACGGTACAGGATCAGAACACGTGCCTAGAAACAAACGACTCTCCCACAGGAGTAGTCACAACAAGCGACTGGTCAAGCAAACCGGACTCTCTACCCAAACTCGGCACAAAGTGTGGATACGTACGAGTGCGTGGATCCGGGATCGAATAACACGTGTGCATCAACCGAACATACTGGAAGGATACCTGAGACCACCGCATTAGACGCCTGTGCGTCCTGATGCGTCAAAGCAAAAACTCGCGCCTGTCCTCCACCTGCAACTAACTGTCCCCTGCCGGCCGCTGGCTGCCCTTTGCCTCGGTCACCTCGTCCTCTATGAACAAATCCTCCGCGATCACGACCTCTTTGTGCATGCGTCTGACGCGGAATAACAGTAGGTACTATCGGCAATGCCGTCTGGGGTGGTGAAGGTGGTAATGTAACATGCGGTGCTGCCGCCCCACTCCGGGGTACCTCCGGACAATCTCGCACACGATGATAAGAACTCCCGCAACGGTAACATCCCGATGATGGTCGTTGACCCTCCTGGGGATAGGAGCTAAACAATCGGCCTCGCCTCAAATCTTTGCCACCTGCAAGGTGCCTGTCACGACGCCGGAAAGGCCGTCTCTGCACTGACGTATCTGCACGAACTCTCTTCAGCTCTGGAACTGCCGAAGTCTCAGCAAGGCACTCCTCTACTAATAATGCTGCATCTACTGCTGCTGCGTATGTCTCGTAATGCTGCGCGCTGATCGCAAGGAACAGTGGTGTGAGCAAGCCTCGGACAAATCTCTTGACTCGCAACTCCTCAGTAGCCACTAGGTACGGAGCATAAACTGATAGCTCGGTGAACAGCACATCGTACTCTGCCACTGACATCTCCGGAGTCTGGCGTAAGGACTCGAACCTGCGTGCTCTAACATCCCTAATACTCTGGGGAAGAAAACGGGCAAGGAATAGCGCCACAAACTCGGTCCAGGTCATAGGAGGAAGACCTGCTGCTCTACCCTTCTCGACTGATTCGCACCATTTCTGCGCAAGACCTTCCAGGCGAAAGCTCGCGAACTCAACCCATCTCGCATCTGCGCATCTAAGTGAACGACATATCCGCGCCATCCTATCAATGAAAGACTGTGGGTCCTCGGCCACATCGGTGCCTGTGAAGACCGGAGGCTTCAGCCTCATAAACTCTAACAGCGATACTGTAATAACCTCTGTAGTCGCACGTGCAACTACCTGAACTGTGGGTACTACCGCGGTCTCTGCAACGGGTGGAACTACCTCTGGTCGCTGCGCTCGAAGTGTCTCAACTAGAGATCCCATCATCTGGCGCATCTCCTGCATACTGGATCCCATCGTCTGGCGTATCTCCTGCACACCAGCCCCTAACATAGCAATCTGATCTGTCACGGCAGGAACAGCCTGCTCGGGCACAACCGGTGTATTATCCGGATCAGTCCTCGTCTCGGACGAGTCAACTCGAATCTCGGCCCTCGCGGCCGCTCTCTGCGCCCTCGTAGTCTTTGGCGGCATAATGGCTGAAAGGAACAATAGGATTCAATAAGGATACGGAAATCGAATCGCAAGAATGTATATTCTTAAGAAGGAATTTAAATCAACAAGTCCTAAGGTCGCGTAGGCGGAGTACCCTGTCGTGAGTATGCCGCGGAACATACACACGCTACGCTACCCTGCTGCAGCTACCTACTCCATCATACCAGGGTCATTCTACACTCCGAAAGGTAAAACCTACGCTCTGATACCAACTTTGTCACGACCCAAAGTTTGGCCCGTGACCGGCACTTAACCACGTAACGTCTACAGGCGTAACGCGACTAAGTGAACCGAAAACCCAGAAATCAAACCAGTAAGATTAGAGTGTTATAAGTTTAAAATGAAAGCACTTACTAACATGATAAGAAATCTAAGTAAACGATCACCAAGATAACAATATACAACGCCGTAGCGAAGATCAAGATCCACAAGTGGGAACATCACAGATAGAATAAACTGCAGTACAGTCGGCTCACAACGAGCTCGACACCAGAATACAAATAATATACATCATCGTCCTCACACTGTCTCTAAGTCAAATACATACATGGTAGATGGAGAATACTAGATACAATAATATACATAACTGAAAGATAAACAGATACCGCACAAACCCACCTATCAGCAAAAGAGCTAGTACACCAACTATGGGGGTATCTGTGTCAAACGATGCAAAACGCAGCCTGCCGTGACTACTCCGAAGGGCTACCTGCAAATACTGTGGCACAACGGAGGTGAGTTGCCAACTCATGAATAGAAATAACATATAAAGGTAATCGCGAGCATGCACGTACTGCGCTACTCTATCATATGCCAACAGAGGATATCAATGTGTGATAAGCAGTATGTGCAATAATCATGCAAGTGCTCTATCAGGTAATATAACTACAGGATGAGGTACAATAATAAATGCTGAGCATGGGCCATATAACATCTACACGGAATGTCAACGTGGATCATATAATCGGTGTTCATCAATGCACCCAGATCCCCCACATAGCTCAGGCGCCGGCACTCTCATCGGCCCTCAAATCCTGTAAATCTCTGAGAATCCCGAATGCCCAACATCGGCACCCAAATATCATAAATACTCGTGTCCAGCATCGACACGCAAATCCTCATCCATCGGGCCCCGTCAGTCCGGGTCAGCCCACGGGCTCCATCTGCGGTATCTGCCCTCGGCCCCGGCAGTACGGATCACCCCGCATCCATCTATCGACTCTGATCAGTATCCTCCGGATAACTGTCAGGTCCAACTAATCAACGGTAGGTAGTAGTCCCTCTGCCAGGCTCACCGTCTACTACACAGCGAAACTGGTACTATACCGGGTCCACCACGTACCCGTAATTGGCCTCAACCAGCTCCTCGATTCGGGTTCACATATATCACTCTAGCACCGCGGAAACACATGGTTGACGCACCGAAATATCATATTAAGGGAACCGGGTTTTTAAATGATTACATGTTTGGAATAGCCACGGTTCCCAAATCCAGAAATCACAAGTAATCCAAACCAATATGCAAGTCAATGATCCGATATGATATGTGCATCAAATATGAATATCATGTCAAGTCACATAAAGATGAGCTACAACATAACGATCCGATGTAATATATGCATCAAGTATGAATATCATGTCAAGTCACATAAAGATGAGCTACAACATAACGATCCGATGTAATATATGCATCAAGTATGAATATCATGTCAAGTCACATAAAGATGAGCTACAACATAACGATCCAATGGAAATTCTACAGTGTGAGTGTCATGGCAATTACTAACGGTGTTTGTGTAACATGCAGGATAGTGCTCGTGTAACATGGACCGTTAGTAATGGTGCGGTGTTCTATCAATTCTAGTTTATATCCATATAGCAGGGAATGCAGTATGCATTAAATAGTAGCCATGCACAGTCAATGTATGTAAATGTAGCTATAAGGTCCCATCAGCCCTGACGTAGAACGCCATGCGGGCGATATCCCCGTAGATGTTAAATCTACTCACCGTAGTCTCTAGCCAACAACTTGTTTCCCCTTCTGCGTGGCGTCCGCCGTACTCGCCTGCGAACCTAGAATTACACAATATATCATACATAAGCTTGAAGTCACACAAACACAACATTAAAGCCGAACTAGTAACTCGTGTCGTGAACCAAGCGCGCGTGTGCGCGATACGCTAAAACGTGTGATTACGCGCCTGAAGCCACTCCGACACGTCGCGATACGCAGAAACCCAAAACCCATACATACGTATTACGCGTGTCGCGAAATATTGAAAATACGGGAAAAAGGGTATTCCACTCCAGATTTTGATACAGAATTGATATTGTAAAACTATATATACCAAAATAACTCACATAGCAGCAGACACCATCACCCCAAACCCCAACCCAAAACACCCCCATCTGGCCGCAAATTGCGGCAAGAATGCTTATTTCGGCGGCCTGGGTAGGGAATTGGGCTCCCAGGTTTGGTGTGCACTCAATACCCCCATACATGCTACAGTAACCTCTAGTTTCACTCTGAAATATCTCGGGTAGCAGCAGATCCTACAGAGCCTTATTTCTAGTTAAAATTCCACACTTTTGCACTAAAATGGAACTTTATGGTATTTCTGCGCAAACTGAAACAAACCTGGCCTAAAAATAGTTTTAATAACCCATAAAAGAGCTAACTCAACTAACAAAACCCTAATCTAACATGTGAATCACAAATATCCTTTAATATCACTAAAAATGCACAAAAAATGAGATTTTTGCTAAAGAACGCTACAAGTTTGAGGAAAAGGAGTGCTAATCATGAGTTAATACCTTCTAAAAACCTTATAAAACACTAAAAGTCCAGCTCCTCTCTCAGGTGTGCAGATTATCCTTCAAACACCCCAAAAAGCCTATTTTTCCAAGGTTTGGTGAAGGAAATGTGTGGTTTTTGTGTAGGATTTGTATGGAGATCAAAGAGAAGTGAAAAAGAGAGGAAAAGATAAGGAAGAGCTGGGGTTTTTCTGCTGGAAATTCCCAGAATTCTGAAGTGGGGAAAAGAGAGAGAGAGAGAAGAGAAGAAAATGGGTCTAAAGGTCAAACTTTCACCTAACCACCATGCCTCATTGTTTAATTGGATTTTGAATTATAAAAAGGGTTATGATATGATTTAAAATGGTGGGGATAAGTTAGCAACCATGCAACAAAAGAATGGTTAACATGCTACCAAAACCCTAAGTCACAAAATGGCTAAGTGTGCAAGTGTACACTTGAAAGGAAAATCTTCCAATTTGCTAATCACGACTAAATAACTAATAATCCTATGAACACTAATATAATAACATGCACAAATACTAATTATCACAAAAACATTCTAACGGAAATTCAAAGTGTTACAGTCTATAAATAGACATAAGCCACTTGTCCACCATGCTTCCGCTGCTCCCACTGATTACGACAACCCTCTGGCAGAGTCATATACACGTACGCTTCTAAAGCTAGTTCAGAACAACACTATACTCATCCTCCTGCCGAGTCTCACAGTCTGGAACAACAGCAATGGCAAGTCTGGGTAAACAAGAACCTCCCTGCCACCGTCCTTGAGCATTCCTAAGTACCTCTCGGGTGCCTGAGGTTACCCACTTGATCTGTAGAGTGGCCAATGGAATGTCAAACCAGATTGAATCTTTAGGTTCTTATCAAATCTTCAGTAATCGTTAGCGGTTCTGGAATCACTTCCAGTTCTACCATACTCCCACTTCTGTTTTCTGAAAAAATCCATTTTTAATTAAAACTGTGGCGAGTCAAGAACAATATCACTATTGATCTTCCAGATGGTAGAAAATCAACACTCGTCATAGCCCGGGTCAACCCACAAACAGCCATTACAGAAACGTGCCTTGAGTTGTTCAGTGTCTGGTTTTAAGCATAAGCCGGACAACTCCCCGTATCTTAACAATGTCAAGATATGAACTGTTCTATATCCAATACAGAAACAGAGGCACTGATTTAATTGAACCAGATTCAAATCATGCGACTGTCTCCAGTGTATGTCAACTAAATGGAAGGAGGCCGATCAGCGTCACTCAACTTAGGAGTACTTCCAATTATGAGTAACCTGAAAGAGAAGCAAGTTCTCTTAATCATTACTATCATCTGAATACCATATACAAGTATCTACATCCTCGATCACCTTGAGGAATCCCGATACTTGCAATATCTGGTTCTCTACTTTACTCTTATACCTATAACTTCTCAAAACTTCGACCTTGTGTTTCTACGAAACACCTGTCTAAGAACTAGAGAAGTTATAAGTAAACCGAATATAGTACGAGGACCAACCCCTCTGTCCTAATGGACACTAGACAATATACAATACTCTGTATAAGTCCCTTGAGTCAAATGACTCATTCACTGTGTGTCGTAGGTTGAAAACTGTACTTATGGTCAAGAAGAATTACACCGCTGTTCAATGCTCCTTACCAAACCATCCACTGGTATAGGTAAATGTCATAGACATAATTTCAAGAAGACATATCCCACCCTATAAAAATAGACGTACAGATACATCAACTTGAAATTGGTGCATAACAGCGGATATTCAAAACCAAATATTTGCCGACCGGCAAACAACCCAGGTGACTTCCTCAAATATCACCAATTACAACGAATCCCGATATAATGAGGATGATCACCTAATTCCCAATAACTTACTCCCACTCATCATCTGTAAAACCATACAGATGTGAGAATCATACCTGGTAAATACATACCCTGGAGCAAGTGTCTAATTGGGAAATCAGTTTTCTATTAACAGTACACAGTGAAACTGAAACATTGAAATGTTTCGATGGGGTATCCTGGTATTCCTAGTAATGCCTCTTCCATTATCCAGATTCACAACTATAACCGTATAATTCTTTGCCATCTCTCCAAATCCCTTTATATGTCTTTAGTCATTACCTTCTGCACACCCCTTTAGGCCAAATGGTTTTCTTCCTTCCCTACCGTTCGGCACCAGCCTATGGTTTGGAAGAAGACTATCCAATAAGCATAATGGGTGTACTGTCCTAATCCTAGGAGCACTCGCAATGCGAGAGAAGGTGAAGATAAAAGACAACCGAATGAACCTTATTCCTATTTCTCCTAAACCAGGATCCATCCCTGAACTAGAACAAGTTCCTTTCGAGTTCGTATATAACCATACGATGGATTATCCAATAAACTTAGGATATTCGTAGTGATACGGAGTGTCCTGGAGAAATACAAAGGTGATTTAGGATTGGTGAAGAAATACTTGGTTTGGTCGTGAATAGTAGTCGCAATTTATTTTGCCCTCTTACTAATCCCTTTCTTTGTCTTTACTTAATACCTTCTGTACACCGTTTAGGCTAATTGGTTTTCTTCATTTCCCACCGTTCGGCACCAGCCTATGGTTTGGAAGAAGACTATCCAATTTTCGTAATAGGTGTACTATCTCCTAAACCAAGGAGTACTCACAACCTGAGAGAAGGTAAAATGAAAAGACAACTGAATAGTCCTATTCGTTTTCTCCAGAACCGGAAACCATCCTCGAATTCCTTCGAGTTCGTATATAACCATACGATGGTTTTGTCCAATGGAAGTGGACGTTCGTAGTAATATGGGGTGTCGTGGAGAAAAGGGTAAAAGTAGGAGTGGCAATGAGGTTTGCAACTCTGACAATCCAAAAGCCAGTGTTAAGAAGGTTTGGTCAACTTGGTCACTGAGTCATAGTCTAGGGTCGGGTCAACGGTCGCTGCCAAAGAGAGAGAGAGAGAAAAGAAACACTCAGCGTGCACTCTAACCTAGATCAGAATGGTTATCACTTTATCTAATCTGGAAACCTCCCACTGTAACGTCAAATCCTTCCCCAAACCTGAAAGAAGAATTAGCCGGGATCACCCGAGGAGTAAACCAACTCATCGGTGGGAATCGGGATCCAACTATCATCGCATGATAATGTGACGGAATCCGCTCACGCTATCACACTCCAGAAGGTATGCGCATATCTGGCAAGTTTCAGTTCTTTTGAAACTCCCGATGTGGATTTTTGCCCCATGCTCTTATGACCTTGACGAAGGCCAACAAATCATAAGCACATGTCAAGTTCTACCCGTCATTGTCCAGGTTAATTTGAACCCACCCGTACAAGCCCTTGACGAAGGACAACAAGGCTATACGACTGTCCCAAACCAACGCATCTATCTATGCAGCAGAAAGGTAATAAGCAGCTACCATACACTATGCCTTGACGAAGGTCAACAAACATAGCATGAATACTACGTGCTACCCGTCTGAAACGACGGGGGGCTACGAATGGTTTCTGGCGAAAACCTTTAACGTAATGAACTTGATATCATTGAAGGAACCGGATAGCTTTTAAAAATATAGTTACGAAAACCTTTGCTAAAGAGGTCACTCCCGGGGAAGGGATCTCGGCTCTTTCCCTGTAGAATGAGGTGCAGGATATTCCAACTGAATACCACGATGCAAAGCAAAAGTAATCGGCTATAGTGAAGTTATTGCCCTGACGCAAACTTCTGTCCAAGGGGTCTGTCCCGGTGAAGGGATCTCGGCCCTTGCCTCGTCGACTGAGGAGCAGGATATTCCAACTGAATACCACTGTGCAAAACAAAAGAGAACGCCCTTGCAATAACAGCTTTTTTGAAAAAGTGTTCAAACAACATCAGAATAGGTTTGTTTAGCTTGAATTGATCCGAATCAACGCAGTCCCATCAATTGATCACACCAATAAAGAACGAAAATAATGATGTACGTATATGCCATCCGCATTCGCCACTGGGTCCCATCATCACCCGTTAGGTTACTTAACTAACGACAGAGCGGGGACTGGACTAGCGCGGATGCAAAACATATCAACATCTACTAGTATATATATAAATATATAATTTTCGCTCAAGGCGTGATAAAATGCAACATCACAGAAATGTACAGCATCACAGAACAATACAGATATCTGGGATCCCCGGGTTTCATAGAGCCGCTACTGAAACCCGACGTTCCCCTGGTCGTGTGGATAGCCTGTGCAATGAAAATCCTAGACCCCTACGGGCGCGGCAAGTTACCCGCCAAAACCTGAAGCGAGGCAGCCCCCTTCAGCAACGTGAATGGACCACTCAGCACTTCACGGAATCCGGTAACTTGGGCACCCCTCCTGGGTCAACCTGTACCCCCTACGAGTGCGGCGAATAGACCGCCAATTCTAGAGTAAAGCCCCCTCCGTCTCAACGCCATGAGATGCGGGCCCGTTGCCATCTAGAACCCGGCTATCCGTGCACCCCTCCGCGGGGTAATCCTAGTACAGAAAGTAAAATATACATACAACGGGTACATCGACCTCGACCCGGTCGTGCCCCAAAAGAATAATACAAACAGGCAGTGACGGCAGTCCATATGTCGGACGCTCTCCCCGCAATAACAAATGTACATATAAAACAAAACTGTACTAACATTGCATCCAGGCTATCCCCACGACCAATCCGCAACATCACAGCACAACACAAACATCAACGTGAATGTCACGTTCGCAAATCCGTCTAAAAGGGCTATAGCAGATAGACTGGATTTACCGATCAAATGACATTCACGGTCGCAGATATAATGTAAATACTGTGAACTAGCATGTTTAAAATATCCGATCGAACAAATTCACCGAAGTGGGCCCCAAGCAGTACTGTAGCACTTACAGAAAATCTGGGCCCAAAAGGATTATCCCAAAACCCCTATTTTTAACCCATAAGCCTACTGGAAAAATTTTGTGCAATGAAGACACATTTCCACCGCGGAACCGTGGCCAAACCAGGGGTTTGGCCGTATTTCCGCGGTCGTACTAAAGGATCACTGCATCAAATTTTACCAGAATTCTTAGAATTTCCTGCTTGTGTTTCTGCAATGACCTGAAAAATTTTTGGAGCTGAAAAATTTCGACAGAAACATGAAGCATTGGAAAATACGGTTTTTGGGGATTTTTGTTCGATCGAGTTCTAAACATACTAGAGAAAGCTAGGCTAAGTTAATGGCGAGGCTCTGATACCAATGTAAGTCCGCGGCGGCTCCCCGGCCGTCAATCCGACGCCGGAAACGCGGAAACAAAAAACTTCAAAAACTATTGAACCGGCACCACCGCGCACTTTTAACCCGGATCGGGCCATTAACCTAGCTACTAGCAAACTAGAATAAGAGTAGAGAAGTATACCAAGCGATCCGTGTCCTTCGGTCTTCGTCTCCACTCCGATCTCCCGCGGAATCTCCGTCCGTCACGTCCTCGTCGGAAAGGGCACCACGTAGCCGAATACTTTTACGGGCTCCCACCTCTGGACCGAGGCAACTCCGGAGCGAAGTTGGCTAGCCGACGCGTCCAAGGTTTGTTGTAGACTAGTGTAGAATACTATGTCTCTTGGGGTTTAAGTGAAGTAGCAATGGTATGGATGTGGAGGAGAAGAAAACTCTTTGGAGAGAGGTAAGGAAAAAAGGTAGTGGCCAAAAATCATGAGATGAATGAATTTTTCCTCACACAAATGAACCTCTCTCTCTCCCTCAAGAATAGTGGCCGGCCCCTCATCCAAAAATGGTGGAGAAAAAGAATCCATAATCCAAGAGGAGAAAAAGAAAAGATAATGCTAAATAAAGTCACACCATTTCTAATCCAAATCAACTCCTCATCAAATCTCATAAATGCACAGAAAAAGACTAGAAAAGAATCTCATGATGAGGAAGCCACATGATGCAATAAAATCCCTCCACAAAAGTAATTTGCACAATTGCAAATTACCCCCTCCCATCGGAAAAGTCCGGCCGCGAAAGAACAAAGGAAAACCGGCCGGAACGGAATGCAAACTGGCAACTTCAGAAAACTGATTCCGTAATAAATTACAGGAAAACCCCACTACTGCATATACATGCCCGCATTTGTATTCCCACTGAATACAAATGAAAAGAGACAAAATCTACACTATCTAATACTAGGATCCGGCTTAAGCCAAAGCCGGCTAGTAAAAAACCGTCCGATCACGATCCGTGCAATACCGCACGTATCTGATCGAACCCTGCCATATCTCCATACGGCCTCTACAGCGTTTCGCCCGAAACTTGAGTAACTGTGTGTGTGGTGGACTCTAAAGACTCGTCAATACTATGGCTGTGGATTTAACCACTAGCACGTCAGAGGTATTAGCCATACGGGACGGGCCACCAGCTATTGACCAAAAGGGACGTCGATGAGCAAACTCATCCTGACACCCTACTGAGCCTGTCAGTGACAATATCCGTACAGTCCGGTCCGTTCGTCTATGAGCATCGCATGGCGAGCCTAGGGGGTTGGTAAAAGTCAGACACCCAAAAGCGGTACAAGTCGTGTCGGAGTGTAGCCCAGAACACCCTGAGATACTACTGGAATACCTACCAGTAAATCTCCTGCCTTGGCCAAGGACTTTTCATGTTCTGGCTTGTAAGTCCACGTTGCCCACCCCGGTGCTTGCGGGGAGGCGGAAAACGGAATAAAAATCGGATTTTTACTACTCTAGACAACATAGACTAGACAAAGGAGGATCTTTGCTAAACAAAAACAAGCTAAAGCTAACTAGAAACTAGCTAAAGGGTAGAATGGTTATACCTAGGGCTTTATGTCCTTCTCTCCTTGCTCCTTTGAGTAGTAGAAAGGGATCACCTTTGTCATCTTCTCACGTCGAAGAAGGATCCACCCAAAAGCCTCAACCTTTGGCTTCAACTTCAAACTAGAAGTAACTAGGGTGCTAGAAGTGCTAATCCTAGAATCCTAGATGAGAGTAGAGATTATCAAGAAATGGTTTTTCTCAAGCTCAAGTGTTTCTCAACACATGAGAGGGGAGAGCTTGAAGAAGAGGAAGAGCAAGAGAGAGAAAGTATATGATAGAATGAGAGAATTATGAAGCATTCTCACATATATGTGTGAATTATTGTAAATAGATAATTAGTGAGATAATTGTCATAGCTTAATCAAGACATGACCATTGTCATTTCATTTTTAATGCAAATTGCAAGGATCAAAGAGCATCTTCCAAATGAAATGATGATGGTCAAAGTGTCAACCTAGGTCAACAAGTCAAGAATGTCAAATGGTCAACAACCATAACCATGCACAATTATATTAAACTAATATCAATTAACCATAATACACACATAAGCATTAGGGTTAATAAAATGACAATGGTCATTAACCCTAATCAAAGTCCTTTCCCTCTGTCTCAAGCAACTGTGCATACGCACCCATATTCGTGATCCGAGGAACACGAATACAAAGAGATAAAACCAATCCCAAACCATATACTAGGATCCGGCTTAAACCAAAGCCCGCTAGTATAAGCTGTCCGGACAACAAACGTGCACAAGTGCGCGGATGTGAACGAACCCTGTCGCAAAACCATGCGACCTCTACTCATTTTGCCTAAAGGCGAATAGCTCTTTGTGTGGGACTCTAAAGACTCGACACTACGCTGGCAGTGGGTTTAACCATAGACCGCAAGCGGCACTAGCTGTACGTAACGGTCTCTAGGTAGATGCCGATAAGAAGACTGACGAGGTGACCCCATCTGAACTCCTACTGAGCCTGTATGTGACAGTCTCCGTACAGTCCGGTCTGTTCGTCTGATACATCGCATGGCGGGCCTAGGGGGCGGTGAACGTCTGTCCCCTAATAGCGGTACAAGTCGTGTCGGAGTGTAGCCCAAAACACCCTGAGATAACACTGGAAACCTACCAGTATATCTCGCTTGCCCTGGCCAGGGACTACTTGTGTAATGGCTCTCCTGGACAAAGCGCGATGTCAACCCCCAATACCGGGAGAGAAGAATCCTGTCTAACCGTCACTCCGTCACTGCCTCCAAGTGCTTCTTGACTGCACCCAAAAACTACCTGTTTGCATGACTCCTTTGAGCCGTGGTAGGGTAGTAATCAAAGTGCAGTGGGAACACACTTGAGGCGAAGTGACAGTGTCAAGTCAGCGGACTAAGCTGTACTCATGTCACCTGGGAACTGATAACTGACGATAGGTATAATACCAACCAACAGTTCCCGACGAGTCCTGTCCAGTGTACTCGTAACCTAACGAGCACCCGCATACTATCTCAAGTACGACGTACTGACGGCTGTGGGACAGACCGTCTCCCACGCTGGGATGAGAAGCGCATACGCTAGTCTACTCTGGAGTATCGATGCCCTGTCTCGATAGTCCAACGACTAGGGACCTGTATAAGGATGTGCTTATGGATTACCCAGCCCCCATGAGTGTGAGCGCCATCACAACGCTGGTAATCAAGCAAAGATTCTAAGGGCTCTACTAATATGTATATCAACGATATGCTAAAAGAAACACATGCACATATTAAAGCAGAGACAAACCAAGTAGCATACTACCATTTCGAGCAAGATTGTATATACAACTGTGAATATCCCAAGCTTCCATCAAGTAATATACAAACTAGTATGATACAGTAATGGCCTCTAGGGCATATACACTAACAATCTCCCACTTGCACTAAGGCCATGTACTGGCGTATCGAAGACCTATCATCTCGATCAGCCGCTCGAACTGAGTCTGGGGCAAGGCCTTGGTGAATGGATCTGCATTGTTATCTTCTGAAGCAACCCTCCGAACCTCGATCTCCTGACGATCCACGATCTCCCTGATCAGGTGATACCGCCTCAAAATGTGTCTGGATTTCTGATGGGACCTGGGTTCCTTCGCTAAAGCTATAGCCCTGTTGTTGTCGCAATACAGAGGTATTGGGTCAACAATGGAAGGAACCACCTGAAGTTCTTTCAAGAACTTCCTCATCCAGACAGCTTTTTTTGCGGCATCAGAAGCAGCGATGTATTCCACTTCCATAGTCGAGTCAGCAACGGTTTCCTGTTTGGAGCTCTTCCAACAAACCTCCCCTCCATTGAGGGTGAAGACAAAACCCGACATGGACTTGGAATCATCCTTGTCACTCTGGAAGCTGGAGTCAGCAAAGGCCTCAATCTGGAGGTCTTTTCGACCATACACCAAGAACATCTCCTTGGTCCTTCTCAGGTACTTGAGAATATTCTTTACCGCTATCCAATGTTTCTCCCCAGGGTTTGACTGATACCTGCTTACCACACTCAGTGCATAAGCCACATCCGGTCTGGTACACAACATCGCATACATTATAGAGCCTACCGCAGAAGCGTAGGGTATAACAGACATGCGATCCCTCTCCAAATCAGTCTTGGGAGACATCTCTTTGGAGAGGGTGATCCCGTGACAAGCCGGTAGATTACCGCGCTTGGAATCTTCCATACTGAATCTCTTCAGTATGGTGTCGATATACCTGGACTGTGAAAGTCCTAATATCCTCTTGGATCTGTCACGGTAGATCTGGATACCCAGAATGTATGAGGCATCACCCAGGTCTTTCATGGAGAACCTGTGTGATAAGAACCCCTTGACAGATTGTAGCATAGGAATGTCATTTCCTATTAAGAGAATGTCATCCACGTATAAAACGAGGAAAACTACAGTTCTCGCTACAAATCTACAATAGATGCATGGTTCATCTGGATTTTTGATAAAGGCAAATTCCTTGACCGTCTCATCAAAACAGATGTTCCAACTCCGCGATGCCTTCTTTAGTCCATAAATGGACTTAAGCAACTTGCACACCTTTCCGCTGCTCCCACTCTGAATGAAACCCTCTGGCTGGTCCATATAGACACACTCCTCTAAATGTCCATTTAGAAAAGCTGTCTTTACGTCCATCTGCCAAATCTCATAATCGTGGAAGGCAGCAAGGGCAAGAAGGATCCGAATGGATTTCAGCATAGCTACTGGAGAAAAGGTTTCGTCATAGTCCAAACTAGGTCTTTGACGAAAACCCTTTGCAACCAGTCTAGCTTTATAGGTCTCAACCTGTCCATCTACACCAATCTTCCTTTTGAAGATCCACTTGCATCCTACGGGTTTTACCCCATCTGGAGCAATGTCCAACGTCCATACTTTGTTGGTGTACATGGACTCCATTTCGGTCCGCATTGTATCCAGCCATTTTACCGAGTCGACGCTCTGAATAGCTTGCTGGAAGCTAGTAGGCTCATCACAATCTATGATGCAATCTTCTCTATCCCCGTCAATGAGAAAACCGTAGTATCTCTCGGGCGGATGAGACTGCCTACTACTCCTGCGGAGTGGCGTGGGAATGTCCTGATCTTTCGAACCCTCTGGTTCTACTAAGCTTTCAGTAATAGCTTGTGGTTCTGGAATTTCTTCCAGTTCTATTGCGCTCCCACTTATTTCTTTTTCTAAGAACTGATGTTCCAGAAAATGGGCATTACGAGAAACAAGGACTATTTGTTCCTCTGCGTAATAGAAAAGATACCCCGTGGAGTTCTTTGGGTATCCCACAAACTTGCACAGTACTGAGCGTGCCTCTAGTTTGTCCGCATGCTGCTTTTTGACATAAGCTGGACATCCCCAAATCTTCAGGTATTGAAGATAGGGTTTCTTCCCACTCCATAACTCATATGGTGTGGTAGGCACAGTCTTAGTAGGAACTCGGTTCAAAAGGTATGCAGTTGATTCTAGCGCATATCCCCAGAACGATCGCGGCAACTCAGCGTTACTCATCATGGACCGTACCATATCCAATAGGGTTCGGTTCCGTCTCTCCGATACACCGTTATGTTGCGGAGTGTATGGAGGAGTAAGCTGAGAGAGAATTCCATTCTCTTTTAAGTAACCCAGGAACTCGGCACTCAAGTATTCACCACCTCGATCAGATCTTAGTGTCTTGATACTTTTGCATGTTTGTTTTTCTACTTCATTCTTATATTCCTGGAACTTTTCAAAAGCTTCGGATTTATGCTTCATCAAGAAGACATGTCCGAACCTTGAGAAATCATCCGTAAAATTAATGAAGTAAGAATAACCGCTTCGTGCATGTGTAGATATTGGACCGCACACGTCGCTGTGTACGAGTCCCAAGAGCTTGCTCGCTCTTACTCCGTATCCAGTGAACGGAGTCTTTGTCATCTTTCCTTTGAGACAGGATTGACAAGTTGCATACGATTGATATTCGAACGGATCCAAATATCCTTCTGCATGTAACTTATTCAACCTTCTCTCATTGATGTGACCCAGTCTACAATGCCATAAGAAAGTTTTATTGATTTCTGGAGACTTTCTTTTGTGTGTATTCTGGACATTGAAAATCTGTGGTTGGTTTAAAACGTATATACCGTTGTTCAATGTACCTGACCCAATCAAAACTTGATTAAGGTGAATGTTCACTACATTACTTACAAATGCAAATTCATAACCTTCTTTAGATAATAAAGATACAGAAATGATGTTACAGGTTGCATTTGGTACATAATAACAACTACGCAAAACCAAAAAGTGTCCATCCGACAAGCCCAGGTGATAGTCCCCCACGGCCTCAGCATCCATGCTAGCACCGTTTGCAACTCTGAGGGTCATGTCACCTGCCTTCAAAACTCTACGCTTTCTCAACGCCTGCAAAGAATTACAGATATGAGATCCTGATCCAGTATCCAATACCCAGGAAGCAAAGTTTATTGATAGATAGTTTTCAATAACATACACACCTGAAGCTGAAGCCGCAACTCGCTTCAAATCCTGTGTTCTGGCCTTCCAAGCCTTGCAATCCTGTTTCCAGTATCCACTTTTGTGACAATAGAAGCATTCTTCCTTTCCCACCAGCTTTCCTGCTACCTTTGTTGCCTTTCCCTTTCCCTTCGTATCCACTTTACTGACACCGCCTCTTGGTTTGGCGGGGGCTTTCTTCTTATTACCTTGGCTTTCGCCCTGGATCTAGAAGAGGAAGATCCTCCTACAAACAAAGTGGATGTCTCCCTACCCTTCTGTAGGGTGCCCTCAGCACTCCTCAACATGTTCAGAAGTTCGGAAAGTTCAACCTCCTTTCCTTGCATGTTGAAGTTTAGGACAAACTTGGCGTAAGTGGAAGGAAGGGATTGGAGAATCAAATCAGTATAGAGTTCATTCTCCAATGAGGTCCCAAGGTCCGCGAGCTCCTCTATGTAGCCAATCATCTTAAGCACGTGTTCCGCTACCTAAGATCCGACGGCCAATCTTTCCGAAAATAGCTTCTTCGACACTTCGTATCTTGCGATACGAGACTGCTCTCCATACAGTTCTTTTGTATGGAGAAATATGGACTCTAGGTCCATATTCTCATGCTTCCTCTGATGTTCGTTGTCCATCGAGGCAAGCACGAGGCATTTGGCCTTCGCGCAATCGATCTCCTATGTCTTACGGATTTCTTTATCCGCGACGCTGGAAGTGGGACCTGGGACAGGGGGAGCTTTGGTGGTAAGGACATACCCCAACTTGTCGTAAGTGATTGCCATCTTGACATTCCTGAGCCAATCTTTATAATTTGGCCCTGTCAGTATGTTTTTATCTAGTAATAACTTAAGTCCGGTCATGTTGAATGGTCGCTGCAATTAGGAGAGAGAAAAGAAACACTTTAGCATGATGCTCTTGCAAGTTTAGAGTGGTTTTTAGTTTGTCTAAACTGGATGGCTCCCACTGTCTCTCGAATCTCTTCTCAAACCGTAAAGAAAGGATTAGTCGGGATCAATCTCACCGTACAATACTTGCTTAACCGTTCAGCCAGGCCAGCGTCGGTACTTCGAGGGAGGTTTTCCAACGCTTTCGCGAAGTTCCTTAATTTAAGAACCTCTTTTCCCTGGGGGCGTAGCCCCGCTAACACCTTTCTAGACAGCTACTAGGTTTATAGCATTGATCGTTAAGTGAGAGTTTTCCCGAGGAGTAGCATATACTCACAGTAGGATCAGGATCAAAATATCATCGCGTGATAAAACCGAAGGAATCCTTACCAGAATCATCACACTCCAAATGGTATGCAGCGCTAGCAAGTTTCAGTACTTATGAAACTCCCGATGTAGATTTTTGCCCCATGCTCTTATGACCTTGGCATGCGGTCAAAATGTCATAAGTCACATGTCAAGTTCTTTCCATCATTATCCCGGTTAATTTGAACCCACCTGTACCTACCCTTGACGTAGGCCAAAATGGCAGTACGACTTTCTCAAACCAACGCATTCTATCTATGCAACAGATAAATATCCGGCAGCTACCAATCACTATGCCTCGGCGTGAGGTCAAAAAACATAACTTGAATACTACCGAATATTTAACTGAAATGATGGAGGGCTACGAATGGTTTTGGCGAAACCGTGAACGTAGTGAACTTGGTATAATCGATGGAACGAGATATCTTTTAAAAGGAATGGTTCAAGCTCCGCATTTAAAAGTTTAGTTTTGAAAAGAACCGGTGGTTTTCAAAGTGTTCCAATCGACTTTTACTTGGTTTATTTTCTTGCATTAGTTCTTTTAATGCGTCCCATCATTTAATCCTACCATTGCAGAAAACAACCAAAATAAGACGTACGCTTATGCCATTCGCATTCGCCACGGGGCCCCGTCATCACCCGTTAGGTTACTTAACTAACGACAGAGAGGGGGCTGGGCTAGCGCGGCTGTAAAACATAAGCAACGCCTAAATAATTATCATATATAAATATATAGCAATGATAGACATTACAGATCACAGATGAATACATTGGATATACTAGGAATCCGCAATCCGTTCGAGCCTGCAACGAAAAGCGGATTACACGGTCGTGGTGAATAGCCAATACACCACCCAAGACCCCTACGGGTGCGGCAAACTACCCGCCAAGTACCCGAAGCGAAGCAACCTCCCTCAACACCGTGAGTAGGCCACTCGGCACTTCGAGATACCCGGTAGTTTATGCACCCCCTCCATGGGTCTATCCTAGGAGCAAAAACAGTAAAAAGAATTATACAATGACGGCTACAACCCCGACCCGGTTGTGCGGCCATACAAATAATAATACATCAATTTACATGTTACAATGAATGAAAGAAAAAGAAACACTCATCTCACATCCACCCCAGCTATTCACCCGCGACAATCCAACGCATTCATATAGACATACCATCATCAAACACAGATCACAGATATGTATAACCCCCACTAATCGACTTATAGCAATTAGCAGACGTTCAATACATATAAACATTACAGATATAACCCATTAGTCAAAGTGTAGTGAAGTTCGATCAAAAATACGGATTTATAGGCCCCCAAAAACAAATTTCTTTTCTGGAACATCTAGGCTGAAATAAACCATCGTAAAAATCCCAAAACTACAACCTAAAAACACTGCACCAAACTCGGTCATGAACCGAGTCAAAACGGCGGCGGTTCCGCGGCAAAAGTATACCCATTACCGCGGAACCGCGGCGCTTTGAAGGGATCACTCGACCGTTTTTAGTGGGCTTCTTCACAAAACCCTGAGATGATTTTTGATGTAAGATTTATTTTATTTTGAACAGAAAAAATTTCAACAGAAACTTAGGGTTTTGATGTTTTTGTTTTTCGATTTTTCCGATCAAACTTCCATACACTTTTACTACCTAGCTAGTTTATGTTTAGTTAGGCTCTGATACCACTGTAATTCCACGTTGCCCACCCCGGTGCTTGCGGGGAGGCGGAAAACGGAATAAAAATCGGATTTTTACTACTCTAGGCAACATGGACTAGACAAAGGAGGATCTTTGCTAAACAAAAACAAGCTAAAACTAACTAGAAACTAGCTAAAGGGTAGAATGGTTATACCTAGGGCTTTATGTCCTTCTCTCTTTTGCTCCTAAGAGTAGTAGAAAGGGATCACCTTTGTCGTCTTCTCACGTCGAAGAAGGATCCACCCGAAAGCCTCAACCTTTGGCTTCAACTTCAAGCTAGAAGTAACTAGGGTGCTAGAAGTGCTAATCCTAGAACCCTAGATGAGAGTAGAAATTATCAAAAAGAGGTTTTTCTCAAGCTCAAGTGTTTCTCAACACATGAGAGGGGAGAGCTTGAGGAAGAGGAAGAGCAAGAGAGAGAAAGTATATGATAGAATGAGAGAATTATGAAGCATTCTCACATATATGTGTGAATTATTGTAAATAGATAATTAGTGAGATAATTGTCATGGCTTAATCAAGACATGACCATTATCATTTCATTTTTAATGCAAATTGCAAGGATCAAAGAGCATCTTCCAAATGAAATGATGATGGTCAAAGTGTCAACCTAGGTCAACAAGTCAAGAATGTCAAATGGTCAACAACCATAACCATGAACAATTATATTAAACTAATATCAATTAACCATAATACACACATAAGCATTAGGGTTAATAAAATGACAATGGTCATTAACCCTAATCAAAGTCCTCTCCCTCTGTCTCAAGCAACTGTGCGTACGCATCCGTATTCGTGATTCGAGGAACACGAATACAAAGTGATAAAACCAATCCCAAATCATATACTTGGATCTGGCTTAAACCAAAGCCCGCTAGTATAAGCTGTCCGGACAACAAACGTGCACAAGTGCGCGGATGTGAACGAACCCTGTCGCAAAACCATGCGACCTCTACTCATTTTGCCTAAAGGCGAATAGCTCTCTGTGTGGGACTCTAAAGACTCGACACTACGCTGACAGTGGGTTTAACAACAGACCGCAAGCGGCACTAGCTGTACGTAACGGTCCCCAGGTAGATGCCGATAAGAAGACTGACGAGGTGACCCCATCTGAACTCCTACTGATCCTGTATGTGACAGTCTCCGTACAGTCCGGTCTGTTCGTCTGATACATCGCATGGCGGGCCTATGGAGCGGTGAACGTCAGTCCCGTAATAGCGGTACAAGTCGTGTCGGAGTGTAGCCCAGAACACCCTGAGATAACACTGGAAAGCTACCAGTATATCTCACTTGCCCTAGCCAGGGACTACTTGTGTAATGGCTCTCCCGGACACCGCGCGATGTCAACCCCCAATACCGGGAGAGACGAATCCTGTCTAACCGTCACTGCCTCCAAGTGCTTCGGGACTGCACCCAAAAACTACCTGTTTGCACGACTCCTTTAAGCCGTGGTAAGGTAGTAATCAAAGTGCAGTGGGAACACACTCGAGGAGAAGTGACAGTGTCAAGTCAGCGGACTAAGCTGTACTCATGTCACCTGGGAACTGATAACTGACGATAGATATAATACCAACCAACAGTTCCCGACGAGTCCTGTCCTGTGTACTCGTAACCTAACGAGCACCCGCATACTATCTCAAGTACGATGTACTGACGGCTGTGGGACAGACCGTCTCCCACGCTGGGATGAGAAGCGCATACGCTAGTCTACTCCGGAGTATCGATGCCCTGTCTCGATAGTCCAACGACTAGGGACCTGTATAAGGATGTGCTTATGGATTACCCAGCCCCCACGAGTGTGAGCGCCATCACAACGCTGGTAATCAAGCAAAGATCCTAAGGGCTCTACTAATTTGTATATCAGCGATATGCTAAGAGAAACACATGCACATATTAAAGCAGAGACAAACCAAGTAGCATACTACCATTTCGAGCAAGATTGTATATACAACTATGAATATCCCAAGCTTCCATCAAGTAATATACAAACTAGTATGATACAGTAATGGCCTCTAGGGCATATACACTAACATGGTTCTCCTAAACACAGCGCGACCTCACCCCCAATACCGGGAGAGACGAACCCCTGCAGATCCGCTCACTGCCTCCATGTGGCTCGGGACTGTACCCAACTAAAACCTGTTTGCACGTCTCCTTTGAGCGTGGTAGGGTAGTAATCAAAGCACGGTGGGAACTCACACGAGACAAATGACGATCTCAGGTCGATGAACTAACCTGTACACATGTCACCAGGGAACTGCTATCTGACGTCTGGTATAATCCCAACTAGCAGGTTCCCAGCGAGTCCTGTCCGGTGTACTCATAACCCAATGAGCACCAGTCGTAGGAGTTTCGAGACAGGGCATCGATACTCCGGAGTAGACTAGTGTATACTGTCGAGACCCCGACGAGGGGTGGTGGCCGGTCTCACAAGCTACTGGTGTCAGTTGGATCACCTAAGATGTATACAGGTGCTCATTGGATTATGAGTACACCGGACAGGACTCGCCGGGAACCTTCTAGTTGGTATTATACATATCGTCAGATAGCAGTTCTCTGGTGACATGTGTACAGGTTAGTTCATCGACCTGAGGTCGTCATTTGTCTCGTGTGAGTTCCCACTGTGCTTTGATTTCTACCCTACCACGGCTCGAAGGAGTCGTGCAAACAGGTAGTTTTTGGGTACAGTCCCGAGCCACATGGAGGCACGTGAGCGGATCGGCAGGGGATTCGTCTCTTCCGGTATTGGGGGTGGAGATCGCGCTGTGTCTAGGAAAGCCATTACACCAAGTCCTTGGCTAAGGAAGGTAAGAATTACTGGTAGGTACTCCGGTAGTTTCTCAGGGTGTTCAGGGCTTGTCTCCGACACGACTTATACCGCTATTGGGGGTCTGACGTTACTAGCCCCCTAGGCCGGATATGCGATACTCATAGGCGAACAGACCGGACTGTATATACATTGTCACTGTTAGGCTCAGTAGGGTTTCCGGATGAGTTCGCTCATCGGCCTCCTTTGAGGACATTACATAGGCAGCCGTTATGCACAACTAGTGCCGCTGACAGCTTGTGGTTAAACCCACTGCCAGGGTACTGACAAGTCATTAGGGTCCCCCACAGATAGTTTCCCAAGTTCGGGCGAAACGTTGTAGAGGCCGTATGGTTTTATGGCAGGGTTCGGAAAATGCACGTGCGTTTACACACGTGTCCTATTTCGGGCAGATAATACTGGTGGGCTTTGGTTTAAGCCGGATCCGAGTATTATACTAAGTAGATATAATATCTTTGTCTCAGTTGCATTTGTATTCGGTCGTAATACAAATGCGGGTATATTTATACAGTTACGGGGTTATCCTGAAATTCGTTTCGGGGTCGCTTTTGGAAGTTGCCAGTTTCCAGTTTTTTTTCAGCTGTATTTAACATTCGGTTAAATGCGGATTTATCTTTTCTTAAGATGAGTGTGGAAGTTTCTAGAAGAGGTGACTAGGCTAGAGTGGTGTTATTGTTTCATTGGTTGTATTTAACGAAAGGTTGACTAAGGTTATGAGTCATTGTTTTCATTAATGCATTTTGTAAAGCTTGAGATATTTCTTCTTGATATTTTTGTGAGAACCTTTTTTAATGGTCACCACTTGCTCCTACCATCACCCCCCTCCTTATATATGGCCGGCCCCTCCCCTCCTCCTCACTCACTCACTTGATTAGAAAAAAGATGATAGATTTTGGTTCATGAAAATTTGTATGCTCATTTCTCATTTACCCGATTCCAAAAAGGCAACTTCATTAACCGTTCGTCCATGGATTTGGACGTAACGAGACAAAGTGTTCTACTCTTTCTCTACATCATCTTGGTCGTCTCTTCTAGCAAACTTGACGATCGAGTTGCCTCAAGTCAGAGGCGGGAGCCCGTTTAAATATCCGATGACGTGGTGCCACCTGGACGCGAAGATCGGAGATCGACGAGATCGGAGCAGCCGCAACGGAGCGTGGGATGATAGTTAAAAAACGGAGGACTCGGATCGTTTGGTATAACCTTTCTACCCTCTTTGTAGTTTGTTAGTTTAGCTTAAATGGCAGATCCGAGTTATAGTACGCGATAGCGCCAGTTGTAAAAGTTTTTGTTCCGCATTTGGCGTCTGTTGACGGCCGGGGCGCTACCGTGGACTTACAGTGGTATCAGAGCCTCACCATTAAGCTATACTAACTTGAGCTAACGCGTTTAAAATATCGATCGAACAGATTTTCGAAAAATCGCAATTTTCAAGTCTAAAGTTTCTGTTAATTTTCAAACTGGTCTAAAAATCATTTTGACCATACCAGAAAATCAAGCAGGGTTTTTAGGAAAACTGGAGAAATTCGACCATGTGATGTCACTGTTCCACCGCGGATCCATGGCCCAAGCTAGGGTTTGGCCGCGGATCCGCCGCAGGAAATTGAGATCAACTTGTCAAATTTCTACAGTAGCTTCTACTTGGGAAATTGTGGTTTCTGGAACTGTTCTTTTGGGCCCAGTTTTTGTTACTGTACAGCAGATGTACGTGGGGCCTACTTCGGGAAATTTTGTCGTTCGAAATTTAAACGTGTTAGTTTACAGTACTTACATTATATCTCCGACCGTCAATGTCATTCGAGCGGTAAACCACGTCTAATTGCTATAGTTCTTTTAGACGGGTTTGCGAACGTAACATTCGCGTTGATGTTCTGTGTTGTGCTGTGATGTTGCGGATATGTCGTGGTGGATAGCAGTGTGCAATGGTAGTGCAGTTTGAGTTTATTTGTACATTTGATATTGCAGGGCGAGCGTCCCACATGTGGACAGCCTCACTGCCTATTTGTATAATATTCTTTTGGGGCACGACCGGGTTGAGGTCGATGTACCCGTTGTACATATTTTTCATTTCTGTACTAGGTTTTACCCCGCGACGGAGTGCACGGATAGCCAGGTTCTGGAGGGCAACGGGTCCGCATCTCATGGCTTTGAGAGGCAGAGGGGCCTCACTCTAGAATTGGCAGACTATTCGCCACACTCGTAGGGGGTACAGGTTGACCCAAGGAGGGGTGCTCATGTTACCGGATTCTGTGAAGTGCAGGGTGGTCCATTCACTTTGCTTTAGGGGGCTGCCTCGCTTCAGGTTTTGGCGGGTAACTTGCCGCACCCATAGGGGTCTAGGTTTCATTGCACAGGCTATCCACACGACTAAGGGAACATCGGGTTTCAGCAGCGGCTCTGTGAAACCCGAGGATCCCAGATTATCTGTATTGTTCTGTGATACTTATTACTTTTCTGTAATGTTGCATATTATAACGCCTGGAGCGATTATTTTATATTGGTATATATACTATTGGATGTTGTATATGTTTTGCACCCGCACTAGTCCAATCCCCGCTCTGTCGTTAGTTAAGTAACCTAACGGGTTATGACGGGACCCAGTGACGAATGCGGATGGCATATATGTACATTTTATTTTCGTTCTTTTCTGGTGTGATTAATTGATGGGACTGCGTTGATTCTGATCAATGCAAAGGAAAACAAGCCTGTTTGGATGTTGTTGGAACAGTTTTAAAAAGTGTTATTACAAAGATGTTTTCTTTTGTTATGCATCGCGGTATTCAGTTGGAATATCCTACACCTCATTCGACGAGGCAAGGGCCGATATCCCTTCACCGGGAGTGACCCCATGGGCAGAAGATTGCGTCAGGGTAATAACTTCACTATAGTCGATTACATGTTGCTTTGCATCGCGGTATTCAGTTGGAATATCCTGCACCACATTCCACGAGGAAAGAGCCGAGATCCCTTCACCGGGAGTGACCACTTTAGCAAAGGTTTTCGCCACTATATTTTTATAAAAAGCTATCAGGTTCCTTCAACGAGATCAAGTTCATTACGTTAAAGGTTTTTCGCCAAAAACCTGCCGTAGCCCTCCGTCATTTCTTTTGGGTATTCAGTAGTATTCAAGCTATGTATTTTGACCAACGCCAAGGCATAGTGTTTGGTAGCTGCTGGGTATTCATTTGTTGCACAGATAGATGAGTTGGTTTGGGACAGTCGTTCTGCCATTTTGGCCAACGTCAAGGGCATGTGCGGGTGGGTTCAAATTGACAAGATAGTGACGGGTAGAACTTGGCAGGTGACTTATGACATTTTGACCAACGCCAAGGTCATACGAGCATGGGGAAAAATCATATCGGGAGTTTCTAAATAAACTGAAACATGCCAGGCATGCGCATACCTTCTGGAGTGTGATAACGTGAGTGGATTTCGTCACGTTATCATGCGATGAGAGTTGGATCCCGATTCCCACTGATGAGTTGGTTTACTCTTCGGGTGATCCCGAGTGATTCTTCTTTTAGGTTTGGAGGAGAATTTGACAGTACAGTGAGAGGTTTCCTGATTAGATAAAGTGATAACCATTCTGATCTAGGTTAGAGTGCACGCAGAGTGTTTCTTTTCTCTCTCTCTTTTGCAGCGACCTTTGACCAACCCTTGACTATGACTCAGTGACCAAGTTGACCGAACCTTCTTAAAATACTGGCTTTTGGATTGTCTGAGTTGTATAAGTCATTGCCACTCCTTCTTTTACCCTTTGAATTTCTCAGAACACCCCGTATCACTACGAGTATCCACTTCCATTGGATAGATCCATCGTATAGTTATATACGAACTCGAAGGGACTTCTTCGAGGATGGATCCAGGTTCAGGAGAAATAAAATTGGTTTATTCAGTTGTCTTTTATTATCATCTTCTCTCAGGTTGCGAGGACTCCTTGGTTTAGGAGAGTACACCTATTACGCTTGTTGGATAGTCTTCTTCCAAACCATAGGCAGGTGCCGAAAGGTAGGGAATGAAGAAAACCAATTAGCCTAAGTAGGGTGTACAGAAGGTAATATGTAAAGACAAAATAAAGGGATTAGAAAGAGGGCAAAGTAAATTGCGACTGTTATCATTCACGACCAAACCACGTACTTCATCGCCACTCCTATTTCACCTTTAAAAGAATAAGGTATTATTCAGTTGTCTTTTATCATCACCTTCTCTCAAGATGTGAGTACTCCTAGGTTCAAAGGGGTACACCTATTATGCTTACTTCCAAACCATAGGCTGGTGCCGAACGGTAGGGAAGGAAGAAAACCATTTAGCCTAACGATGGTGTACAGAAGGTAATGACTAAAGACAAATAAAGGGATTTGGAGAGATAGCAAAGAAATATACGGTTAAAATCATGAATTGGATTACGGAAGAGACATTACTATGAATACCAGGATACCCCTACGAAACATTTTTCATGTTTCAGTGCATTGTTAATAGAAAACTGTTTTCCCGATAAGATTCTTACTCCAGGATATGTATTTACCAGGTTTCATTCTCATATCTGTATGGTTTTACAGATGATGAGTGGGAGCAAGTTATTGGGAATTAGGTGATCATCCTCATTATATCGGAATTCGTTGTAATTGGTGATATTTGAGGAAATCGCCTAGGTACAGTTTTCAACCTACGACGCACAGGTTTTGAGTTATTCAACTCAGCGGATTTATACAGAGTATTGTATGTTGTCCAGTGTCCATCAGGACAAAGGGGTAGGTCCTCGTACTATGTTCTGTTTACTTGTGACTTCTCTAGTTTTTAGACAAGTGTTTCGCAGAAATACAAGGTCTAAGTTTTGAGAAATTGTGGGTATAAAAATAAAGTAGAGAACCAGGTGTCGCAAGTATCGGGATTCTTCAAAGAGATCGAAGATGTAGATACTTCTGATTGGTATTCAGTTGATAGTAATGGTTTTTTGAGAAACTTATTTCTCTTTCAGGTTACTCATAATTGGATGGATTCCTAAGTTGAGTAATGCTGATTAGTCTCTCTCCATTAAGTTGATATGCACTGGAGACAGCTGCATGATTAGAATCTGGTTCCAATTAAATAAGTGCCAAAGTTTCTATATTGGATATAGAATGGTTCATATCTTAACGATGTTAAGGTACGGGGAGTTGTCCGGCTTATGCTTAAAACCAGACTCTGGATAACTCAGGGCACGTTTCTGTAATGGTTGTTTGTGGGTTGGCCCAGGCTATGACGAGGGTTGACTTTCTACCATCTGAAAGATCAATAGTGATATTGTTCTTAACTCGCCACAGTTTTAGTAAAATGGATTTTTTCATAAAACAGTAGTGGGAGTATGGTAGAACTGAAAGTAATTCCAGAACCGCAAACGATTACGGAAAATTTAATAGGACCTAAAAATTCAATCAGGTTTGACATTCCAATAGCCACTCCGCAGATATGGTGGGTAACCTCAGACACCCGAGAGGTACTCCGGTAGCCTCAAGGACGGTGACAGGGAGGTTCTTGCTTACCCAGACTTGACAATACTGTTGTTCCAGACTATGAGACCTGATTTGTATCAAAAACTATCTATTACCGCAATCAAGAACGGCGTCGCTTTGCAGCTAGCCGGTGAAGTACGGGTCGGTCCACAGGGATTTTGTGAATCTCCTAATCGCGCTAACGAGTTAATTCCGAAGGGTGTTCGGATTGATTATTAAATCTAAAAACCTAATTATTCTATACTACGATTATCTAGATCTAGTCTTGCTAGGGTTAGGTTTAGGGATGGTTTGGAAATGCAAGTAAATCTCAACGCTTTCTATACCCAATTTAGGATCGAATAGGAGTTATGGTAATTATCAATAAAGGGGATTAGATCCATTCGGAAAGGTGTTCCTTCCTTTAGGTTCTTGTCCTTCCTTTAGAGATCCTTACCCTAACCTCCATGGAAAACGCGCGCAACTGGGCTTTTACACTACGGTATCTCCACTACCTCGAGGGATAGGGTGCCGTAGGGCGCGGTGTGTGCGTGTATGCATGGAGTCCTATTGTAAATATATAATGGGTAAGAAAGGGATGAAAGATCTCATCTCTCAAAAGCCTTCCCCAAAGGTAACTCTAAACAATTATCTACGGCAAGGAATTGAATCTACCTAGGGCAAAGAATTGAAATCTAAACTAGAGCAATTAATTAAAACTACTTACAGATGGCTCTCTCCAATCATCAACGCAGCTTTGTCAGATCTGAATTCATGAATTGAAAAAAGACACCGATGCTCTCCATAAAAAATTCTTAATTTATTATTAAAAGGAGGCATAGCCTTTACAATGATTTAGAGTTCCTATTTATAGAAGATAAGAAACCCTAGGTTACAATTGATTCGCACGTCTACATTTACCGAAATATCCTTAGGAAGACCTAGTCAAAGTAGACTTCAAACTTTGGTAAAATTCTATGTCTGGAAATTTTGGAACTGATTCTGGGCTTCTTGGGCTTTTTATTTCTTTGGATCTTTATTCAATTTGGCTTCTCTATTTCTTCCAGATCTCCAGTGAACAACTGCAGTGGACTTTTAACCGTTTGCTTTGTAATCTTGGACCTTGCATTGCCTTGTACTGATCTTTTGTGTAGGCTTGATTAAGATCCTTCTATTTGTTGGTCAAAGTCCCCTTTTTGTGTCGTCTTTTGTCTTTTTCACTGTTTTCGCTCTAAGAACCTATAACCTGTAATATGTAGCAGACATGCGTCAAAAGCACCTGTTTATTTATAAAAAGAATAAGAATGGGGAATATAATAATACAATATTATGGTGTGAACAAATACCCCCAAACTTATCTTTTGCTCGTCCTCGAGCAAATTTATTTTTATTCTCTACAAAAAACCTAACTTTCCTAGGGAAACGCGATTGCACTGAGCTCGTGCAACAAGCCGTTAAACCTCTAGGTGTCCCTAGTAGGAGGAGTGTTGTCTCTTGAAGGTTTTCAGCGGATACTACCCACAAAATCCTATCAATTTGGCTTTTTCGACTTTAATTCTCCAATTAGGGTTTCTAACAAGGAATTCTATTATCTTTGACTTGTAAATCATCCACCCATATTCTTCACACTTCCTTATCATTTAACTTAAGATTATATATGTTCTGCAGACCTACTTAGCTTTCGGCATCTCTTAAGTTTTCCTTCTAGGGTTCCATCTCCACTTAGGAATTTTTATCAACTCTACTAAAGATACAAGTTCTATTCTTCATTCCTTTCTCTCATCTAAATTCCAATCACATATCCCTACGTGTGTGTATAAGTCACCCCTACACTTGGAAATTCAAATCAAGCAATCATACCCTTATCCGTTGTCCAAAGTACTAATTAGTTGGTGAATTTAAATGAATTTTGCTTACACATCCTTCATGCGACCGTTAACACTTCTTGAGGTACCAACAACCGATTACAAGATATGTTTGCACTTTAAAGCGTAATTCCTAGTCTTGCAACACCCAAGGCTTTTAGCAGTGACTCCCAAACCAGTTGGTCTAAGGCACTAGGTGATGAAGCACCTTCGCTAAATATTTTTTCTATTTTTGCAGCCTTAAGTAATCACAAAGGCCAGTGTTCATTTTTTTCTTTGTTGACTTTTTTTTTCTTTTATTTTCTTCGTACTAAGGACTTTAGACAAGAGCATTTCAAGGTCTCCTCTACTATTCCAAGTTTCAAGGTGCGTGATTGTGAAAATTGTAGGGTATATATTTTTAGAATCTAGAATTAAGCTAGGAACTATTTTTCAAACTTATACTCTAATAAGAACATCAATACTTTTCCTTTGTTTCGACTTAGCCCAAGAAGTGAACTCAAAATTTGCCTATTTCTAAATAAACTACAAAAAACATATACTTTCTACCGTTAGACTCTAAAGAAGGTTATTTTTAGGGTTTTTAATTTACTAAGTCTAAAATCTAGTTGTTCCTAGCCAGTTAACCTATTTGTCAAACTCAAGTCAAATAAGCCAAAATTGAATACATAAATTTTTATAATTTTTAAAATTTTTCAATTTTTATGGATTTTAAAATAAGTATGCAAAATGCAAAAATATGTACAAATGCGAAGGAAGAAGACGTACCGAGCATACCCCCAAACTTAAACTTGACAGTGTCCTCACTGTCATGCTGCACCAAGAGGGACAAAATGTCAGCACTCCCCTGTTTATTTATTTATAATTTTTTTTTATTTTATTGTTTTGAAAATTTTTTTATTTATTTTTTATAGAAAAAGAAAACAAAAAATATATATGCATATATACAACAAGGTTCCCCCCAAACTTAAGCTTGGCCTTACACAAGCCAAAGGTTAGCACAAACCATTCAAAAATCTTATCGTGGTAATGGTCGAGTTGGTAAAAGAATGGAGTGGAAAGAAAAGAGATGAGAAGCACACGAGACCGTGTGGAGGTAGAAACGGGATACGGTCTTGGTGGGGGAGAAGAATGGCGGAAAAGAGAAAGAAGTAGAGTACGATCTTGAGGGTGTAAATCGAGTGAATAAATTAGCATAATTTATGATGACCGGTGTGTGAAAAGCGATTGTGCTAACCTATCAACCCGTCGAGAAATGGGGTCAAATCCCTCAAGATTCGCAAGAAGGCATGGGTACTCTGAACTTGGTATAGGAGATGAAGGCGTAACGGTCTCTTGTACGGTCGGAACGATAGGAAGGTCGGAACGATATGAATTAGGGATAGTGTTATTCTCACCTAAGTAATCTGTCGCGAACTTGAAGGATTCCATCAATGGTTCGAAACAACTGTAAGCAACCGAGTCTGATGGTTCGACTAACTCATCTGAAAATGTAAAGGACTCAAACTCGGGCGGTGAGTCATCAATATCGTCCGAAAAAGTGAAACACTCGTACGTGTTATCATCTGTGAGAACTGTGTTAGATTCAAAGAGAAATTTTTCAAACTCACGGTCTTCAAGCGTGATATTAGGCGTGGTCGGAACGATGGAAAGGAGGGAGGGTGATTTAGGTAAAGGTTCAAGAGGATGAATTGGAAAATCAGACACATCAAACAAAAATGGCTCAACCTCAATATTATCCTCACTACTCTCCTCAATACTATCCTCATAATTCTCTTTAATACTTATCTCATCCATGCCATTATCATCAAAATCAAGACGCATATGAAGTTCGAGAGAAACAATTAATGACTCGGGATGATGAATTGGACATAAAATTTCAATCAAATCGACAGGTTCATCATCCGAAATATTCCCGGCGTCTATATCCTCAATCAAGTGAAAATCAATATTTTCTGACACCTCATCAAAAGCATGGATATTTATCGATTTAGGTTCTAGAGTGGAGGTGTAAAGATCAAACTGATTAGGTGTGGTTTCACTCGAAAGGGGTTCCTCACAATTTGGCAAATCAAGCACTACAAAGTCGCACAACTCATCATTTTGGACACAAGTTTGAAAATTAGAGTTGTTGGATTCAATTGTGTATGGGTAGGTTTGATTTGGAAATCCTCTCACATTCTCACTCTGTCCAACCACCTCCTTATACATTGAAAAAATTGAAGCTATTTGGAAACTAGCTACCGGTTCACTAGGTTGCATAAGGGCGGAAATGGATGCTTCCACATTCCAAACCATTTTGTTTGTTGCTAAGATATAAGCCTCCAACGACTCTTCCAAACTAGACTTGGGTGGTAAGGGGGTTTCGGTAAAAGATTCGAAATTGTTTGGATTTGTGAAACTCCCAAAAGGCTGTGTAGAAACAGTGTCTAGTGACGGTGGGAAAGTCGGACAGGACTGGTAGGAAGTGGGTGGTTGGATAGGGGTAGGGTCAACATGTGGATAAAAAGGTGAATAGTCTTGTGGATCCCTAAAACTAGATGTGTGGAGAGGGGTGAAAGATCGGCTACGAGATTGAGCAAATGCTCAGCAATGGACATCGGTTTAGGAGTTACAGCAGGACTTGAAAAAGTAGTATCAACATATGGAGGTGGTAAAAGTTGACTCGGTTGACACAAAGTGGGTTGCAAAGTCAAATTGTTTCTCCTAGACGCTTCTATTTGATCTTTCAAAGATATTTTGGGCACGGAGCGATTTTCCTTAAATCGACCGAAGCAATTGACGTACGAGGCAAAGTTAGGCTCGGGATACCAAAGTTCGGTAAGAGATTTATGATGTGGGGTTCCCATGACAGAAGAAAGAGAAGAGAAAGAAAGTAGGTGGTGCAAGGATTTCTTAGCGGCAAAAATTTGCAAGTTGTTTTTAAAAGATTTTTCCTTTTTCCTCTTTTTTTTTATTTGGAACTGTTTGCAAAAAAAAAAAAATTGATAAAGGGCTAAGACACACTTTCGATCAACCAAAAATGCACAATCAGGCCTAGATCTAGGGTCACCTAGGTCAGCTAGACAGCTCCTAACTATTCCAAAGGGCTAGAGATAGGACCTCAAACCGCCTCTTCACCGCCAATTGCGGCTAGGTAAGTTCCAGGTAAGTGGGAGGCTCCCCACTACAAGTAGCGGTCCTAATTAAGTAACCACTTGCCTTAGACACCGCAAAGTTAGGTTAGGATAAACGGCTGATGCGTATAACTAGTCCTCTGTCCTATTGAGCTCGAAATCCTTAGGGCTGAGTCTAGTATTTTTTAATTAAGATATGGTCAATGCAAATGCTTTATGTGATTTCTGGGGTCATGGGAAGGGTGATGAAATCCCCACCCAATCTGAATTGGTCAAAAAGCCCCTTAAAGTCAGTTTTAAAAATATGCAAAACAGTAACAACCACTTGCAATCATTTTTTTTATTTTATGCGCGGCGCAAAGAATCCTGCACAAGATTTGTTATTGGAAGGGGGAAGATTTTTAAGCGCAAAGAATCCTGAAGGAGATTTGACAAAAGATATATTTTAGGTTGCAGAGGGGGAAAAAGGAAACAAACAGTGAAAATTTCGCGCGATGACGTCAGCATGACGCGGCGGTTCAACGGCGGGAGCGCGCTTGCGCGGCGGAATGGCGGCGGTACGGAGGCTTCAGGTCTCCAAAAAAATTGTGCTGTTCTGGTTTTCCAACCTCTTTCTGTTCTGATATATATTTTTCTGTTTCGAACTCTGTATTTTTCCAGATCCGTCTCAATTGTAGATCCTGCGAAATTAAAACAAAAAATACCCTTCACAAAATACAAAGATGATAAATTTTTATAATTTTTGATTTTTCAGTTTTTATGATTTTTTAATTATATATTAACCCGAAATTGCAAAAAGAAAATGACACGCTATCCCTGGCAACGGCGCCATTTGGTTCATCCCAGTAACATTTGGATGCACCATTGAAAAAAAAGACAAAAGATTACAAATATGCGTCAAAAGCACCATTTTTACTGGGATGAACCTTATCTTTTTAAATACTGTTCCGATCAAATCATTCGTCGGTGTGTGCCGGAAAATGAGGTTAAAAAGACAAAAGATTACAAATATGCGTCAAAAGCACCATTTTTACTAGGATGAACCTTATCTTTTTAAATACTGTTCCGATCAAATCATTCGTCGGTGTGTGCCGGAAAATGAGGTTAAGAGTGTGCTGTCTTTTTGCCACGATCAAGCATGTGGCGGGCACTTTGGCCCAAAGAAGATATCCGAGAAAGTTTTGCAGTGTGGTTTCTATTGGCCACGACTCTTCAAGGATGCATATGAATACTGCAAGACTTGCTCCCGGTGCCAACACTTCGGCCGGATATCGCGGAGAAACGAAATGCCGCTCCAACCAATTTTGGTTGTGGACATTTTTGATGTTTGGGGTATAGACTTCATGGAACCATTTCCTAACTCTTTTGGAAATGTGTATATTCTTTTGGCTGTTGACTACGTTTCAAAGTGGGTCGAGGCTATGCCTAGTCGAACGAATGACAACAAGGTTGTCGTTCGATTTCTTAAAGAACACATCTTTTCTCGATTTGGGCACCCTCGCACGATAATAAGTGATAATGGTTCTCACTTTTGCAATAGGACTTTTAAGTCCTTAATGCGCAAATATTCTATCACCCATAAGCTGTCAACACCATACCATCCTCAAACATGTGGGCAAGCCGAGGTCTCTAATCGGCAAATTAAGCAAATCTTGGAGAAAACGGTATCTAAAAACCGTAAGGATTGGTCACTCAAATTGATCGATGCACTATGGGCTTTCCGTACTGCATACAAGACCGATCTTGGCATGTCTCCATACCGGCTTGTTTACGGGAAGGCTTGCCACCTTCCAGTAGAAATTGAGCACAAAGCATTTTGGGCTATCAAAGAGCTGAATTTATCATTAGGAGATGCGGGAAGCAACCGAAAGCAGCAGTTGAATGAACTAGAAGAGCTGCGGGATGAGGCATATGATAATGCCATAATTGCTAAAAACCGAGCTAAGGTGTTCCACGATAAACACCTTTTGTGTAAAACATTTAAACCTGGTCAACAGGTTTTACTCTATGATACTCGGTTACATTATCACCCCGACAAGCTCTGTTCTAGATGGAGAGGACCTTTTGTAGTCCGCACCATTTATCCGCATGGTGCGGTTGATCTTGAAAATCCAGAAGACGGTACTTTATTCAAAGTGAATGGGCATCGATTGAAACCGTTCTTCACAGCGGACCCATCGGAGGAGCTCCTGTTTTTGCAGGAGCCGATCTACACTGATTAATTTTCCTCCACTTTCACCCCCGAATTTCCAATCAGCTTTTTCCAAAACATTATTTCAAATAAGTTTGGGGGTGTGTATAATATGTAAATATAATTGCCGACATTATCGACCCACTTGGTGCAGCATGACAGTGAGGACACTGTCCAGTTTAAGTTTGGGGGTATGCTCGGTAAGTTTTCTTTCTTTGCATTCATATGTATATTTTTGCATTGCATCTTTATATAAAAATCATAAAAAATTGAAAAATTTAAAAAAAAAAATTAGAAAATGAAAAAAAAACATAAAAATTGAAAATTTTCAAAAATTATAAAAATTAATGTATTCAATTTTGGTTAATTGACTTGAGTTTGATAAATAGGTCAACTGGCTAGGAAAAACTAGATCTTAGACTTAGTAAATTAAAAACCCTAAAAATAACCTTCCTTAAAGTCTAACGGTAGAAAGTATATGTCTTTGTAGTTTATTTAGAAATAGACAAATTTTGGGTTCACTTCTTGGGCTAAGTCGAAACGAAGGAAAAGTAATGATATTTTATTAGAGTACATGTTTGAAAAATAGAGGAGACCTTGAAATGTATACCCTACAAATTGCACAATCACGCATCTTGAAACTTGGAATAGTAGAGGAGACCTTGAAATGCTCTTGTCTAAAGTCCTTAGTACACTGAAAATAGAAAAAAAAATGAACATTGGTTTTTGTGATTACTTAAGGCTGTAAAAATAGAAAAATATTTAGCGAAGGGTGCTTCATCACCTAGTGCCTTAGACCAACTGGTTTGGGAGTCACTGCTAAAAGCCTTGGGTGTTGCAAAACTAGGAATTACGCTTTAAAGTGCAAACGCATTTTGTAATCGGTCGTTGGTACCTCAAGAAGTATTAACGGTCGCATGAAGGACGTGTAAGCAAATTTCATTTAAAATTCATATATTAATAAGTACTTTGGACAACGGACAGGGGTATGATTGCTTGATTTGAATTTCCAAGTGTCGGGGTGATTTAAACACACACGTAAGGATATGTGATTGGAGTTTAGATGAGAGAAAGGAATGAAGAATAGAACTTGTATCTTTAATAGAGTTGATAAAAATTCCTAAGTGGAGATGGAACCCTAGAAGGAAAACTTAAGAGATGCCGAAAGCTAAGTAAGTCTATAGAACATATATAATCTTAAGTTAGATGAAAGGGAAGTGTGAAGAATATCGGTGGATAATTTATGAGTCGACGATAATAGAATTCCTTGCTAGAAAACCTAATTGGAGAACAAAAGTTGAAAAGCCAAATTGATAGGATTTTTTGGGTAGTATCCGCTGAAAACCCTCAGGAGACAACACTCTGTCACGACCCGAAAGTACGGAACATGACCGGCACTTAAACTACGAACGTCTCGAGGCGTACGTAATCTAAGTAAACCGAAAACCCAGAAATCCAAACCAAGAAAAGTAGTAGAGTGCAGGAAAAACCAACTTAAAGCAAGTAGTTTCAATAGCATAAGCCGAATTATGCGGTTTTTAACAACATCAAAAATTTACTGAAAATTTCGGCAAAGTCTCCTTTGTAAATACAGGCCCCCAAACGGGATACAACATGAATAGTATACGAAATCAAGAAAAAGACATCCCCAAGCGGGAGCTAGCTCTTCGTCAATCGACGGTCACAACCACACAAGCAATATAATATACAACGCCAACGGCGAGGATCAAAACTCAAAAGGAAACTCAAAACCACCAGAAACATAACGAGCGACTCTAAGGTCGAAAGAATAAACAACACTGGTCTCTATCTCAAAAATACATGTTTGGTTGATGGAATTTACTAGATACAACGGAATAATATTATACAAGGTAATATGATGGGTACGATACAAGAAAAAACCCACCTACTAGCAAGTCACCCGAATGAAACTGAGCCCGCAAAGCCGTAATGAAACCTGTACGGCAAACCTGCAAGAAACTGGGGCACAACGGGGGTGAGTTGCCAACTCGTGAATAGAAAAACATCTACGCACAGAAATCGCATAAATAACGCAACCTAGGTCAATGATCATAATATATCCTCAAATATATGAATAACATGCAGCCTATAACAATGGCTAGGGTAATATCTAACCGAGTGAAATCTCATGTGCCCGTGTCGGTGCCTCAGGTAGCAATATATCATATGAATGAGGTATGAATGCATGAAAACAGAATACATGTAAATGAAGAAACTGTTTTCATAAATTAGTGAGATTTCCTTCGTATTTTTAAAAGAAATGAGGTATCATAATGAAATCAGTATCAACAGTGTCTAGCATCGACACAAAACATAAATCTCACTGTCTCGAAATATCAATGTCTCAATCTTAATATCTAGGGCGCCGTCAGTCCAGACCGGCCCCTACCATCCATCTCAAGACCACGACGGTATCCTCCGGATATCCGACGCGTCGGGTAATATCACCGGTAGGTAATCTGTCCCCTGCCAGGCTCAACGTCAACACCATATTCATCTTGCCCCGGGGTACCATACCGGGCCCACCATGTACCCGTGACGGTTCCTCCACTCCTCGACACGGATCTCGAAAACCACAGCAAACTCATGGTGGACGACACTTACATCACTAGAAAACCGCAATTTACATATTTTAAAAGGTTAATAAGTTTAGAAATTTTGCGGCTTTCCTCCGAAATCCAGAAATATCATAAATCTCAAGAAGTCATCATAAGTGCATATGTCAATGCTAATGAATGTATATGGTATCAATAACCAAGTTGCAATGTATGATTAATAACTAGGCATGAACAATGGAATAACAGTATGCATGAAGTGACAAGTAATAACTACAATGTCTAAACTGGCATATAACCCAGGTACACTAATATCGTATCAACTACTAACTAACAAGCTAAGCCAAGCAATAGTATTTTCTAAGTGTACGTGACATGGCAATTACCGATGAAGATGTGTGTGAGCCGGCAAGTAAGTGTATGTGGTACATACGCATCATCGGTAATGGTGCTGGTGTCCTAACAGCATGATATCAATAATGGAGTATGCAGCAAAATAAGTATGCGGGGCAGAGCGAACAGCAATAATGTGCGGAAGCAGAATACTAGACACAACGATAACTAATCAGTATTAAACTAATATAAGTCCTACAAATGGTGCCTTTTGAAATAACACGAATCATGGAATTTTGAAAATAGGGGCTACGGTGTTTTTATGAAAAGATACGTCTTTTGAAATATCCGTAGGATCCCTTGGGCTGTCTTTAAAAATGCCCACGATTCGTTAGTTTTTGAAATAGGTAAGAAGTCTAATCTAATCTAACAACTACACTAAACTATACGGCTGAACTAACAAGCTGAACTACAGGTAAGGAAACCGCCTATCATCTGAGTCGATACATATACATACCTGTATATGTATAGTCGGTGATCCCGCCTCAATAATATCATATCCGATACCATATCTATAATCAGGCATCCCAAGTCAAGAGTGCGGATCAATCATCAATATAGCTCGTACGTAAATCCGTCGTACGGCATCCCAATCTGGGTATGGGTCAATATCACATTCGTCATACTATTCACCTGGTATCCTCTTTATCAAATATCATGATCGGGGTAATGATCTACGTCTAGTACCATACTGATACCGCCTACGTATGCATGGACGTGTATGAAACACTACGTCAAGGACCCGCTACAACGTCATGTCGTATCTAAGATACGAACCCTGCTATATCACCGATCTCACGGCCTCAAATCGAATCTCATCGACTCAGCTCAATCCCAAGTATCATCCTCAATCCGTATGTGAACACATTGTCCCATACCCATGTGAACACATAACTATAAAGAATCCCATGAGCACAAATCAATAGGAATGTATGCAAGTATGTATGTGTGTATGTGTAGTGCAACACTACCCTAGGGTTCGCAACACTAAGGTAATCCAACACACCAATATCCATCCTAAGCAACGTTATTAATCCCAAATAACATATAATAAATGTTGGTGTGTATACGCATCCGTATACAGCACCACGGACTGCGGGGGTGCTATACGCCATCCACCCGACTTCTCCCCATAGATATATGTCACGACCCGAAAGTACGGAACATGACCGGCACTTAAACTACGAAACATCTCGAGGCGTTCGTAATCTAAGTAAGCCGAAAACCCAGAAATCCAAACCAAGAAAAGTAGTAGAGTGAAGGAAAACCAACTTAAAGCAAGTAGTTTCAATAGCATAAGCCGAATTATGCGGTTTTTAAAAGCATTAAAAATTTACTGAAAATTTCGGCAGAGTCTCCTTTGTAAATACTGGCCCCCAAACGGGATACAACATGAATAGTATACGAAATCAAGAAAAAGGCATCCCCAAACGGGAGCTAGCTCTTCGTCAATCGACGGTCACAACCATACAAGCAATATAATATACAACACCAACGGCGAGGATCAAAACTCAAAAGGAAACTCAAAACCACCAGAAATATAACGAGCGACTCTAAGGTCGAAAGAATAAACAATACTGGTCTCTATCTCAATAAATACATGTTTGGTTGATGGAACTTCTAGATACAACAGAATAATGATATACAACATATATAATGGGGGTATGATACAAGTAAACCCACCTACTAGCAAATCACCCGAATGAAACTGAGCCCGCAAGCCGTAAAGAAACCTGTACGGCAAAACCTGCAAGAAACTGGGGCACAACGGGGGTGAGTTGCCAACTCGTGAATAGAAGAACATCTACGCACAGAAATCGCATAAATAACGCAATCCTAGGTCAATGATCATAATATATCCTCAAATATATGTATAACAGGCAGCTTATGACAATGTCTAGGGTAATATCTAACCCGAGTGTAATCACATGTGCCCGTGTCAGTGCCTCAGGTAGTAATATATCATATGAATGAGGTATGAATGCATGAAACAGAATACATGTAAATGAAGAAACTGTTTTCATAAATTATTGAGATTTCCTTCGTATTTTTAAACTGAGGTACCATAAATGAAATCAGCATCAACAGTGTCTAGCATCGACACAAAACATAAATCTCACTGTCTCGAAATATCAATGTCTCAATCTCAATATCTAGGGCGCCGTCAGTCCAGACCAGCCCCTACTATCTATCTCAAGACCACGACGGTATCCTCCGGATATCCGACGCGTCGGGTAATATCACCGGTAGGTAGTGCTCCCCAGCCAGGCTCAACGTCAACACCACATTCCTCTTGCCCCGGGGTACCATACCGGGCCCACCATGTACCCGTGACGGTTCCTCCACTCCTCGACACGGATCTCCAAAACCACAGCAAACTCATGGTGGACGACACTTTACATCACTAGAAAACCGCAACATTTTATATTTTAAAAGATCATAAGTTGTAAATTTTGCGGCTTTCCCCGAAATCCAGAAATATCATAAATCTCAAGAAATCATCACAAGTGCATATGTCAATGATAATGAACTAGGCATGAACAACTGAATAACAGTATGCATGAAGTGGTAGGTAATAACTACAATGTCTAATATGACATATAAGGGAAGTACACTAATATCATGTCAACACTACTAGCTAACAATCTAAGTCAAGCAATTATATTCTCTAAAGTGTACGTGACATGGCAATTACCGATGAAGATGTGTGTGAGCCGGCAAGTAGGTGTACGTGGTACATACGCATCATCGGTAATGGTGCTGGTGTCCTAACAGCATGATATCAATAATGGAATATGCAGCAAAATAAATATGCGAGGCAGAGCGAACAACAATAATGTGCGGGAGCTGAATACTAGACACAACGATAACTAATCTGCAATAATCTAATATAAGTCCTACAAATGGTGCCTTTTGAAATAACACGAATCATGGGGTTTTGAAAATAGGGGCTACGATGTTTTTATGAAAAGATACGTCGTTTTTGAAATATCCGTAGATTCCCTTGAGCTGTCTTTAAAAATGCCCACGATTCGTTAGTTTTTGAAATAGGTAAGAAGTCTAATCTAATCTAACAACTACACTAAACTATACGGCTGAACTAACAAGCTGAACTACAGGTAAGGAAACCGCCTATCATCTGAGTCGATACATATACATACCTGTATATGTATAGTCGGTGATCCCGCCTCAATAATATCATATCCGATACCATATCTATAATCAGGCATCTCAAGTCAAGAGTGCGGATCAATCATCAATATAGCTCGTACGTAAATCCGTCGTACGGCATCCCAATCTGGGTACGGTTCAATATCACATTCATCATACTATTCACCTGGTATCCTCTTTATCAAATATCATGATCGGGGTACTGATCTACGTCTAGTACCATACTGATACCGCCTACGTATGCATGGACGTGTGTGAAACACTACGTCAAGGACCCGCTACAACGTCATGTCGTATCTAAGATACGAACCCTGCTATATCACCGATCTCACGGCCTCAAATCAAATCTCATCGACTCAGCTCAGTCCCAAGTATCATCCTCAATCCGTATGTGAACACATAGTCCCATACCCATGTGAACACATAACTATAAAGAATCCCATGAGCACATATCAATAGGAATGTATGCAAGTATGTATGTGTGTATGTGTGTGTGTAACACTACCCTAGGGTTCGCAACACTAAAGTAATCCAACACACCAATATCCATCCTAAGCATCGTTATTAATCCCAAATAACATATAATAATTGTTGGTGTGTATACGCATCCGTATACACCACCACGGACTGCGGGGGTGCTATACGCCATCCACCCGACTTCTCCCCGTAGATATAAATCTACTCACCTGGTCCTCGCTAGCCGGTGCCGACGTCGCCACGCGCTTGCTTATCGTCTCGAAGTCCACATGGGGGTACCTACATATCATAATGCACCATATCTCATTAAAATCCGACTCATGATCAAAACGACGCACGAATCCCACATAGGTCAAAACCTATGGTTGCTTTCACAAATCAACCCAAAAACCCTCGACGTCGGCGTACAAACGCCAAACCATCGAGAAAAACCCAAATACACTCATTTGCACATTCACGAACACTAATTTTAATATATACTAGGTTGAAACTCATAAAAACGCCAATTTCACTCAAAAAGTCATTTTTCCGAAAATCTAGCGAGCACAATTCACCGTTTTTGTACAAAACATGTTGTTTAAATGAATGTAGAGGCCAATAAATTTATTAAATATCTTAAATAAGTCATAGAAACAATTTCCGGAATTTAATCTCATTAAATTCTAAAAACCCTAATATTTTAGTTTACAAAATACCCTTTTTAACAATTTCAAAGCAAAAAAAAATGCACAAACTACAATTTATGTTGGATTTCCATGAACAAAAAGCATTAAACCACTCAATATAATCTTTATAATGACATGAAACCTAAATTTGAATTTTATCTCATAAGAATATAATTATTTAAAAAACCTAGTTTACCAATTATATAATTATCACTTTTAAATTAACAAATATGCAAACTAGCAACTTAAATTGGATTTAGCATAACATTAATATGTCAATTATATCACATAAACTAAATCTCACAACACAAAATACCAATTTAAAATCAAACCCCTCTCTTGAATTTTAAATCATGCACCTAAAACTAATTAAAAACCTAATTAAACAATTAATTAAGCTAACCTAAGCAATTAACAACACATTAAGCAAAAAGGTTAGAATTTATATCCAAATAATTTGAAGAACCCACAAGCACACTTAGCCTCCCAAATTGAAATCTAAATCCCTAGATCCATGCTATGGTAGCCAAGGGAAAATGGGTAGGAGGTGGATTTTGATTTGGATTTTTGCTTGATTTTTTGTGGATTTTTCAAGCATTTTTGAAGAACTTTTTTTAAAGAGAAGGAGATGAAGAATGAAGGGCTGTTGGGGTTCAGATTTTGGCCAGAAAATGAGTGGGGGAGGAGAGAGAGGGAGGTGGAGAAAAATGGGGAGAAAGTCAAAGTCAATTCAAGATCAAAAGTCTAACTAATTTATCCATTTTCTTTTCTTTTCTTTCATTTCCTTTCCTTTGAAATTCAAGTGGGGAAAAAAATGGTGGGTGCTGAATTCAGCCATGGGGAGGAGTAAGTGGAGGTGTGTGGGTGTGGGTACGGGTGTGGGGTGATGAAAAATGATAAATACAATACCCCAAACATCTATTTACGCCAAAAAAATGCATTTTTTCTTCAATAATTTCTAAACCATTTTGGCAAATGATTTCGTTCCAAAAACCACATGATAAAATTTTATTTAATGTTTTATGATGCACAAAATTTGTTTCAACTCATTCCAATTTGTAATTTTCCCTAATTAAATGTATTAGTGACGGCTTAAAATAATAATAAAATAATATTTTTTTCAGAAAATTTGAAATTTCACCAGCGGCTCAATAAACACCAAATAATAGCAATTACATAGCTAGAATATGTATATTTAATTTTTATAATAAGATATTTGTATTTTGACTTTTTACAGAAAACCCCCTTATTTTACCGTTTTTTCGAAATTTCACCGAAACGATTTTCAAAACGTTACAATCTTCCCCCCTTAAAGAAATTCGGTCCCCGAATTTAAATTAAAACTCTCCCCAAATACTAAAACATCTAAACCAAAACCATCAAGTCGTCGGGGCTCCGAAATTGTAAATACATAAAACAAATCGTAGCGCAGCGCATGCGCATGAAAAATGAGCATATAACTCAAATCAAAACTCCGTCAAGCATCCTGCAATCATCGGAGTCATGGAGAAGACATCAATGCCAAATCCAAATCAAACCAATATGATATAACTCGAAACTATACATGTAAATATCGAATCTATATCTGTAAGTATCTGAAGGAAATGCATGCCAAATATCTTTAAGTCGCTGTGCAACGCGTATAACACTGCACAGTGGCGGACGTCTATCATAAGAAAATAACTATATACATATATACATTTGTTTGAAACGTACGTTCCGCCGTTTTGGAAACAATTTAAAAGGGTCTCCTTGTTTTAAACATTTCGTGTCATATCAGACACGTAGGTAAATACTGAGGTTATAGCTCGCTTTTTGGAATCCCTTCAATAACTATCAATGCATGCAAAATATATTCAGGTACTGTCCTCTGACTAGTCCTGCTCAGTACGAAAACACATAGCAATATCATAAAAACGTACTGCTCTATAAGAAATCAATCCCAAAATATGCACATGAATACTACGTGCGTCTGGTGCGCACGGAAATCAAAATCCATGAATGTGCCATACATGCGCACAGAAACAACATCTAAGTGCATCGGGTGTGCACGAAACATCTGTCGTAGGCAACATGTGTGCCTGACAGCAAAATCAGGTGCATCTGACATGCACGAAAAAAAATCTCGATTTAGTGCATTTGGTACGCACCAAAATCACCCTTCAAAACATGCGCCCAACATGCGCGAAAATCAAAATCAGGTGCATCCATCGTGCACGAAATCATGAATTCCAATATCAAGCGTCGAACATGCGCAAAATCCAATCAGGTGCATAAAGTGCACAAAACAAATATCGAGTATCACAATCGAAATCGAAGTCCAGTGCATCTAAGTGCACAAAAGGCGTATCACTGCACTGCAAGCATATAATAACTATACAGAGCGCAGGAACCAAATCGTGTGCATGCATACGCACAAAACCAACTCAACTGTTTAAAACCGTAAAATCACAAACATGTGAAACTAAAGCACGAAAACGATATCAAGTGCAACACTGTGCAAAGATCGTAAATCCTCAATCATCAAAATCAAATCATACGAATAAATCACCCAAAACATCGTAATCAATAATGGCGGAACAGTACTGCTCAAGCGCATCCTCTAAGAATCTCGGCCAACTGTCACGGTCACTAGTGGGACGTCTCGTCGATGATCATGAACTCTGTCCTGCTGGTGTGCGTAACCATGACCACTCCTGGGTCAAGGTCTTCACTGTGAATTACCAATCTCTCGGTCCATCGGCTCATCGGCCCTGTCAGGTGTGCTAACGGGGATGATCCAGTTCTTGCACATCTCTTGTCATCTCCCGGTCAATCATCACGACCACTCGTAAGACAGCATATCACTGGCGTCGGCCTCTGGCTCTCTGAATGTACATGACACATCTGATCCTGGGTGCAAGTATCATTGCAGCAGTGTCCTGGAAGGAATCCTGCTCACGGTCTCTTCCATGTCTCGTCTCTGCCAACTGTCCGGAAGTCATTGTCCTTTCCTATATCTGCATCTTGCTCTGGAACGACTGCATACTCATCGCGACTCCTTCTGGAAGGTAAGTCCAAGTACCATGCCTCCGCATGCGCATCGCATCTCTGATGTCGGCAGAGTGGAACGTCATCTCATCTAGATCTGGTGCGAACCTTTTACTCCACTTTTCTCTAACGTCTTCTGCTTTGGACTCGTCTCGTCGCGGCTGCATGGACTGAGCTCCAACGACTATCCTCGTATCTGGAGTCTCCCAAGAATGCATCTCACCACCTAGCATCCGAATTAAGTCGAACCATTCGATCGATTCGTCAAAACCTCATAATCCCCCAAGAGCTCAACATCTTGGTACAGTTTAATAGTATCGAATACATACCACAGCATCGGTGGTCCAGCCATAGAAGGGCAAACCCAAGCCTCACTAATGGCGCCGTAGAACTGCCGCAAACCCGAAGGTTCAAAGGCTTTCACACGGTCATTAAGTTGAGTTAGGGTTTCATTCTTCTAGAGGGACCATAGAATTGCCTGCATGTCTTTCCGACTACTTTAAACTTGGAATAATAGGTTTCCGACATTCGATCGTCTCTGTCGACCCTCACGTCTCTGCGTGAAGTCGTTTCTAGCTGGAATCAATCTATCAGATGACCTCTCATCGGGTAGGCGAACGAACCACATGTCCTAGTCATTCATCCTCGGGTGACTAGCGACCTTCTATCATCTCTTAGTACAATCTGTACTGCAATAGCTCCAATATATGGGGCGATATCTCGTCGCTCGCAGCAACAACTGGCTCACTCGTCTGCATGCTGAACGGTGCCTCAATCATCAGGAGTAAGCAACACACCAACGGTCATCAAAATATGGCTGGCCTCTATCATTGGCTCAATTCTCTAGTGTCGATCAGCACCTCCGAGTAACCTCATAAAGGCGATCCGCCAACGCTCGTGGCGCGGAAATACAGTAAAAAGATACATCTCTGCAATCGTGTGTCGCCGGAATTCGCCCTGGTCAGTCCTCGTTCGTGACGAGCTTGTGCTGACCGCAACTCTAGCCGTAGCTCTCCCTGCCCGTAACCGTAGAAGAAAAACCAAACTGGTACCGATGAGGCTAGATCAGGAAGGAATATAATACTGAACAAGGAAATGTACATCCTAAGGCTTCTTAAGTGGAGTGGCGTGTCGTAAATATGCCGCGGAACATACCAATGGTACGTCACTCTACTTTAGTCACCTATTCCATCAACCAATGGTCATCCTACGCTCCGAAGGTTAAAACCTAACGCTCTGATACCAACTTTGTCACGACCCGAAAGTACGGAACATGACCGGCACTTAAACTACGAAACGTCTCGAGGCGTTCGTAATCTAAGTAAGCCGAAAACCCAGAAATCCAAACCAAGAAAAGTAGTAGAGTGAAGGAAAACCAACTTAAAGCAAGAAGTTTCAATAGCATAAGCCGAATTATACGGTTTTTAAAAGCATTAAAAATTTACTGAAAATTTCGGCAGAGTCTCCTTTGTAAATACTGGCCCCCAAACGGGATACAACATGAATAGTATACGAAATCAAGAAAAAGGCATCCCCAAGCGGGAGCTAGCTCTTCGTCAATCGACGGTCACAACCATACAAGCAATATAATATACAACACCAACGGCGAGGATCAAAACTCAAAAGGAAACTCAAAACCACCAGAAATGTAACGAGCGACTCTAAGGTCGAAAGAATAAACAATACTGGTCTCTATCTCAATAAATACATGTTTGGTTGATGGAACTTCTAGATACAACAGAATAATGATATACAAGATATATAATGGGGGTATGATACAAGTAAACCCACCTACTAGCAAATCACCCGAATGAAACTGAGCCCGCAAGCCGTAAAGAAACCTGTACGGCAAAACCTGCAAGAAACTGGGGCAAAACGGGGATGAGTTGCCAACTCGTGAATAGAAGAACATCTACGCACAGAAATCGCATAAATAACGCAATCCTAGGTCAATGATCATAATATATCCTCAAATATATTTATAACAGGCAGCCTATGACAATGTCTAGGGTAATATCTAACCCGAGTGTAATCACATGTGCCCGTGTCAGTGCCTCAGGTAGCAATATATCATATGAATGAGGTATGAATGCATGAAACAGAATACATGTAAATGAAGAAACTGTTTTCATAAATTAGTGAGATTTCCTTTGTATTTTTAAACTGAGGTACCATAAATGAAATCAGCATCAACAGTGTCTAGCATCGACACAAAACATAAATCTCACTGTCTCGAAATATCAATGTCTCAATCTCAATATCTAGGGCGCCGTCAGTCCAGACCGGCCCCTACTATCCATCTCAAAACCACGACGGTATCCTCCGGATATCCGACGCGTCGGGTAATATCACCGGTAGGTAGTGCTCTCCAGCCAGGCTCAACGTCAACACCACATTCCTCTTGCCCCGGGGTACCATACCGGGCCCACCATGTACCCGTGACGGTTCCTCCACTCCTCGACACGGATCTCCAAAACCACAGCAAACTCATGGTGGACGACACTTTACATCACTAGAAAACCGCAACATTTTATATTTTAAAAGATCATAAATTGTAAATTTTGCGGCTTTCCCCGAAATCCAGAAATATCATAAATCTCAAGAAATCATCACAAGTGCATATGTCAATGATAATGAACTAGGCATGAACAACTGAATAACAGTATGCATGAAGTGGTAGGTAATAACTACAATGTCTAATATGACATATAAGGGAAGTACACTAATATCATGTCAACACTACTAGCTAACAATCTAAGTCAAGCAATTATATTCTCTAAAGTGTACGTGACATGGCAATTACCGATGAAGATGTGTGTGAGCCGGCAAGTAGGTGTACGTGGTACATACGCATCATCGGTAATGGTGCTGGTGTCCTAACAGCATGATATCAATAATGGAATATGCAGCAAAATAAATATGCGAGGCAGAGCGAACAACAATAATGTGCGGGAGCTGAATACTAGACACAACGATAACTAATCTGCAATCATCTAATATAAGTCCTACAAATGGTGCCTTTTGAAATAACACGAATCATGGGGTTTTGAAAATAGGGGCTACGATGTTTTTATGAAAAGATACGTCGTTTTTGAAATATCCGTAGATTCCCTTGAGCTGTCTTTAAAAATGCCCACGATTCGTTAGTTTTTGAAATAGGTAAGAAGTCTAATCTAATCTAACAACTACACTAAACTATACGGCTGAACTAACAAGCTGAACTACAGGTAAGGAAACCGCCTATCATCTGAGTCGATACATATACATACCTGTATATGTATAGTCGGTGATCCCGCCTCAATAATATCATATCCGATACCATATCTATAATCAGGCATCTCAAGTCAAGAGTGCGGATCAATCATCAATATAGCTCGTACGTAAATCCGTCGTACGGCATCCCAATCTGGGTACGGTTCAATATCACATTCATCATACTATTCACCTGGTATCCTCTTTATCAAATATCATGATCGGGGTACTGATCTACGTCTAGTACCATACTGATACCGCCTACGTATGCATGGACGTGTGTGAAACACTACGTCAAGGACCCGCTACAACGTCATGTCGTATCTAAGATACGAACCCTGCTATATCACCGATCTCACGGCCTCAAATCAAATCTCATCGATTCAGCTCAGTCCCAAGTATCATCCTCAATCCGTATGTGAACACATAGTCCCATACCCATATGAACACATAACTATAAAGAATCCCATGAGCACATATCAATAGGAATGTATGCAAGTATGTATGTGTGTATGTGTGTGTGTAACACTACCCTAGGGTTTGCAACACTAAAGTAATCCAACACACCAATATCCATCCTAAGCATCGTTATTAATCCCAAATAACATATAATAATTGTTGGTGTGTATACGCATCCGTATACACCACCACGGACTGCGGGGGTGCTATACGCCATCCACCCGACTTCTCCCCGTAGATATAAATCTACTCACCTGGTCCTCGCTAGCCGGTGCCGACGTCGCCACGCGCTTGCTTGTCGTCTCGAAGTCCACATGGGGGTACCTATATATCATAATGCACCATATCTCATTAAAATCCGACTCATGATCAAAACGACGCACGAATCCCACATAGGTCAAAACCTATGGTTGCTTTCACAAATCAACCCAAAAACCCTCGACGTCGGCGTACAAACGCCAAACCATCGAGAAAAACCCAAATACACTCATTTGCACATTCACGAACACTAATTTTAATATAAACTAGGTTGAAACTCACAAAAACGCCAATTTCACTCAAAAAGTCATTTTTCCGAAAATCTAGCGAGCACAATTCACCGTTTTTGTACAAAACATGTTGTTTAAATGAATGTAGAGGCCAATAAATTTATTAAATATCTTAAATAAGTCATAGAAACAATTTCCGGAATTTAATCTCATTAAATTCCAAAAACCCTAATATTCTAGTTTACAAAATACCCTTTTTAACAATTTCAAAGCAAAAAAAAATGCACAAACTACAATTTATGTTGGATTTCCATGAACAAAAAGCATTAAACCACTCAATATAATCTTTATAATGACATGAAACCTAAATTTGAATTTTATCTCATAAGAATATAATTATTTAAAAAACCTAGTTTACCAATTATATAATTATCACTTTTAAATTAACAAATATGCAAACTAGCAACTTAAATTGGATTTAGCATAACATTAATATGTCAATTATATCACATAAACTAAATCTCACAACACAAAATACCAATTTAAAATCAAACCCCTCTCTTGAATTTTAAATCATGCACCTAAAACTAATTAAAAACCTAATTAAACAATTAATTAAGCTAACCTAAGCAATTAACAACACATTAAGCAAAAAGGTTAGAATTTATACCCAAATAATTTGAAGAACCCACAAGCACACTTAGCCTCCCAAATTGAAATCTAAATCCCTAGATCCATGCTATGGTAGCCAAGGGAAAATGGGTAGGAGGTGGATTTTGATTTGGATTTTTGCTTGATTTTTTGTGGATTTTTCAAGCATTTTTGAAGAACTTTTTTTAAAGAGAAGGAGATGAAGAATGAAGGGCTGTTGGGGTTCAGATTTTGGCCAGAAAATGAGTGGGGGAGGAGAGAGAGGGAGGTGGAGAAAAATGGGGAGAAAGTCAAAGTCAATTCAAGATCAAAAGTCTAACTAATTTATCCATTTTCTTTTCTTTTCTTTCATTTCCTTTTCTTTGAAATTCAAGTTGGGAAAAAAAATGGTGGGTGCTGAATTCAGCCATGGGGAGGAGTAAGTGGGGGTGTGTGGGTGTGGGTACGGGTGTGGGTGATGAAAAATGATAAATACAATACCCCAAACATCTATTTACGCCAAAAAAAAGCCTTTTTTCTTCAATAATTTCTAAACCGTTTGGCAAATGATTTCGTTCCAAAAACCACATGATAAAATTTTATTTAATGTTTTATGATGCACAAAATTTGTTTCAACTCAATCCAATTTGTAATTTTCCCTAATTAAATGTATTAGTGACGGCTTAAAATAATAATAAAATAATATTTTTTTCAGAAAATTTGAAATTTCACCAGCGGCTCAATAAACACCAAATAATAGCAATTACATAGCTAGAATATGTATATTTAATTTTTATAATAAGATATTTGTATTTTGACTTTTTACAGAAAACCCCGTTATTTTACCGTTTTTTTCGAAATTTCACCGAAACGATTTTCAAAACGTTACAATATAAATCTACTCACCTGGTCCTCGTTCGCCGGTGCCGACGTCGCCACGCGCTTGCTTGTCGTCTCGAAGTCCACATAGGGTACCTACATATCATAACGCACCGTATCGCATTAAAATCCGACTCATGACCAAAACGACGCACGAAACCCACATAGGTCAAAACCTATGGTTGCTTTCACAAATCGACCCAAAAACCCTCAACGTCGGCGTACAAATGCCAGACCATCGAGAAAAACCCAAATACACTCATTTGCACATTCATGAACACTAATTTTAATATAAAATAGGTTAAAACTCACGAAAACCCCAAATTCACTCTAAAAGCCGTTTTTCCGAAAAACTAGCAAGCAAAATTACCCGTTTTAGTACAAAACTCGATGTTTAAACAATTCTAGCGGCCATAATACTTATTAAATAACTTAAATAAGTCAATAAAACCATTTCCATAATTTAATCACATAAATTTGCATAATTTTCAAAATCCTAGTTTGCAAAAATATCAATTTTAACACTTTTTAATGTAAAATTCATAATTTTACAATTAAACTTGGTTTTGCATATTTTAAATGGTTAAACCACTCAATATAATTTTTAAGATATGATGAAACCCTAACCATATTTTTAATCTCTCATTTTGAATTAAAACTAAAAACCTAGTTTGCAATATTATGCAAATTGGTCCATTTTTAAAATGACAATTGTAATATAGCAACTAGATTAGATTTTAGCACGTCACAACATATTAATCTACCCATCACAACCATAATCCTATGATAGAAACCCTAATTTAATCCAAACCCTTTTCTAGAAATTTAAATCTTTAATATCGAAACCACAATTAACTCCTAATTAAAGACATAATAGATAGATTCAAGTAATCAACAAAAACTTATGCAAAATGCTAAGATTATACCTCACAAAATTAGAGATCTAACACCAAAATCTTGGCCTCCAATTTTCTCTCTTGATCCATGATCCACACTAGAATAGGTCAAGAAGAAATGGGTAGGGATTAGAATTTGATTTTGTAGGATTTTTTTGAAGCATTTTGGATGGAGCTTTGAAGAGAAAAGAGGAGAAGAAATGGGGGCTGTTGTGGTGCAGATTTCGGCCAAGGGAAGGAGGGGAAAAGGTGAGGGGATGGTGCCAAAAAGTTCCAAGTCAAAGCCCCTCCCAATTACCACAATACCCTTACCTCAAAATAATATATATATAACCCTTTTTAAACCATTTCCTTCACATGAGATGAATACAAACAAGAGGGAAGAAAATATGGGCTGTTGATGGGGGTGGGGCCGGCCAAGGAGGGGTGAGGGTGTGTGTGAGTGATTACAAAATGAATTCCATGCAAAAAGACCCCCCACAAGCTCAAAATTGCAAGTTTTAGCTTAAATTAATTATTTTTTTGTTCTCCATAATAAAAACCCATTAAAACTTGAAATAAAATACTAAAAATTTATATTACAACTAGATTTTAATTAACATGATTTCAAAGATTAAAATTAGCCCATTTAAATTTGTATTTATCGCTAATTTAATGTATTTTCTTACCAGCTTAAAATAATATTAAAATAATATTTTTTTCAGAAAATTTGAAATTTCACCAGTGACTCAATAAACACCAAATACTAGTAATTATATAGCTAGAATATGTATATTTAATTTTATAAAAAAGATATTTGCATTTTGACTTTTTACAGAAAACCCCCTTATTTTACCGTTTTTTCGACATTTCACCGAAACGATTTTCAAAATGTTACAATCTTCCCCCCTTAAATAAATTCGGTCCCCGAATTTAAATTAAAACTTCCCCCAAATACTAAAATATTTCAGCCAAAACCATCAAATCGCCGGGGCTCCGAAATCATAAATACATAAAACAAATCGTAGCGCAACGCATGCGCTTGAAAAATGAGCATATAACTCAAATCAGAACTCCGTCAAGCATCCCGCAATCATCGGAGTCATGGGGAAGACATCAATACCAAATCCAAAGCAAAACCAATATGATATAACTCGAAACTATACATGTAAAATATATTCAGGTACTGTCCTCTGACTAGTCCTGCTCAGTACGAAAACACATAGCAATATCATAAAAACGTACTTCTATAAGAAAAATCAATCCCAAAATACACGTATGAATACTACGCGCGTCTTGTGCGCACGGAAATCAAAATCCATATATGTGCCATACCTGCGCACAGAAATAACATCTAAGTGCATCGGGTGTGCACGAAACATCTGTCCTGGCCAAGTGTGTGCCTGACAGCAAAAACATGTGCGTCTCATGCATGAAGAATCTCGATTTAGTGCATCTGGTGTGCACCAAATCGCATCTCATAACATGCGCCCAACATGCGCTAAAATCCAATCAGGTGCACAAGGTGCACAAAACAATATCGAATATCCCAATCGAAATCGAAGTCCAGTGCATCTAAGTGCACAAAAGGCGTATCATTGCACTGCAAGCATATATAAACTATACAGAGTGCAGGAACCAAATCATGTGCGTGCATACGCACAAAATCAACTCAAATGTCTAAATCCCATAAAATCACAAACATGTGAAACCAAGGCACGAAAATGATATCAAGTGCAACAACTGTGCAAAAATCGTAAATACTCAGTAAGTACAACCATGGTGCATGAAAACACATATCATGAAACCCAATCATCAAAATCAAATCAAGCGAATAAATCGCCCAACAATACTGAAAACAAGTATGGCGGAATAGTCCCGCTCAAGCGCATCCTCCAAGAATCTCTGGCCAACTGTCGTGGTCACTCATAGCATGTCTCATCGACGATCCTGAACTCTGGCCTGCTGGTGTGCGTAATATGACCGCTCCTGGTTTCAAGTCTTCCTTGTGGATTACCAATCTCACGATCCACCGGCTCATCGGCCCTGTCAGGTGTGCTAACGGGGACGATTCCGTATTGGCACTTCTCTGGTCATCTCTCGGTCAATCCGCACGACCACTCGTAAAGCAACATGTCACTGGAGTCGGCCTCTGGCTCTCTAAATGCACGTGACACGTCTGATCCTGGGTGCAAATATCATTGCAGCAGTGTCCTGAAAGGAATCCTACTCAAGGTCACTTCCAGTCTCATCTCTGCCAACTGTCCGGGAGTCATCGTCCTTTACTATATCTGCTTCTTGTTCCGGAACGGCTGCATACTCATCGCGATTGATTCTGGAAGGTATATCCAAGTACAATGCCTCGGCACGCGTATCGCATCTCTGATGTCGACGGAGTAGAACGTCATCTTATCAAGATCTCGTACGCACCGCTTACTCCGCTTTTCTCTAATGTCGACTGCTTCGGACTCGTCTCGTCGTGGCTGCATGGACTGAGCTCCAATGACTATCCTCGTATCTGAAGTCTCCCAAGAAATGCATCTCACTACCTAGCATCTGAATTAAGTCGAGCCATCCGATCAAGTCGTCAAAACTTCATAATCCCCCAAAAGCTCAACCTCTTGGGCACAGTTTAATAGTATCGAGTACATACCACAACATCGGTGGTCCAGCCGTAGAAGGGCAAACCCAAGCCTCACTAATGGCGCCGTAGAACTGCCGCAAACCCGAAGGTTTAAAGGCTTTCACACGGTCATTAAGTCGAGTTAGGGTTTCATTCTTCTAGAGGGACCATAGAATTTCCTGCATGTCTTTCCGACTACTTTAAACTTGGAATAATAGGTTTCTGACATTCGATCGTCTCTGTCGACTCCCAACGTCTCCGCGTGAAGTCGTCTTTAGCTGGAATCAATCTATCTGATGACCCCGCATCGGGGTAGGTAAACGATCCATATGTCCTAGTCATTCGTCCTCGATAACTAGCGACCTTCTATCATCTCTTAGTACAACTCATTCTGCACTAACTCCAGCATCTGGGGCAATATCTCGTCGTTCGCAGAAATAACTGGCTCGCTCGTCTGTACGATGAACAATGCCTCAATCATCATGAGTAAGCAATACACCAACGGTCATCAGAATCTGGCTGGCCTCTGTCAGTGGCTCAATCCTCTAGTGTCGATCAGCACATCCAAGTAATCTCATAAAGGCGATCCGCCAAACGCTCGTGGCGCGAAAACACAGTAAAAAGACACATCTCCGCAATCGTGTGTCGCCGGAATCACGCCCTGGTCAGTCCTCGTTCGTAACGAGCTCATGCTGACCGCAACTCTAGCCGTAGCTCTCCTTGCCCGTAATCGTGGCGGCAAAACCATAACTGGTACCGATGTAGCTAGATCAGGAATGAATATGATACTAAGCAAAGAAATGTACATCCTAAAGCTCCTTAAGTGGAGTGGCGTGTCGTAAATATGCCGCGGAACATACCCACGGTACGTCACTCTACTTTAGTCACCTATTCCATCAACCAAGAGTCATCCTACGCTCCGATGGTAAAACCTAACGCTCTGATACCAACTTTGTCACGACCCGAAAGTACGGAACATGACCGGCACTTAAACTACGAACGTCTAGAGGCGTACGTAATCTAAGTAAACCGAAAACCCAGAAATCCAAACCAAGAAAAGTAGTAGAGTGCAGGAAAAACCAACTTAAAGCAAGTAGTTTCAATAGCATAAGCCGAATTATGCGGTTTTTAACAACATCAAAAATTTACTGAAAATTTCGGCAAAGTCTCCTTTGTAAATACAGGCCCCCAAACGGGATACAACATGAATAGTATACGAAATCAAGAAAAAGGCATCCCCAAGCGGGAGCTAGCTCTTCGTCAATCGACGGTCACAACCACACAAGCAATATAATATACAATGCCAACGGCGAGGATCAAAACTCAAAAGGAAACTCAAAACCACCAGAAACATAACGAGCGACTCTAAGGTCGAAAGAATAAACAACACTGGTCTCTATCTCAAAAATACATGTTTGGTTGATGGAATTTACTAGATACAATGGAATAATATTATACAAGGTAATATGATGGGTACGATACAAGAAAAACCCACCTACTAGCAAGTCACCCGAATGAAACTGAGCCCGCAAAGCCGTAATGAAACCTGTACGGCAAACCTGCAAGAAACTGGGGCACAACGGGGGTGAGTTGCCAACTCGTGAATAGAAAAACATCTACGCACAGAAATCGCATAAATAACGCAACCTAGGTCAATGATCATAATATATCCTCAAATATATGAATAACATGCAGCCTATAACAATGGCTAGGGTAATATCTAACCGAGTGAAATCTCATGTGCCCGTGTCGGTGCCTCAGGTAGCAATATATCATATGAATGAGGTATGAATGCATGAAAACAGAATACATGTAAATGAAGAAACTGTTTTCATAAATTAGTGAGATTTCCTTCGTATTTTTAAAAGAAATGAGGTATCATAATGAAATCAGTATCAACAGTGTCTAGCATCGACACAAAACATAAATCTCACTGTCTCGAAATATCAATGTCTCAATCTCAATATCTAGGGCGCCGTCAGTCTAGACCGGCCCCTACCATCTATCTCAAGACCACGACGGTATCCTCCGGATATCCGACGCGTCGGGTAATATCACCGGTAGGTAATCTGTCCCCTGCCAGGCTCAACGTCAACACCACATTCATCTTGCCCCGGGGTACCATACCAGGCCCACCATGTACCCGTGACGGTTCCTCCACTCCTCGACACGGATCTCGAAAACCACAGCAAACTCATGGTGGACGACACTTACATCACTAGAAAACCGCAATTTACATATTTTAAAAGGTTAATAAGTTTAGAAATTTTGCGGCTTTCCTCCGAAATCCAGAAATATCATAAATCTCAAGAAGTCATCACAAGTGCATATGTCAATGCTAATGAATGTATATGGTATCAATAACCAAGTTGCAATGTATGATTAATAACTAGGCATGAACAATGGAATAACAGTATGCATGAAGTGACAAGTAATAACTACAATGTCTAAACTGGCATATAACCCAGGTACACTAATATCGTATCAACTACTGACTAACAAGCTAAGCCAAGCAATAGTATTTTCTAAGTGTACGTGACATGGCAATTACCGATGAAGATGTGTGTGAGCCGGCAAGTAAGTGTATGTGGTACATATGCATCATCGGTAATGGTGCTGGTGTCCTAACAGCATGATATCAATAATGGAGTATGCAGCAAAATAAGTATGCGGGGCAGAGCGAACAGTAATAATGTGCGGAAGCAGAATACTAGACACAACAATAACTAATCAGTATTAAACTAATATAAGTCCTACAAATGGTGCCTTTTGAAATAACACAAATCATGGAATTTTGAAAATAGGGGCTACGGTGTTTTTATGAAAAGATACGTCTTTTGAAATATCCGTAGGATCCCTTGGGCTGTCTTTAAAAATGCCCACGATTCGTTAGTTTTTGAAATAGGTAAGAAGTCTAATCTAATCTAACAACTACACTAAACTATACGGCTGAACTAACAAGCTGAACTACAGGTAAGGAAACCGCTTATCATCTGAGTCGATACATATACATACCTGTATATGTATAGTCGGTGATCCCGCCTCAATAATATCATATCCGATACCATATCTATAATCAGGCATCCCAAGTCAAGAGTGCGGATCAATCATCAATATAGCTCGTACGTAAATCCGTCGTACGGCATCCCAATCTGGGTATGGGTCAATATCACATTCGTCATACTATTCACCTGGTATCCTCTTTATCAAATATCATGATCGGGGTACTGATCTACGTCTAGTACAATACTGATACCGCCTACGTATGCATGGACGTGTGTGAAACACTACGTCAAGGACCCGCTACAACGTCATGTCGTATATAAGATACGAACCCTGCTATATCACCGATCTCACGGCCTCAAATCGAATCTCATCGACTCAGCTCAATCCCAAGTATCATCCTCAATCCGTATGTGAACACATAGTCCCATACCCATGTGAACACATAACTATAAAGAATCCCATGAGCACAAATCAATAGGAATGTATGCAAGTATGTATGTGTGTATGTGTAGTGCAACACTACCCTAGGGTTCGCAACACTAAGGTAATCCAACACACCAATATCCATCCTAAGCAACGTTATTAATCCCAAATAACATATAATAAATGTTGGTGTGTATACGCATCCGTATACACCACCACGGACTGCGGGGGTGCTATACGCCATCCACCCGACTTCTCCCCGTAGATATAAATCTACTCACCTGGTCCTCGTTCGCCGGTGCCGACATCGCCACGCGCTTGCTTGTCGTCTCGAAGTCCACATGGGGTACCTACATATCATAACGCACCGTATCGCATTAAAATCCGACTCATGACCAAAACGACGCACGAAACCCACATAGGTCAAAACCTATGGTTGCTTTCACAAATCGACCCAAAAACCCTCAACGTCGGCGTACAAACGCCAGACCATCGAGAAAAACCCAAATACACTCATTTGCACATTCATGAACACTAATTTTAATATAAAATAGGTTAAAACTCACGAAAACCCTAAATTCACTCTAAAAGCCGTTTTTCCGAAAAACTAGCAAGCAAAATTACCCGTTTTAGTACAAAACTCGATGTTTAAACAATTCTAGCGGCCATAATACTTATTAAATAACTTAAATAAGTCAATAAAACCATTTCCATAATTTAATCACATAAATTTGCATAATTTCCAAAATCCTAGTTTGCAAAAATATCAATTTTAACACTTTTTAATTTAAAATTCACAATTTTACAATTAAACTTGGTTTTGCATATTTTAAATGGTTAAACCACTCAATATAATTTTTAAGATATGATGAAACCCTAACCATATTTTTAATCTCTCATTTTGAATTAAAACTAAAAACCTAGTTTGCAATATTATGCAAATTGGTCCATTTTTAAAATGACAATTGTAATATAGCAACTAGATTAGATTTTAGCATGTCACAACATATTAATCTACCCATCACAACCATAATCCTATGATAGAAACCCTAATTTAATCCAAACCCTTTTCTAGAAATTTAAATCTTTAATATCGAAACCACAATTAACTCCTAATTAAACACATAATAGATAGATTCAAGTAATCAACAAAAACTTATGCAAAATGCTAAGATTATACCTCACAAAATTAGAGATCTAACACCAAAATCTTGGCCTCCAATTTGCTCTCTTGATCCATGATCCACACTAGAATAGGTCAAGAAGAAATGGGTAGGGATTAGAATTTGATTTTGTGGGATTTTTTTGAAGCATTTTGGATGGAGTTTTGAAGAGAAAAGAGGAGAAGAAATGGGGGCTGTTGTGGTGCAGATTTCGGCCAAGAGAAGGAGGGGAAAAGGTGAGGGGATGGTGCCAAAAAGTTCCAAGTCAAAGCCCCTCCCAAATACCACAATACCCTTACCTCAAAATAATATATATATAACCCTTTTTAAACCATTCCCTTCACATGAGATGAAGACAAACAAGAGGGAAGAAAATATGGGCTGTTGATGGGGGTGGGGCCGGCCAAGGAGGGGTGAGGGTGTGTGTGAGTGATTACAAAAAGAATTCCATGCAAAAAGACCCCCCACAAGCTCAAAATTGCAAGTTTTAGCTTAAATTAATTATTTTTTTGTTCTCCATAATAAAAACCCATTAAAACTTGAAATAAAATACTAAAAATTTATATTACAACTAGATTTTAATTAACATGATTTTAAAGATTAAAATTAGCCCATTTAAATTTTTATTTATCGCTAATTTAATTTATTTTCTTACCAGCTTAAAATAATATTAAAATAATATTTTTTTCAGAAAATTTGAAATTTCACCAGTGACTCAATAAACACCAAATACTAGTAATTACATAGCTAGAATATGTATATTTAATTTTATAAAAAAGATATTTGCATTTTGAATTTTTACAGAAAACCCCCTTATTTTACCGTTTTTTCGACATTTCACCGAAACGATTTTCAAAACGTTACACACTCCTCCTCTTAGGGACACCTAGAGGTTTAACGGCTTGTTGCACGAGCTCAGTGCAATCGCGTTTCTCTACGAAAGTGCGGTTAGGTTTTTGTAGACAATAAAAAATAAGTTTGCTCGAGGACGAGCAAAAGATAAGTTTGGGGGTATTTGTTCATACCATAATATTGCATTATTATATTTTCCATTCTTATTCTTTTTACAAATAAACAGGTGCTTTTGACGCATGTCTGCTACATATTACAGGTTACAGGTTCTTGGAGCGAAAACAGTGAAAAAGACAAAAAGACGATACAAAAATGGGACTTTGACCAACAAATAGAAGGATCTTAATCAAGCCTACACAAAAAATCAGTACAAGGCAATGCAAGGTCCAAGATTACAAAGCAAACGGTTAAAAGTCCACTGCAATTGTTCACTGGGGAGATCTGGAAGAAATAGAGAAGCCAAATTGAATAAAGATCCAAAGAAATAAAAAAAGCCCAAGAAGCCCAGAATCAGTTCCAAAATTTCCAGACATAAAATTTTACCAAAACTTGGAGTCTACTTTGACTAGGTCTTCCTAAGGATATTTTGGTAAATGTAGACATGCAAATCAATTGTAACTTTGGGTTTCTATGTCTTATAAATAGAAGCCCAAATCATTGTATTCTTTTCATGCCTCCTTTTAATAATAAATTCAGAATTCTTTATGGAGAGCATCGGTGTTTCTTTTCAATTCATGAATTCAGATCTGACAAACATGCGTTGATGATTGGAGAGATGCATCTGTAAGTAGATTTAATTCCTTGCTCTAGATTAGATTTCAATTCTTTGCCCTAGGTAGATTTAATTTTTTGCCGTAGATAAATTGTTTAGAGTTAGCTTTGGGGAGGGATTTTGAGAGATGAGATCTCTCATCCCTTTCTTACCCATAATATATTTTCAATAGGACTCCATGCATACACACGCACACCGCGCCCTATGGCACCTTATCCCTCAAGGTAGCAGTGACATCGTAGTATAAAAGCCCGGTTGCGCGCGTTTTCCATGGAGGTTAGGGCAAGGATCTCTAAAGGAAGGACAAGAACCTAGATGAAGGAACACCTTCCCGAATGGATCTAATCCCCTTTATTGATAATTACCTTAACTCCTCATAGATCTTCATTCGGGTATAGAAAGCGTTGAGATTTACCTGCATTTCCAAACCATCCCTAAACCTAACCCTAGCAAGACTAGATCTAGATAATCGTAGTATAGAGTAATTAGGTTTTTAGATTTAATAATCAATCCGAACACCCTTCGGAATTAACTCGTTAGCGCGACTAGGAGATTCACAACATCCCTGTGGACCGACCCGTACTCACCGGCTAGCTTCATGCGACGCCGTTCTTGATTACGGTAATAGATAGTTTTTGACATACAAATCAAATGGCGCCGTTGCCGGGGATCGAACCCGGGTCACCCACGTGACAGGCGGGAATACTCACCACTACACTACAACGACAAAACCTCTCTTAATCAAATGGCGCCGTTGCCGGGGATGGCGTAAAATTTCTTTTTTGTAATTTCGGGCTAATATAAAATATTAAAAAAAACCATAAAAATCTGGAAAAAAAATCAAAAATAAAAAAAATTCTATTATCTTTTATTGTTTGAAGGGTTTTCTTTGTAAATCTTTGCAGGTTTGACGGATCTGGAACAGCACAGAAGGCAAAACAGAAAACGATATATCAAAACAGGAGGAGATTGAAAGTACAGAACAGCTGAGAAAATCCAGCGACCTGATTCCTCAAGACAACCGCGTTTCCGCGGCATATACATGGTCAAAACCGCGGTTCCGCGGTCTTCTGAAGTCCTCTCTGGACGAAATTTGCATGGTTTGATTTCTCATTCTCCCCTCTGCAAATCCGCATATATCTTCTGTCAAATCTTCTGCAGGATTCTTTGCGCTAAAAATTTTCTTCCCCCTTCCAATAATTGATTTTCTGTAGGATTCTTTGCGCCGCGCTAAATAGCAAATTGATTGCAAGTGATTTACTGCTTTGAATATTTTAATCTGACTTTAAGGGGCTATTGACCAATTCAGATTGGGTGGGGAATTCATCACCCTTCCCAGGACCCCAGAAATCACTTAAAGCATTTGCATTGACCACTCTTAATTAAAAATTATTAGACTCAGCCCTAAGGACGTCGCGCTCAATAGGACAGCGGACTAGTATAGGCATCGGCCGTTTATCCTAACCTGTCTTTGCGGTGCCTAGGCAAGTGTGTCAAGGCTAGTGGTTTTTAATTAGGCCCACAGTGTGGTTCCTTCCCACTTACCTGGCACTTACCTGGCCGCAACTGACGGTGAAGAGGCGGTTTGAGGTCCTATCTCTAGCCCTTTGGAACAGTTAGGAGCTGTCTAGCTGACCTAGGTGACCCTAGATCTAGGCCTGATTGTGCATGTGTGGTTAATTGCATTTGTGTCAAAAGTCTTTTCAAAAATCTCTTTGCAAAAGCTCACATAAAAAAATAGAAAGAAAAGGGGGAAAAATCTTTTCAAAACTTGCAACTTGTCGCTAAAGAAATCTTTGCACTCACTTACACCACTTCTTCTCATTAATGTTTTCTTACCTCCACATTCTGTCTTTCGTCTTTCGACTGCACTAACCCTCTTAGTGTATGTCCGGTTGGACTAGGGACCCTAGCGCCCGATTAGTCCGTGTTTCGTTGGTACCGACCGACGAGCCTTTCGACTCCGAAGTCGAAATCCTGTCCACTTCTTCACCTTCACCATCACATTCTTCTTCCGAAGGTATGTCGGGATACAATCCTAACAACACCTTACCGACGGGAATGATTCCACCTCCAAGTGCGAATAACCCAAATCTCCCGCCTGTTGAAGCGCCCCCACGAGTCGCGCTCCAGGAACTTTTCTACCCCGTCCGCACCGCCCTTCCTACTTGTCTTTCCCTCCCACCGGCTAATGGGGACAATTTTGAGATCAAACCCCACTTCATCAATATGCTGCCTAAGTTTCATGGTTTGGAATCCGAAGATGCATATATCTTTATCAATAAATTCCAAAACGTTTGCGCTATGATGAAAACGACCCAATTAAGTGATGACGCTATAGGGCTAAGGGTCATTCCTTTCACCTTATGTGACCTAGCCGAGAAGTGGCTATACAGCACCGCATCATATTCAATTAGAAATTGGGACGAGTTTGTGAAAGCTTTTCTTAAAAAGTTCTATCCTCATCACAAAACTGCTAGAATCCGTAACGAGATTATACAATTTTCTCAGCTTCCTTCGGAACCATTTTGGAAGTGTTTTGAAAGATTCAAAGACCTACTTGTTCAATGCCCTCATCATGGGATCGGAAGTTGGAAACTCTGCCAAACATTATACGAGGGATTGAACCCGGCAACGAAGCAGTTGCTAGAAACCATCTGTCAAGGTCACTTTCTAAACAAATCAAGTGAGGAAGCGTGGCAGTTTCTTGAGGACCTTAGTGAACAAACAATTCAATCGGAGAGCACCAAGACCACATCATCTTCTTCTAATGGTCAATCTAGGGCAGGCATACATCAATTAGATATATCGATTGCTATGAAGGCCGAGATGGCCGCTCTTACGAAAAAGCTAGAAGCGCTTGAGACCAAAATCTCATCGCCTCCTCCTGCCCCTATTGTGCCTCCACGAACTGTCTGTGCTTGTTGTTCGGATCCATCACATCTCACCAAAGAGTGTCCTCACACAGCTTCTACTCAAGGACAAGATAAAGTCAATGCTGCCTTTCAGCAACGACAAAGAAATGATCCATACTCTTCGACATACAATCCGGGTTGGAAGAGCCACCCAAATTTCGCTTGGAACCAAAATCAACAATCCCAAGAAAACAACAATTTTCAAAGGGCTCCTCCTCCACAACAACAAGCACCTCCACAAACTCAATTTCAGCAACCTCTCCAACAGCAACTATACCCTAATCAAATGAACAATTTTGTACCCAACAATTTTGTTCCCCCTCAAAATGCTGTTAGCTCGCTCGAAAGAAGTCTAGAAGCATTCCTAAAGCAATCTGCACAGTCCACGGCTAGGATAGAGACTTCTGTTCAATCTTTGGTGAAAAACAGTGCCTCACACGATCAAAGCATCAAAGCTATTGAGGCACAAATTGCACAACTCAACGCAGCATTGAAAGAGCGAGAGAAAGGAAAGCTTCCGTCTCAACCACTCCCAAATCCCGGTCATGCACGTGTTGCACATGAACAGCAGAATCATAACGTTAACGCTGTGACCACGTTAAGATCCGGAAAAGTGTTGTAAAACAATGTGGGTATTAACCATGACACCCCTGCCGGTGGTCCTTCTTCATCTTCTTCACCTTCTTCTTCTTCTTCGTTAGAGCCTATTCTCCATCCTTCACATGGCTCCACTTCTTCTAGCTCGAACGGACCCACTTCTCACAACACGAACACATCTACTCGGGGTTCCGTTCCAACACAACAATCTGATCCGCATAATTTGGACTCAACAACTTTTCAAAATGTTCCTTTTCCAAATCGGTTGAGATCCAATAAACCAACTCCACAGATGGAAAAGATTGTAGAGTTGTTCAAACAGGTAGGCATAAATATCCCTCTTTTGGATGCAATCCTGTAAGTCGATGTACAATACCCCACGACTAGGGGGAGGCGGAAATATGAAAAACGATCTTGTTCATTGCATAAACATCGACTAACCGCATGAATCGAAGCTAAACGATAACTAAAATCAAACATAGAAGTTCTAAACAACTATGTGAAGTGATTATACCTAAAGAACCGTGTCCTTCGTCTTTACGAACTCCACCTCCTCCTCGGCCTTCTCCAAGTAGTAGACGATCCACCACGAGAGCTAAACTCCAAGCTTTGCCTCTAAACTTGAGGCAACTAGGTATCTTTAAGTGCTAATCAAAGTACCTAGATGAAATAGAGTATGGTTATGGATTAAGTAGTCTAACTAATCCTTGTACTCAACACATGAGAGGGGAGGATTAGGGTTTGAAAAGAGAGAGCTTGAGGAGAGAGAAGATGAACATAATAATGAGAAGAGAAAATGAGTTATCATAATATATATCAAGCATTTTTATTTATCAAGAAAAGAAAAGAAAATGATTTACAATCATGCTTGATAAATATCTTATGGTGATTCATCTCCATGAGTCATTAAGCAATTATGAAGCATTAATGACATGGATGAATCATCCATATGACTCACTAATCTCATTCAATGTATATGCCACCTAAACCTCCTTAGTCACCATCTTCTAGAAGCTTCTCGCGCAATTACGAGAACGCCCCTCCTATCCGTGAAAACACGGAAAAACTTTAGACTGTATAAATCCAATAACCGGATACTAGTAACTGGCTTAAACCAAAGCCGACTAGTAAAAACTGTCCGGATGTCGAACGTGCGTAAACACACGTATGCATCCGAACCCTTGTCGTAAAACCATACGACCTCTATATCGTTTCGCCTGGAGTAGGGAAACTCTCTGTGTGGGACTCTAGAGACTCGACTACTACGCTGGCAGTGGGTTTAACCACAGACCGCAAGCGGCACTAGCTATATGTAACGGTCCCCAGGTAGATGTCGATAAGAAGGCCGATGAGGAAACCCATCCGAACTCCTACTGAGTCTGATGTGACAATCTCCATACAGTCCGGTCCGTTCGTCTAAGACTATCGCATATCGGGCCTAGGGGGCGGCAAGCGTTAGTCCCTTAATAGCGGTATAAGTCGTGTCGGAGCGAAGCCCATTACACCCTGAGAAACTACTGGAACCTACCAGCAAATCTCGCTTGCCCTGGCCAGGGACTTTGCGTAATGGCTCTCTGACACAGCGCGATATCAACCCCCAATACCGGGAGAGACGAATCCTATCTAACCGCCACTGCCTCCAAGTGCTCGGGACTGCACCCAACTGCTACCTGTTTGCACGACTCCTTTGAGTCGTGGTAGGGTAGCAATCTAAGAACAGTGGGACACACTCGAGGCGAAGTAGCAGTGTCAAGTCTGCGGACTATGCTATACTCATGTCACCTGGGAACTGTTCACTGACAACTGGTATAAAACCTACCAACAGTTCCCTGTGAGTCCTGTCCGGTGTACCCGTAACCTAACGAGCACCTGCATACTATCTCCAGTACGACGTACTGACGGCTGTGGGACAGACCATCTCCCCAACTGGGATGAGAAGCGTACACACTAGTCTACTCCGGAGTATCGATGCCCTGTCTCGATAATCCAACGACTAGGGACCTGAATAAGGATGTGCTTGTACACTACCCAGCCCCCACTAGTGTGACTGCATCACAACGCTGGCAGTCAAGCAAGATCCTAAGAGCTCTATCAATACGTATACTTACATATTAAGATAGAAAAACCAAGTAGCATACTACCATGTTTAGCAAGACTGTTATATACATATGAATATCCCAAGCTTCCATTAAGTAATATACAAACTAGTATGATACAATAATGGCCCCTAGGGCATATACACTAACAATCTCCCACTTGCACTAGGGCCATGTACTGGCATATCGAAGACCGATGATCTCGAGTAGCCTCTCGAACTGAATCTGAGGTAGGGCCTTTGTGAATGGATCAGCAATGTTCTCTTCAGAAGCAACTCTCCGAACCTCGATCTCCCGACGATCAATGATCTCCCTGATTAGGTGATACCGCCTTAAGATGTGTCTGGACTTCTGATGGGACCTTGGTTCCTTCGCTAAAGCTATAGCTCCGTTGTTGTCGCAATACAGAGGTATTGGATCAACTATGGTAGGAACCACCTGAAGTTCTGTTAGGAACTTCTTCATCCAGACTGCTTCTTTTGCGGCATCGCAAGCAGCTATATACTCCGCTTCCATCGTCGAGTCAGCAACGGTGTCCTGCTTCGAGCTCTTCCAGCACACCGCCCTTCCATTGAGGGTAAAGACATAACCCGACATGGACTTGGAATCGTCCTTATCACTCTGGAAGCCGGAATCAGCAAAGGCCTCCAACCTGAGGCCTTTTCCGCCGTAAACTAAGAACATCTCCTTAGTCCTTCTTAGGTACTTGAGAATGTTCTTTACTGCTATCCAGTGCTTCTCCCCTGGGTCTGACTGATACCGGCTTACCACGCTCAGTGCGTAAGCTACATCTGGTCTGGTGCACAACATCGCATACATTATAGAGCCTACCGCAGAAGCGTAGGGTATAATAGACATGCGTTCCCTATCCAAATCAGTCTTGGGAGACATCTCTTTGGAGAGGGTGATTCCGTGACAAGCCGGTAGATTACCGCGCTTAGAATCTTCCATACTGAATCTTTTCAGTACGGTGTCGATATACCTGGACTGCGAAAGTCCCAACATCCTCTTGGATCTATCACGATAGAACCGGATCCCCAGAATGTAAGAGGCATCACCGAGGTCTTTCATGGAGAACCTGTGTGACAAGAATATTTTGACAGATTGTAGCATAGGAATGTCATTTCCTATCAATAGAATGTCATCCACGTACAAGACGAGGAATACGACACTTCTGGCTATAACTTTACTATATATGTACGATTCATCTAGATTTTTGATAAAGTCATATTCTTTGACCGTCTCATCAAAACAGATGTTCCAACTCCGCGATGCCTGCTTTAGTCCATAAATGGACTTAAGCAGCTTGCATACTTTCCCGCTGCTCCCACTCTGATTGAAACCCTATGGCTGATCCATATAGACGCACTCTTCTAAATTGCCATTCAGAAAAGCCGTTTTTACGTCCATCTGCCAGATTTCATAATCATGGAAGGCAGCAATAGCAAGAAGGACCCGAATGGATTTGAGCATAGCCACTGGAGAAAAAGTTCCGTCATAGTCCAAACCAGGTCTTTGACGAAAACCCTTTGCAACAAGTCTAGCCTTATAGGTTTCCACCTGTCCATCTACACCAATCTTTTTCTTGAAGATCCATTTGCATCCTATTGGTTTTACCCCATCTGGAGCAAAGTCCAAAGTCCATACTTTGTTGGTGTATATGGATTCCATTTCGGTTCGCATTGCATCTAGCCATCGTACCGAGTCGCCGCTCTGGATGGCCTGCTGGAAGCCAGTAGGTTCATCATCATCTATGATGCAATCCTCTCTATCCCCATCTATGAGAAAACCGTAGTATCTCCCAGGCGGATGAGACGGCCTACTACTCCTGAGGAGGGGTGCGGGAATGTCCTGTTCTTCTTGAACTACCGGTTCTACCAAACTTTCAGTAGCAGTTTGTGGTTCTGGAATTTCTTCCAGTTCTATTTCGCTCCCACTTATTTCCTTTTCTAAAAACTGATGTTCTATAAAATAGGCATTATGAGAAACAAGTACCTTTTGTTCCTCTGCGTAATAGAATAGATATTCCCTGGAGTTCTTTGGATATCCCACAAACTTACATTTTACTGATCGTGCCTCGAGCTTGTCCACATGCTGCTTTTTAACAAAAGCTGGACATCCCCAAATCTTTATATACTGAAGATGGGGTTTCTTCCCACTCCACATCTAATATGGAGTGGTAGGCACAGTCTTGGTAAGAACCATGTTCAAAAGATATGCCGCTGATTCTAGCGCATAACCCCAGAAAGATCGCGGTAACTCAGCATTACTCATCATGAATCGTACCATATCTAATAGGGTTCGATTCCGTCTCTCGATTACACCGTTATGCTGTGGAGTGTATAGAGGAGTAAGCTGAGAGAGAATTCCTTTCTCTTTTAGGTAATCTAGGAACTCGGTACTCAAGTATTCACCACCTCGATCAGATCTAAGTGTCTTGATACTTTTTCCGGTTTGGTTTTCTACTTCATTATTATACTCTTGGAATTTCTCAAAAGCCTCGGATTTATGTTTCATCAGATAAATGAATCCATACCTTGAGTAATCATCCGTGAAAGTAATGAAATAGGAAAAACCACCTCTTGCATGCGTAGACATTGGACCACATACATCGCTGTGTATGAGTCCTAAGAGCTCGCTCGCTCTTACTCCATATCCAGTAAATGGAGTCTTTGTCATCTTTCCTTTGAGACAAGATTGACAAGTGTCATAAGTTTGATAATCGAACGAGTCCAAATATCCTTCTCTATGCAACTTAGTCAACCTTCTCTCATTGATGTGACCCAGTCTACAATGCCATAAGAAAGCTTTATTTAAATCTGGAGACTTTCTTTTTAGTGTGTTCTAGACATTGAAAATTTGGAGTTGGTTTAAAACATGTATACCGTTATTTAGTGTACCGGACCCAATCAAACCATGATTAAGGTGGATGTTAACAACATCTCTTACAAACGTGAAATCATAACCTTTATTTGATAACAAGGAAACTGATATGATATTACACGTTAAGCTTGGTGCAAAAAAACAGTTATGTAAAACCAAAATGTGTCCACTTGTCAATCCCAGGTGATAATCCCCGACGGACGCAGCTCCCACGCTAGCTCCGTTAGCAACCTTTAGGGTCATATCACCTTCCTTCAGCACTCTACGGTTTCTCAGTGCCTACAATGAATTGCAAATATGAGATCCTGATCCGGTATCCAATACCCAGGAAGTAGAGTTGATCGACAGACAATTCTCAATTACAAACACACCTGAAGTCGAAGCCACAGCTTGCTTCGGTTCCTGGTTCTTGGCGTTCCACGCCTTGCAATCCTTTTTCCAGTGCCCTTTCCTGTGACAATGGAAGCACTCATCCTGGCCCACTACCGGTACCGCAAACTTTTTCTTTCCCTTCCCTCCCACCTTACTAACACCTCCTCTAGGTTTGCTGGCGGCCTTCTTCTTCCTTCCTTTGGCCCTAGCCTTGGACCCGGAAGAAGATGCACCGCTAACAAACATAGCGGGTGTTTCCCTTGCTTTCTGCAAGGTGCCCTCTGCACTCCATAACATGTTCAGGAGTTCCGTAAGTTCAACTTCTTTTCTTTGAATGTTGAAGTTCAGGATAAACTGGGCGTAGGTGGGAGGAAGGGACTGGAGCATAAGGTCTGTATAGAGCTCATTATCCAAAGTCGTCCCAAGGTCTGCGAGCTCTTCTATATAGCCGATCATCTTTAGGACATGTTCTCCTACCGATGACCCGACAGCCAACCTCGCTCGAAACAAGTTCTTAGAGGTCTCGTATCTTGCTATACGAGATTGCTCTCCATAAAGTTCCTTTGTATGGAGAAATATGGCATCTAGTTCCATATCCCCGTGCCTCCTCTGATGTTCATTGTTCATCGAGGCAAGCACGATGCACTTGGCTTTCGCGCAATCGAAATGCCAGGTTTTGCGGATTTCCTTATCCGCATTACTGGATTTGGGACCAGGGACAGCAGGTGCCGTAGCGGTGAGGACGTACCCCAATTTGTCATAGGTCAAAGCCATTTTGACATTCCGCAGCCAATCTTTATAGTTTGGCCCTGTCAGTATATTTTTCTCTAAAAGTAACTTAAGTCCAGTCATTTTCAGGGTCGCTGCAGTTAGGAGAGAGAGAAGAAAACTCTTTAGCATGATGCTCTTGCAAGTTTAGAGTGGTTTTTAGTTTATCTAAACTGGATGGCTCCCACTGTTTCTCGAATCCTTCCTCAAACCATAAAAGAAGAATTAGCCAGGACTATTCTCACTGTACAATTCTTGCTTAACCGTTCAGCCAGGCTAGTGTCGATACTTCGAGGGAGGTTTTCCAACGCTTTCGCGAAGTTCCTTAATTAAAGAACCTCTTTTCTCTGGAGGCGTAACCCCGCTGACATCTTTCTTGACACCTACTTGGTTTATAGCATTGATCGTTAAATGACGAATATCCTGATAAGTAGCATATACTCAAAGTAGGATCGGGATCCAAATATCATTGTATGATAATGTTGAAGGAATCCTACCGACATTCATCAAACTCCAAATGGTATGCAACTATTTGCAAATTTCAGTTTCTTTAGAAATTCCCGATATATATTTTTGCCCCATGCTCTTATGACCTTGGCGTTAGGTCAAAATGTCATAAGTCACATGTCAAGTTCTACCCATCATTATCTTGTCAATTTGAACCCATCCGTATATATCCTTGACGTTCGGCCAAAATGATAATACGACTGTCCCAAACTAACTCATCTATCTATACAACAAATGAATATCCAGTAGCTACCAAACACTATGCCTTGGCGTTAGGTCAAAATACATAGCTTGAATACTACTGAATACCCAGATGAAATGACGGAGGGCTACGAATGGTTTTGGCGAAACCGTGAACGTAGTGAACTTGATATAACCGAAGGAACCTGATAGCTTTTAAAAGGAGTGGTTAAAGCTCTGCATTTAAAAATATCTGTTTTTAAAATTAACCAAGTGGTTTCTTTTAAATTGTTCCAACGATTAAACTTTTGGTTTATTTTCTTTGCATTATAAATAATGCGTCCCATCATTAACCTATCATTGCAGAAAATAACGAAAATACAATGCCCTCTTATGCCATCCGCATTCGCCACGGGGTCCCGTCATCACCCGTTAGGTTACTTAACTAACGACAGAGCGGGGGCTGGGCTAGCGCGGGTGTAAAACATAAGTGACGTCTAAATAGCTATCATATATAGATATTGTACATTCGTCAGACGCAATAATAGGCATTCCAGATCTCATATGAACTTTATTGGATTTGCAAGCAATCCGTGTTTGTTTTGAGCCTGCAAGGAAAGACGGATTACACAGTTGTGATGAATAGCCATTACCCCATCTAAGACCCCTACGGGTACGATAAACTACCCGCCTGGCAGTTTGTGCACCCCACCTTGGGTCAGTCCTAGGAGCAAAAACAGTAAAATGAAATAATACAACGGTGGCTACAACCGCAACCTGGATGTGCCCCGCAAAATAATATTACAACAAATTACATTTACATCAAATGAATTAAAATAATTACCCATCACAAACCCCGGCTAATCATCACAACAGTCCAATACAGTTCACATCCACAAACAGATAAAATCCATTACAAAAATGTGCAACCCCCTGCCAACCGACATACTAGCAGTTAGGGGAGGTTTAGAACACATTATACAAACACTGATATAATCCAACAAGCAAATACCGTATAATTTCGATCGATTAAACACATTTAATTTTGCTCCAATACTTCTCTGTAAATCTGAAACCTGAGCAAAAATTAAAAAATTCCAGAAATTACCAAATATCACAGAGAACCCATAAAGGAAAATTGGGCTGATGAATCGGCAACTCGGCGGCGGAATCGCGGCGGATCAGTGGGATCCGCCGCGGTTCTGCGGCGCTTTAGCCAATTCATGAGCCCAGTTTTCTTGGGTGTTTTAATTCTATCATTTAGGGCTTTCTGAAGGTCCCTAAAAAATTTTTGGACCTCATTTAAAAATCGACAGAAACTCATGATATCGGGGTTTTCCGGTTTGTTTTTTCCGTTTGAAATTCATATAATTTTGCAAGTGAGTTATTTATTGTTTAGCGAGGCTCTGATACCACTGTAAGTCGATGTACAACACCCCACGACTAGCGGGGAGGCGGAAATATGAAAAACGATCTTGTTCTTTGCATAAACATCGACTAACCGCATGAATCGAAGCTAAACGATAACTAACATCAAACATAGAAGTTCTAAACAACTATGTGAAGTGATTATACCTAAAGAACCGTGTCCTTCGTCTTTACGAACTCCACCTCCTCCTCGGCCTTCTCCAAGTAGTAGACGATCCACCACGAGAGCTAAACTCCAAGCTTTGCCTCTAAACTTGAGGCAACTAGGTATCTTTAAGTGCTAATCAAAGTACCTAGATGAAATAGAGTATGGTTATGGATTAAGTAGTCTAACTAATCCTTATACTCAACACATGAGAGGGGAGGATTAGGGTTTGAAGAGAGAGTGCTTGAGGAGAGAGAAGATGAACATAATAATGAGAAGAGAAAATGAGTTATCATAATATATATCAAGCATTTTTATTTATCAAGAAAAGAAAAGAAAATGATTTACAACCATGCTTGATAAATATCTTATGGTGATTCATCTCCATGAGTCATTAAGCAATTATGAAGCATTAATGACATGGATGAATCATCCATATGACTCACTAATCTCATTCAATGTATATGCCACCTAAACATCCTTAGTCACCATCTTCTAGAAGCTTCTCGCGCAATTACGAGAACGCCCCTCCTATCCGTGAAAACACGGAAAAACTTTAGACTGTATAAATCCAATAACCGGATACTAGTAACTGGCTTAAACCAAAGCCGACTAGTAAAAACTGTCCGGATGTCGTACGTGCGTAAACACACGTATGCGTCCGAACCCTTGTCGTAAAACCATAGGACCTCTATATCGTTTCGCCTGGAGTAGGGAAACTCTCTGTGTGGGACTCTAGAGACTCGACTACTACGCTGACAGTGGGTTTAACCACAGACCGCAAGCGGCACTAGCTGTACGTAACGGTCCCCAGGTAGATGTCGATAAGAAGGCCGATAAGGAAACCCATCCGAACTCCTACTGAGTCTGATGTGACAATCTCCATACAGTCCGGTCCGTTCGTCTAAGACTATCACATATCGGGCCTAGGGGGCGGCAAGCGTCAGTCCCCTAATAGCGGTATAAGTCGTGTCGGAGCGAAGCCCATTACACCCTGAGAAACTACTGGAACCTACCAGCAAATCTCGCTTGCCCTGGCCAGGGACTTTGCATAATGGCTCTCTAACACAGCGCGATATCAACCCCCAATACCGGGAGAGACGAATCCTGTCTAACCGCCACTGCCTCCAAGTGCTCGGGACTGCACCCAACTGCTATCTGTTTGCACGACTCCTTTGAGCCATGGTAGGGTAGCAATCTAATAACAGTATGACACACTCGAGGCAAAGTAGCAGTGTCAAGTCTGCGGACTATGCTGTACTCATGTCACCTGGGAACTGTTCACTGACGACTGGTACAAAACCAACCAACAGTTCCCTGTGAGTCCTGTCCGGTATACCCGTAACCTAACGAGCACCTGCATACTATCTCCAGTACGACGTACTGACGGCTGTGGGACAGACCATCTCCCCAACTGGGATGAGAAGCGTACACACTAGTCTACTCCGGAGTATCGATGCCCTGTCTCGATAATCCAACGACTAGGGACCTGAATAAGGATGTGCTTATACACTACCCAGCCCCCACTAGTGTGACTACCATCACAACGCTGGTAGTCAAACAAGATCCTAAGAGCTCTATCAATACGTATACTTACATATTAAGATAGAAAAACCAAGTAGCATACTACCATGTTTAGCAAGACTGTTATATACATGTGAATATCCCAAGCTTCCATTAAATAATATACAAACTAGTATGATACAATAATGGCCCCTAAGGCATATACACTAACATATCCAACAAGTTCCTTCATATGCAAAAATCTTAAAGGACTTATGCACCAAAAAGAGGAAGTCACAAGTACTAAAGAAAGTTTTTGTGGCTAGTGCTGTTAGTGATGCTCTTGTCAATTCTTTACCCCCAAAGCACAAGGACCCGGTTGTCCTACTATTTCGATCACAATTGGGAACAAGACCATCAATAGAGCACTATTAGATCTTGGTGCTAGTGTCAATTTGCTACCTTATTCGGTGTACGAACAATTAGGCGTTGGAGAGCTTAAGCCCACTCATTGTACTCTCCAAATGGCCGACCGATCAATCACCCACCCTAGGGGAGAGTTGAAGGATGTGTTAATTAGAGTAGGGGATTTCATTTTCCCCGTTGACTTTATTGTTATGGATATACAACCTGTCGCTAACCCCCGTAATCAAATTCCGGTGATACTTGGTCGAACATTCCTCGCGACTTCTAACGCGGTAATCAACTGTCGTAACAGTTCAATGAATCTATCTTTTGACAAGATGACAGTTGAACTCAACATTTTCAAGTTAGGAAGTCAGCCTTGCGAGCCTAATTCTAGCGTACTTGATGTTTGCTCGATCAATGAGATCGCGGAGGAGGACTGTGAGTTCGAAAATTTTATGTTTGACCACAGCAGTGATGACGCCACTAGTGCGTTCTTCCTAGAATCCGACACAGCTTTCACGACGGACAAAGATTATGAGTGTTTCACCTTTGTTGACGATCTTGAAGACTCTCCCCCCGAGTTTGAGTCTTTTGCGTTTCCGGATGAGTTAGTTGAACCATCTGACTCGGTAGCGTACACTCAATTTGAACCTTTGATGGAATCCTTCGAGTTTGAAACAGTTACTCCATTGTTACCATCTATTGTTTCACCACCTAAACTCGAACTAAAGGTTTTGCCGTCGCACCTAAAATATGCTTATCTAGGTGAGATTGAGACCTTACCCGTTATCATATCTGCCTCTCTAGCTCTCGAGCAAGAGAAGGCTCTTTTAATGGTCTTACACAATAATCGGCAAGCTTTCGGCTGGTCTATGGCGGAAATCAAGCGGATTAGTCCCCTCATAGTCGAACATCATATACACTTGATGGATGATGCCAAGCCGGCAAGGGATCCACAAAGGCGCCTCAACCCCATTATGAAAGAGGCGGTCAAGATGGAGATTGTTAAATGTCTTGATAGTGGTATCATTTACCCTATCTTGGATAGCCAATGGGTTAGCTCCATTCATGTCGTGCCAAAGAAATCGGGCATCACGGTCATTACCAATGAGGCAAATGAGTTAATTCCTACTCGCACCCAAACTGGGTGGCGAGTTTGCATCGACTATAGAAAACTCAATGCCGCGACAAGAAAGGACCACTTTCCTTTACCTTTCATTGACCAAATGCTAGAACGATTGGCGGGACATGAGTTTTACCGCTTTTTAGATGGCTATTCCGGTTATAACCAAGTCCCCATTGCCAAAGAGGATGAAGACAAGGCCACATTTACTTGTCCCTTTGGTACTTTTGCTTATCGTCGCATGCCCTTTGGGTTATGCAATGCACCCGCTACATTTCAGCGGTGTATGATGGGGATCTTTTTGGACATGGTGGAGAAGTTTTTGGAAATCTTTATGGATGATTTCTCCATTTTTGGTGACTCCTTCGACGAGTGTTTACGACATCTTGACGCAGTTCTTACCTGCTGTAGGGAGAAGAACCTAACTTTGAATTGGGAGAAATGCCACTTTATGGTACGAGAAGGCATTGTCTTAGGACATGTCATCTCGTAAAATGGCATAGAGGTTGATAGAGCTAAAATTGAAGTCATTTCTAATCTTCCTCCTCCTAAATACGTCAAAGATATCCGAGCTTTCCTTGGCCATGCCGGTTTTTATAAACGGTTCATCAAGGATTTTAGCAAGATTGCTAGACCCTTGACTCTCTTATTGGCCAAGGACACTACATTTGTTTTCGACTCAACTTGCATGGAAGCATTCGAGTCTTTGAAACACTCTCTCATTTCTGCGCCTATTCTTTCATCTCCAGACTGGACGCACCCTTTCGAAATCATGTGCGATGCATCAGATTTTGCCATTGGTGCTGTTCTTGGACAGCACATTAATAAGATGCCTCACGTGATTTATTACGCTAGCCGAACATTAAATGAGGCCCAATTAAACTACACAACAACAGAAAAAGAGTTTTTAGCGGTTGTGTTTGCACTTGAAAAATTTCGGCCTTATTTAATCGGCTCTCCAGTTATTGTGTACACTGACCATTCAGCTCTTCGCCACCTTTTTGCGAAGAAGGATGCTAAATCGAGGCTCATACGTTGGATCCTTTTGCTACAAGAATTTGACCTTGACATAAGGGACAAAAAAGGATGTGAAAACGTAGTGGCCGATCACCTTTCACGACTTCCTTCTTCGCCTACACTTGAACTTCCTATAACTGATGCTTTCCCCGATGAGCAACTCTTGACCGTTTCTTGCGAACCATGGTTCGCCGATATTGTAAACTACTTAGCCACCGGCTTGATACCTAACGATTGGTCGAAACAGGATAAACTTCGATTCTTGTCCCAAGTAAAGCATTTTTACTGGGATGAACCTTATCGTTTTAAATACTGTTCCGATCAAATCATTCGTCGGTGTGTGCCGGAAAATGAGGTTAAAAGTGTGTTGTCTTTTTGCCACGATCAAGCATGTGGCGGGCACTTTGGCCCAAAGAAGACAGCCGAGAAAGTTTTGCAGTGTGGTTTCTATTGGCCACGACTCTTCAAGAATGCATATGAATACTGCAAGACTTGCTCCCGGTGCCAACACTTGGGCCGGATATCGCGGAGAAACGAAATGCCGCTCCAACCAATTTTGGTTGTGGACATTTTTTATGTTTGGGGTATAGACTTCATGGGACCATTTCCTAACTCTTTTGGAAATGTGTATATTCTTTTGGCTGTTGACAACGTTTCAAAGTGGGTCGAGGCTGTGCCTAGTCGAACGAATGACAACAAGGTTGTCGTTCGATTTCTTAAAGAACACATCTTTTCTCGATTTGGACACCCTCGCGCGATAATAAGTGATAATGGTTCTCACTTTTGCAATAGGACTTTTGAGTCCTTAATGCGCAAATATTCTATCACCCATAAGCTGTCAACACCATATCACCCTGAAACATGTGGGCAAGCCGAGGTCTCTAATCGGCAAATTAAGCAAATCTTGGAGAAAACGGTATCTAAAAACCGTAAGGATTGGTCACTCAAATTGATCGATGCACTATGGGCTTTCCGTACTGCATACAAGACCGATCTTGGCATGTCTCCATACCGGCTTGTTTACGGGAAGGCTTGCCACCTCCCAGTAGAAATTGAGCACAAGGCATTTTGGGCTATCAAAGAGCTAAATTTATCTTTAGGAGATGCGGGAAGCAACCGAAAGCTGCAGTTGAATGAACTAGAAGAGCTGCGGGATGAGACATATGATAATGTCATAATTGCTAAAAACCGAGCTAAGGTGTTCCACGATAAACACCTTTTGCGTAAAACATTTAAACCTGGTCAAAAGGTTTTACTCTATGATACTCGGTTACATTATCACCCTGGCAAGCTCCGTTCTAGATGGAGAGGACCTTTTGTAGTCTGCACCGTTTATCCGCACGGTGCGGTTGATCTTGAAAATCCAAAAGACGGTACTTTATTCAAAATGAATGGGCATCGATTGAAACCGTTCTTCACAGCGGACCCATCGGAGGAGCTCCTGTTTTTGCAGGAGCCGATCTACACTGATTAATTTTCCTCCACTTTCACCCCCGAATTTCCAATCACCTTTTTCCAAAACATTATTTCAAATAAGTTTGGAGGTGTGTATAATATGTAAATATAATTGCCGACATTATCGACCCACTTGGTGCAGCATGACAGTGAGGACACTGTCCAGTTTAAGTTTGGGGGTATGCTCGATAAGTTTTCTTTCTTTGCATTCATATGTATATTTTTGCATTGCATCTTAATATAAAAATCATAAAAATTTGAAAAATTTGAAAAAAAAAATTTAGAAAATGAAAAAAAACATAAAAATTGAAAATTTTCAAAAATTATAAAAATTAATGTATTCAATTTTGGTTAATTGACTTGAGTTTGATAAATAGGTCAACTGGCTAGGAAAAACTAGATCTTAGACTTAGTAAATTAAAACCCCTAAAAATAACCTTCCTTAAAGTCTAACGGTAGAAAGTATATGTTTTTGTAGTTTATTTAGAAATAGGTAAATTTTGGGTTCACTTCTTGGGCTAAGTCGAAACGAAGGAAAAGTATTGATATTTTATTAGAGTACATGTTTGAAAAATAGTTCCTAGCTTAAGTCTAGACTCTGAAAATGTATACCCTACAAATTGCACAATCACGCATCTTGAAACTTGGAATAGTAGAGAAGACCTTGAAATGCTCTTGTCTAAAGTCCTTAGTACAATGAAAATAGAAAAAAAAAAGTTAATAAAAAAAAATGGACACTGGTTTTTGTGATTACTTAAGGCTAAAAAAAATAAAAAAATATTTAGCGAGGGTGCTTCATCACCTAGTGCCTTAGACCAACTGGTTTGGGAGTTACTGCTAAAGCCTTGGGTGTTGCAAAACTAGGAAATACGCTTTAAAGTGCTAACGCATCTTGTAATCAGTTGTTGGTACCTCAAGAAGTATTAACGGTCGCATGAAGGATGTGTAAGCGAAATTCAACAATTAATAAGTGCTTTGGACAATTGACAATAGTACGATTGCTTGATTTGAATTTCCAAGTGTAGGGGTGATATTTACACACACGTGGGGATATGTGATTAGAGTTTAGATAAGAGAAAGGAATGAAGAATAGAACTTGTATCTTTAGTAAAGTTGATAGAAAGTCCCGAGTGGAGATGGAACCTTAGAAGGAAAGCTTAGGAAATGCCGAAAGCTAAGTAAGTCTATAGAACATATATAATCTTTAGTTAAATGATGAGGAAGTGTGAAGAATATGGGTGGATAATTTACGGGTTGACGATAATAGAATTCCTTGTTAGAAAACCTAATTGGAGAACAAAAGTCGAAAAGCCAAATTGATAGGATTTTGTGGGTAGTATCCGCTGAAAACTCTCAGGAGACAACACTCCTCCTACTAGGGACACCTAGAGGTTTAACGGCTTGTTGCACGAGCTCAGTGCAATCGCGTTTCCCTGCGAAAGTGCGGTTAGGTTAGATTTTTATCGAGATTAAAAAATAAGTTTGCGCGAGGACGAGCAAAAGATAAGTTTGGGGGTATTTGTTCATATCATAATATTGCATTTTACAATCCCCATTCTTACGCATTTTACAATAAAAACAGGTGCTTTTGACGCATGTCTGCTACATAGTACAGGTTACAGGTTCTTAGAGCAAAAACAGTGAAAAAGACAAAAGACGAAACAAAAGAAGGACTTTTGACCAACAAATAGGAGGATCCTAGTCAAACCTAGACGAAGAACAGTGCAAGGTCCAAAATGTCAAGGCAAACGGTTAAAAGACCGCTACAAGTTTTTCACTAAAAGATCTGGAACCAATGTAGAAGCCCAACAGAGAAATAAACCAAAGAATATATAAGCCCAGGAAGCCACAAACAAGCACAAAAAGTCTCAGCATCCAAGCTCACCAAAGGGCCGCGGATCCGCGGCCCAAGGCCTACCCATGCCGCGGTTCCGCGGCCGTCCTATACCCGTGCTTCGAGAAAATTTTACCAAAATTCTGTGGCGGCTCTGAAAAGATTTTCTAGGGGTATATTTGTAATTTTAGACATGCGAATCAACTATAGCCCTAGGGTTTCTATGTCCTATAAATAGAACCCAAACCCTTGTATTTTCCCATGCCTCTATTCATGAATAAAATTCTGTTTTCTTGAAGTTAGAGCGCATCAATCGTAAGTTGGTTATTTTTCTTGCCCTAGTTCTAGTTTCTTTTATATCTGCCTTAGGTAAATTATTTTCTCGCCCTAATTTAATTTAGTTTAGAATTTTTATTAACTAGCAATAGATGTTTCTTCTCTTTAATAAAAACAAAACAAAAATTATGTCTCTCTTTATTTTCCCAATGAGCGAGTAGTTTCCTCGCTTGTTAGGGTTAGGAATAGGGAAAGATTTGAGAGATGAAGATCTCTCATCTCTTTTCTTTGCCAATATTTTATGAACATTAGAACTCCATGCATACCTTCCTATTCCGCTCCCTACAGCACTCTACCCTCGAGGTAACGGTGATCTGTAGTCTAAAGGCCCGGATTTTAAGGTTTTCCATGGAGGTTAGGGTAAAGATTAATAAAGGAAGGATAAGGATCTAGAGGAAGAACAATCTTCCCAATCATCCTAATCCCCTTTACAAATATTTACCATAACACTAATATGATATATTTAATTTAAGGCATTGGAAAGAGATGTAGATCTTTGTTTACCAAATTTTCCCTAAACCTAATCCTAGCAAGTTTCTAATCCTAGTACCACACAACTTCAATTTTTAGGTTTAATTATAAGACCAAACACCATTTGGAATCAGCTCGTAAGAACTTAAAGAAGATTTACTACATCCCTGTGGACCAACCCGTATTCACCGGCTAGCTTCATGCGACGCCGTTCTTGATTGTGGTAATAGATAGTTTTTGACATACAAATCAAATGGCGATCTGGAACCTTATCTTAATACATTGAAAACAAATATGCGTTGAAAAATTTGGATGCAACATTTTTACTGGGATGAACCTTATCTTTTTAAATTTGGAGGTGGTAAATTTCCAACCGCCTCCTCATATATTGAAAATTTTGGAGCTAACGGAAAACTAGCTATCGGTTCAGCAGGTTGCATAAGGGCGGCCACGGACGCTTCCACATTCCTAACCATTTTGTTTGTTGCAGCGATATACGCCTCCAACGACTCTTCCAAACTAGACTTGGGTGGTAAGGAGGTTTCAGGAAAAGATTCGAAATAGTGTGGATATGCAAAACTCCCAACAGGTTGTGTAGAATCAATGTCTAGTGAAGGTAGGAAAGTCGGGTAAGACTGGTAGGAAGTGGGTAGTTGGGCAGGGATAGGGTCAACATGTGGATAAAAAGGTGAATAATCGTGCGGGCCCCTAAAACTAGATGAGTGGAGAGGGGTGAAAGATCGGCTGCGAGATTGAGCAATATGCTCAGCAATGGACATCGGCTTAGGAGTGACAGAAGGACTCGAAAAAGTGGTGTCAACATATGGAGGTGGTAAAGGTTTACTTTGTTGACACAAAGTGGGTTGAAAAGTCGAACTGTTTCTCCTAGACGCCTCTATTTGATCTTTCAAAGATATTTTAGGGAAGGAAGGATCGTCTTTAAATTGACCGAACAAATTGACGTACGACGCAAAATTAGGTTCGGGATACCAAAGTTCGGCAAGTGATTTATTATGTGGGGTACCAATGTTAGAAGAAGGGGAAAAGAAAGACGGTTGGTTGGTGCAAGGATTTATTTGCGGCAAAAGTTTTCAAGTTTTCTAATACTAATTTTCCTTTTTCTTTTTCTTTATTTGAAAATTGTTGCAAAAAGATTTTTAATTAAAGATATGCAACCGAAAAATATTACTTGCAATCAGTTATTATTTTAAGCATATCACAAAGAATTTTTATTTGGAAAAAATTGTTGCAAAAAGATATTCGAGAAAAGATATACAACAAAAAAAATTACTTGCAATCACTTTCTATTTTAAACGAGACGCACAAATCCTGCACAAGATTGTTATTTAGAAGGGAAAATATTTTTATACCGCACAGAATCCTGCAGGAATTTTCAGAAAAGATATTTCAAAAATTACAGAGAAGAAACAGAGGACTTACAGAGGTTTTTTTTTTTTAACCGCTCTTCCGACTTTTTTGGGGAACCGATCCTTCACCCCCACCGTTGAACCGCCGCAAAGAGCACCCTACGACCGCGGAACCGCCGCTGGTTTGTCACTTCGACACCGGTTTATTTTATTTTTTTGCTCTCCAGATCACTGCGGTTCTTCTTGTTTCGCTTTCTGGAAATTTGCAGATCCGTCTCGATTGTATATCCTGCAAGATCCAAACAACAAAGTACCCTTTCCAAAAATAACAGATGGTATATTTTTATATTTTTTTTGTGATTTTTCAGATTTTTATGATTTTTTTAATTTTGATTAACCCGAAATTGCAAAAAGGAAATAACACGCAGCGCCATTTGATTTGTATCAAAAACTAACTATTACCGCAATCAAGAACGGCGTCGCTTTGCAGCTAGCCGGTGAGTACGGGTCGGTCCACAGGGATTTTTTGAATCTCCTAATCGCGCTAACGAGTTAATTCCGATGGGTGTTCGGATTGATTATTAAATCTAAAAACCTAATTATTCTATACTACGATTATCTAGATCTAGTCTTGCTAGGGTTAGGTTTAGGGATGGTTTGGAAATGCAAGTAAATCTCAACGCTTTCTATACCCAATTTAGGATCGAAGAGGAGTTATGGTAATTATCAATAAAGGGGATTAGATCCATTCGGGAAGGTGTTCCTTCCTCTAGGTTCTTGTCCTTCCTTTAGAGATCCTTACCCTAACCTCCATGGAAAACGCGCGCAACCGGGCTTTTACACTACGGTATCACCGCTACCTCGAGGGATAGGGTGCCGTAGGGCGCGGTGTGTGCGTGTATGCATGGAGTCCTATTGTAAATATATAATGGGTAAGAAAGGGATGAGAGATCTCATTTCTCAAAAGCCTTCCCCAAAGCTAACTCTAAATAATTATCTACGGCAAGAAATTGAATCTACCTAGGGCAAAGAATTGAAATCTAAACTAGAGCAATTAATTTAAACTACTTACAGATGGCTCTCTCCAATCATCAACGCAGGTTTGTCAGATCTGAATTCATGAATTGAAAAGAGACACCGATGCTCTCCATAAAGAATTCTGAATTTATTATTAAAAGGAGGCATGAAAAGAATACAATGATTTGGGCTTCTATTTATAAGACATAGAAACCCTAGGTTACAATTGATTTGCATGTCTGCATTTACCAAAATATCCTTAGGAAGACCTAGTCAAAGTAGACTCCAAGCTTTGGTAAAATTTTATGTCTGGAAATTTTGGAACTGATTCTGGGCTTCTTGGGCTTTTTTTATTTCTTTGGATCTTTATTCAATTTGGCTTTTCTATTTCTTCCAGATCTCCCCAGTGAACAATTGCAGTGGACTTTTAACCGTTTGCTTTGTAATCTTGGACCTTGCGTTGCCTTGTACTGATCTTTTGTGTAGGCTTGATTAAGATCCTTCTATTTGTTGGTCAAAGTCCCTTTTTTGTATCGTCTTTTTGTCTTTTTCACTGTTTTCGCTCCAAGAACCTGTAACCTGTAATATGTAGCAGACATGCGTCAAAAGCACCTGTTTATTTGTAAAAAGAATAAGAATGGGGAATATAATAATGCAATATTATGGTATGAACAAATACCCCCAAACTTATCTTTTGCTCGTCCTCGAGCAAACTTATTTTTTATTCTCTACAAAAATCTAACCGCACATTCGCAGGGAAACGCGATTGCACTGAGCTCGTGCAAGAAGCCGTTAAACCTCTAGGTGTCCCTAGTAGGAGGAGTGTTGTCTCCTGAGGGTTTTCAGCGGATACTACCCTCAAAATCCTATCAATTCGGCTTTTCAACTTTTGTTCTCCAATTAGGTTTTCTAGCAAGGAATTCTATTATCGTCGACTCATAAATTATCCACCCATATTCTTCACACTTCCCTATCATCTAACTTAAGATTATATATGTTCTATAGACTTACTTAGCTTTCGGCATCTCTTAAGTTTTCCTTCTAGGGTTCCATCTCCACTTAGGAATTTTTATCAACTCTATTAAAGATACAAGTTCTATTCTTCATTTCTTTCTCTCATCTAAACTCCAATCACATATCCCTACGTGTGTGTTTAAATCACCCCTACACTTGGAAATTCAAATCAAGCAATCATACCCCTGTCCGTTGTCCAAAGTACTTATTAATATGTGAATTTTTAAATGAAATTTGCTTACACATCCTTCATGCGACCGTTAATACTTTTTGAGGTACCAACGACCGATTACAAAATGCGTTTGCACTTTAAAGCGTAATTCAAGGACGAGCAAAAGATAAGTTTGGGGGTATTTTTTCATATCATAATATTGCATTTTACAATCCACATTCTTACGCATTTTACAATAAAAACAGGTGCTTTTGACGCATGTCTGCTACATAGTACAGGTTACATGTTCTTGGAGCAAAAATAGTGAAAAAGACAAAAGACGAGACCAAAGAAGGACTTTTGACCAACAAATAGGAGGATCCTAGTCAAGCCTAGACGAAGAACAGTGCAAGGTCCAAAATGTCAAGGCAAACGGTTAAAAGACCGCTACAAGTTTTTCACTAAAAGATCTGGAACCAATGTAGAAGCCCAACAAAGAAATAAACCAAAGAATATATAAGTCCAGGAAGCCACAAACAAGCACAAACAGTCTCAGCATCCAAGCTCACCAAAGGGCCGCGGATCCGCGGCCCAAGGCCTACCCATGCCACGGTTCCGCGGCCGTCGTATACCCGTGCTTCGAGAAAATTTTACCAAAATTCTGTGGCGGCTCTGAAAATATTTTCTAGGGGTATATTTGTAATTAGACATGCGAATCAACAGTAGCCCTAGGGTTTCTAGGTCCTATAAATAGAACCCAAACCCTTGTATTTTCCCAGGCCTCTATTCATGAATAAAATTCTGTTTTTTTTAAGTTAGAGCGCATCAATCTTAAGTTGGTTATTTTTCTTGCCCTAGTTCTAGTTTCTTTTATATCTGCCTTAGGTAAATTATTTTCTCGCCCTAATTTAATTTATTTTAGAATTTTCATTAACTTGCAATATAAGTTTCTTCTCTTTAATAAAAACAAAACAAAAATTATATCTCTCTTTATTTCCCCAATGAGCGAGTAGTTTCCTCGCTTGTAAGGGTTAGGAATAGGGAAGGATTTGAGAGATGAAGATCTCTCATCTCTTTTCTTTGCCAATCTTTTATGAACATTAGAACCCCATGCATACCTTCCTATTCCGCTCCCTACAGCACTCTACCCTCGAGGTAACGGTGATCTGTAGTCTAAAGGCCCGGATTTTAAGGTTTTCCATGGAGTTTAGGGTAAAGATTAATAAAGGAAGGACAAGGATCTAGAGGAAGAAAAATATTCCCAATCATCCTGATCCCCTTTATAAATATTTACCATAACACTAATATGATATATTTAATTAAAGGCATTGGAAAGAGATGTAGATCTTTGTTTACCAAATTTTCCCTAAACTTAATCCTAGCAAGTTTCTAATCCTAGTACCACACAACTTCAATTTTTAGGTTTAATTATAAGACCAAACACCATTTAGAATTAGCTCGTAAGAACTTAATGGAGATTTACTACATCCCTGTGGACCGACCCGTATTCACCGGCTAGCTTCATGCGACGCCGTTCTTGATTGCGGTAAATATTTTTTGATCGACAAAACCTCTCTTAATTCCAAAGATAAGTTTGGGGGTATTTGTTCATACCATAATATTGCATTATTATATTCCCCATTCTTATTCTTTTTACAAATAAACAGGTGCTTTTGACGCATGTCTGCTACATATTACAGGTTAAAGGTTCTTGGAGCGAAAACAGTGAAAAAGACAAAAAGACGATACAAAAAAGGGACTTTGACCAACAAATAGAAGGATCTTAATCAAGCCTACACAAAATATCAGTACAAGACAACGCAAGGTCCAAGATTACAAAGCAAACGGTTAAAAGTCTACTGCAATTGTTCACTGGGGAGATCTGGAAGAAATAGAGAAGCCAAGTTGAATAAAGATCCAAAGAAATAAAAAAGCCCAAGAAGCCCAGAATCAGTTCCAAAATTTCCAGACATAAAATTTTACCAAAGCTTGGAGTCTACTTTGACTAGGTCTTCCTAAGGATATTTTGGTAAATGCAGACATGCAAATCAATTGTAACCCTAGGGTTTCTATGTCCTATAAATAGAACCCAAACCCTTGTATTTTCTCAGGTCTCTATTCATGAACAAAATTCTGTTTTCTTGAAGTTAGAGCGCATCAATCGTAAGTAGATTATTTTTCTTGCCCTAGTTCTAGTTTCTTTTATATCTGCCTTAGGTAAATTATTTTCTCGCCCTAGTTTAATTTAGTTTAGAATTTTTATTAACTTGCAATAGATGTTTCTTCTCTTTAATAAAAACAAAACAAAAATTATGTCTCTCTTTATTTCCCCAATGAGCGAGTAGTTTCCTTGCTTGTTCGGGTTAGGAATAGGGAAGGATTTGAGAGATGAAGATCTCTCATCTCTGTTCTTTGCCAATCTTTTATGAACATTAGAACCCCATGCATACCTTCCTATTCCGCTCCCCACAGCACTCTACCCTCGAGGTAACGGTGATCTGTAGTCTAAAGGCCGGATTTTAAGGTTTTCCATGAAGGTTAGGATAAAGATTAATAAAGGAAGGACAAGGATCTAGAGGAAGAACAATCTTCCCAATCATCCTAATCCCCTTTATAAATATTTACCATAACACTAATATGATATATTTAATTAAAGGCATTGGAAAGAGATGTAGATCTTTGTTTACCAAATTTTCCCTAAACCTAATCCTAGCAAGTTTCTAATCCTAGTACCACACAACTTCAATTTTTAGGTTTAATTATAAGACCAAACACCATTTGGAATTAGCTCGTAAGAACTTAAAGGAGATTTACTACATCCCTGTGGACCGACCCGTATTCACCGGCTAGCTTCATGCGACGCCATTCTTGATTGCGGTAAATATTTTCTTTACAATGATTTAGAGTTCCTATTTATAGAGGATAGGAAACCTTAGGTTACAATTGATTCGCACGTCTACATTTACCAAAATATTCTTAGGAAGACCTAGTCAAAGTAGACTTCAAGCTTTGGTAAAATTCTATGTCTGGAAATTTTGGAACTGATTCTGGGCTTCTTAGGCTTTTTATTTCTTTGGATCTTTATTCAATTTGGCTTCTCTATTTCTTCCAGATCTCCAGTGAACAATTGCAGTGGACTTTTAACCGTTTGCTTTGTAATCTTGGACCTTGCGTTGCCTTGTACTGATCTTTTGTGTAGGCTTGATTAAGATCCTTCTATTTGTTGGTCAAAGTCCCCTTTTTGTGTCGTCTTTTATCTTTTTCACTGTTTTCGCTCCAAGAACCTGTAACCTGTAATATGTAGCAGACATGCGTCAAAAGTACCTGTTTATTTATAAAAAGAATAAGAATGGGGAATATAATAATACAATATTATGGTGTGAACAAGACCCGGCAGGAGGTTAAGTATAGCGTCGTTCTAAACTAGATTTAGAAGTGCACGTATATATTATTCTGTCATAGGGTTGTTGTGGTCAGTGGGAGCAGCGGAAGTATAGTGGGCAAGAAGCTTATGTCTATTTATAGACTTGAGCAGTAATGGATCTGTTAAGAAGGTAGTAGAGTGTGATGTCCCAGTATTATGGATATCATACACAAAGTAGGAAGTAAAATTCCTATACTACGATCGGTTGTACTGTGGTCGTCACACAGTTATTTCTCCAGACTGATATGGATATAATATCAGACATTCTGGTTTCTAGATCTATGGTTTTTAACTGGATTTGGGTATTTTCCCAATATGGGTACTTTGACTGTATTCTAATGGTTTTTAGAATAGATGACTCCTGGCATGGTGGTATATCTGCAGGTAATGGAGTCACCCTCTCTAAAGGTGTCTTACTGACTAAAGGGGAGAGGGATGTGCACGATTGGCAAATCACTTGCTTAGGCAATTGAGTCAATCATGGGATGTCAAGTACCACACCAGATGTTGTTTTTGCACTAGATGCAATAAGTTTGTATTAATCCAATCCTGGAGAAACATAAGGAGGCAGTTTTAGAACATAAGTGGATGTTCTACGGATTTGATGACGGCAGCCTCCTTCGGGAGACGGTTATCATTCCAGGCTTCAAAGGTGACATGGATGACAGAGTGATTGTCAGAGTTGTAGTTTTTCCTATGACGAGGGGCAGTATTATGGACAGGTGGTCCAAGAGGATACTGTGGGAGGCATGGTGCTGGATACTAATTAGGTTCAGTTATCGATACAGTCTAAGAAGTTTGGACTTGGAGTTCATTTATGAACTAGGTCCCATCAGGTTTCCAAACATATTCTAAGACATGTATTACTCAATTCGGGAGATGGTTTTCTCCGCGAACTTGAGATAAAGAGAGACATAGAAAGAAACATCAGGGCGGATCCACTCACTGAGGCTATTTCTCGAACATAATAGTTTTACGAACGGGCTTTGTGAAACTGATTAGTAGAGGAGTTGGATGTTCGATATCACACGGGCTGTGAGTATGCGACATCGCAATAATTATCCTTAAGTGCAAGTGGGAGATTGTTGGATATAGTGCCCTCAAAGTCAATTATTGGATCGCAGGTACGTGATTGCAATGATTGAGGAGGACCTATGCCGGTAGGACAATCTTACTCGAGATGATAGTATGCTATCTGGTTTGCCTTTATCAGTCGTGTACATGTTCAGGTGACTGATTACATGTTACACGTTGATGGAGCCCTTAGGATTTTGCTTGACTACCAACAACATGAGGGCGATCATATACGTGAGAGTTGGGTAGTCCATAAGCACATCCTTAATTGTTGTCCCTAGTCGTAGGAGTTTCGAGACAGGGCATCGATACTCCGGAGTAGACTAGTGTATACAGTCGTGACCCCGACGAGGGGCGGTGGCAGGTCTCACAAGCCACTGGTGTCAGTTGGATCACCTAAGATGTATACAGGTGCTCATTGGGTTATGAGTACACCGGACAGGACTCACCGGGAACCTGCTCGTTGGTATTATACATATCGTCAGATAGCAGTTCCCTGGTGACATGTGTACAGGTTAGTTCATCGACCTGAGGTCGTCATTTGTCTCGTGTGAGTTCCCACTGTGCTTTGATTTCTACCCTACCACAGCTCAAAGGAGTCGTGTAAACAGGTAGTTTTTGGTTACAGTCCCGAGCCACATGGAGGCACGTGAGCGGATCGGCGGGGGATTCGTCTCTCCGGGTATTGGGGGTGGAGATCGCGTTGTGTCTAGGAAAGCCATTACACCAAGTCCTTGGCCAAGACAGGTGATAATTACTGGTAGGTACTCCGGTAGTTTCTCAGGGTGTTCAGGGCTTGTCTCCGACACGACTTATACCGCTATTGGGGGTCTGACGTTACTAGCCCCCTAGGCCGGATATGCGATACTCATAGACGAATGGACCAGACTGTATATACATTGTCACTGTTAGGCTCAGTAAGGTTTCCGGATGAGTTCTCTCATCGGCCTCTCTTAAGGACAGTACATGGGCAGCCATTACGCACAGCTAGTGCCGCTGACGGCTTGTGGATAAACCCACTGCCAGGGTACTGACGAGTCATTAGAGTCCCCCACAGATAGTTTCCCAAGTTCGGGCGAAACGTTGTAGAGGCCGTATGGTTTTATGGCGGGGTTCGGAAAATGCACGTGCGTTTACACACGTGTCATATTTCGGGCAGATAATACTGGCGGGCTTTGGTTTAAGCCGGATCGGAGTATTATACTAAGTAGATATAATATCTTTGTCTCAGTTGCATTTGTATTCGATCGTAATACAAATGCGGGTATATTTATACAGTTACGGGGTTATCCTGAAATTCGTTTCGGGGTCGCTTTTGGAAGTTGCCAGTTTCCAGTTTTCTATCAGCCGTATTTAACATTCGGTTAAATGCGGATTTATCTTTTCTTGAGATGAGTGTGGAAGTTTCTAGAAGAGGTGACTAGGTTAGAGTGGTGTTATTGTTTCATTGGTTGCATTTAATGAAAGGATGACTAAGGTTATGAGTCATTGTTTTCATTAATGCATTTTGTAAAGCTTAAGATATTTCTTCGTGATATTTTTGTGAGAAGCTTTTTTAATGGTCACCACTTGCTCCTACCATCACCCCCCTCCTTATATATGGCCGGCCCCTCCCTTCCTCCTCACTCACTCACTTGATTAGAAAAAAGATGATAGATTTTGGTTCATGAAAATTTGTATGCTCATTTCTCATTTACCCGATTCCAAAAAGGTAACTTCAATAACCGTTCGTCCATGGCTTTGGACGTAACGAGACAAAGTGTTCTACTCTTTCTCTACATCATCTTGGTCGTCTCTTCTAGCAAACTTGACGATCGTGTTGCCTCAAGTCAGAGGCGGGAGCCCGTTTAAAGATCCGATGACGTGGTGCCACCTGGACGCGAAGATCGGAGATCGACGAGATCGGAGCAGCCGCAACGGAGCGTGGGATGATGGTTAAAGAATGGAAGACTCGGATCATTCGGTATAACCTTTCTACCCTCTTTATAGTTTGTTAGTTTCGCTTTAATGGCAGATCCGGGTTATAGTACGCGATAGCGCCAGTTGTAAAAGTTTTTGTTCCGCATTTGGCGTCTGTTGACGGCCGGGGCGCTACCGTGGACTTACACGTACTGCTACTGTCTTCGGCCATGGTCAATCCGAAGTCTCTCACACAGACTCGAACTCACGAACTCAGTATCCTCATCACTCTGTAGAAGATCTCTAGCCGAACATGTCCTCGGGAACTCGTTCCAACCATCGGAGGAATACTCAATACTCATCCGTTCTCGATCAACTCACAACGCATCTGGGTGAGGTCCTCTATCCGAAGCCGGTCAGCTTACTAGTCTCCTATCACATGGTATCCGGACGACGTTAAAATTTTCGATCGAGTCATCGAGGTCCCAAAATTTCCCGAAGGCTCAACACCTGAGCACGGTCTAAAAATATCTGGTACATACCACAGTACCTCTGGACCAACCGTAGAAGGGCAAACCCAAGCCTTACCGATGACACCGCTAAACTGCTGCAAACCCTAAGGTTCAAAAGCGATTCCATAGTCAACATGTCGAGTTAGTGTTTCATTCTTCTAGAGGGTCCACAGAATTACCAGCATGTTCCTCCGAACACTTTAAAATTGGGAAAAATGCGTTTCTGACACTCGATCGAACTTTTTAACTTCGCCTAGCCGACATGCGAATACCCTCCGTCCGCACGCTAAAGAATGCCTCAATCCTCCAGGAAAGGCGATACATCGGCGGCCATCTCTGGATCGGTCTGCTCTAGATCTGAGTAAGACTCTCCATACTGAAAATCTTCAACTCAACTGGGCCTGCGTCGGGGCATCAATCTGACGAATCACCTTCGTCTCTCAACTCGGGATAGACTAGCCATCATCTGTCGCATTCTTCCTGGATGCTCCGGCGATCTCAGCTTGTAAGCTCAAGAAGTGACATTCCATCAATCTCAGCAACAGATGGATCATCTGTCTGCACGGTAGGCGACATCAAAATCTCTGAGGTATGCTGTATATCAACAGTCCTCTCGCAACTGGCAGCTCTATCAAGGGCCCGATCATCTGGTGCAAGACCAAACACCCGCCTCATTCGAGAGGTCACAACATAACACTACATCGAGACGTTCCCATGTCACCAGAAAACACAATAGTCAACCCTCGTACCAGACGAGCTCTCCCTGACCGCAACATTAGCAGCAGCTCAATCTGCGCTCAAACCATGGTGACAGGAACCTCAATCGAGTATCGAAGAGAGCAGATCAACGACAAGAAAGGAAACGACAGATCCATAATGGATACATGATCATAAGAAGGAACAACATCAATAGGAGTATGATCATGGAAGCGAATAGAATCAAGAATCTCAAATGGATGTATAATCATGGGTACGAAGACAATCATAGATCTCAAAAATGTACATCCTAAGGTTTCTTAAGTGGAGTATCGTAACGTAAATATGCCGCGAAACATACGTACGGTACGTCACTCTACTCAAGCTACCTACTCCATCAATCAAGGTCAGCCTATGAAACGAAAGTTCGGGTCTAATACCCCCACCTCCCGTTCAAGTCTAAGTTCCGTAAGGTCAAGCCTAGGTTCCGAAATACATACCCTCCCTAGACTCCACATAGTCAAACATAGACTCGAACCAAGGTTAAACCTAGCGCTCTGATACCAACTTTGTCATGACCCGAAATATTAGCTCGTGACCAGCACTTGAATCATGCAACATCTAAAGGCATAACGGAATTCAAGTAAGCTGAAAACCCAGAAATCTAAACCTTTTTAAGAAAATAAAAGATGTGAAGTTTTGAAATAAAGGTATAATGAAATCAATTTTTCTTGATGCATATAAAAGGAACATGAAAATGCAAGTGGATTATGCAAGTTTAAAAACATGTTTCGTCTTTTTGAAAATTTGGGCAGCACCTCCTTTGTATATTTTGATCAAAAACCACATATACAAGATAATGATAAAGGCATCCCCAAGCAGGAGCTAGCTCTTCGCCAAACGCCGGATCACAACCACGCAAGACAATATATATAAGTATACGACGCCCAACGACGAAGATTACCATAAAGATTAAAGAAAAGCAAGACATAAAAACCACAAGTAGCGGAAAACCCTTCAGTCTAAGACACGCAACCACAATCCCACTAAGTCCCATTACTTATACAATTTACTAATTTTGATTGATGGAGTTGACTAGATACAATATGAAATATAGATACAAGAGCGGGTACGATACAAATGTCCCACCTATCAATGCAAAACACCCGAATGCAACTGTGTGCCAGCGAAACCGCTATTGATCCAAGCGGTCAACCTGCAAGAACTGTGGCACAACGGGGGTGAGTTGCCAACTCATGAATAGAAAAATATCTACAAGTAAAAATCGAATAAACAACGACTCCTAGGTCAACTATATCATAAAGGTAATACTATGATATCTAGGGTGACCGGGTCATCATATGTGCCAACAATGTAAACAATACCTATATGTATGCGGATATAATCCAACAATATAATCAATGTATGTATGCATGTGGATCTCTTCCAACCATATAATCAATGTATGTATGCATGTGGATCTCATCCAACCATATAATCAATGTATGTATGCATGTGGATCTCATCTAACCATAATCAATGTCTATGTGCTAGTAAGTATGAGGATATAAATCAACGGTGTCTCTCGCGACACATCAAAATCATGGAACCTGGGTGTCCAACATCGACACTCGAAACATCATGAAAACCGTGTCCAGCATCGACACGTAAATCCTCATATATCGGGCTCCGTCAGTCCGGATCGGCCCAAGGGCTCCGTCTGCGGAATCGGCCCTCGGCCCCGGCAGTACGGGTCGGCCCGTATCCATCTCTCGTCTCTGGTCAGTATACTCCGGATAACCGCCAGGTCCAACCAATCACCGGTAGGTAGTAGTCCCTCTGCCAGGCTCACCGTCCACTGCACAACGATCCGTTCTCGCCCCGGGGTACCATACCGGGTCCACCATGTACCCGCAATCGGCCTCATCCGCCTCCTCGAATCGGGTTTCACATGTCGCTCTCAGAACCGAGAAAACACATGGTGGACGCACTGAAATATCATATCAAGAGAGACCGGGTTTTTAAAACAACACATAATCTCTTTTAAAATGTCCACGGTTCTCAAATCCAGAAATCTCATGAAAACAGCATATCTCAATGCGTAAAATCATCGAGCATGATGTATGCGACATATAATAGAAATGTGAGCATATCCATGTATCATGCAACATAAAACAATGATATGCACATATCGAAGGAAAACCGCTCTTTTAAATAAATCCAGTTTTAAAATATATCATGCGGTTCCCAAATCTCCAAAATCGAATGCAATACCGTATAAAGGTGCATATGTGTATATACGCAAGTATGGACGTACAAATGTGTATGTCCGCAAGTATGGTGTACAATATGTATGTACGTAAGTATGGTGTACAATACGCAAGTATGGTGTACAATATGTATGTACGCAAATATGGTGTATAATATGGATGTGCGCAAGTATGGTGTACAATATGCATGTGCGTAAGTATGGTGTACAATATGCATGTACGCAAGTATGGTGTACAATATGCATGTGCGCAAGTATGGTGTACAATATGCATGTGCGCAAGTATGGTGTACAATATGCATGTACGCAAGTATGGTGTACAATATGTATGTGCGCAAGTATGGTGTACAATATGCATGTACGCAAGTATGGTGTACAATATGTATGTGCACAAGTAGGGTGTACAATATGTATGTGCGCATGTATGTTATACGAAGAGTCATATCATGATGCAGCAATCCTACTGTGTAATGACATGGCAATTATCAATGATGAAGTGTGTGAGCCTACAATCTGAGTACGTGTAACATACGCATCATCGATAATGGTGCAGGTGTACAATCACAGGTATAAGTAATGCAATGCGAATAACATGAATGCAGCATAAGGTAAATCATATGCAAATGCTGACGGGTATACGTATATAACATGACCGAGTCGGGGAATCTATCAATCGGAATTCAGCCTAACAATATCGCGTACGGTATAATCCATCGTACGTACACCTCTAGTCAAGGGTAAGGATCAATCATCAAGTCAAACTCATCAAGCACGGAAAATCATCGTACGGCGGTATTAAGCTATAAGGGATCCTATCAACCTATAAGACGAGGAGGGTACGGATCTAACGCCTCGTACGGCTATCACTCACGATTCACCACATATATAAATATCTCTATATACCTATGTCCCAGGTCACATCCGCAACAATCTCATATCAGGGGACCGGCAGGGTATAAATCATCTCAATCGACTCGCATCCGTATACCAACATATCACCAAATCATCATATCGCATCATATATTCTTTTCATCGCATTTGTATCCCACATTAAGTCAATACTACAAATACATTCTACCTTTACTATAAGCATAAGTATCTAATCTAACATACACACCCGAACCATACAAACAATTTTTGAAAGATGCGAATCGTAGTTTTGAAAGTAGGGGCTACGGATGACACATCTATGTCGACTATCTAGTCCTATAGTACCCTAAACGGCAATATCATCAATTATCATCCTCAAATCCCGTCATCATATATTAGCCGTATCATATCACATCTAACTATCATTTAGCTTCTAATATAGTTTCTCTAAGTATCATTTAAGTCTATCATTGGTTTTCTATTAAAGGTTTCATTAATTATAAACTATATATAAATCGGTTTCCATCAAAGTGTGCGGAGGTGCTATACGCCATCCACCCGACTTCCCCCATGGATATAGATCCACTCACCTTGGTCCTCGATTGCCGAAGTCGATGACGCCACGCTCCATCGCCTCGGAATCCATGCGAAGGTACCTACATATATAACACAATCGCAATGCGCATTAAAATCCAAGTCAAAACCGAAACGACACGCTAAAGGCCTATAGGTTAGAACCTATGGACCAAGTCTTCGAAACCACCAAACAACCCTCGATATCGCCGTACAAACGTTAAGTGATCGAGGTAAAACACAATACTAAAAATCCAGAATTCAAAATACAAGAAACAAAACCCCAAATCAAAATAGCAACTCTTGAAAAAGGTCCCAGATTTTACCCTAGGTCAAATTAGCCAATTTTGCATACAGGAGGGGTTTAGTTTACTGGAGATGGAGCTACAGACGAAGAACGAACCAAATACAACCCACCCTGGCCGTAAATTGCGGCCAGATGGAATAAATCTGCGGCCTAGTGTTGGGGTATGGGGCTAGGGTTTCAGTGGGGGGTCCTAGGTTGCCTGCATGTATCACTGTCCTTGCAAAATAATTTTCAGGTCACCCGGGTGTTAGCAGATTACCAAAAACCATTACATTTCCCACAATTTCCGTATTTGCAGAATTTTAAAGTTCGTATTCCGGGGTTTTGTCTCTGGTTTGGTCCAATATGATATCACTAAAAGGGTTTTAAGGTCACTACTAATCTCAATCACACATCACAACTCAAGAATTCCATAAACCCTAACTAGAAATTTCCTACCCTCTCTAAACACCACTTAATCCTATTTAAACTTGAATAGAGGCTTAAGCAAAGAAAATACTATACTAATTGTGAAGGGATTACCTCATTTGACACTCATGAATCCTTTACAGCGCCAAAATGCAAACTTTCTTGGTCCAAGGTGTAGCTAGTGAGCTCATGCACAATTTTTGTGAAGTGGGGATGAGGTTTTGGTGTTGTTTTGATGGAGTTTTGGGGTTTTGAAGTGGAGGTGGAGGAGGGTGCTTCCATGAGAGGAAGGAGAAGAAGAAAGATGAAGATGATGAAGTGAGAAGCAATGGCCCATCACTATGGTTGACCCCTCACCCTCTCTCTCTCTCTCATACCCATCCATCTTGTCATCATTGTGTCCCCTTTTGACTTTTCTTTTTCTTTTCCTTTTCTTTTCTTTTCTTTAATTTATAACCATGCATGATAAAAAGAAGAAGCATGAAGGAAAAATGTAACAAGTGCTAAAAAAAAGACATGTGCATGTTTTGCACAAAACAAGCTTAATACCCGATAAGCGATATTTAATTGTGATTACCACTAATTAGCGTATAATTAATCATAAAAACATATAATTTGCATAATTCACATAAAACACCCTCTTTTAGTAATTTCTATAATTTTCCAAAAATTTTGTTTTTTTTCAATTTATCGGTATTTAATTATACCGCTCTATTAAAATATTCAATATTTTATTATTTAATTATAAAAATTCCCAAAAATAATATTTTCTTTTCTTTTGAAATGTTACAATGATAATTCGAACGGATTCAAATATCCATCCTTATGTAACTTAGCTAGTTGTGTCGTATTGATATGACCTAGTCTACAATGCCACAAGAAGAATTCGTTCATTTCTGAACTCTTCCCCTTGTGTGTGTTCTGTACATTAAGAACTGTAGTTTGATTTAGAACGTATATGCCATTATTTAACGAGCCTTATCCAATCAACTTTTGATTCAGGAAGATGTTCATAACATTATCCTGTACTACAAAATTATATCCTTCTTTACTTAATAAAGAAACTGATATAAGATTACATATCAGGGTCGGAATGTAATAGCATTCGTTCAGAATCAATGTATTACCATTTGGTAATACAAGGTGATATTCGCCAACTGCTTTGGCTGCAACATTTTCACCATTCCCTACTATTATGGAATGATCACCCTCTCCCAGTTCTCTACCTTTCCGTAGCCCATGTAACATATTACATATGTAGGATCCCGATCCGGTATCTAATACCCAGGACGTTGAGTGGACTGAGAAACAGTTCTCGATAACTAACACACCCATAGAAGATGCATCATCATGCTTATTCTTCGTTTGGGCGGCGTGAGAATCCGTATATTTCTCTATTCCCTTCTCAGTCTTATAACAATTATAAGAAAGAACGGAACCAACGTTTCCCTGCTCAGTATAACAAGCGGGTTCGGTCAATACATCTATATTATTATCTTGATTAAGGCCTGACATGGTCGCTACCTGGAGAGAGAGAGAAGAAAGCAATTTAGCGTATGCTCTTGCAAGATTAGATTAGTTATTATCTTATCTAATCAGGATGGCTCCCACTGTTTTCATCAAATCTTCCTTCAAACCCTAAAAGGTAAGACTAGCCAGGATTAATTACACATTACAAGTTCGCCAATCTTTCGGCCAGGCCAGTGTTGGTACTTTGAGGTAGGTTCCCCGTGCTTTCGCACGGACCTAATTAAAATAAATCTCGTTTTCCCAGAGGCATAACCCCGTTAACACCTTTCTAGACACCTACTTGATCAGCTAATTGTCATGTGTAAAACTCTCCCAGGAGTAACGTTTACTCACAGTGGGTATCGGGATCCAACTAACTCATAGAAGGTATGCAATCTCATTGCAAATTTGAACACTTGAAATTCCCGATAATACTTTTGCCCCTAACGTGTTATGACCTTGACGAAAGCCAACAAACTATAGTCCACTAGTCAAGTTCAACCCGTACATTTCATGATTGAATTAAACCCACCCGCACAACCCTTGACGAAAGCCAACAAAGGCGTACGACTACCCTAATCCAATCGCATCATATGCAGCAGATAAGCAGTAAGTAGCTACCGCACACTACGCCTTAACGAAAGCCAACAAACTTAGCACGAATACTAAATATTACTTATCTAAAATGTCGGAGAGCTACGACGGGTTTTTCAGAAAACCTTTCGCGTAACGAACTTGATATCGTTGTAGAAACAAGTGATCTTTGAAAAGGAGTGTTTTTAAGGCTTTTACTAGTTTCTCTAAAGAGTTCACTCTCGGTGAGGAGATCTCGGCTCTTTCCTTATCGAATAAGGTGCAGGATATTTCATAAATACCGCTATGAAAATCAATAACTATAGAAGTAATCAAAAACAAAACCGAGTGAGTTGTAGCATCTGCTAGTTTCGCTAAAGAGGTCACTCCCGGTGAAGGTATCTCGGCTCTTTCCTTATCGAATAAGGTGCTGGATATTCTACAAGGAATACTGTTCATATCAGAAAACTGTATTTTAATACCGTTCATTCGTTATCTATTTTGTTATATATCGGTACTATTAACCAGTGTCTGCTCGGTAATACAGATTACAGGTATCCATGACAAAATACTGGAAATACACTTAAAATCATGCATATATCATTTGTGAGCCGACACTGCAACCGGAACTGGAAATCAACCGATATCCCAAGAGTTATTTTGCAAACAAGTGTGTACACACTTTTTGGTCCAACACATTACAAGTGTGTACACAAGACTCTTGGAGCATGGACCATGATGGGGCAGCCATGAATCATGGCATAAGTAGGCATGGTGTGATGTGCATTGATGGTGCAATAAATGCAATAAAGTGTGTGTTGACTTAAAGATTCAAGTTTCCCTCCAAACTCTGAAGACAAACCAGGTTATTTTTTGACCAAGCAAACAACATCAAAGTGATGTGAGGGAACACACAAACCAACACACCAAATACGAGCCAGAGAGCTCGGATTTGACCCGAGCTCATACCTATTGTGGCCGGCCACTTTTGCTCAGAAGTCTCCCAGACTTCTGTGGGCCCCCCTTGCCACCACGACAACTCATTTTTATTGTTTGCTTATTTAGTTTTTGAGCCTATAAAAGCAGGCAGTGTGCAAAGGGTCAAGGGTCCAAATTTTCTCATTCATTTCATACATTGTGTAACTCTTTTGTTTCTTTAGTTTTTGTAAATAGCTTCCCCTTGAGTTCTTAACCTTCTCTTGATCTTGCAACCTCTTCATTGAGCTTGCAAGTTTAAGGGTTGGTTATTGATCTCAAGGGTTGTATCATTCTTGAAGATTAATAAAGTTCTCTTTTTGTGCCTTCATTCACCATGAGTTCTTTACCATCACTTGATCTTGCAACCTCTTAATTGAGCTTGCAAGTTTAAGTGTAGGTTATTGAGTCCATGTCTTGTGTTTTGATCTTTGGTTCTTAGTATTTTCTTTCTTGCAATTTTCTTTCTTGCTCTTTTACATTCATGCAATTTATTATCATGCTCTTTACATTCTTGCTATTTAAATTCCATGCACTTACTTTCTTGTGTTGCTCTTTTCATTTCTTTGTTTCTCTTTTCTTTGCTCTATTTGGTTGGTTGTTTTGATGATTGTGAATATGTGTTGTTAGGCAAAGAATACGATATTCTAAGTTAACGTTCCGTTTCTCATTTCCTTTTCCCGTATTTTCCATTGAAACTCCGCCCAAACCTTACGCAAGCACTCCGTTAGGCACCCTACCCTACCAAGTTATCGATGTTTCCTAACCGCGACTGGTTGCGTTCGGATTGGCCGGAGGCGTAAGCAAGAGACAAGAACGTACGGACAAGGGTCTATAAGCCGGATTCCATGAATACCGTGCTTAAGTACCCTAATCCACGTTGTTGCCGATTGCACTAGCTTCAATCGTTAAGTTCGGCTCAAAGGTTTTAGTACGGATTTCCTTAGCTTACACTATTTTATCTTTTCCTAACAACTTTATACATTGCATATAAACACATAGGATAGATACGAACAATTTCCGCCTTGCGCATTAACTCGTTAAAATAAGAACATAAAATGCTCCGTCTCCCTATGGATCGACCCGTGCTCATCGCGGCTAGCTGCAAAGCGACACCGTCCTGATCGCGGTTAAACTTTAGAACTCTTAAAACTCAACACGCCAAAAGAGTATGATCAAATACCGCTATGCAAAGCAAAAACTAGAGCTACCCTTTTTAAAATTTGATTCTACAACATCATTTAAGGTTTCTTTTCTTTCATTAATCTCATTAATGACGTCCCATCAATTATGCTTCCTAAGCATCACAGAAGAAACGAAAATACAACGTACGCTTATGCCATCCGCATTCGTCACAGTGTCCCGTTATGCACCGTTAGGTTACTTAACTAACGGCATAGCAGGGCGGGATTAGCATAGGTGCAAAACATAAGCAACGTTTATTATATATCATATATACAATAATAAAGCATTCGTCTCACGCATATAAAATGATCACATCACAGAATATCAGCAGCAGAAGATAACATATGAAATATTGGATATACTAGGAGGTCCGTGTTTTATTGTGAGCATGTATAAAACACGAATTCTATGGTGGCGATGAATAGCCAAACCCACATCCCTAGACCCCTACGAGAGCGGAAAGTAACCCTCCCAATTCTAGGGTTAGGAGACCCGGTCTCGACTCCTCGAGATGGCCTCCCATTGGACCCTAGAACCCGGTTGCTTGTGCTCTCCTCCTTGGGTCTATCCTAATGCGAAAAAGTAAATAATATACAATGGTGACATCATCCTCAACCCGGAAGTGCCCCAATAAAAGAATATTACATACAATGAATTTTACATGAATGAAAATGAAAAACTCTCATCTCACATAAAAAAAACCTGGCTATTCAAAACACGACGATCCAATATAACATATCATAGCAACACATAACATCACATGTAATCAACGTAAGTAAATATGCGTATCCCAATTGTCGTTGACATATACAACGAAACCGGTGATACACCACATATTACACTTACGGTCGCAGAAAAGAAAATGTCAAACTACAACATTTAGAATCCACAATCAACTTAGACATCATAAATCTGAAATATCGCATACTTCGCATTTCATGCCTAACTATATGAATTCCACATATTGTATCACATTCCATAAAAAGCTAGACGACGCTAAACATTCCGATCGAATCAACAAATACACAAAAATTCCCAAAAGCTCAACACTAGAGCGTAGTTTAAAAATACTCAGTACATGTCACAGTACCAATGAACCAGCCGTAGAAGGGCCAACCAATGCCTTACCTATGTAGGGTTCTTAGGCACACACTAGAGGTCTCACAAGGCATCAACCATGCCAATTTCAAAAAATCTAGGTGCCGAGAAACCCGACTACGGATCGTTGGCTAGAAATCTAGGCGAAAAAGAAATCTAGTTAACACTTAACTACAATAATACGGAAATACAACCTTTGTAGATCCGGTTCTCCACCTCCATAGCTCCGCAATGAGGTATCCTCGCTGTCCAAGTCGAACCCCGGGCTCTAGCGTCGGCTTCATCGGAGAATAGACGGGCTAGGTCATCGACGACATGCCGAAGATGATCTACGTCGAAGCATCGCAAGATCAAGCTCTCACTTCACCAAGTCAAGAAACTTGTGAAGAAAACACACTCTACTACTTGGCAAGAGGTAGAGGATGAAGAAATAGGAAGTGGGTAGACTTTAGAATTGGATTTCTCACTTGTTTCATCAATCCACCATTGATGAAGTCAAGCTTCTTCATGGAAGAAGAAGATGAAGATGAAGAAAGAATTATTATGATAAGTTAATTAAAAAGAAAAGAAAAAGGATACTTATCATAATAATAACCATGATTAGGTGTAGAGAATAGTCCATGGTTAATTGCAAGGGTTAGGGTTAAGCATGAGACAAAATGGTCACAAAGTCAAAGCTTCATGAAGCTTCAAAGAAAGAAACAAAACTTGCAACCATTTCATTTCTAATCTTTTCCAAATAAATAAATAAATAAATGATTAAGAAAAAGAAAACCCTAATCATCAATTTAACGATGGTTTAATCTTTACACTTAACCAAGTTAACATGTATCATCAAACATGATACATTCATTTGCACAAAAAGTATATCACATATACAACTTGTACAATCAAGTGAGAAAATCCATATAAAGTGAACCAATACTAGTTAATGCAAAGTTATATATCAAATATATAATTATACATTAAATCATTAAATCAACACTTGATTTAACGATCCGGTCATATCGCATATAACCGACTAGTATCCAATGTATCGGCTTATCGAATCAATCCTTGATTCGATAACTAGGTTATATCGCATACAACCATTCGATACATTCATCGCGAGAATAGAATACGGTATCACATACACGCATTATTCTCGGTCCCGCACATATCTCATATGCGCTCCTATTTCGTTTCGATTGAGCCAGGAAACCTCTGTGTAGGACTCTAAAGACTCGTCAATACGCCGGTAGCAGATGATGATCATATCAAACACCCACAAGCCGCAAGCGGTCTGCTAAACGTAACGGCCACCCGGGTATTGAGCGATCAGAAGATCGACGAGCAAGCCCGCTCACACTCCAGTGAATCCAACCAGTAACACTACCGTACAGTCCGGTCTGATCGTCTGATATGTCGCATATCTCGCCTAGGGGTGGTAAACGTCAGACCCCAATAGCTCGATAAGTCGTGTCGATATGAGGTCTATAACAATTCGAGAAACTACTGGTAACACTTACCAGTAAATCTCAGCAACCCTGGCCAGGGATTTCCTGTTATAGCCAATCGAACATAGCGCAACATCAACCCCCTATACCGGGAGAGACGAATCCCCTCCTATCGCTCATTGCCTCCATGTGACACGGGACTGTACCCAAAAACCACCGTTTTGCACGCCCTCTTGGACGTGGTAAGATGGAAATCAAAGCACAGTGGGAACCACACAAGACTCTATGACGATCTCGGGTCAACAGACTACTCTGTACCAGTGTCACCAGAGAACTGCCATCTGACGTAAGGTATAATACCATCTGGGAGTTCTCGGCGAGTCCGTCCAGTGTACCCAGTCTCCACTGAGCACCCGTATATCATCTCTGATGTCAAACACCAATGGATATGGGATCATCCATCGCCCATCTGTATGGGTCGAGAAGGTATATGCTAGTCTACTCTGGTATATCGATGCCCCATCTCGATACACCCACGACTAGGGACTTTGAAGGATGTACTTATGGACTACCATGTCCCCACTAGTATGATCCGCATCATAGTCCAGGTAGTCAAGTACACATCCTAAGGGCTTTACCAACATGTAACAGAGAGACAATCAGTGTACACGTTAAGCTAAAGAGCAACCAGATAGCATACTATCATGTCGAGCAAGAAAGTCCTCCCTATATATGTCCAAGCATCCACTACAATATACATCCTATGTATAGTAATGGCCTCTAGGGCATACATATAACTAACAATCTCCCACTTGCACTAGGGCCATCTGATAGCAGTGGTTGTAGTATCTCATACTCAACCATCCCATAAAAATCTCTCTCTGGGAACAGGCCTTTGTGAGTGGATCCGCTGTGTTGTCTTCTGAGTCTACTCTCCTAACCTCGATCACCCTGGAAATCAACCATCTCCATGATCAGGTGACACTGCCTTAGAATATGTCTGGATCACTGATGGGACATGCGTTCCTTGGCATAAGCCACAACTCCATTGTCACACAATGGGAGGAACATAGTTCATCTTATGAACCAATATACACCCAAACAGCCTCTTTGGTAGCATCTTAAGTAGCGATATATCCTGCCTTTATCGTCTAGTATGTCACGGTATCTAGCTTGGAACTCTTCCAACATACCGTCCCTTTACTGAGGGTAAAGACAATGCCTGTGACTGACATTCAGTCGTCATTATCACCTGGAACCCTTCCAGTGATTCTCCCCAGGATCTGTTGATACCGTCTCACTACAAGTAATGAGGCTCCTAACATCCATTTAGATCTATCTCATAGATCCATAACCTAGGATTTAGTAGGTATCATTTTGATCCTATATGGAGAATTATTGTGATAGGCGGAGATTGATCGAGCATAGCATAGGAAACTCCTTCCCTATCAAGAGTATGTCATCCACGTACTCTACGAGGATCACCACCATACTCCCTACTACCTTTTTGTATATACAAGGTTCATCTACCATTTTGATGATGTCAAACTCTTTGACTATTTCATCAAAACAGATGGTCCAACTCCGCGATGCCTTCTTTATCCTATAAAGCATCTTGCAGACGTTTCCGCTGCTCCCACTGTCTACGAAGCTCTTTGGCTGTGTACTTATAGACGCACTCTTCTGAAACATCATTTAGAAAAGCAGTCATGACACCCAACCATCAGATATCGTAGTCATGGTATGTAGCCGTGACAAGTAGGATCTGGATGGACTTAAGCATAGCTACTTGAAAAAGGTTTCATCATAATCCACGCCTGGTAAATGATGTAAACTTTTAACAAGTCTAGCTTTGAAAGTCTCAACTTTTCATGTACACCAAGTAATCTTCTCAAGATATACTTGCTCCTGATGGGGATTTAACCCTTCAGATATAGCAACTAAAGTCCATACTTTGTTGGTGTATAAGGATTCCATCTCAGATCACTAAGCATCCAGCCATTCTTACAGAGTCTTACTCCTGATGGCCAGCTCGAAGCTAGTTGGGTCATCATCTCATGATGCAATCCTCGCTCCCACTGTCATAGAGCAACCGAAGTATCTCTCGGGTGGGTGAGGAACCCTACTAGATCGGCGGAGAGGCTGAGGTTCGTTGGTAACTATTGAATCCTTTGGTTCTTTCAAATCATCAGCTGCAGTTTGTATGGCTGGAACATTTCCAGTTCTACATAACAGATCTTGCCTCGAGCTTGTCCGGATTTTGCTTTTAGACATAGGCCGGGCAACCCCAAATCTTAACTAACTTAAGAAATGGGCTCTTCCCTTTCCATATCTCATATGGAGTGGTAGGCTGTGATCTGATTCAAACCCTATTCAATAGGTATGCAGCTTCTCAAGTGCATAACTCCCAAAAGGAAATAGGTAACTCAGTAGTACTCATCATAGAGCACACCTTATCATATAGGGTGTTATTGCTCCGCCCCGATATACCATCGTGCTATGGTGTATACAGAGGAGTAATGCTGAGAGAGAATCTCATTCTCCTTTAGAATAGTCCAGGATTTCCGTACTCAAGTATTCTCCTCCTTGATCACATCAAAGGACATAATACTTTTACCCGTATTTTGGTTCTCTACTTCTAAATCATATTCTGTGAATATCTCAAAAGGTTCGGACTTGTGTTTCAACAGGAACATACGTCTGAATCTTGAGAGATTATCAGAGAATGTAACGAAGTACAAAGAACCAATCCTGGCATATGTAGACAGGGGACTTACATACATCAACATGTATCATCCCAGAGTTTGCTTAACTCTTTCTCTGTTTCCAATAAACGGAGCTATGGTCATTTTATCTTTGTGACATGACTGGCGAGTTTCACAAGATGTAAATTCAAACTAATTTAAATATGCGTCTTTATGTAACTCTAGCTAGTCGGGTCACATTGATCTGACCTAGTCTACAATACCTCAAGAAGGAATCGTTCATTCTGAACTCTTCCTCTTGTGTGTGTTCAGTATACTAAAGAACTGTAGTTTGATTTAGAACATCAATGCTTTCAGATAACGTGCCTGATCCGATCAACTTTTGATATAGGAAATGTTCAAAACATTATCCATCAATACAAAATTTTATCATTTCTTTACTAATAAAGAGATTGATATGATTTTGTATATCAGGTTCGGTATCTAATAACATTCGTTCAGAATCAATGTATTTGGAATACAGGGTGACAGTGACCAACAGACTTGGCTGCAACACTTGCCCCGTTTTCTGTCTCATGAAACTTATCACCCGTTCTCAGTTCTTCTACCTTTCTGTAGCCCTATGTAACATATTACATATGTGGGATCCTGATCTGGTATCACATACCCAGGACGTAAAGGATACTGAGAAACAGTTCTTTGTAATGAACACACCCGAAGATGATGCATCATATGCACTCTCTTCGTTTGGGCGGCACGGGAATTCTGGTATTCCCCAATTTCCTGCTCTGTCTTATAACAATTATAAGTTGGAGCGGGACCAACGTTCCCCAGCTCAGTATAACAAGCGGGTTCGGTCAAATATCCGTATTATTATCTTGATTAAGGCGTGATATGGTCGCTACCTGGAGAGAGAGAGAAGAAAACACTCAGCGTGCGCTCTTGCAAGAATAGATTGGTTATTATTTTATCTAATCAGGATGGCTCCCACTGTTTTTATCAAATCTTCCTTCAAACCCTAAAAGGAAAGACTAGCCGGGATTAATTACATACTACAAGTTTGCCAATCTTTCAGCCAGGCCAGTGTCGGTACTTTGAGGGAGGTCCCCCGTGCTTTCGCACGAACCTAATTAATGTTAACCTCGTTTTTTCAGAGGCGTAACCCCGTTAACACCTTTCTAGACACCTACTTGATCGGCTAATTGTAATGTGTAAAACTCTCCCAGGAGTAACTCTTACTCGCAGCGGGTATCGGGATCCAACTATCTCATAGAAGGTATGCAATCTCATTGCAAATTTCAACACTTGAAATTCCCGATAATATTTTGCCCCGAACGATCTATGACCTTGACAAGGTCAACAAACCATAGACCGCAAGTCAAGTTCAACCCGTCATTTCTTGATTGAATCAAACCCACCCGCACGACCCTTGACAAGGTCAACAAGGCCGCACGACTACCCTAACCCAATCTGCATCATATGCATAAGCAGATAAATATTGGTTAGCTACCACACACTGCGCCTTGACAAGGTCAACAAACGCAGCACGAATACTAAACATGATTTATCCGAAATGACGGAGGGTTACGACAGGTTTTTCTGAAAACCTATTGCGTAATGAACTTGATATCGTTGTAGAATCAAATGATTTTAAAATGGAGTGTTTTTTAGGCTTTTCTAGTTTTGCTAAAGGAGTCACTCCCGGTGAAGGGATCGTCGGTCCTTTCCTCATCGAATGAGGTGCGGGATATATCACATATATCACTGTGCAAAGAAAAAACTCTTAAAAGAAATCAAAAGACAAACCGAGTGTGTAGCATCTGCCAGTTATTGCTAAAGGAGTCACTCCCGGTGAAGGGATCTCGGTCCTTTCCTTATCGAATAAGGTGCAGGATATATCACATATACCGCTGTGCAAAGCAAGAACTGTAGCTACCTGTTTTATTTTTGAAATTCGATTCTACAACATCTTAGGTTTCTTTTATTTCATTAATCACATTAATGAAGTCCCATCATTTAAATACCAAAACATCACTGATAAATACGACGTACACTTATGCCATCCGCATTCGCCTCGATGTCCCCTCGTGCACCGTTAGGTTAGGTAACTAACGACAGAGCGGGGCAGGGCTAGCGCGGGTGTAAAACATAAGTAACGTCTATATAATATATCATATATACTATATACTGTATCTATCACAGAACATCACATGATCACATCACAGATATCGCAGCAGAAGAATCATATGAAATATTGGATATACTAGGACGTCCGTGTTTTCAATACGAGCCAGTATAAAACACGGATTCCACGGTCGTGATGAATAGCCAAACCCACACCCCTAGACCCTTACGAGAGCGGCAAGCAACCCTACCAATTCTAGAGTTAGGAGACCCGGACTCGACTCCTCGAGTTGGTCTCCTACTGGACTCCAGAACCCGGTTACTTGTGCTCCTCTCCTTGGGTCTATCCTAGTGCGGAAAAGTAAATAATATACAAACGGTGACATCTTCCGCAACCTGGAAGCGCCCCAATAAAAGAATATTACATACAAGTTTTTACATGAATGAAAATGAAAAACACTCATCTCACATAAAAAACCCCGGCTATTCAAACACGACGATCCAATATAACATATCCAGCAACACATAACATCGCATGTCATCAACGTAAGTAAATATGCGTATCCCAATTGTCGTTGACATATAGCAACGAAACCGGCGATATCACATATTACACTTACGGTCACAGAAAAGAAAGTGTAAAACTACAACAGTTCGAATCCGCAACCTCCTCAGACATCACATGCCTGACCAAATGAATTTCTTAGACATCGCATGCCTAACAATTATAAACCCCGCATTTTAGTCTCAAAATCGAAAACACTTTTCAATATCAAGTCGGGCAATTCAGCAAGATTCCCGACATCCTGATCGAATGCTCGTCGCAAACTTCAGTAGACGGCCGCACCCCCTGACGCCGTCGACGAAGTGCACCAAGGCGGAACACCGCTGCCGCGAGCACCCGAACGGATGCTTTCGGCGATGGGGTTCTCCTACAGTCACTTGGTCGGGGCTATGGAGCGAGGCTGTTTATTAAGTTTACCCGGCGAGTATCCGCATAAGCTACGTGATTGCGACGGACTTTTGATCACATCAAAATTCCGTGGCAACCGATCAAGTGAGACTAAAGTGCTATGTTTATAGCATTCATTCAGTTATCTCATAACTTTTTGTGAATTCCAATTATTGTATCCCATTCCAGATAAATAGAAAATGTTAAACTTTCCGATCGAACAATCGAACACCCAAGTTTTCCCGATACAGCTCAACACATGAAACAAGTCTAACAACATTCAGTTCGTGCCTCAGTACCAACGGTCCAGCCGTAGAAGGGTCAAGCCAACGCCTCACATGTGGCACGCCGTACTCCCCCAAACCCGAAGGTTCAAAGGGCAGTTCAAGACGGTCACATAATCGAGTTAAGGTTTGTTGTCTTCTAGAGGGACCATCGCGTTACTTGCACTACTTAGAACGTCGTTAAACTACGGAAAAATCCAACACTTGGAAATTTCCCGACAGGGGAAAAATTGGGTATTTATATCCGGTCGAACTTTTTAACATATTCTAAAATTTATCCGGAAAGCCACATAGACAAAATCTGATACTCCGATCGAAACACCGAATCCCCAAAACAACCCCAGAAAATTCAACTGTTGAATAAAATTTAAAAATTCCCATAAAATCCAGCACTGTGAAAGAGGAATTACTGTGCAAAATAGGAAGGGTGACGTCATCAAACGGCCGCGGAACAGCCGCAGAAGCCAGGCTTCTGCCGCGGTTCCGCCGCACTTTTGATGAATTAGCCCCACGAATTTCACAGTAATTCTAATAGGACCCTGCTGAATTTTTTAGCAATTTTTAATTTGGAAAAATCCACGTTTTTGAAAAAAAGACAGAGAGCATGGAAATTTTGGGTTTTCGGTTCGTTCGGACTTCAAATTCCGTCTAGACTTCGCCTAAGGCTCTAGCTAGGCTCTGATACCACTGTAGGGTTCCTAGGCACACACTAGAGGTCTCACAAGGCATCAACCATGCCAATTTCAAAACATCTAGGTGCCGAGAAACCCGACTACGGATCGTTGGCTAGAAATCTAGGCGAAAAAGAAATCTAGTTAACACTTAACTACAATAATACGGAAATACAACCTTTGTAGATCCGGTTCTCCACCTCCATAGCTCCGCAATAAGGTATCCTCGCTGTCCAAGTCGAACCCCGGGCTCTAGCGTCGGCTTCATCGGAGAATAGACGGGCTAGGTCATCGACGACATGCCGAAGATGATCTACGTCGAAGCATCGCAAGATCAAGCTCTCACTTCACCAAGTCAAGAAACTTGTGAAGAAAACACACTCTACTACTTGGCAAGAGGTAGAGGATGAAGAAATAGGAAGTGGGTAGACTTTAGAATTGGATTTCTCACTTGTTTCATCAATCCACCATTGATGAAGTCAAGCTTCTTCATGGAAGAAGAAGATGAAGATGAAGAAAGAATTATTATGATAAGTTAATTAAAAAGAAAAGAAAAAGGATACTTATCATAATAATAACCATGATTAGGTGTAGAGAATAGACCATGGTTAATTGCAAGGGTTAGGGTTAAGCATGAGACAAAATGGTCACAAAGTCAAAGCTTCATGAAGCTTCAAAGAAAGAAACAAAACTTGCAACCATTTCATTTCTAATCTTTTCCAAATAAATAAATAAATAAATGATTAAGAAAAAGAAAACCCTAATCATCAATTTAACCATGGTTTAATCTTTACACTTAACCAAGTTAACATGTATCATCAAACATGATACATTCATTTGCACAAAAAGTATATCACATATACAACTTGTACAATCAAGTGAGAAAATCCATATAAAGTGAACCAATACTAGTTAATGCAAAGTTTTATATCAAATATATAATTATACATTAAATCATTAAATCAACACTTGATTTAACGATCCGGTCATATCGCATATAACCGACTAGTATCCAATGTATCGGCTTATCGAATCAATCCTTGATTCGATAACTAGGTTATATCGCATACAACCATTCGATACATTCATCGTGAGAATAGAATACGGTATCACATACACGCATTATTCTCGGTCCCGCACATATCTCATATGCGCTCCTATTTCGTTTCACTTGAGCCAGGAAACCTCTGTGTAGGACTCTAAAGACTCGTCAATACGCCGGTAGCAGATGATGATCATATCAAACACCCACAAGCCGCAAGCGGTCTGCTAAACGTAACGGCCACCCGAGTATTGAGCGATCAGAAGATCGACGAGCAAGCCCGCTCACACTCCAGTGAATCCAACCAGTAACACTACCGTACAGTCCGGTCTGATCGTTTGATATGTCGCATATCTCGCCTAGGGGTGGTAAACGTCAGACCCCAATAGCTCGATAAGTCGTGTCGATATGAGGTCTATAACAATTCGAGAAACTACTGGTAACACTTACCAGTAAATCTCAGCAACCCTGGCTAGGGATTTCCTATTATAGCCAATCGAACACAGCGCAACATCAACCCCCTATACCGGGAGAGACGAATCCCCTCCTATCGCTCATTGCCTCCATGTGACTCGGGACTATACCCAAAAACCACCATTTTGCACGTCCTCTTGGACGTGGTAAGATGGAAATCAAAGCACAGTGGGAACCACACAAGACTTTATGACGATCTCGGGTCAACAGACTACTCTGTACCAGTGTCACCAGAGAACTGCCATCTGACGTAAGGTATAATACCATTTGGGAGTTCTCGGCGAGTCCGTCCAGTGTACCCAGTCTCCACTGAGCACCCGTATATCATCTCTGATGTCAAACACCAATGGATATGGGATCATTCATCGCCCATCTGTATGGGTCGAGAAGGTATACGCTAGTCTACTCTGGTATATCGATGCCCCGTCTCGATACACCCACGACTAGGGACTTTGAAGGATGTACTTATGGACTACCATGTCCCCACTAGTATGATCCGCATCATAGTCCAGGTAGTCAAGTACACATCCTAAGGGCTTTACCAACATGTAACAGAGAGACAATCAGTGTACACGTTAAGCTAAAGAGCAACCAGATAGCATACTATCATGTCGAGCAAGAAAGTCCTCCCTATATATGTCCAAGCATCCACTACAATATACATCCTATGTATAGTAATGGCCTCTAGGGCATACATATAACTAACAACCTATGGCACCACTGAACTACCACAAACCATAGGATTTAGTGGCGGTTCTGACAGTCACAGAATCGAGTTAAGCTTTCGTTCTTCTAGAGGGTCCACCGAATCACTTGCACGATATTTGAATGTTCTTTAACTATGGAAAAAAATCCAACACTTGAAAAATTTCCGGCAAGGGTTAAAGTGGGTATTTGATATCCGATCGAACTTTTTAACACCGTCTAAATAACCCGAAAACAAACTAGAAATACGAATACGAAACACTCCGAATTGCCTCTGTAAAAAGATAACATCACATGCAAATTTAGAAAAAACAAACAACACCTGAATTACCAAACCCCAGAGATTGGAAAACAGTGCAAACTTCAACCCAAAACCCTATGCTGTGGCCAAGCAGGCCAGTCCTGGAGGCAAAGTGGCTGGCCAAATTCCGAGCTCTGGTGTTCAATTTTGTACTGTGTTCATATTTTATCACATACAATATTTTGCAGTTGTTTTAAAAAAAAATTGACTCTCAGAAAATTTCGACAGAAACAAGGGTTTTTATTCGGGTGTTTTGAAGTTGTTTCGGTTTCGTAATCCTACACATATCCGTCTAATTCTCTAGCTGTAAGTCTACGGTAGCGCCCCGGCCGTCAATCCGAAGACAAAATGCGGAAACAAAAAAACTTCTCATAAACTTGAAACTGGCGCTAACATAGACTTTTTCCCGGATCGAACCATTAACCTATAACTAGCAATCTAAAGAGGGTTAGAAAAGCTATACCGATCAATCCGTGTCTTTCGGTCTTTAGCCACCATCTTTAGCTCCTTACGGCATCTCCGATCTCGCTCGATCTCCAATCTCCTCGTCGGAAAGGGCACCACGTCGATGAATCCTTTTACGGGCTCCCGCTTCGAACCGAAGCAACTCGGACACGAAGTTTGCTAGCCGACGTGTCCAAGGTGAAGTAGAGAATGTGTGCGATCACTTTGTCTCAAGCATCCATTGAAACTCAACGCATGAGAGTGTATGGATGGAGGTTAAAGATGATGCCATTAATGGAGATAGTGAGCTCAAGAAGAAAGAGGAAGAAGAAGAGCTTTCTTTTTCTTTTGTGTTGTAATGATAATGTGTGAGAGCAAGAATAAACACAAGAGCTAACCCCTTCCCCTTGGCTGCCCTCCCTCTCTCCTCTTATCATTTCAACACATAAATCAAACAATAATGTGACATATGCACAAATAAAGAGACCATGAGTCATCACTTGTGCATGTGTCACAATTAATGCTCCTAATCATGACTTTGAGCTGATTATTTCCATTTGTAAACATTTATCCAAATGCTTACAACAAATAAAAAGAGAATGACATCTACTAAAGTAAACTCGTGACGGATCACAAGAATACCCCTCACCTGTATATATATACCTGCATCCGCATTCCGACTGAATGCGAATGCATTGAGACTAAAGTAATCCAACAAATCTAATACTAGGATCCGGCTTAAACCAAAGCCTACTAGTATGATCCGCCCGATCATGATCTGTGCACGATTGCACGAATATGATCGAACCCTGCCATAATACCATACGGCCTCTACAATGTTTCGCCCGAAACTTGAGAAACTGTCTGTGGAGGACTCTAAAGATTCGTCAATACACTGGCTGTGTATTTAACCACTAGCACGTCAGTGGTACTAGCTGTACGTAACGGGCTACCAGGCATTGACCAAAAGGGAGGCCGTTGAGCGAACTCATCCTGACACCCTACTGAGCCTGTTAGTGACAATATCCGTACAGTCCGGTCCGTTCGTCTATGAGTATCGCATGTCGGGCCTAGGGGCTGGTAAACGCCAGACCCCCAAAAGCGGTACAAGTCGTGTCGGGGTGTAGCCCAGAACACCCTGAGATACTACTGGAATACCTACCAGTAAATCTCATGCCTTGGCCAAGGACTTCGTGTAATGGCTCTCCTAGACACAGCGCGATCTCACCCCTAATACCGGGAGAGACGAAACCCCTGCCGATCCGCTCACTGCCTCCATGTGGCTCGGGACTGTACCCAACTAAAACCTGTTTGCATGACTCCTTTGAGCCGTGGTAGGGTAGTAATCAAAGCAAAGTGGGAACTCACACAAGACAAATGACGATCTCAGGTCGATGAACTAACCTGTACACATGTCACCAGGAAACTGCTATCTGACGCTAGGTATAATACCAACTAGCATGTTCCCGGCGAGTCCTGTCCGGTGTACTCCTAACCAAATGAGCACCTGTAAACGTCTTAGGTGAATCAACTGACACCAATGGCTTGTGAGACCAGCCACCGCCCCTCGTCGGGGTCTCGATCGTATACACTAGTCTACTAATGCAGTATCAATGCCCAATCTCGAAACTCCCACGACTAGGGACATATTTAAGGATATGCTTATAGACTACCCAACTCTCACGTATATGATCGCCATCATACTGCTGGTAGTCAATCAAAAATCCTAAGGGCTCTATCAACATGTAATAGTGATCTGTAATGTCACCTAAAGCTATACACGATGATAAAGTCAAACAATGTAGCATACTATTCTTATCAATGTGTAATAGCGAACTGCAGTGTCACCCAAAGCATATACACGATGATAAAGACAAACCTTATAGTACACAATCTTCTCGAGTAAGACTGTCCTACCGGTATAGGTCCTCCCTCAATCATTGCAATCACGTGCCTGCGATCTAATAATTGACTTTGAGGGCACTATATCCAACACTAGCTAGGCTCTGATACCACTGAAGGGTTCCTAAGCACAACAGCAAGGTTTCGGGTGCATCATCCATGCCAAATTTAAATTTTGCTATGCTTAAACAAACCCTAAACAAGATCTTTAACTAGAGAATCAAACAAAACATTAATGCAAACTACTTTACAACTAAGTGATTAGGGATTACAACCATTGTAGTCCTGTCCTTCACTTCTAAAGCTCCAAGTTGAGGTCCCTTCGCTGCGATCATCGAGCTCCCAGACTCTAGAGAGGCTCCATGAGGTGAATGAAGCATCCTTGCTTGAAGACTTCACAATCCAAGATGATCTATTTTAAGGAAACACAAACTCAAGCTAACTCTTCACTAATTATGGAATTAGTGAAGCTAACACACTAATCTTTAAGGATAGCATAGAAGAGGATGATGAAGTAGGAATTTTGCTCTCTTTAGTTTTCTTTTTCTCACAATGTTTCATCACAAAAGAAAAGGCTAGCAAGCTTTTTGAGGAAGAAGAAGATGAAGTGATGAATGAATTATTATTATGAGGTTAGAAATGCAACCATGGGTTAATATGTGTCATGGCTTACTCATATAGAGAATTGATCATGGCAAAGTGATTAGGGTTAGGTTAACAAATATCTTAGAAATATCAAGAGAGTGGACTAAGTCAACAAGAAAAAATATCTCAACATTAATCCACAATTTTGAATTATCTAAAACAAATAAAAACCTAACCCTAATTAAAAAACATGGTGTAATTCTCATAAACCCTAGTTGCATGTATAACCTAGCATGTTACAATTATACATATCACATATATATAATTTTGTAACAAAAGAAAAGAATACATTTAACATATATCACATATATATCAATATATCATAAGTAAGAAAAAGAATTGCTTAAGTGAGATTATATTAGTTAAATTAATGTAATATATCACATATACAATTATACATTAAATTATTAAATCAATACATGATTTAATAATCCGGCTATATTACATATAACCGAATAATATAATATGTATCATTTTATCGAATCAACTCTTGATCCGATAACCCGGCTATATCACATATACCCGGCCGATATCACATATCGCGAGAATAGAATACGGTATCACATACACGTATTATTCTCAGTCCCGCACATATCACATATATGCTCATACTCCGTTTCGCCTAAGCCAGGAAACATCTGTGTAGGACTCTAAAGACTCGTCAATACGCCGGCGGTAGGTGATGAACATATCAAACACCCACAAGATGCAAGCGGTCAGCTAAAAGTAACATCCACCCGGGTATTGAGCGATCAGAAGATGAACAAGAAAGCCTGCTCACACTCCTGTGAATCCAATTAGTAACACTACCGTACAGTCCGGTCTCTTCGTCTGATATGTCGCATATCCAGTCTAGGGGTGGTAAACGTCAGACCCCAGTAACCGATAAGTCGTGTCGATGTGAGGCTCATAACGGGTCGAGAAACTACTGATAACACTTACCAGTAGATCTCCATATCAGCCCTGGCCAGGGACTTCCAGTTATAGCCAATCGAGCACAGCGCAACATCAACCCCCAATACCGGGAGAGACGAAACCCCTCCTATCGCTCATTCCCTCCATGTGATTCGGGACTGTACCCAAAAGTCACCATTTTGCACATTCTCATGAACGTGGTAAGGTGGAAATCAAAGCACAGTGGGAATCACACAAGACTCTATGACAATCTCGGGTCTACAAAATAACCTGTACCAGTGTCACCAAAGAACTGCTATCTGACGATAGGTATAATACCATCTAGGAGTTCTCGGCGAGTCCGTTCAGTGTACCCAGTCTCCACTGAGCACCCGTATACCATCTTTGATGTCAAACACTAACGGATGTGGGATCATCCACTGCCCATCATATGGGTCAAGATGTGTATACGCTAGTCTACTCTGGAGTATCGATGCCCTGTCTCGATACACCCTCGACTAGGAACAATTATAGGATGTACTCGTGGACTACCCTGGCCCCACTAGTATGATCTTCATCATAGTTCTAGTAGTCAAGTACATATTCTAAAGGATTTATCAACATGTGAGAGCAAGATAGTAACCCAATAAAAATCAACATGTTAAGACAAAGAGCAACCCTATAGCATACTATCATGTTGAGCAAGAAAGTCCTCTCTATATATCCAAGCATCCACTACAATATACATTATATGTACAATAACGGCCTCTAGGGCATATACATAACTAACAGGAACCACACCAAGTTCAGCAATGAACTTCTTCATCTAGACAGCTTCTTTGGCAGCATCGTTGGCAGCGATGTATTCAGCCTCCATCGTCGAGTCTGCTGCGGTATCTTTCTTGGAACTCTTCCAACATACCTTCCCTCCATTGAGGATGAAGACAAAACCCGAGACCGACTTACTGTCGTCCTTATCACCCTGGAAGCTCGAATCGGTAAAGGACTCTTTCTGGAGTTCACCGTTACCATATACCAAGAACATTTCTTTAGTCCTTCTCAAGTACTTAAGAATGTTCTTCACAGCTCTCCAGTGTTTCTCCCCAGGATCTGATTGATACCTACTCACTACACCTAGTGAGTAAGCTACATCCAGTCTGGTACTGTCACGACCCGAAGGTACGGAACGTGACTGGCACTTAAATTATGAAACGTCTCAAGGCGTACTTAATCTAAGTAAGCCAAAGCCCAGAAATCTAAACCATTTAGAGAAATAGTGTGAAAGAAAACTTAACTTAAAAAGATGATTTTTGTAAAATAAAGTCACCTTAAAACATTTTAATGCGTCAAATTTCCCGAAAATTTCGGCAGAGTCTCGTTTGTAAATACTGGCCCCCAAATGGGTACAACACATGAAAATACATATAAATAATGAATAAAGGCATCCCAAGCGGGAGCTAGCTCTTCGCCAATGGCGGAATCACAACCACATGCAATATGTATATTAAAAGTGCGAAATAAGCATCTGAAAGCAAGAAATGAGGAATACCACGTCGGCTCAAGTGAGCATCGACACCAAATACCACAAATACAAGTCTCACGAGTCTCACCGTCTAGTCCAATATACAAGGGTAGATGGAGTATACTAGATACAAATAATAATACAAGATGGAACAAAAGTATCCTCGCAACCCACCTATGAGCAAAGCTGCAAAATCGATGCAATGAACCAAAAAGAGGAAGTACGCCCTCCGCTATTGCGTTGACGGGTCGAACCTGCAAGATACTGTGGCACAACGGGGGTGAGTTGCCAACTCATGAGTAGTAAGTAACATCTAATAAGGTTATCGTAAGCATGCACGCAAATGCGTCTCAACCTACGCATATCGATATGATACGATGTACTAACATGAATGCATAATCAAACACGAAACCTGAACAAGTCTGGTATTAGAAAATCTTTGTTCTTATCTTGGAAAAAGCTCTGTGCAATAAACTGAAGTATCATCATTGAAATCAACAGAAAATTCGTGTCAAGCATCGACACAATATATATATATATATATATATATATATATCCTAATATCTCAATGTCTCAATATCTCAATATCTCAATGTCTCCATATCTCAATATCTCAATATCTCGGGCTCCATCAGTCCGGATCGACCCATATCATCAAATCTCACGACTACGTCGGTATCCTTCGAATATCCTCCGCGTCAAAAATAACCGGTCGGTAGTGCTCCCCTGCCGGGCTCAACGCTGTCACGACCCGAAAGAGCACGTGACTGGCCCTTGAACCATATGAAGTCTATAGGACTCCATCTGATCCAAGTAAGCCAAAAGCCCATAAATCTAAAACCATTTTTGAGAATAAGTAAAGAAAACTGGTTTAAAGAAGTGAAGAAAAACATGTTTGAAATCAAGGTTTTTAAATAACTAAGCCGAATGTGCATTTGAAAACCATACAGTCTTTTCTAAAATTTTCGGCAGAGTTTCTCTTGTAAAACTGGCCCCGAATGGGGTACAACATGAATAACAATATATAAAATGATAAAGGCATCCCCAAGCGGGAGCTAGCTCTTCGTCAATCGACGGTCACAACCACACGATGATATGATAATATACAACGCCAAGTGGCGAGGATCAAAATCAAGGAAAGCTCAAAAAGCAGCAAGAAAACCGCAATACTACTAAGCGCGACTCTAAGGTCGAATAATACCACACTGTCTCTAAGTCTGAAAGAATATACAAGTTTTTGGTTGATGGACAATTTCTAGATACAATGAAATACATGAATAAAATGGTGATTCTTGATGCGAAAGAATCCACCTACCAAAGCAAATCACCCGCAAGAAGGTAGTGTGCCAGAAATGCCGCAATGAAACCTGTACGGCAGAACCTGCAAGGACTGTGGCACAACGGGGGTGAGTTGCCAACTCGTGAATAGAAATATCTACAAGCAGAAACCGAATGCAAGACATAAACCTAAGTCAACGATCAGTAATACAATCCACAAGAGTGCATCTGAGTGTAATAAGGTGGCAAGGTAACATCTAATCATGTATGTAGTGCCAGGTACTCAGGTAATAACATGTCATCAGTGTAAGGTATGCCTGCATGAGGTAAGTATGATGAAATATCAATGATATCAATACACATATATTAGCGTCCCATACCACTAATATTGGTGTAAGGGTATATATAACAGCGCCCTCATACCCTGTTATATATACAAATGAAGTATGACAAGTGTAAATCCAGTCTGTATATGATCCATGTCTGTATATATGTGGAACCCGTCCACCTGTCACCCACTGACAGTAAGCATCATGTATGCAAGTATGAGGATATAAACAATATCATGGAAAACATCATGAAACCCGTGCCAAGCATCGACACGTAAATCCTCATCCATATGGGGCTCCGTCTGCGGTATCGGCCCTCGGCCCCGGCAGCACGAGTCAACCCATGTCCATCTCTGGGCTCCGTCTGCGGTAGCGGCCCGTCGGCCCCCGACAGTACGCCCATCTCTCGGCTCCAGGCGGTATCCCCCGGATATCCGCCGAGCTCAAATACAATCACCGGTAGGTACTCGCCCGCCTCCAGGCTCAATCGGCATAACCCATCGATCATCTCGCCGAGGGGAACCATACCGGGCCCACCACAAACCCGCAAACGGATCATCACTCCTCGAATCGGGTTTTAAGCACACGTCTCAGCACCGAGAAAACGCGTGGTGGACGCACCCAAATATCATATCACGAGGTACCGGGTTTTCATAAAAGAACATCTTTTCTTAAATAATCCCACGGTCCTCAAAATCAGAAATCACATGAAAATCCACATCAAGAAGTAAATCCAATGCAATGTGCTATGCAATCAATCCATGATGTATGCGACATGTAAAGAGAGATAATCATATCGGAAATCATGCAACATGGACTAGTAATGTACATATGTCGGGAGGAACCGCTCCTTTAGAATGAATCAGTTTAAAGAATATCTTGCGGTCCTCAATCTCAATCAAGTCAGAATCATCTATGTTTGTGTACAGGTACATGTGTACAATATGCCAAGCAGTAATCATATCATGAATGCAACAGTACTACAGTGTAGTGGCATGGCAATTATCGATGATGAAGTGTGTGAGCCGGCAAATAGTGTACGTGAAACATACGCATCATCGATAATGGTGCTGGTGTCCTAACAGCATGATAATAATATAACAATGAACATATGCCAGCAATGCGAATAGCAGGAAAATGCAGATATCTAGTAGTCAACACCACAGTGAAGTATCTACTATGCAAACTACATCTAAGTATCCGGTCAATCAGGAGGGGTAGGTGTGGAAACCACCTAAATCTGAGTCGATACATGTATAAAAGTATATAGTCGGTGATCTCGCCTCAATGTCATATCATAAGATATCCTCGAGTTATGAGTGCGGATCTATCATCAATATCGGCTCGTACGGTAAATCATCGTACGGCATCCCCATAGCTGGGTAGGGGTCAGTATCTCACTGTCTCATCACATAACAGATATCACCATCGTCAGATCATATAGTCTGGAGTACTACTCTATGTCTAGTACAAAACGGTAACCTCAGTAAGTATGCATGCGGGGGTAAACACATATCCCAAGCCCGCAAGAATCACAAGTCATATCCCACATATGAATCGTATAAAATCACCGATCCCAGGGCACCCAGCCCACATCATCGACTCATCTCCAAAGTCATCACATATCATCAATCACAGTGCAAGTACAAGTGATAAGCAAGGGTGTGTGTGTAGGTGTAATTCTACCCTAGGGTTCGCGACTATGAACTACACTAGTCACTTCTAACCCTACATTATCCACAATACACCTAATATCACAATAAACTACATAGTAATCTATCTACGGACTGCGGGGGTGCTATACGCCATCCACCCGACTTCCCCCTGTAGATATAATCTACTCACCTTGCATCACCAATTGCGGACGTCACCACGTATTTGCTTGTCGTCCCGAAGTCTTCATGGGTACCTACACATCAAAATATCGTATATGCGCATTAAAACCAAATCCAATCTAAAACGGCGCACGAAATCCAAAACGATACGATAAGGGGGCCTATAGGTGAGAACCTATGGCACGCCTTCAAAACCATCAATAAATCCTCTACATCGTCGTATAAACGACAATTAGTCGAGGCAAAACACATTCCACCATTTCAGAATCAAAAATACGGAATACGGAAACACGAATCCAAAATAGCAACTTAGGATATATGTCCCAGATTTCACCCTAGATAGAATCTGTCAAAACTAGAAGTACCCTGGGTCAACACTAGAGGAACAGGGGCTGTGCACAGAAAACGAGGAGAATGGCTAAGTATGCTAAGTCAAAGTCCACCTCTCTCTCTCACCTACCCTCATCATTATATTTTCCTTTCTTTTCCTTTTCTTTTAAAATCCAAACCTTCTCACATCAATAGTAATCCCAAAAGAAAACCATGGCTAGAAAAATGCACAAGTGTAGAAAAAGTGATACGTGTAAGTTTTGCACAAAATTGCCAAAAAACCCGATTAGCGATTTTAATCGCGATTAGCACTAAATTATTGTCAAACTAATCACAAAAACTTAAAAATGCCATAATCCACTAATTTACCCTATTTTAGAATTTTCCATAATTTTTCATAATTTTTTCTAACATTTTTCCTATTTATTTGCATTTAATATTAAAATAATCAATAAAATAATATTAAATTATAAAAATTCCCAAAATTAATATTTTATATTTTTGAAAATGTTACAATCTACCCCCCTTAAAGAAATTCGGTCCCCGAATTTTAAATTTAAACCCCCAGATACAAAAACATCTCAGTAATAAACCAAAGTCGTCGGGGCTCCGAAATCATCAACACATAGAACGTCACAGCGCAATGCATGCGCAAGGGTACTGAGCAGATAACTCAAAAACAAAACTCCGTCAAGCATCCCGCAATCATCGGAGTCAATGTAAAAAAAACACAATGTCAAATCCAATACAAAACCGATATGATATGGATCGGAACTACACATGTAGACATCCAATCTAAACATAACACCATCCTGTGCGTCTGGTGCGCACTGAAATCAAAAAAAAATCCATATATGTGCTAAACAGGTGCACAAAACAACATCCAAGTGCAACGGGTGTGCACGAAGCATCTGTCATGGGCATCGTATGTGCCTGACAGCAAAATAAATCAGGTGCATGTGACATGCACGAAGAATCCCGATTTAGCGCATCTGGCGTGCACCAAAATCGTATCTAAAAACATGCGCCCAACATGCGCGAAAATCCAAACCGGTGCATCCATCGTGCACGAATGAAAATCTAAACCCTGCGCACTCAACATGCACGGAAATCACGAAATCCAATAGCAAACACCGAACAGGCGTAAAGCACATCGCCAGCACGGAGTGCAAAAATCAACCATCAAAATCCGGGTCAAAATCAACGATATAATGCGGCTCAAACCAAAATCAGGGTACCGCAAGGAAAATCTCACAACCGTGTGCATCAGCGTGCACGAATCAAAGCCTAACACTAAAATGCATGAAAACTCTGCGCAAAATATATAAATATCCAGTGGGTGCATGAAACCAATATCATGAAACTCAGTCACCAAAACTAGATCGTGCAAATAGAACGCCCAAAATACCGAAATCCAAAATGACGGATACGTGATAATCGAATCACAAAATCACAAATCATAAATACCGTCTTCGGTAGTTTCTCCTTCAAGGTCGAGAAGGAGTCAGTGTAATCCACTGCTAGCAGCGCAGGATATCTACCTGCCTCTTGCTCACGGTCTGGCGTCTTCTGACTCTCTAGGTCCTTATCTTCTCTGCGGATTACCTATCACGCGGTCAATCGGCTCATCGGTCCTGTCAGGTGTGCTAACGGGGACGATTCCGTTCTGGCACTTTTCTGGTCACCTCTCGGTCAAACCTCACGACCACTCGTAAGGCAGCATATCACTGACGTCGGTCTCTGGCTATCTGAATGCACGTCACACATCTGATCCTGGGTGCAAACATCATTGCAGCAATGTCCTGGAAGGAATCCTGCTCAAGGTCTCTTCCAATCATGCCTATGCCGATCTGTACAGAGGCTGGCTCTCTTGTACTATCTCTTCTCGCTGGAAAGACATCTGTGTCCTCAGCACAACATTTCTCGGAAATTGGTCACATCCCAACGTTTCTGTAAGCATATCAGGTCTCTAGTTTCGACGGGAAGCAATGACAGCTCGTCAGTATCTCACACGAACCTCTGGTTCCACTTGTCTCCATCGTCGTCCACTATGACGTCACGCCAAGCTACTATACACTGCACTGCTCTCGGCCACGGTCAATCTGAAGTCTCTCACACGGACTCGAAATCGCGTACTCTGTAGCTTCATCATTCTGTAGCAGATGTCAGGCCGAACTGGTCCTCGGAAACACGTCCCAACCATCGAAGGAATACTCATCACTCGTCCGTCCTTGATCCATTCGCAACGCATCTGGGTAAGTTCCTTTATCCGAACTTGGTCAACTACCTCGTCGACAATGCCGAACTCTGGCCTGCTGGGTGTGCGCAACACGACCACTCCTGGTCTAGGTCTTCTCGTATCGTACTCCAGAAAGGTCCTGCCGAGGTTCCTTTCTCAAATCTCAATCCTGCCGAAATGCCCGGAAGTCATCATCCAATGCTGAAGCTAAAGCTTATTCCGGAACGGCTGCATACCTATCGCGCTTCTTTCTGGAAGGTATATCCATATACCACGCCTCTGGGTGCGTATAACATCTCTGATGTCGGCGGAGTGGGACGTCATCTCGTCGAAATATCTTGCGAACTCTTTTCTTCACTCTGCATCAGTGTCGACTGATTCGGACTCGTCTCATCATGGCTGCACGAACTGCGCTCCGACGGCTATGCTCGCACCTGGAGTCTCCCAAGCAGTGTCCCATCACGATATCCGAAAGATGTCGAACCATCCGATCGACTCGTCAGATCCTCATAATCCCCCAAGAGCTCACATCTCGGGTACAGTTTAATAGTATCGAGTACATGCCACAGCGTCGGTGGTCCAGCCGTAGAAGGGCAAACCCAAGCCTCACTAATGGCGCCGCGGAACCGCCGTAAACCCTAAGGTTCCAAGGCTGTCACACGGTCATTAAGTCGAGTTAGGGTTTCATTCTTCTAGAGGGTCCATAGAATCACCTGCATGTCTTTCCGTATACTTTAAACTTGGAAAATAGGCTCCTGACATTCGATCGTCTCAATCGACTCTCAACGAATCTGCGTGAAGTCGTCTCTAGCTGGAATCAATCCACCTGATGACCTCGCATCGGGGTAAGCGAACTCACCACGCGTCCTAGTCATCCATCCTCGGTGACTAGCAACTCGCTATCATCTCTCTAAGAACATGCTCATGCTGCAGTAGCTCCAATCATCTGGGCGATATCTCATCATTTGCAGCAACAACTGGCTCATATGCCTGTACGCCGAACAACGCCTCAATCCTCCAGGAAAGGCAATACATAAGCGGTCATCTCTGAATCAGCCTGCTCTAGATCTGAGTAAGACTCTCCATACTGGAAATCTTCAACTCAACTGGGCCCGCTCTGGCGCAAAATCGGACGAATCACCTTCGTCTCTCAAATCGGGTAGACTAGCTATCATCTGTCGCATAACTGCCTGAAAGCTCCGGCAATCTCAGCTCGTAAGCTCCGAAAGCAACACCCTGTCAATCTCAGCGACAGCTGGTCCATCTGTCTGCACGATAGGCGACATCACCATCTCTGAGGTATGCTGTACATCAACAGTCCTCTCTCAACTGGCAGCTCTAACAAAGGCCCGATCATCCGGTGCAAGACCAAGCACTCGCCTCCACTAGAGGTCACAATCACCAACACTAACTCGAGACGTTCCCATGTCACCAGAAAACACAAAGGTCGGCCCTCGTACCAAACGAGCTCACACCGGCCGTAACCCTAGCAGCAGCCCAAACTGCGCTCAAACACGGTGACAGGAATCTCAATCGAGTATCAAAGAGAGCACATCAGTGGCAAGAAGGGAAACAATAGATCCAAAGTGGATACATGATCATAGGAAGGAACAGTATCAATGAAGGTATGATCATGAAACTAATAGAATCGGGGATCTCAAATGGATGAATAATCCTGGATATAAAGAGAATCACTGATCTCGAAAGTATGTACATCCTAAGGTTCCTTAAGCGGAGTGGCGTGTCGTAAGTATGCCGCGGAACATACCAACGGTACGTCACTCTACTTTAGTCACCAAATCCATCAACCAAGGGTCATCCTAAAACGACGAAAGTTCGGGTTTACACCCCCTCGACCAAGTCTAAGTTCCGTAAGGTCAAGCCTAAGTTCCGTATATAAACAACTCCCTAGGCTCCACATAGTCAAACTTATACTCGAACCAAGGTCAACCTAGCGCTCTGATACCAACTTTGTCACGACCCGAAAGAGCACGTGACTGGCCCTTGAACCATATGAAGTCTATAGGACTCCATCTGATCCAAGTAAGCCAAAAGCCCAGAAATCTAAAACCATTTTTGAGAATAAGTAAAGAAAACTGGTTTAAAGAAGTGAAGAAAAACATGTTTGAAATCAAGGTTTTTAAATAACTAAGCCGAATGTGCATTTGAAAACCATACAGTCTTTTCTAAAATTTTCGGCAGAGTTTCTCTTGTAAAACTGGCCCCGAATGGGGTACAACATGAATAACAATATATAAAATGATAAAGGCATCCCCAAGCGGGAGCTAGCTCTTCGTCAATCGACGGTCACAACCACACGATGATATGATAATATACAACGCCAAGTGGCGAGGATCAAAATCAAGGAAAGCTCAAAAAGCAGCAAGAAAACCGCAATACTACTAAGCGCGACTCTAAGGTCGAATAATACCACACTGTCTCTAAGTCTGAAAGAATATACAAGTTTTTGGTTGATGGACAATTTCTAGATACAATGAAATACATGAATAAAATGGTGATTCTTGATGCGAAAGAATCCACCTACCAAAGCAAATCACCCGCAAGAAGGTAGTGTGCCAGAAATGCCGCAATGAAACCTGTACGGCAGAACCTGCAAGGACTGTGGCACAACGGGGGTGAGTTGCCAACTCGTGAATAGAAATATCTACAAGCAGAAACCGAATGCAAGACATAAACCTAAGTCAACGATCAGTAATACAATCCACAAGAGTGCATCTGAGTGTAATAAGGTGGCAAGGTAACATCTAATCATGTATGTAGTGCCAGGTACTCAGGTAATAACATGTCATCAGTGTAAGGTATGCCTGCATGAGGTAAGTATGATGAAATATCAATGATATCAATACACATATATTAGCGTCCCATACCACTAATATTGGTGTAAGGGTATATATAACAGCGCCCTCATACCCTGTTATATATACAAATGAAGTATGACAAGTGTAAATCCAGTCTGTATATGATCCATGTCTGTATATATGTGGAACCCGTCCACCTGTCACCCACTGACAGTAAGCATCATGTATGCAAGTATGAGGATATAAACAATATCATGGAAAACATCATGAAACCCGTGCCAAGCATCGACACGTAAATCCTCATCCATATGGGGCTCCGTCTGCGGTATCGGCCCTCGGCCCCGGCAGCACGAGTCAACCCATGTCCATCTCTGGGCTCCGTCTGCGGTAGCGGCCCGTCGGCCCCCGACAGTACGCCCATCTCTCGGCTCCAGGCGGTATCCCCCGGATATCCGCCGAGCTCAAATACAATCACCGGTAGGTACTCGCCCGCCTCCAGGCTCAATCGGCATAACCCATCGATCATCTCGCCGAGGGGAACCATACCGGGCCCACCACGAACCCGCAAATGGATCATCACTCCTCGAATCGGGTTTTAAGCACACGTCTCAGCACCGAGAAAACGCGTGGTGGACGCACCCAAATATCATATCACGAGGTACCGGGTTTTCATAAAAGAACATCTTTTCTTAAATAATCCCACGGTCCTCAAAATCAGAAATCACATGAAAATCCACATCAAGAAGTAAATCCAATGCAATGTGCTATGCAATCAATCCATGATGTATGCGACATGTAAAGAGAGATAATCATATCGGAAATCATGCAACATGGACTAGTAATGTACATATGTCGGGAGGAACCGCTCCTTTAGAATGAATCAGTTTAAAGAATATCTTGCGGTCCTCAATCTCAATCAAGTCAGAATCATCTATGTTTGTGTACAGGTACATGTGTACAATATGCCAAGCAGTAATCATATCATGAATGCAACAGTACTACAGTGTAGTGGCATGGCAATTATCGATGATGAAGTGTGTGAGCCGGCAAATAGTGTACGTGAAACATACGCATCATCGATAATGGTGCTGGTGTCCTAACAGCATGATAATAATATAACAATGAACATATGCCAGCAATGCGAATAGCAGGAAAATGCAGATATCTAGTAGTCAACACCACAGTGAAGTATCTACTATGCAAACTACATCTAAGTATCCGGTCAATCAGGAGGGGTAGGTGTGGAAACCACCTAAATCTGAGTCGATACATGTATAAAAGTATATAGTCGGTGATCTCGCCTCAATGTCATATCATAAGATATCCTCGAGTTATGAGTGCGGATCTATCATCAATATCGGCTCGTACGGTAAATCATCGTACGGCATCCCCATAGCTGGGTAGGGGTCAGTATCTCACTGTCTCATCACATAACAGATATCACCATCGTCAGATCATATAGTCTGGAGTACTACTCTATGTCTAGTACAAAACGGTAACCTCAGTAAGTATGCATGCGGGGGTAAACACATATCCCAAGCCCGCAAGAATCACAAGTCATATCCCACATATGAATCGTATAAAATCACCGATCCCAGGGCACCCAGCCCACATCATCGACTCATCTCCAAAGTCATCACATATCATCAATCACAGTGCAAGTACAAGTGATAAGCAAGGGTGTGTGTGTAGGTGTAATTCTACCCTAGGGTTCGCGACTATGAACTACACTAGTCACTTCTAACCCTACATTATCCACAATACACCTAATATCACAATAAACTACATAGTAATCTATCTACGGACTGCGGGGGTGCTATACGCCATCCACCCGACTTCCCCCTGTAGATATAATCTACTCACCTTGCATCACCAATTGCGGACGTCACCACGTATTTGCTTGTCGTCCCGAAGTCTTCATGGGTACCTACACATCAAAATATCGTATATGCGCATTAAAACCAAATCCAATCTAAAACGGCGCACGAAATCCAAAACGATACGATAAGGGGGCCTATAGGTGAGAACCTATGGCACGCCTTCAAAACCATCAATAAATCCTCTACATCGTCGTATAAACGACAATTAGTCGAGGCAAAACACATTCCACCATTTCAGAATCAAAAATACGGAATACGGAAACACGAATCCAAAATAGCAACTTAGGATATATGTCCCAGATTTCACCCTAGATAGAATCTGTCAAAACTAGAAGTACCCTGGGTCAACACTAGAGGAACAGGGGCTGTGCACAGAAAACGAGGAGAATGGCTAAGTATGCTAAGTCAAAGTCCACCTCTCTCTCTCACCTACCCTCATCATTATATTTTCCTTTCTTTTCCTTTTCTTTTAAAATCCAAACCTTCTCACATCAATAGTAATCCCAAAAGAAAACCATGGCTAGAAAAATGCACAAGTGTAGAAAAAGTGATACGTGTAAGTTTTGCACAAAATTGCCAAAAAACCCGATTAGCGATTTTAATCGCGATTAGCACTAAATTATTGTCAAACTAATCACAAAAACTTAAAAATGCCATAATCCACTAATTTACCCTATTTTAGAATTTTCCATAATTTTTCATAATTTTTTCTAACATTTTTCCTATTTATTTGCATTTAATATTAAAATAATCAATAAAATAATATTAAATTATAAAAATTCCCAAAATTAATATTTTATATTTTTGAAAATGTTACAAACGCCATCTATGCGATCTTTTTGCCCCGAGGTACCGCACCGGGTCCACCATGTACCCGCAGACGGTGCATCCCCCTCCTCGAATCGGGTATATGATACCGCTCAAGAACTGAGAAAACACATGGTGGACGCCACACACATAATATCACGAGAAAACCGCAAATTTCTACTTTAAAATGATAATAGGTTTATAAAATCCTTGTGGTTTTCCCCAAAATCCATAAATCTCATAAATACTGAAATCCTCGAGAAGAATCACAATATGTAAACATGTCGGTGATGATGGATGTTTATGATACCATAGTATATACCATGCGAGGTACGGCCAGAAGCTATGCATGAATCATGATGAAATGAGGTATGTATATATGACTAACAATCCTACGTATCCATCCTGATGAAATAACTATACAAGTACAAGTCTACAGATCTTATATGATGCAATGCACAGATACCGATTCTAAGAAATTTCTATAGTGTTCGTAACATAGCAATTACCAAAGACGTGTGTGTTCGCATGAATAGTGCACGTGCGGCATGAACCAATGGTAATGATGCAAGTGTCCTATAAGATAATATTATATATATCTATAATAATGCAATGCAATGAGATGAATGACTAGGAGACTACGCATATAAATACAAGCACTACTAGTAATCCTGACTATCGGGCGCCTCGCGCCATCTAATCTGATCCGATTTCAGCCTTGCCTTTCCACGCCACGTCCGACGCCTCTGCAACCGATCCTAGAATCACACACAAGAAAATAAGAGGATGGATATATAAATAATCGCGGACAGGAACGATACAAGTCAACCACACGCACTAACTAGACGCGTACACACTTAGTGCACAAAACGCGCTCGCGACAACGCCACAAACCACAACTAGGGTCGCTAAACGTGACAACCACCAAGCCTATGTTAGTTATATGTATGCCCTAGAGGCCATTACTGTACATACGATGTATATTGTAGTGGATGCTTGGACATATATAGTGAGGACTTTCTTGCTCGACATGATAGTATGCTATCCGGTTGCTCTTTATCTTAACATGTACACTGATTGTCTCTATGTTACATGTTGATAAAGCCCTTAGGATGAGTACTTGACTACCAGGATTATGATGCAGATCATACTAGTGGGAACAGTGTAGTCGCTAAGTACATCCTTCAAATGTTCCTAGTCGTAGGTGTATTGAGATAGGGCATCGATATAACAGAGTAGACTAGCGTATAGCTTCTCGACCCATGCAGATAGGCGATGGATGATCCCATATCCATTGGTGTTTGACATCAGAGATAGTATACGGGTGCTCAATGGAGACTGGGTACACCGAATGAACTCGCCGAGAACTCCTAGATGGTATTATACCTATCGTCAGATAGCAATTCTCTGGTGACACTGGTACAGGTTAGTCTGTAGACCCGAGATCGTAATAGAGTCTTGTGTGATTCCCACTGTGCTTTGATTTCCACCTTACCACTTTCAAGAGAACGTGAAAAACGGTGGCTTTTGGGTACAGTCCCAAGTCACATAGAGGTAATGAGCGATAGGAGGGGTTTCGTCTCTCCCGGTATGGGGAGTTGAGGTTGCGTTGTTCTCAATTGGCTATAACAGGAAGTCCCTGTCCAGGGCTGCTTTAGAGATATACCGGTAAGTGTTATCAGTAGTTTCTCGACCCGTTATGAGCCTCATATCGACACGACTTATCGAGTTACTGGGGTCTGACGTTTACCACCCCTAGACGAGATATGCGACATATCAGACGAAGAGACCGGACTGTACGGTAGTGTTACTGATTGGATTCGCAGGAGTATGAGCAGGCTTGCTTGTTGATCTTCTGATCGCTCAATACCTGGGTGGCTGTTACGTTTAGCAGACCGCTTGCGGCTTGTGGGTGTTTGATATGATCATCACCTACTGCCGGCGTGTTGACGAGTCTTTAGAGTCCTACACAGGGGTTTCCTGGCTCAAGCGAAACGGAGTAGGAGCACATATATGATATGTGCGGGACTGAGATTGATACTATATGATATACCGTATTCTATTCTCGCGATCTTTGACATGATTGGTTATATGTGATATAGCCGGGTTATCGGATCAAGTGTTGATTCTTTAAGATGTTACATTATGATATTATTCGGTTATATGTGATATAGCCGGATTATTAAATCAAGTGTGGATTTAATAATTTAATGTATAATTATACATATTTGATATATTATATTACATTAACTAATATTAGCTAACTTAAGATTTCTTTTTATCACTTTGGATACATTGATGTATATGTGATATATGTTAAATGTATCATGTTAGGTTACAAATGCAACTAGGGTTAATGAGGGTTAAACCATGCTAGGGTTAAGATTAGGGTTTGAATTTATCATTAAGTTATTCAAAATTGTGGATTTTATCATGGTTGATATTTGTTGAAAGCTTGTAGAAGCTTGTAAGCATCTTTGACTTTGTCCACACTTTTGTCTAGCTTAGGATATTTATTTAACCCAACCCTTTAACCCATGGCCATGGTTAACTCTCTACAAGGGTTAAGCATGACATGCTTAATCCTTGGTTGCATTTCTAACCTCAACAACAATTCATTTTCATCACAACTTGTTCTTCTTCTTCTTGACAAAAGCTTTCTAGCTTTTTCAAAAGTGATGATTTTGAGTGAGAAAATGATTTCTAATTTGAGCAAACTTCCAACTTCATCATCCTCTACTACTTGACATTTAGTATAGTGTGTTTGTTTCACTAATTCCATGATTAGTGAAGAGATAGCTTGGGTTAGTGTCTCCTCGACATAGATCATCTTCGGCCTCGAAGACATCGAAGCAAGCATGTTCGTTTCTTCATGGGAGCCTCTCTAGAGTCCGGAGTGTAAGTCCACGGTAGCGCCCCGGCCGTCTAACAGACGCCAAATGCGGAACAAAAACTTTTACAACTGGCGCTATCGCGTACTATAACCCGGATCTACCATTAAAGCTAAACTAACAAATTACAAAGTGGGTAGAAATGTTATACCGAACGATCCGAGTCCTTCGGTCTTCAACCATCATCCCACACTTTGTTGCGGCTGCTCCGATCTCCTGAATCTCCAGTCTTCTCGTCCAGGTGGCACCACGTCGACGGATCTTTAAACGGGCTCCCGCCTCTGAACCGAAGCAACTCGATCGTCAAGTTTACTAGAAGAGACGACCAAGATGATGTAGAGAATGAGTAGAACACTTTGTCTCGTTCCGTCCAAAGCCGTGGATGAACGGTTAACGAAGTTGCCTTTTGGATCGGGTGAAATGAGAAATGAGGCTATCTAATTTTCATGAACCCGAATCTTTCATAATCTTTTTCAACCAAACTAACAACCATCCTCACTCAAGAGGGGGGAAGGCTGGCCACTATATAGAGGGGAGGGGGTGAGTGTAGGAGGAGGGAGTTGTGACTGTTAGTGTATATGCCCTAGAGGCCATTACTGTATCATACTAGTTTGTATATTACTTGATGGAAGCTTGGGATATTCACCTTGTATAAACAATCTTGCTCAATATAGTAGTATGCTACTTGGTTTGTTTCTACTTCAATGTGTACTTGTGTTTATTTCAGTATATCACTTATACGCATTAGTGGAGCCCTTAGGATCTTTGCTTGATTACCAGCGTTGTGATGGCAGTCACACTAGTGGGGGCTGGGTAATCTATAAGCACATCCTTATACAGGTCCCTAGTCGCAGGACTATCGAGACAGGGCATCGATACTCCGGAGTAGACTAGCGTATGCGCTTCTCATCCCAGTGTGGGAGATGGTCTGTCCCACAGCCATCAGTACGTCGTACTGGAGATAGTATACGGGTGCTCGTTAGGTTACGAGTACACTGGACAGGACTCGTCGGGAACTGACAGGTTGGTACTATACCTATCGTCAGTTATCAGTTCCCAGGTGACATGAGTACAGCTTAGTCCGCTGACTTGACACTGGCACTTCGCCTCGAGTGTGTTCCCACTGCACTTTGATCACTACCCTACCACGTCTCAAAGGAGTCGTGCAAACAGGTGGTGGTTGGGTGCAGTCCCGAAGCACTTGGAGGCAGTGACGGTTAGACAGGATTCGTCTCTCCCGGTATTGGGGGTTGACATCGCGCTGTGTCTAGGAGAGCCATTACACGAGTAGTCCCTGGCCAGGGCAAGCGAGATATACTGGTAGGTTTCCAGTGTTATCTCAGGGTGTTTTGGGCTTCACTCCGACACGACTTGTACCGCTATTGGGGGACTGACGTTTTACCGCCCCCTAGGCCCGACATGCGATGTATCAGACGAACAGACCGGACTGTACGGAGACTGTCACATTCAGACTCAGTAGGAGTTCAGATGGGGTTTCACCTCGTCAGCCTTCTTGTCGACATCTACCTGGGGACCGTTACGCACAGCTAGTGCCGCTTGCGGTCTGTGGTTAAACCCACTGCCAGCGTAGTGTCGAGTCTTTAGAGTCCCACACAGAGGGTATTCGCCTCTGGGCAAAACAGAGTAGAGGTCGCATGGTTTTGCGACAGGGTTCGTTCTCATCCGCGCACTTGTGCACATTTAGAGTCCGGACGGATATTACTGGCTGGCTCTGGTTTGAGTCAGATACTGGTATATGTTTTTGGGGTTGCTTTTATCTCAGTATTCATGTTCCTCGGAACAAGGATGCAGGTGTGTATGCACGGTTATTTGAGGAAGAGGAAGATGACTTTCATTAGGGTTTCGGAACGGGTGCGTATGCACAGTTGACAGTCGTCTTTTTCCAAACCCTAATGGATTTGTATTATATCAATTAATAATATATAATAAAATGAAATTGTGTCATGGTTGGTTTTTGTTGACTTGTTGACCATGGTTGACTTGTTGACCATGGTTGAAGTTTTGACCATCATCATTACAAAAGAAAGATGCTCTTTGATTCTAGCAAATTCATTTAATGTTTGAAATGATAATGGTCATTCTAAAACTTTCCATCAACCTTTTCATTTTCATTATTATTATTATTGATAATTCTTTTTCTTTTGCATTATGGTTGCAAGAAAGAAAAAGGATAGCTCATTCTATCATATTCATTCTCTCTCTTCACTTCATCTTCTTCTTCCTCTAGCTAAAGAGAAACCTTCTCATGTGTTGAGAATCCTTCTCTTTAAAAAGAAAAGCACCCCTTAGACACTCTCTACTTATTCTAGGTTCAAGGTTTAGCAAGCCGGAAACCCTAGTTCACTCAAAGCACGAGGAAGAGCCCAAAGGTTGAACTCTCGAGGTGGATCCATCTTCGACGGAAGAAGGCGACAAAAAGAGAACCATCAACCTCTACAAAGTTTGAAGAAGAAGGAGTTCAAGTTTAGGTATAACCATCTTCATCCGAGTAGCTAACTCTCTTTATCAAAGTATGCTAGTTTTAGTTTAGTTAAAGATCCCGACTTTGCTTAGTCCATGTTGCCCCTTGCGCTAAAAATTTGATTTTTATACCGTTTCCGCCTCCCCGTAAGAACCGGGGGTCGCAACGTGGACTTACAGTGGTATCAGAGCCTAACTAAACTTAAACTAGCTTGGTAGTGAAGTGTAACGAAGTTCGGAACCGAAAAAAAAATCACAAAACCGGAAAAACAAAACCCTAAGTTTCTGTTGAAATTTTTTCTGCTCTAAATGAAATACTTTATACTTGTAAATTCGGCTCAGGGTTTTGTGTGAACACCCAAGAAAAACGATGCAGTGATTCGTTCAAACCGCCGCGCTTCCGCCGCACGAGGTAGGCATGTGCCGCGGAAGCGCCGCGGTTTGTCGTCTTCTGTGCATCGTTTTTCGTGCAGTGTGTGTCTGTGTTGGTTTTGGGATTTTTAAAATATATTATATGCGCCCAGATTTTCCAGAACTGAAATTCACTTTTGGGGTCCTATAATTCCGTATTTTTTTCCTAACTTCACAGCACTTTGACTATGATGGTTATATCTGTGATGCTTGCATGTATTGAACGTCGGCTAATCGCTATAAGACGATTAGTTGGGGTTATACATGATCTGTGTTTGACATTGGAATGTGTATATGAATATGTTGGACTGTCGCGGGTGAATAGCCGGGGTGGATGTGAGATGAGCTTTTGTTTTTCTTTCATTCATTGTAAATGTAAATTGATGTAATAATTATTATTTGTTTGGCCGCACAACCGGGTCGGGGTTGTAGCCGTCATTGTATAATTCTTTTTACTGTTTTGCTCCTAGGATAGACCCATGGAGGGGAGCACAAACTGCCGGGTACTTGGCGGGTAGTTTGCCGCACCCGTAGGGGTCTTGGGTGGGGTATTTGGCTATTCACCGCGACCGTGTTATCCGCTTTTCGATCCAGGCTCGAAAGGATTGCGGATTGCTAGTATATCCAATGTATTCATCTGTGATCTGTAATGTCTATCATTGCTTTCTATTTAGGCGTTGCTTATGTTTTACAGCCGCGCTAGCCCAGCCCCCGCTCTGTCGTTAGTTAAGTAACCTAACGAGTGATGACGGGACCCCGTGGCGAATGCGAATGGCATAAGCGTACGTCATATTTTGGTTGTTTTCTGCAATGGTAGGAATTAAATGATGGGACGCATTAAAAGTACTAATGCAAGAATATCACGCATTAAAAGAACTAATGCAAGATAATAAACCAAGTTAAAATCGTTGGAACTCTTTCGAAAAACCACTCGGTTCTTTTCAAAACTAACTTTTAAATGCGGAGCTTGAGCCACTCCTTCTAAAAGCTATCTCGTTCCATCGATTATATCAAGTTCACTACGTTCACGGTTTCGCCAAAACCATTCGTAGCCCTCCGTCGTTTCGTATGAATGTTCAATAGTATTCAAGCTATGTTTGTTGACCTTCGTCAAGACATAGAGATTGGTAGCTGTTGGGTGTTCATATGTAGCATAGATAGATGCGTTGGTTTGGGACAGTCGTATTGCCTTGTTGACCTTCGTCAAGGGTATATACGGGTGGGTTCAAATTAACCTGGATAATGACGGGCAGAACTTGACATGTGACTTATTATTTGTTGACCTTCGTCAAGGTCATAAGAGCATGGGGCAAAAATCCACATCGGGAGTTTCATAAGTACTGAAACTTGCTAGATTTGCATACCATTTGGAGTGTGGTGATTCTGGTAGGATTCCTTCAGTTTCGTCACACGATGATATTTGGATCCCGATCCTACTGTGAGTATATGCTGCTCCTCGGGAAATTTCTCACTAAACGATCAATGCTATAAACCTAGTAGGTGCCTAGAAAGGTGTTAGCGGGGCTACGCCCCCAGGGAAAAGAGGTTATTTAATTAAGGAACTTCGCGAAAGCGTTGGAAAACCTCCCTCGAAGTACCGACACTGGCCTGGCTGAACGGTTAAGCAAGTGTTGTGCGGTGGGATTGATCCTGACTAATTCTTCCTTTATGGTTTGAGGAGGGATTCGAGAGACAGTGGAAGCCATCCTGTTTAGACAAATTAAAAACCATTCTAAACTTGCAAGAGCATCGTGCTAAAGTGTTTCTTCTCTCCCCCCCTGCAGCGACCAAATCGAAATGACTGGACTTAAGTTACTTCTAGATAAAAACATATTGACAGGGCCAAACTACAAAGATTGGCTCAGGAATGTCAAGTTGGCAATCTCTTACGACAAGCTGGGGTATCTTCTTACCACCAAAGCTCCCCCCGTCCTAGGTCCCACCTCCAGCGTCGCGGATAAGGAAATCCGTAAGACTTGGGAGATTGACAGCGCGAAGGCCAGATGCCTCGTACTTGCCTCGATGGACAACGACCATCAGAGGAGGCACGAGAATATGGATTTGGAATCCATATTTCTTCATACAAAAGAACTGTATGGAGAGCAGTCTCGTATCGCAAGATACGAAGTGTCGAAGAAGTTATTTTCGACAAAGTTGGCCGTCGGATCATCGGTAGCGGACCACGTGCTTAAGATGATTGGCTACACTGAGGAGCTCGCGGAACTTGGGACCACGTTGGACAGTGAACTCTATACGGATATAATTCTCCAGTCCCTTCCATCCACTTACGCCCAGTTCATACTGAACTTCAACTTGCAAGAAAAGGAAGTTGAACTTTCAGAACTCCTCAACCTGCTGAGGAGCGCAGAGGGCACCCTACAGAAGGGTAGGGAAACACCCGCTTTGTTTGTAGGAGGATCTTCTTCCTCTAGGTCCAAGGCGAAAGCCAAGGGAAAGAGGAAGAAAGCCCCCGCCAAACCAAGAGGCGGTGTTAGTAAAGTGGGTGCGAAGGGAAAGGAAAAGGCAACAAAGATTGCGGGAAAGCTTGTTGGAAAGGAAGAGTGCTTCTACTGTCATAAGAGTGGACACTGGAAGAAAGATTGCAGGGCTTGGAAAGCCAGGACATAGGAACTGAAGCAGGTTGCAGCTTCAGCTTCAGGTGTGTTTGTTATTGAAAACTGTCTTTCTATAAACTCTACTTCCTGGGTATTGGATACCGGATCAGGATCTCATATCTGTAATTCTTTGCAGGCGTTGAGAAACCGTAGTGTTTTGAAGGCAGGTGACATGACCCTCAGAGTTGCAAACGGAGCTAGCATGGACGCTAAAGCCGTGGGGGACTATCACCTGGGAATGTCAGATGGGCATGTTTTGGTTTTGCGTAATTGCTTTTTTGTACCCAACGCAACTTGTAATATCATTTCTGTATCTTTGGTTTCTAAAGAAGGTTATGAATTTGCGTTTGTAAGTAATGTTGTAAACATTCACCTTAATCAAGTTCTGATTGGGTCAGGTACACTGAGCAATGGTATATACGTATTGAACCAACCACAGATTTTCAATGTCCAGAATACACACAAAAGAAAGTCACCAGATATTAATCAGGCTTTCTTATGGCATTGTAGACTGGGTCACATCAATGAGACACGGTTGACTAAGTTACATAAAGAAGGATACTTGGATCCGTTCGAGTATCAGTCTTATGCCACTTGTGAATCTTGTCTCATGGGAAAGATGACAAAAACTCCGTTCACTGGACACGGAGAAAGAGCGAGCGAGCTCTTGGGACTCATACACAGTGACGTGTGTGGTCCAATGTCTACACATGCGCGAAGCGGTTATTCATACTTCATTACTTTCACAGATGATTTCTCTAGGTATGGACATGTCTTCTTAATGAAGCACAAATCCGAGGCCTTTGAGAAATTTCGGGATTACAAGAATGAAGTTGAAAAACAAACAGGCAAAAGTATTAAGATTCTAAGATCGGATCGAGGTGGAGAATACTTGAGTGCCGAGTTCCTGGACTATTTAAAAGAGAATGGAATTCTCTCTCAGCGTACTCCTCCATACACTCCGCAACATAACGGTGTATCGGAAAGGAGGAATCGAACCCTATTGGATATGGTTCGTTCCATGATGAGTAAGGCTGAGTTACCGCGATCGTTTTGGGGCTATGCACTAGAAGCAGCTGCATATCTGTTGAACAAGGCTCCTACCAAGACAGTGCCTACCACTCCATATCAGATATGGAGTGGGAAGAAACCCTGTCTTAAGTACCTTAAGATATGGGGATGTCCAGCTTTTGTAAAAAAGCAGCATGCGGACAAGCTCGAGGCACGTTCAGTACAGTGTAAGTTTGTGGGATACCCAAAGAACTCCAGGGGGTATCTGTTCTATTCCATTGAGGAACAAAAGGTTTTTGTTTCTCAACATGCCCGCTTCTTGGAAACTGAGTTTTTGGAAACCCAGATAAGTGGGAACGCAATAGAACTGGAAGAAATTCCAGAACCACAAGCTATTACTGAAATCTTGGAAGAGCCAGTAAGTTCAAAAGAACAGGACATTCCTATGCCGCTCCGCAGGAGTAGTAGGCAGTCTCATCCGCCCGAGAGATACTACGGTTTTCTCATAGACAGGGATAGAGAGGATTGCATCATAGATTATGATGAGCCTACTAGCTTCCAGCAGGCCGTTCAGAGCGTTGACTCGGTAAAATGGCTGGATGCAATGCGGACCGAAATGGAGTCCATGTACACCAACAAAGTATGGACGTTGGACATTGCTCCAGACGGGGTAAAACCCGTAGGATGCAAGTGGATCTTCAAAAGGAAGATTGGTGTAGATGGACAGGTTGAGACCTATAAAGCTAGACTTGTAGCAAAGGGTTTCCGTCAAAGACCTGGCTTGGACTATGACGAAACCTTTTCTCCAGTGGCTATGCTGAAATCCATTCGGATCCTTCTTGCCATTGCTGCCTTCCACGATTATGAGATTTGGCAGATGGACGTAAAGACCGCTTTTCTGAATGGAAATTTAGAGGAGTGTGTCTATATGGATCAGCCAGAGGGTTTCATTCAGAGTGGGAGCAGCGGAAAGGTGTGCAAGTTGCTTAAGTCCATCTATGGACTAAAGCAGGCATCGCGGAGTTGGAACATCTGTTTTGATGAGACGGTCAAGGAATTTGGCTTTATCAAAAGTCCAGATGAACCATGCATCTATAGTAGATTTGTAGCAAGAACTGTAGTATTCCTCATTTTATACGTGGATGACATTCTCTTAATAGGAAATGACATTCCTATGCTACAATCTGTCAAGGGGTTCTTGTCACACAGGTTCTCCATGAAAGACCTGGGTGATGCCTCATACATCCTGGGGATCCGGATCCATCGTGATAGATCCAAGAGGATATTAGGACTTTCTCAGTCCAGGTACATCGACACCATAGTGAAGAGATTCAGTATGGAAGATTCCAAGCGCGGTAACCTACCGGCTTGTCACGGGATCACCCTCTCTAAAGAGATGTCTCCCAAGACTGATTTGGAGAGGGATCGCATGTCTATTATACCCTACGCTTCTGCGGTAGGCTCTATAATGTATGCGATGTTATGTACCAGACCGGATGTAGCTTATGCACTAAGTGTGGTAAGCCGTTATCAGTCAAACCCTGGGGAGAAACACTGGATAGCGGTAAAGAACATTCTCAAGTACCTGAGAAGGACTAAGGAGATGTTCTTGGTGTATGGCGGAAAAGACCTCCAGATCGAGGCCTTTGCTGACTCCAGCTTCCAGAGTGACAAGGATGATTCCAAGTCCATGTCGGGTTTTGTCTTTACCCTCAATGGAGGGGCGGTGTGTTGGAAGAGCTCCAAACAGGAAACCGTTGCAGACTCGACTATGGAAGCGGAATACATTGCTGCATCTGATGCCGCAAAAGAAGCTGTCTGGATAAGGAAGTTCTTGAAAGAACTTCAGGTGATTCCGTCCATTGTTGACCCAATACCTCTGTATTGCGACAACAACGGGGCTATAGCTTTAGCGAAGGAACCCAGGTCCCATCAGAGATCCAGGCACATCTTGAGGCGGTATCACCTGATCAGGGAGATCGTGGATCGCAAGGAGATCGAGGTTCGGAGGGTTGCTTCAGAAGAGAACACTGCAGATCCATTCACCAAGGCCTTACCCCAGACTCAGTTCGAGCGGCTGATCGAGATGATAGGTCTTCGATACGCCAGTACATGGCCTTAGTGCAAGTGGGAGATTGTTAGTGTATATGCCCTAGAGGCCATTAATGTATCATACTAGTTTGTATATTACTTGATGGAAGCTTGGGATATTCACCTTGTATAAACAATCTTGCTCAATATAGTAGTATGCTACTTGGTTTGTTTCTACTTCAATGTGTACTTGTGTTTATTTCAGTATATCAATTATACGCATTAGTGGAGCCCTTAGGATCTTTGCTTGATTACCAGCGTTGTGATGGCAGTCACACTAGTGGGGGCTGGGTAATCTATAAGCACATCCTTATACAGGTCCCTAGTCGCAGGACTATCGAGACAGGGCATCGATACTCCGGAGTAGACTAGCGTATGCGCTTCTCATCCCAGTGTGGGAGATGGTCTGTCCCACAGCCATCAGTACGTCGTACTGGAGATAGTATACGGGTGCTCGTTAGGTTACGAGTACACTGGACAGGACTCGTCGGGAACTGACAGGTTGGTACTATACCTATCGTCAGTTATCAGTTCCCAGGTGACATGAGTACAGCTTAGTCCGCTGACTTGACACTGGCACTTCGCCTCGAGTGTGTTCCCACTGCACTTTGATCACTACCCTACCACGGCTCAAAGGAGTCGTGCAAACAGGTGGTGGTTGGGTGCAGTCCCGAAGCACTTGGAGGCAGTGACGGTTAGACAGGATTCGTCTCTCCCGGTATTGGGGGTTGACATCGCGCTGTGTCTAGGAGAGCCATTACACGAGTAGTCCCTGGCCAGGGCAAGAGAGATATACTGGTAGGTTTCCAGTGTTATCTCAGGGTGTTTTGGGCTTCACTCCGACACGACTTGTACCGCTATTGGGGGACTGACGTTTTACCGCCCCCTAGGCCCGACATGCGATGTATCAGACGAACAGACCGGACTGTACGGAGACTGTCACATTCAGACTCAGTAGGAGTTCAGATGGGGTTTCACCTCGTCAGCCTTCTTGTCGACATCTACCTGGGGACCGTTACGCACAGCTAGTGCCGCTTGCGGTCTGTGGTTAAACCCACTGCCAGCGTAGTGTCGAGTCTTTAGAGTCCCACACAGAGGGTACTCGCCTCTGGGCAAAACAGAGTAGAGGTCGCATGGTTTTGCGACAGGGTTCGTTCTCATCCGCGCACTTGTGCACGTTTAGAGTCCGGACGGATATTACTGGCTGGCTCTGGTTTGAGTCAGATACTGGTATATGTTTTTGGGGTTGCTTTTATCTCAGTATTCATGTTCCTCGGAACAAGGATGCAGGTGTGTATGCACGGTTATTTGAGGAAGAGGAAGATGACTTTCATTAGGGTTTCGGAACGGGTGCGTATGCACAGTTGACAGTCGTCTTTTTCCAAACCCTAATGGATTTGTATTATATCAATTAATAATATATAATAAAATGAAATTGTGTCATGGTTGGTTTTTGTTGACTTGTTGACCATGGTTGACTTGTTGACCATGGTTGAAGTTTTGACCATCATCATTACAAAAGAAAGATGCTCTTTGATTCTAGCAAATTCATTTAATGTTTGAAATGATAATGGTCATTCTAAAACTTTCCATCAACCTTTTCATTTTCATTATTATTATTATTGATAATTCTTTTTCTTTTGCATTATGGTTGCAAGAAAGAAAAAGGATAGCTCATTCTATCATATTCATTCTCTCTCTTCACTTCATCTTCTTCTTCCTCTAGCTAAAGAGAAACCTTCTCATGTGTTAAGAATCCTTCTCTTTAAAAAGAAAAGCACCCCTTAGACACTCTCTACTTATTCTAGGTTCAAGGTTTAGCAAGCCGGAAACCCTAGTTCATTCAAAGCACGAGGAAAAGCCCAAAGGTTGAACTCTCGAGGTGGATCCATCTTCGACGGAAGAAGGCGACAAAAAGAGAACCATCAACCTCTACAAAGTTTGAAGAAGAAGGAGTTCAAGTTTAGGTATAACCATCTTCATCCGAGTAGCTAACTCTCTTTAGCAAAGTATGCTAGTTTTAGTTTTGTTAAAGATCCCGACTTTGCTTAGTCCATGTTGCCCCTTGCGCTAAAAATTTGATTTTTATACCGTTTCCGCCTCCCCGTAAGAACCGGGGGTCGCAACGTAGACTTACAGTGACCACAAGAAAATGATACTTATCATGAAAGAATGAGTCACCTTAACACATAGTATGAACACATTTAAGAACTAATGCATCAACACCCTTAGTCACCAAAACATTAATGGAATAATTAATGCAACCATGAGTCACTAATCCTAGTCATCATCTAGAAACTTCTAGATGCATGACTCACCTCTATGACTCACCCAAGAAGAAAAGATAAATCCGCATTTAACCGAATGTTAAATACGGCTGATAGAAAACTGGAAACTGGCAACTACCAAAACTGATCCTGAAACGAATTTCAGGATAACCCCGTAATGATATAAACATACCCGCATTTGTATTACGACCGAATACAAATGCAACTGAGACAAAGACATTATATCTACACAGTATAATACTAGGATCCAGCTTAAACCAAAGCCTACCAGTATTATCTGCCCGAAATATGACACGTGTGTAAACGCACGTGCATTTTCCGAACCCTGCCATAAAACCATACGGCCTCTACAACGTTTCGCCCGAACTTGGGAAAGTGTCTGTGGGAAACTCTAATGACTCATCAATACACTGGCACTGGGTATAACCACTAGCACGTCAGAGGTACTGGCTGTACGTAACGGTTTGCCTATGTATTGATTGGAAGGGAAGCTGACGAGTGAACTCATCCATAAACCCTACTGAGCCAAACAGTGACAATATACATACAGTCCGGTCCGTTCGTCTATGAGTATCGCATATCGGCCTAGGGGCTGGTAATGTCAGACCCGCAATAGCATAATAAGTCGTGTCAGAGAGTGGCCCAGAACATCCTGAGATACTACTGGAGTACCTACCATTAAATCTCCTGCCTCGGCCGAGGGCTATGTGTAATAGCTCTCCTAGACACAGCGCGATCTCAGCCCCAATACCGGGAGAGACGAATCCCCTGCCGATCCGCTCACTTGCCTCCATGTGGCTCGGGACTGTACCCAAAAAAGACCTGTTTGCACGACTCCTTTGAGCCGTGGTAGGGTAGAAATCAAAGCACAGTGGGAACTCACACGAGACAAATGACGACCTCAGGTCGATGAATTAACCTGTACACATGTCACCAGGGAACTGCTATCTGACGATATGTATAATACCAATTAGCAGGTTCCCGGCGAGTCCTGTCCGGTGTACTCATAACCCAAGGAGCACCTGCATACATCTTAGGTGAACCTACTGACACCAATGGCTTGTGAGACCGTCCATCGCCCCTTGTCGGGGTCTCGACTGTATACACTAGTCTACTCTGGAGTATCGATGCCCTGTCTCGAAACTCCCATGACTAAGGACACTTTAAGGATGTGCTTACAGACCCCAGCTCCCACGTATATGATCGCCATCATACTGCTGGTAGTCAAGCAAGAATCCTATGGGCTCTATCAATATGCAATAGCGAACTAAAGCATGTATACGATGATAAAGACAAACCAGATAGCAAACTATCATCTCGAGCAAGACTGTCATATCGGTATAAGTCCTGCCTCAATCATTGCAATCACGTACCTGCGATCCAATAATTGACTTTGAGGGCACTATCTCCAACAATCTCCCACTTGCACTTAAGGCTAATTATTACGATGTCGCATACACACAGCGCGTGTAATACCGAACATCCAACTCCTCTACTAATCAGTTTCGCAAATCTAGTTTGTAAAACTCTTGTGTTCGAGAAATAGCCTTAGTGAGTGGATCCGCCCTGATGTTTCTTTCTGTATCTCTCTTAATCTCAAGTTCGTGGAGAATGCCATCTCCCGAATCGAGTAATACCTGTCTCAGAATATGTCTGAATATCTGATGGGACCTAGTTCATAAATGAACTCCAAATCCAAACTTCTTAGACTATATCGATAACTGAACCTAATCAGTATCCAGCACCATGCCTCCCACAGTATCCTCTTGGACCACCTGTCCATAATACTGTCCCTCGTCAGAGGGAAAACTATAACTCTGACAATCACTCTGTCATCCAGGTCACCTTGGAAGCCTGGAATGATAACCGTCTCCTTAAGGAGGTTGCTATTATCAAATCCATAGAACATCCATTCATGTTCTAAAACTGCTTCCTAATGTTTCTCCAGGATTGGATTAATATAAACTTATCACAACTAGTGCATAAAAAACATCTGGTGTGGTACTTGACATCTCATGATTGACTCAATTGCCAAAGCAAGTGATCTGCCAATCATGCACATCCCTCTCCCCTTTAGTCTGTAAGACACCTTTAGAGAGGGTGACTCCATCACCTGCAGGTACACCACCATGCTAGGAGTCATATATTCTAAATACCATTAGAATACTGTCAAAGTACCCACATTGGAAAACTACCTAAATCTAGATCTAAAAAACCATAAATCTAGTAACCAGAATGTCAGATATTATATCCATGTCCTTTGTGAAGAAACAACTGTGTGACGACCATAGTATAACCGATTGTAGTATAGGAATTTTACTTCCTACTCTGTGTATGTCATCCAAATACCAGGACATCACACCCTACTACCTTTTCAACAGATCCATCCCCTATTCTGATGAAGTCAAACCCATGACTTTCTCATCAAAATTAGATGATCTATCTCCACTATAACTGCTTAAGTCTATAAATAGACATAAGCTACTTGCCCACTATGCTTCCGCTGCTCCCACTGACTACGACAACCCTCTGGCAGAATAATATCTACGTACACTTCTAAAGCTAGTTTAGAACGACGTTATACTTATCCTCTTGCCGGGTCTCATAGTCTGGAACAACAGTAGTGTCAAGTCTGAGTAAACAAGAACCTCCCTGTCACCGTCCTTGAGGCTACCGGAGTACCTCTCGGGTGTCTGAGGTTACCCACCATGTCTGCGATGTGGCTATTGGAATGTCAAACTTGATTGAATATATAGGTCCTATTAAATTCTCCGTAATCGTTTGCGGTTCTGGAATCACTTCCAGTTATACCATACTCCTACTACTGTTTTCTGAAAAAATCCATTTTTACTAAAACTGTGGCGAGTCAAGAACAATATCACTTTTGATCTTCCAGATGGTAGAAAAATCAACCATCGTCGAAGCCAGGGTCAACCCACAAACTGCCATTACAGAAATGTGCCTTGAGTTATCCAGTGTCTGGTTTTAAGCATAAGTTGGACAACTCCCCGTACCTTAACATCATTAAGATATGAACCAATCTATATACAATATAGAAATAGAGGCACTAATTTAATTGGAACCAAATTCAAATCATGCAACTGTCTCCAGTGCATATCAACTTAATGGAGAAAGGCTAATCAGCATTACTCAACTTAGGAATCCATCCAATTATGAGTAACCTGAAAGAGAAACAAGTTTCTCAAAATCATTAATATCCACAGAATACCAATCACAAGAATCTACATCTTCGATCTCTTTGAAGAATCCTGATACTTGCGATATCTGGTTCTCTACCTTATTCTTATACCCACAACTTCTCAAAACTTAGACATTGTATTTCTACGAAACACTTGTCTAAAAACTAGAGAAGTTACAAGTAAACAGAACAGAGTATGAGGACCTACCCCTTTGTCCTGACGGACACTGGACAACATACAATACTCTGTATAAGTCCGCTGAGTTGAATAACTCAAAAACCTGTGCATCGTAGGTTGAAAACTGTACCCAGGTGATTTCCTCAAATATCACCAATTACAACGAATTCCGATATAATGAGGATGATCACCTAATTCCCAATAACTTACTCCCACTCATCATCTGTAAAAACCATTACAGATATGAGAATGGAACCTGGTAAATAAATACCCTGGAGTAAGTATGTAATCGGGAAAACAGTTTTCCTTTAACAATGCACTGAAACATGAAAATGTTTCGTAGGGGTATCCTTGTATTCCTAGTAATGCCTCTTCCATAATCCAATTCATGACTTTAATCGTATATTTTATTGCCATCTCTCCAAATCCCTTTATTTGTCTTTATTCATTACCTTCTGTACACCATCGTTAGGCTAAATGGTTTTCTTCCTTCCCTACCGTTCGGCACCAGCCTATGATTTGGAAGAAGACTATCCAGTAAGCATAATAGGTGTACTCTCCAAAACCAAGGAGTACTCGTATCTTGAGAGAAGGTGATGATAAAAGACAACTGAACAATACATTATTCTAGTTCTCCCGAACTGGGGAAAAAATCAAAGGTCAAATAAGAGTGGCGATGAAGTACGTGGTTTAGGTCGTGAATGATAACAGTCGCAATTTACTTTGCCCTTTTTCTAATCCCTTTATTTTTTCTTTAGTTATTACCTTCTGCACACCCTACTTAGGCTAATTGGTTTTCTTCATTCCCTACCTTTCAGCACCAGCCTATGGTTTGGAATAAGACTGTCCAATAAGCGTAATAGGTGTACTCTCCTAAACTAAGGAGCCCTCGCAACCTTAGAGAAGGTGATAATAAAAGACAACTGAATAAACTAATTCTATTTCTCCTGAACCTGGATCCATCCTCGAAGAAGTCCCTTCGAGTTCGTATATAACCATACGATGGATCTATCCAATGGAAGTGGATATCCGTAGTAATACGGGGTGTTCTGAGAAATACTAAGGGTAAAAGAAGGAGCGGCAATGGCTTATGCAACTCAGACAATCCAAAAGCCAATATTTTAAGAAGGTTCGGTCTACTTGGTCACTGATTCATAGTCTAGGGTCGGTCAAAGGCCGCTGCCAAAGAGAGAGAGAAAAGAAACACTCTGCGTGCACTCTAACCTAGATCAGAATGGTTATCATTTTATCTAATCAGGAAACCTCCCACTGTAATCTCAAATTCTCCTCCAAACCTGTAAGAAGAATTAGTCGGGATCACCCGAAGAGTAAACCAACTCATCAGTGAGAATCGGGATCCAACTATCATCGCATGATAACTTGATGGAAGCCACTCAATTTATCACACTCCAGAAGGTATGCACATACTTGGCAAGTTTTAGTTTCTTTAGAAACTCCCGATGTGATTTTTGCCCCATGCTCTTATGATCATGACTTTGGCCAACCCATCATAAGTCACATGCCAAGTTCTACCCGTCATCATCCAGGTTAATTTGAACCCACCCGTACATACCCTTGACTTTGGCCAACAAGGTAATATGACTGTCCCAAACCAACGCATCTATCTACACAACAGATGAATACCCAGCAGCTACCAAGCACTATGCCTTAACTTTGGCCAAACAAACATAGCTTGAATACTACTGACCATCCATAAGAAATGACGGAGGACTACGGCTGGTTTTTGGCAAAAAACCATTAACGTAATGAACTTGATCTTGTTGAAGGAACCTGATAGCTTTTTATAAATATATAGTGGCGAAAACCTTTGCTAAAGAGATCACTCCCGGTGAAGGGATCTCGGCTCTTTCCTCGTGGAATGAGATGCAGGATATTCTAACTGAATACCGTGATGCAAAGCAACTTGTAATCGACTATAGTAAAGTTACTACCCTGACGTAAACTTCTGCCCAAGGGGTCACTCCCGGTGAAGGGATCTCGGCCCTTGCCTCGTCGAATGAGGTGCAGGGTATTCTAACTGAATACCTCTATGCAAAAAAAAAGGAAACATCTTTGTAATAACACCTTTTAAAATTTGTTCCAACAACATCAAATATAGGTTTGTTTTATCCTTACATTGATAAGAATCAATGCAGTCCCATCAAGCAATCACACAAGAAAAGAACGAAAATAAAATGTACGTATATGCCATCCGCATTCGTCACTGGGTCCCGTCATCACCCGTTAGGTTACTTAACTAACGACAGAGCGGGGGCTGGACTAGCGCGGATGTAAAACATATACAACATCTAATAGTATATATACCAATATACAATAATCGCTTCAGGCGTGATAATATGCAACATTACAAAAAAGTAATAAGCATCACAGAACAGTACAGATAAACTGGGATCCCCGGGTTTCACAGAGCCGCTGCTGAAACCCGACGTTCCCTTGGTCGTGTGGATAGCCTGTGCAATGAAACCTAGACCCCTACGGGTGCGGCAAGTTACCCGCCAAAACCTGAAGCGAGGTAGTCCCCACAGCATAGTGAATGGAACACCCGGCACTTTACGGAATCCGGTAACTTGAGCACCCCTCCTTGGGTCAACCTGTACCCCCTACGAGTGCGGCGAATAGTCTGCCAATTCTAGAGTGAGGTCCCTTTGCCTCTCAAAGCCATGAGATACGGACCCGTTGCCCTCCAGAACCCGGCTATCCGTGCACTCCTTCGCGGGATAAACCTAGTACAGAAATAAAAATATGTACAACGGGTACATCGACCTCAACCCGGTCGTGCCCTAAAAGAATATTATACAACAGGCAGTGACGGCAGTCCACATGTTGGACGCTCGCCCCGCAATATCAAATGTACAAGTAAATCCAAATTGCACTACCATTGCACACTGCTATCCACCACGACATATCCGCAACATCACAGAACAATACAGAACATCAACGCTAATATCACGTTCGCAAACCCGTTTAAAAGAACTATAGCAAATAGATGCGGTTTACCGCTCGAATGACATTCACGGTCGGAGATATAAAGTAAGTACTGTAAACTAACACGTTTAAATTTCGATCGACAAAATATCCCAAAGTGGGCCCCACAAACATCTTCTGTACAGTAACACAACCTGGGCCCAAAAGATATATACCAAAAACCACAATTTCACAATAAGAACCTACTGTAGAAAAATAGTTTACTGTAGCTCCAAAACGGCGGCGGAACCGCGGCCAAACTAGGGTTTGCGCGGCGGTTCCGCGGCGCTTTGGAAGCTTCAGTTGACCAAATTTCACCAAAATTCTTTAAAAAGCCTGATCTCTTTTCTGTGATATGCAAAATAATTTTTAGACCCTTTTAAAAATCGACAGAAACTTTAACCCAGAAAATTGCAGTTTTCGAAATTCTGTTCGATCGATATTTTAAACGTGTTAGCACAAGTTAGTAAAGCTTAATAGTGAGGCTCTGATACCACTGTAAGTCGACGGTAGCGCCTCGGCCATCTAACAGACGCCAAATGCGGAACAAAAACTTTTACAACTGGCGCTATCGCGTACTATAACCCGGATCTGCCATTAAAGCTAAACTAACAAATTACAAAGTGGGTAGAAATGTTATACCGAACGATCCGAGTCCTTCGGTCTTCAACCATCATCCCACGCTTTGTTGCGGCTACTCCGATCTCCTGAATCTCCAGGCTTCTCGTACAGGTGGCACCACGTCGACGGATCTTTAAACGGGCTCCCGCCTCTGAACCGAGGCAACTCGATAGTCAAGTTTGCTAGAAGAGACGACCAAGATGATGTAAAGAATGAGTAGAACACTTTGTCTCGTTCCGTCCAAAGCCGTGGACGAACGGTTAATGAAGTTGCCTTTTGGATCGGGTGAAATGAGAAATGAGGCTATCTAATTTTCATTAACCCGAATCTATCATAATCTTTTTCAACCAAACAAACAACCATCCTCACTCAAGAGGGGGGGAAGGCTGGCCACTATATAGAGGGGAAGGGGTGAGTGTAGGAGGAGGGAGTGGTGACCACAAGAAAATGATACTTATCATGAAAGAATGAGTCACCTTAACGCATAGTATGAACACATTTAAGAACTAATGAATCAACACCCTTAGTCACCAAAACATTAATGGAACAATTAATGCAACCATGAGTCACTAATCCTAGTCATCATCTAGAAACTTCTAGATGCACGACTCACCTCCATGACTCACCCAAGAAGAAAAGATAAATCCGCATTTAACCGAATTTTAAATACGGCTGATAGAAAACTGGAAACTGGTAACTACCAAAAGTGATCCTGAAACGAATTTCAGGATAACCCCATAATGGTATAAATATACCCGCATTTGTATTACGACCGAATAAAAATTCTACTGAGATAAAGATATTATATCTACACAGTATAATACTGGGATCCAGCTTAAACCAAAGCCTACCAGTATTATCTGCCCGAAATATGACACGTGCGTAAACGCACGTGCATTTTCCGAACCCTGCCATAAAACCATACGGCCTCTACAACGTTTCGCCCGAACTTGGGAAAGTGTCTGTGGGGAACTCTAATGACTCATCAATACACTGGCACTGGGTATAACCACTAGCACGTCAGAGGTACTGGCTGTACGTAACGGTTTGCCTATGTATTGATTGGAAGGGAAGCTGACGAGCGAACTCATCCATAAACCCTACTGAGCCAAACAGTGACAATATACATACAGTCCGGTCTGTTCGTCTATGAGTATCGCATATCGGCCTAGGGGCTGGTAACGTTAGACCCCCAATAGTGTTATAAGTCGTGTCAGAGAGTGGCCCAGAACACCCTGAGATACCATTGGAGTACCTACCAGTAAATCTCCTGCCTCGGCCGAGGGCTATGTGTAATGGCTCTCCTAGACACAGCGCGATCTCACCCCCAATTCCGGGAGAGACGAATCCCCTGCCGATCCGCTTACTTGCCTCCATGTGACTCGGGACTGTACCCAAAAAGGACCTGTTTGCATGACTCCTTTGAGCCGTGGTAGGGTAGAAATCAAAGCACAGTGGGAACTCACACGAGACAAATGACGACCTCAGCTCGATGAATTAACCTGTACACATGTCACCAGGGAACTTCTATGTGACGATATGTATAATACCAATTAGTAAGTTCCCGGCGAGTCCTGTCCGGTGTACTCATAACCCAATGAGCACCTGCATACATCTTAGGTGAACCTACTGACACCAATGGCTTGTGAGACCGTCCATCGCCCCTCGTCGGGGTCTCGACTGTATACACTAGTCTACTCTGGAGTATCGATGCCCTGTCTCGAAACTCCCACGACTAGGGACACTTTAAGGATGTGCTTACAAACCCCAGCTCCCACGTATATGATCGCCATCATACTGCTGGTAGTCAAGCAAGAATCCTATGGGCTCTATCAATATGCAATAGCGAACTAAAGCATGTATACGATGATAAAGACCAACCAAATAGCAAACTATCATCTCGAGCAAGACTGTCATATCGGTATAGGTCCTGCCTTAATCATTGCAATCACGTACCTGCGATCCAATAATTGACTTTGAGGGCACTATCTCCAACACGGAGTTCACGATCGCAGTGAAGGGACTACTACATGGAGCTATTGAAGTGAAGGACCAGTCAACAAAGGTTGTATTCCATGCACACTTCTTATTGCAAAGTGTTTGCTTTTGATATTCCGTTGATTTCTAGTTAACGATTCAAAGTTAGGGTTAGCTAAACGGCAAAAATTTGAATTTGGCATGGACGATGCCTCCCAAAACATTGCTGCCGTCCTAGGAAACCTTGCAGTGGTATCATAGCCATGCTAGAAATTAATGCGGATTTTGTTAAGATTACGAAACCGAAATACTCCGAAACTGAAACACGGAAACTCAAGTTTCTGTCGATTATAACAGGTGTTCAAAAAAAAATTCAAACAAGTGCAGAATGTTATATGGGATTCAACATGAACACACAAGAAATTTCACCCCACTTCGCCGGAATTTGGCTGAGCCCAGGCCAAGGATTTCCGAGCTCGCCGGCCTGGTAAGGGGCATGGGGGTTAAATTTTTTAGTGTGTTCCAGGTGATGGGTTTTGGTGTTTCAGGTGTTGTTTATTTTTGCTAATTTTGCATATGATGTAATCTTACACTATAAGCAATTAGGAGTGTTTCGTATTCGTAGTTTTAATATTATTTCGGGTTATTCACATATTGTCTAGACGAAGTTAGAAAGTTTGATCGAATGTCAAAAACACATTTTCCAGGTTTAACGTATTCGGAAAAATATGCAAGTGATTATGTGGAACCTCTAGAACAACGAAACCTTAACTCGATTATGTGACCGTCAGAATCGCCACTAAACCCTAGGGTTTGTGGTAGTTCAGCGTTGTCACATGTGAGGCGTTGGTTTGACCCTTCTACGGCTGGTTTATAGGTACTGTGGCATCTACTTGGTATTATTAAAAATGTGCTCAAGTGTTGAGCTGTTGGGAAATTGTGGGACTTTGATGAATCGATCGAAAAGTTTAATGTCGTCCAGATATTATGTGATGGGATACAATATTTGGAATCCACATGTACTTATGATATAACTAGTTCGAATTTTATAAATCTAGCAGTTTAGTCTCATTTGATCGGTGGCCACGGGATTTTGATGTGACCAAAAGTCCGTCGCAATCACGTAGCGTACGCGGATACTCGCCGGGTAAACTTAATAGATAGCCACGCCCCATAGCCCCGACCAAGTGACTGTAGGAGAACCACGTCGCCAAAAGCATTCGTTCGGGTGCTCGCGGCAGCGGTGTTCCGCCTTAGTGCACTTCGTCGACGGCATCGGGAGGTGTGACCGTCTACTAAAGTTTCCGACGAGCATTCGATCAGGATGTCGAGAATCTTGTTGAATTGCCCGACTAGATATTGAAAATTGTTTTCGAGATCGAGACTAAAATGTGTGGTTTATAATTGTTAGGCATGCGATGTCTAAGGAATTCATTTGGTTAGGCATGTAATGTCTAAGATGGTTGCGGATTCCAACTGTTGTAGTTTTTCACTTTCTTTTCTGCGACCGTAAGTATTATATGTGGTGTATCGCCGGTTTTGTTGCTATACGTCAACGACAATTGGAATACGCATATTTACTTACGTTGATGACATGTGATGTTATATGTTGCTGGGATATGTTATATTGGATCATCGTGTTTTGAATAGCCGGGGGTTTTATATGAGATGAGAGTTTTTATTTTCATTCATGTAAAATTCATTGTATGTAATATTCTTTTATTCGGGCACTTCCAGGTTGAGGATGATGTCACCATTGTATATTATTTACTTTTCCGCACTAGGATAGACCCAAGGCGGGGAGCACAAGTAACCGGGTTTTAGGGTCCAGTGGGATACCATCTCAAGGAGTCGAGACCGGGTATCCTAACTCTAGAATTGGTAGGGTTGCTTGCCGCTCTCGTAGGGGTCTAGGGATGTGGGTTTGGCTATTCATCCCGACCATGGAATCCGTGTTTTATACAGGCTTAAAATAAAACCCAGAAATCCTAGTATATCCAATATTTCATATGTTGTTTTCTGCTGCGATATCTATGATGTGATCATTTGATATGTTGAGATAGATACTGGATACAATATATGTGATATATTATATAGACGTTGCTTATGTTTTACACCCGCGCAAGCACTGCCCCGCTCTGCCGTTAGTTACCTAACCTAACGGTGCACGAGGGGACATCGAAGCGAATGCGGATGGCATAAGGGTACGTTGTATTTATCTGTGATGTTTAGGTAACTTAAAATGATAGGACTTTATTAATGAGATTAGTGAAAGAAAATAAACCTAAAGATGTTGTGGAATCGAATTTTCAAAAACAGGTAGCTCTAGTTGTTATTTTGCATACCGGTATTTCTTGTAGAATATCCAGCACCTTATTCGATAAGGAAAGAGCCGAGATCCCTTCACCGGGAGTGACCTCTTTAGCAATAACTGGAAGATGCTACAACCCTCGGTTTGTCTTTTAATTGCTTCTATAGTTTTTGCATTGCATAGTGATATTTGTGAATTATCTTGCACCTTATTCGATAAGGAAAGAGCCGACGATCCCTTCACCGGGAGTGGCCTCTTTAGCGAAACTAGCAAAGGCCTCAAAAACACTTCATTTAAATCATTTGATTCTACAACGATATCAAGTTCATTACGCAAAGGGTTTTCTTAAAAACCCGTCGTAGTCCTCTGTCATTTTAGATAAGTACTACTTAGTATTCATGCTACGTTTGTTGACCATGTTAAGGCGTAGTGTGCGGTAGCTGATTAGTACTTATCTGCATAAGCATATGATGCGATTGGATTAGGGTAGTCGTGCGACTTTGTTGACCATGTTAAGGGTCGTCCGGGTGGGTTTAATTCAATCAGGAAATGACGGGTTGAACTTGGCTAGAGCTTATGATTTGTTGACCATGTTAAGGTCATAAGTCCCTAGGGGTAAAAATATTATTGGGAATTTCAAGTGTTGAAGATTGCAATGAGATTGCATACCTTCTATGAGATAGTTGGATCCCGATACCCACTGCGAGTAAGAGTTACTCCTAGGAGAGTTTTACACATTACAATTAGCCGATCGAGTAGGTGTCTAGAAAGGTGTCAACAAGATCACGCCTCCGGGAAAATGACGTTTATTTTAATTAGGTCCGTGCGAAAGCATGGGGAACCTCCCTCAAAGTACCGGCACTAGCCTGGCTGAAAGATTGGCGAACTTGTAGGGTGTAATTAATCCCGGCTAGTCATTCCTTTTAGGGTTTGAAGGAAGATTTGACTAAAATAGTGTTAGCCATCCTGATTAGATAAATTAATAACCAATTTAATCTTGCAAGAGCATACGCTGAGTGTTTTCTTCTCTCTCTCTCTCCAGGTAGCGACCATGTCACGCCTTAATCAAGATAATAATACGGATGTATTTACCGAACCCGCTTGTTATACTGAGCTGGGAAACGTTGGTCCCGCTCCAACTTATAGTTGTTATAAGACTGAGCAAGAAATAGGGGATTACCAAAATTCCCGTTTCGCCCAATCGAAGAAAATGCATGCTGATGCATCATCTTCGGGTGTGTTCATTACAGAGAACTGTTTCTCAGTATCCTTTACGTCCTGGGTATGAGATACCGGATCTGGATCCCGCAAATGTAATCTGTTACATAGGCTAAAGATAGGTAGAGAACTGAGAAAGGGTGATAAGTTTAAAGAGTTAGAAACGGTGCAATTGTTGTATCCAAGTCTGTTGGCAGTTATCACCCTGTATTACCAAATACATTGATTCTGAACGAATGTTATTAGATACCGAACCTGATATACAATATCATATCAGTCTCTTTATTTAGTAAAGAAGGATATAATTTTGTATTGTTGGATAATGTTTTGAACATTTCCTATATCAAGAGTTGATCGGTTCAGGCACGTTATATAAAAGCATATACGTTCTAAATCAAATCACAGTTCTTAACGTACAAAACACACACAAGCGGAAGAGTTCAGAAATGAATGAATCCTTCTTATAGCATTGTAGACTAAGTCATATCAATATACCCGACTAGCTAAGTTACATTAAGATGCATATTTAAATCAGTTTGAATTTACATCTTGTGAAACTTGCCAGTCATGTCTTAAAGATAAGATGACCATAGCTCCGTTTATTGGAAATAGAGAAAGAGTTGGTGAACTCTTGGGATTGATACATGATGATGTATGTAGGTCCCTTATCTACACATGCCAAGAAAGGTTCTTTATACTTCATTACATTCACTGATGATCTCTCAAGATTCGGACATATGTTCCTGTTGAAACACAAGTATGAAGCTTTTGAGAAATTCAATAAATATAAGTTTGAAGTAGACAACCAAAAAGGGTATAAGTATTATGTCATTTGATGTGATCAGTGAGGAGAATACTTGAGCACAGAATTCCTGGACTATTCTAAAGGAGAATGAGATTCTCTCTCAGCAATACTCCTCCGTATACACCACAGGAGAGTCGGTATATCGGGGCGGCGAATTCGCACCCTATGTGATATGGTGTGCTCTATGATGAGTACTACTGAGTTTCCTATTTCCTTTTGGGGTTATGCACTTGAGAAGCTGCATATTTATTGAATAGGGGTCCAACCAATGCAGGCGCCTACCACTCCATATGCAATATGGTATGGGAAGAGTCCATGTCTTATGGATGTTAAGAGTTGGGGTTGTCTGGCCTATATCAAAAGCAAAATCCGGACAAGCTCGAGACCAGGTCAGTTCTGTAGAAGTTTGTTGGATATCCCAAGCATTCGCAAGGGAATATCTTCTGCCGCACCGAGGAGCAAAAGGTGTTTTGTTTCTTAGCATGCCACCTTTTGGAAAGGGAATTTCTTATGAAGAAATTAGTGGTCATGAGGTAGAACTGGAAGGAGTTAGAGCTATACAAACTGCAGTTGATGATTTGGTAGAACCTGAGGATTCAATAGCTTCCGACGAACCTCAGCCTCTCCGTCGATCTGGTAGGGTTCCTTATCCACCTGAGAGATACTTCGATTTTCTCTATGACTGTGGGAGCGAGGATTGCATCAAGAGATGATGACCCAACTAGTTTCGAGCAGGCCATCAGGAGTGGGGACTCTGTGAGAATGGCTGGATGCTAAGCGATCTGAGATGGAATCCATATATGTAACACCTTAGGATATGTTTAGTGAATAATTATATTTAAATATTGGGTTTTAACAAAAAGTTTACCAAATTGTGTTTTAAATATTTTTCCTAATTTAATAAATATTTTTCCAAAATTTTCCTAGGCTTGCACACACTTGTGCATGTAAACTAGGGTTTTTAAAATAAGTTTTACCATGATTAGTGACCATGGTGGGTTAATCATTGGGATTAAGTCTTTTGGGTTTAAATTAAGTTAATTATTTAATTAGTAGTTGTTTTAATTTGAATTTGTTTTAGGTGTTGACTTGTGAGAGAGAGAGAGAGAGTGCATCATGGCTTTAAGCCATGCTTGCAATCATGAGAGAGAGAGAGGAGGGTTGACATTTGAGTGTTGGTTGTTTTCCTCTCATTTCTTTGCTTTTCTCTCAAGTCTCACACACCCACACACTCACACAACACACCCATTTACCTTCAGCTCCAGAACCAAGCAACACAGCAGCAGCAACAGCAAGAAGCAGCAGCAGCAACAACAAGAAGCAGTAGCAGCAGCACCAGTGAACAGCAACAGCAACAGCACCTAGTGCAGCCTCTTCCCTGCACCTCTTCTTCTTCCTCCAGCTCCCTAGGGTTAAGTACGAGGTATATTTCCTAAACTTATTCCCGAGTTGCTTGGTTAGAGTAGTTTTGCATCGGTTAGTGGGTTTTAGTGCATTTTAGTGCGATATGAGGTGTTTAGTGGGAACTTTGTGCTAATGTGGTGTGAATTAGTTTCAGTAGATTGTTAGTGGGTTGTTAAGACCATATTAACCTAGTTTAACCCCGATTGCACTAAAATACCACCAGTTTCCCAAATAGATGCAAATCCGTCGTTTTTGAGCAAAACTGAGTTTTCTGGAACTGCTTTTGACCCGATGAGTTCAGAATGAAATTGAGAAGACTGCAGTATAGTGGATAGGTGCTGATACCCCAGATTTAACCCGACCCCCAAATTCCTTCAGTTGACCGCCAATTAATTCGTTCTGGCCGCAATTTGCGGCCAGATGGGTAGGGTTTGGGTTAGGGTTTGGTCCTGTAGGTGTCAGCTAGTGTGTAGGGTGCTGTGATATATATATTTTTGTAAGTTTAGTTTTGTATAGAAATCTGGGACCAAATACCTGTTTTGCCGTTTTTCTAAACCTTCGCGACACGCGTGATACGCGAGTGGGTTTGGGGTTTTGCGTATCGCGACGCATCGGGGTAGTTTCAGGCGCGTGATCACACGTTTTAGCGTATCGCGCACACGCGAGATTGGTTTGCGACACGGGTTTCTAGTTGGACCGTAATGTCGCGTTTCTGTGAAATTGAGCTTATGTGTGATATATGTTATGTGATTCTAGGTTCGCAGGCCAGTGAGACGGACGCTGCAAAGAAGAGCAAGCAAGTCGTCAGCTACACTTAACGCGAGACTCGGTGAGTAGATTTCACATCTACGGGGATATCGCCCGCATGGCGTTATGCGTCAGGGCTGATAGGACTTTACTATTATATGTTGCATGTACCCCATAGACTGTCATCGCATATTGCATTCCCTGCTACATATATATATATATATATATATATATATATATATATATATATGCTTAGAACTGATAGAACACTGCACTATTACTAACAGTTTATGTTGCACGGGCACTAATTTACATGCTACACACACACCGTTAGTAATTGCCATGCCACACTCACTGTAGAGCTGCCATGATTATATTGCTGTAATTTATCTTACATATGATTGGTGGTGATTTCCTGGAAATTGGGAGCCGCATGACATCTTTAAAAACGGAAACTATTTTTAAAAGCGGTTTTCCCCTTGTGCTTATACCATGGATTGATTTACATTGTACCTCGCATTTGGATTTACTTATTGGTGTTGGATTTCATGCGATTTCTGGTTTTGAGGACCGTGGAAATATTTAAGAAAAGATGCTCTATTTTGGAAAAACCCGGTACCTCGTGATATGATATTTTGGTGCGTCCACCATGCGTTTTCTCGGTGCAGAGACGTGTGCTTGAAACCCGATTCGAGGAGTGGATGATCCGTCTGCGGGTTCGTGGTGGGCCCGGTATGGTTCCCCTCGGCGAGATGATCGATGGGTTTGCCGATTGAGCCTGGAGGCGGACGAGTACCTACCGGTGATTGGTTGGACCTGGCAGTTGTCCGGAGGATACTGACCAGAGTCGAGAGATGGATGCGGGATGATCCGTACTGCCGGGGCCGAGGGCCGACACCGCAGAAGGACCCCGTGGGCCGATCCGGACTGACGGAGCCCGATATACGAGGATTTGCGTGTCGATGCTGGACACGAGTATTTTATGATATTTTGGGTGCCGATGTTGGGCACTCGTGATTTCTCAGAGCTATACAGGATTTGAGGGCCGATGGGTGTGCCGGCGCCTGAGTGTATTGGGATTTGGGTGCAGTCTGAGGCACCGATTATTGTTTCCATGTTGACATATCCATGTAGATGTTATTTATCCCATGCTCAGTATTGATTACTATATACCTCATCCTGTAGCATTTACCTGATAGAGCACTTGCATTACTATTGCATCCACTGGTTGGCATGCATTGATATCATCTGCTGGCATTAGTAGAGCCGTGCAATATGTGCATGCTCGCGATCACCTTTATATGTTATCTCTATTCACGAGTTGGCAACTCACCCCCGTTGTGCCACAGTATTTGCAGGTTGCCCTTGGGAGTAGTCACGGCTGGCTGTTTACCGCATCTTTTGGCACAGATACCGTTGCTGAGGCGAGTTAGCCTTTTTGCTGTTAGGTGGGTTTTTGTATGGTATCTGTTATCCTTCAGTTGTATATTGATGTATCTAGTATTCTCCATCTACCTTTCTGTATTGACTTAGAGACAGTTGCGAGGACGATGTGTATGATTTTATACTCTGGTGTCGAGCTCGCATGTGAGCCGACTTTATTATATGCAGTTTTACCTTTTGTGATATTTGTCCTTGCTTTATCATGTATTCTTCGCTACGGCGTCGTATATCATATTGTGATGCTTTATTCATTTCACTTGTTATTTCTGCGACACCTTGCTTTTACCCGACTTGCGGGACAAATGTTTAAAAAAGGGAAATGTTGCCAAAATTATAAAAATTATAACTCTTGAACTAAAAAGGATTTCTACTAAATAAATGGAAGTTTCTCAGATATGTATGACTGTTTTTACAAAAAATGTTTTAATCACTCTTTATTTATTGGTTTTGATTTCTGGGTTCGGCTTACTTAGCCGCGTTACGCCTGTAGACGTTGCGTGGTTAAGTGCCGGTCACGAGTCGAAATTCTCGGGTCGTGACAAAGTTGGTATCAGAGCGTAGGTTTTACCTTCGGAGTGTAGGATGACCCTGGTATGATGGAGTAGGTAGCTGCAGCAGGGTAGCGTAGCGTGTGTATGTTCCGCGGCATACTAACGACACGGTACTCCGCCTACGCGACCTTAGGACTTGTTGATTTAAATTCCTCCTTGATTACATGCATTCTTGCGATTCGATTTCCGTGTTCTTATCGAATCCAAATTTTCTTTCAGCCATTATGCCGCCTAAGACTATGAGGGCACAGAGAGCGGCCGCGAGGGCCGAGATTCGTGTTGACTCGTCCGAGACGAGGACTGATCCGGGCAGTGCACCCGTTGTGCCCGAGCAGGCTATTCCTGCCGTGACAGATCAGATCGCCACGCTAGGGGCTGGTATGCAGGAGATGCGCCAGACGGTGGGATCTAGCATGCAGGAGATGCGCCAGATGATAGGGTCGCTAGTTGAGACGCTTCGAGCCCAGCGACCAAAGGTAGCTCCACCTGTTCCAGCGACCGCGATGGTACCTACCGCACAGCCAGTTGCCCCTGCAGCCACGGAGGTGATCACAGTAACGTTATCAGAATTCATGAGGCTGAAGCCTCCGGTCTTCACAGGCACCGATACAGCCGAGGACCCACAGTCTTTCATCGACAGGATGGCCAGGATATGCCGTTCCCTCAGATGCGTAGATGCGAAATGGGTCGAGTTCGCGAGCTTTCGCCTGGAAGGTCTTGCGCAGAAGTGGTGTGATTCAGTTGAGAAGGGCAGAGCAGCAGGTCTTCCTCCTATGACCTGGACGGAGTTCGTGACCATATTTCTAGCCCGTTTCCTTCCCCAGAGTGTTAGGGATGCCCGAGCACGCAGATTTGAGTCCTTGCGCTAGACGCCAGGGATGACAGTGGCAGAGTATGACGTGCTTTTTACAGAGCTAGCAGTCTATGCCCCATATTTAGTGGCTACCGAGGAGTTGCGAGTCAGGAGATTTGTTCGAGGCTTGCTTACACCACTGTTCCTCGCGATCAGCGCGCAGCACTACGAGACCTATGCAGCAGCTGTAGACGCAGCCCTAGTAGTCGAGGAGCACCTTGCTGAGACTTCGGTAGTTCCATAGCCGAAGAGAGTTCATACCAGTATTTCCACACGGAGGCAGTCATTCAGACGCCGCGACAGGTATCGTTCTGGTACGAGGAGTAGCAGAGATTCGGGACGAGGCCAGATGTTTAGTTCGTATCCCCAGGGAAGTCAGCAGTCGCCGCGGGGTTGCTTCAGATGTGGCAGCCTACTTCACCTCGTTCGAGATTGTCCAGAGACACACCGGAGGGAGGCGGCAGCACCGCATGTTACTTTACCACCTTCACCACCCTAGAGGGCGTTGCTTGTTGTACCTACCGTTGCTCCGCGCCAGACTCATGCACAGAGAGGTCGTGGGCATGGAGGAGTTGCTCAGAGGGGGCGAGATGACCGAGGCAGAGGGCAGTCAGTTACAGGTGGTGGACAGGCACGGGTTTTTGCTTTGACACATCAGGACGCGCAGGCGTCCAATGCAGTGGTTTCAGGTATCCTTCCTGTATGTTCAGTTGATGCACACGTACTGTTCGATCCCGGATCCACACACTCGTACGTATCCACACACTTCGTTCCGAGTTTGGGTAGAGAGTCCGGTTTGCTTGATCAGCCGCTTATGGTGACCACTCCTGTGGGAGAGTCGTTTGTTGCTAGACACATGTTCCGATCATGTACCGTCTGTATTGGCGAGAGAGAGTTGCCGGTCGACTTGATCCTTCTGGAGATGTTGGACTTCGACGTTCTCTTGGGTATGGATTGGTTAGCCACTTGCTATGCTTCTGTGGACTGCCATGAGAAGACAGTTAGATTCTGCTTTCCCGGCGAGTCGGTTTTTGTTGTGTTGGGGGACCGTGGTGCCGCCCCTTATGTTAGTGTTTATGCCCTAGAAGGCCATACTGTATCATACTAGTTTGTATATTACTTAATGGAAGCTTGGGATATTCACATGTATATAACAGTCTTGCTAAACATGGTAGTATGCTACTTGGTTTTTCTATCTTAATATGTGAGTATACGTATTGATAGAGCTCTTAGGATCTTGCTTGACTACCAGCGTTGTGATGGCAGTCACACTAGTGGGGGCTGGGTAGTCTACAAGCACATCCTTATTCAGGTCCCTAGTCGTTGGATTATCGAAACAGAGCATCGATACTCCGGAGTAGACTAGTGTGTACGCTTCTCATCCCAGTTGGGGAGATGGTCTGTCCCACAGCCGTCAGTACGTCGTACTGGAGATAGTATGCAGGTGCTCGTTAGGTTACGGGTACACCGGACAGGACTCACAGGGAACTGTTGGTTGGTTTTATACCAGTCGTCAGTGAACAGTTCCCAGGTGACATGAGTACAGCATAGTCCGCAGACTTGACACTGCTACTTCGCCTCGAGTGTGTCCCACTGTTCTTAGATTGCTACCCTACCACGACTCAAAGGAGTCGTGCAAACAGGTAGCAGTTGGGTGCAGTCTCGAGCAGTTGGAGGCAGTGGCGGTTAGACTGGATTCGTCTCTCCCGGTATTGGGAGTTGATATCGCGCTGTGTCAGAGAGCCATTACGCAAAGTCCCTGGTCAGGGCAAGCGAGATTTGCTGGTAGGTTCCAGTAGTTTCTCAGGGTGTAATGGGCTTCGCTCCGACATGACTTATACCGCTATTAGGGGACTGACGCTTGCCGCCCCCTAGGCCCGATATGCGATAGTCTTAGACGAACAGACCGGACTGTATGGAGATTGTCACATCAGACTCAGTAGGAGTTCGGATGGGTTTCCTCATCGGCCTTCTTATCGACATCTACCTGGGGACCGTTACGTACAGCTAGTGCCGCTTGCGGTCTGTGGTTAAACCCACTGCCAGCGTAGTAGTCGAGTCTCTAGAGTCCCACACAAAGAGTTTCCCTACTCCGGGAGAAACGATATAGAGGTCGTATGGTTTTACGACAAGGGTTCGGACGCATACGTGTGTTTACGCATGTACGACTTTCGGACAGTTTTTTACCAGTCGGCTTTGGTTTAAGCCAGTTACTGGTATCCGGTTATTGGATTTATACAGTCTAAAGTTTTTCCGTATTTTTGCGGAAAGGAGGGGCGTTCTCGTAATTGCGCGAGAAGCTTCTAGAAGATGGTGACTAAGGAGGTTTAGGTGGCATATACAATGAATGTGATTAGTGAGTCATATGGATGATTCATCCTTGTCATTAATGCATCATAAATGCTTAATGACTCATGGATGTGAATCATCACTAGATATTATCAAGCACGGTTGTTAAATTCATTTCTTTTCTTTTCTTGATAAAAGAAATGCTTGATATATATTATCATAACTCATTCTTCTCACTTCATTATTTATCTTCACCTTCTCTCTCCTCAAGCTCTCCCTCTTCAAACCCTAATCCTCCCCTCTCATGCGTTGAGTACAAGGATTAGTTAGACTAATTAAACTATAACCCTCACTCTATATCACCTAGCTTCTTTGATTAGCACTTAAAGAAGGTTAGTTGCCTCAAGTTTAGAGGCTAAGCTTGGAGTAAAGCTCTCGGGTGGATCGTCTACTACTTCGAGAAGGCCGAGGAGGAGGAGGAGTTCACAAAGACGAAGGACCCGATTCATTAGGTATAATCCCTAAACATAGTAGTATAGAACTTCTATGTTTCTTGTTAGTTATCGTTTAGCTTCGATTCCTGCGGTTAGTCGATGTTTAAGCAAAGAACAAGATCGTTTTTCATTTTTCCGCCTCCCCGCAAGTCGTGGGGTGTTATACATCGACTTACAGTGGTATCAGAGCCTCGCTAAACAATAAATAACTTACTTGCAAATTTGTATGAATTTCGAACGAAAAAAATGAAACCGGTGTTAGGTCCACGTTACCTCTCCCGGTACTTTCGGGGTTGCGGAAACGGTAAATCAAAATTTTTCTAAACTTTGTAACATGGACCGTAAAAGCCGGATCTTTGCTAAACTAAACTAGCAAACTTGCTAAAGAGAGTTAGCTACTATGGAAGATGGTTATACCTAAACTTGAACTCCTTCTTCTTTAAACCTTGTAGAGGTTGATGGTTCTCTTCTTGTCGCCTTCTTCCGTCGAAGATGGATCCACCTCGAGGGTTCGACCTTTGGGCTCTTCCTCGAACTTTGAGTGAACTAGGATCTCCGGCTTGCCAAACCTTGAACCCTAGAGAGAGTAGAGAGTATCTATGGAGTGCTTTCTTTTCAAGGTGATGGATTCTCAACACATGAGAAGGAATCACCTTGAGCTTGAGGAAGAAGAAGATGAAATGAGGAGAGAGAGAGGTTATGATAGAAAATGAGCTATCTTTTTCTTTCTTGCAACCATAATGCCAAAAGAAAAAGAATTATCTAAATAATAATAATTCAAAATGAGAATAGTTGATGGTAGTTTTGGAATGACCACTATCATGCTTCATTAAATGAAATGTAAGCATGAATCAAGGAGTATCTTTCAAAGCATGATGGTGGCCAACATTCAACCATGGTCAACAAGTCAACCATGGTCAACAAGTCAACAAAATCAACCATAACATAATTCTCATTTAATTACAGTTATTATTAGATAATTTATAAATCCATTAGGGTTTGGAAAATGATGACTGTCAACTGTGCATACGCACCCGTTCCGAAACCCTAATGAAAAACCTCATCCTCCGCCTCAAGCAACTGTGCATACACACCTGCATTCTCGTTCCGAGGAACAAGAATACCGAGATATAAAAGCAACCCCAAAACATATACCAGTATCTGGCTCAAACCAGAGCCTGCCAGTATAATCCGTCCGGACTCCAAAACGTGCACAAGTGCGCGGATGAGAACGAACCCTGCCGCAAAACCATGCGACCTCTACTCTGTTTTGCCCAGAGACGAATACCCTCTGTGTGGGACTCTAAAGACTCGACACTACGCTGGCAGTGGGTTTAACCACAGACCGCAAGCGGCACTAGCTGTGCGTAACGGTCCCCAGGTAGATGCCGACAAGAAGGCTGACGAGGTGAACCCCATCTGAACTCCTACTGAGTCTGAATGTGACATTCTCCGTACAGTCCGGTCTGTTCGTCTGATACATTGCATGTCGGGCCTAGGGGGCGGCAAGCGTCAGACCCCTAATAGCGGTACAAGTCGTGCCGGAGTGAAGCCCAGAACACCCTGAGATAGCACTGGAACCTACCAGTATATCTCGCTTGCCCTGGCTAGGGACTACTTGTGTAATGGCTCTCCTAGACACAGCGCGATGTCAACCCCCAATACCGGGAGAGATGAATCCTGTCTAACCGTCACTGCCTCCAAGTGCTTCGGGACTGCTCCCAACTACTACCTGTTTGCACGACTCAGAAGAGCCGTGGTAGGGTAGTAATCAAAGAACAGTGGGAACACACTCGAGGCGGAGTGACAGTGTCAAGTCAGCGGACTAAGCTGTACTCATGTCACCTGGGAACTGATAACTGACGATAGGTATAATACCAACCATCAGTTCCCTACGAGTCCTGTCCAGTGTACTCGTAACCTAACGAGCACCCGCATACTATCTCAAGTACGACGTACCGACGGCTGTGGGACAGACCGTCTCCCGTGCTGGGATGAGAAGCGCATACGCTAGTCTACTCCGGAGTATCGATGCCCTATCTCGATACTCCCACGACTAGGGACGTGTATAAGGACGTGCTTGTAGATTACCCAGCCCCCACGAGTGTGATCGCCATCACAACGCCGGTAATCAAGCAAAGATCCAAAGGGCTCTACTAATGCGTATAGGTGATATAATAAATAAACACACAAGTACACATTAAAGCAGAGACAAACCAAGTAGCATACTACTATATTGAGCAAGATTGTCTGTACAACTGTGAATATCCCAAGCTTCCATTAAGTAATATACATACTAGTATGATACAGTAATGGCCTCTAGGGCATATACACCAACAATCTCCCACTTGCACTAAGGCCATGTATTGGCGTATCGAAGACCTATCATCTCGATCAGCCGCTCGAACTAAGTCTGGGGTAAAGCCTTTGTGAATGGGTCCGCAGTGTTGTCCTTTGTGTCCACTCTCCGCACCTCGATCTCCTGGCGATCAATGATCTCCCTGATCAGGTGATACCGCCTTAAGATGTGCCTCGATTTCTGATGGGACCTTGGTTCCTTCGCTAAAGCTATAGCCCCATTGTTATCGCAATACAAAGGTATTGGGTCAACAATGGACGGAACCACCTGAAGTTCACTAATGAACTTCTTTATCCAGACCGCCTCTTTTGCGGCATCGCTTGCAGCAATGTATTCAGCCTCCATCGTCGAGTCTGCGACGGTATCCTGCTTGGAACTCCTCCAACATACCGCCCCTCCGTTGAGGGTAAACACAAAACCCGAGACGGACTTGCTGTCATCTTTGTCACTCTGGAAGCTTGAATCGGTAAAGGACTCGACCCTGAGGTCTCCATTACCGTAAACCAGGAACATCTCCTTAGTCCTTCTTAGGTACTTGAGAATGTTCTTCACTGCTGTCCAGTGGTCCTCCCCTGGGTCTGACTGATACCGGCTTACCGCGCTCAACGCGTAAGCTACATCTGGTCTTGTACATAGCATCGCATACATTATAGATCCTACCGCCAAAGCGTAGGGTATAGTGCTCATGCGAACCCTCTCCTCGTCAGTCTTAGGAGACATCTTCTTGGAGAGGGTAATTCCGTGCAATGCGGGTATATTACCGCGCTTGGAACCCTCCATACTAAATCTCTTTAGTACGGTCTCTATGTACCTGGACTGCGAAAGTCCCAATAGTCTCTTGGATCTATCTCTATAGATCTTGATCCCCAGAATGTACGAGGCATCACCCAGGTCCTTCATGGAGAACCTTTGTGACAAAAATAGCTTGACCGATTGTAGCATAGGAACATCATTTCCTATCAAAAGAATATCGTCCACGTACAAGACTAGGAATACGACAGTTCGTCCTACAATCTTCTTATATACACAGGGTTCATCTTCGTTCTTGATGAAATCAAATTCCTTGATTGCCTCATCAAAACAGATGTTCCAGCTCCGCGATGCCTGCTTTAATCCATAAATGGATTTAAGCAACTTGCACACCTTTCCGCTGCTCCCACTGTCTATGAAACCTTCTGATTGATCCATGTAAACGCACTCTTCCAACCAACCGTTTAGGAAAGCCGTTTTAACATCCATCTACCAGATTTCATAGTCATGGAAGGCAGCAATGGCAAGTAGGATACAAATGGATTTGAGCATAGCTACCGAAGAAAAAGTTTCATCATAGTCCAAACCAGGTCTTTGACGAAAACCTTTTGCAACGAGTCTAGCTTTATAGGTTTCCACCTGCCCATCTACACCAAGTTTCCTTTTGTAGATCCATTTGCATCCAACGGGTTTTACCCCAGGTGGAGCAATATCCATGGTCCACACTTTATTGGCGTACATGGACTCCATTTCAGATTGCATTGCTTCCTGCCACTTATCAGAGTCCCTACTGATAATGGCCTGCCTGAAACTGGTAGGGTCATCTTCTTCCAAGATGCAATCTTCTCGATCCCCGTCTATGAGAAAACCGTAGTATCTCTCGGGCGGATGAGAAATCCTACCAGATCTGCGGAGTGGCTGAGGTTCGTCTGGGGTTATAGAATCTAGTGGTTCCTCCAAATTTTCAGTTACATTTTGTGGTCGCTGAATTTCTTCCAGTTCTACCGAACTCCCACTAGTTTCTTTTGCAAGAAACTCCCTTTCTAAGAAGGTGGCGTGGCGAGATACAAACACCTTCTGTTCCTCAGTGTGGTAGAACAGATATCCTAGTGAGTCTTTAGGATATCCCACAAATTTACAGAGAACTGATCGTGCCTCTAACTTGTCCGGTTTCTGTGTTTTCACATAGGCTGGACAACCCCATATCTTAAATCGCTTAAGATACGGATTTCTTCCACTCCATATTTCATATGGAGTCTTAGGCACTGATTTGGATGGAACATAGTTCAATAGGTACGCCGCTGTCTGAAGCGCATGTCCCCAAAATGAAAGAGGCAACTCAGCACTACTCATCATGGAGCGAACCATATCTAATAGGGTACGATTCCTCCGCTCCGAAACACCGTTGTGCTGTGGTGTATAAGGAGGAGTAAGCTGAGAGAGAATACCATTCTCTTTTAAGTAATCTAGGAATTCCGTGCTTAAGTACTCCCCTCCCCTGTCAGACCGGAGGATCTTGATACTTTTGCCAATCTGGTTCTCTACTTCCTTTCTGAATTCCTTGAATTTCTCAAAAGCTTCAGATTTGTGTTTCATCAGATACACATATCCGAACCTAGAGAGATCGTCAGTGAATGTGATGAAGTACGAGAACCCACCCCTTGCATGTATAGACATCGGACCACATACATCACTATGTACGAGTCCCAAGAGCTCTGCTGCTCTTTCTCCATGTCCGGTGAACGGAGATTTGGTCATCTTCCCTTTGAGACAAGACTGACAAGTTTCATAAGATGAAAACTCGAACGTATCCAACAGTCCATCTTTATGCAACTTACTCAGTCTTTTCTCTCCGATATGACCAAGTCTACAATGCCACAAGTAGGATTCATTCGTATCTGAATTCTTCCTCTTGCGTGTGTTTTGTATGTTGAGAACTGTATTCTGATTTAGAACGTAGATACCATTATACAGTGTACCCTCTGTAACCAGTACCTTATCAAGGTAAATGTTCATGATATTCTTTTCAAGAACAAAGTTATATCCATCTTTATCGAGTAAAGAAACTGATATGATGTTGCAAACCATGGAGGGTACATAGTAGCAATCGTTCAAAATCATAGTCTTGCCATTTGGCAATACTAGGTGATATTCACCGACGGCTGCCGCATTAACTTGTGCTCCGTTCGCTACTCTGAGCGACATATCACCCGGTGCAACTTTCCTACTTTTTCTCAGTCCCTGCAATAAATTACAGATATGAGATCCTGATCCGGTATCAAGTACCCAGGAGGTAGGGCTGACCGTAAAACAGTTCTCAATTACAAGAACACCTGAAGTAGATGCAAAACCATGCTTCTTCTTCGACGGGGTATCCTGGAAATCCATACAATCCCCTTTCCCAATCTCATACTCATGACTTTTGTCATAAGTTAGAGCTGAACCAACTTTCCCCAGTCCCAAATAAGAATTCGGATCGGTCAAGCGATACATTTTATTATCTTGATTAGGGCGTGAAAAGGTTGCTGCCTGGAGAGAGAGAGAAAAGAAACACTCAGCGTATGCTCTTGCAAGATTAGATTGGTTTATTAATTTATCTAAACAGGATGTCTCCCACTGTTTACTCAAATTCTTCTTAAAACCTCTTTAAAAGAAGAACTAGCCGGGTTTTAGTTCACGTCACAATACTTGCTTAACCTTTCAGCCAGGCTAGTGTTGGTACTTCGAGGGAGGTTTTCCAACGCTTTCGCGAAGTTCCTTAATTAAAGAACCTCTTTTCCCTGGGGGCGTAACCCCGCTAACACCTTTCTTGACACCTACTAGGTTTATAGCATTGATCGTTAAGTGAAATAACCTCCCGAGAGTAATCCAACTCATCAGTGGGATCGGGATCCAACTGTCATTGTGTGATAACCTAGATGGAATCCACTCTAGTCACCACACTCCAGAAGGTATGCTAAATCTGCAAGTTTCAGTACTTTTGAAACTCCCGATGTGGTTTTTGCCCCTAGGACCCAAGTGATCTTGACGGAGTCAACAAATCAAAAAGTCCTAGTCAAGTTCAACCTGTCATTATCTGGATTGCATTAAACCCACCCGCATAACCCTTGACGGAGTCAACAAGGTTATACGACTGTCCTAATCAATCCCATATACCGATACAAACAAGCAGCACTTAGCTACCGTACACTACGCCTTGACGGAGTCAACAAACGCAGCACGAATACTAAGTGTTACTTGTAAGAAATGACGGAGGGCAACGGCTGGGTTTTTGGCGAAAAACCCGTTAACGTAATGAACTTGATATCGTTGAAGGAACCCGGTATTCTTTTGAAAAAATAGTGGCGAAAACTTTTTGCTAAAGAGGTCACTCCCTGTGAAGGGATCTCGGCTCTTTCCTCGTCGAGTGAGGTGCTGGGCATTCGTAAGATGAATACCTCGATGCAAAGCAAGAATAATCGACTATAGTGAAGTTATTACCCTGACGCAAAAACTTTTGTCCAAGGGGTCACTCCCGATGAGTGGATCTCGGCCCTTGCCTCGTCGATTGAGGTGCTGGGCATTCATAACCGAATACCTCGATGCAAAACAAAAAGATGAACGTCCTTGTAATAACAGCTTTTTGAAAAACTTGTTCCAACAACGTCTTTTAGGTTTATTTTCTTGCATTAGTTCTTTTAATGCGTGATATTCTTGCATTAGTTCTTTTAATGCGTCCCATCAATTAATCCTACCATTGCAGAAAACAACCAAAATATGACGTACGCTTATGCCATTCGCATTCGCCACGGGGTCCCGTCATCACTCGTTAGGTTACTTAACTAACGACAGAGCGGGGGCTGGGCTAGCGCGGCTGTAAAACATAAGCAACGCCTAAATAGAAAGCAATGATAGACATTACAGATCACAGATGAATACATTGGATATACTAGCAATCCGCAATCCTTTCGAGCCTGCAACGAAAAGCGGATTACACGGTCGCGGTGAATAGCCAAATACCCCACCCAAGACCCCTACGGGTGCGGCAAACTACCCACCAAGTACTCGGCAGTTTGTGCACCCCCTCCATGGGTCTATCCTAGGAGAAAAAATAGTAAAAAGAATTATACAATGACGGCTACAACCCCGACCCAGTTGTGCGGCCAAACAAATAATATTATTACATCAATTTACATTTACAATGAATGAAAGAAAAACAAAAGCTCATCTCACATCCACCCCGGCTATTCACCCGCGACAGTCCAACACATTCATATACACATTCCAATATCAAACACAGATCATGTATAACCCCGACTAATCGACTTATAGCGATTAGCCGACGTTCAATACATGCAAGCAACACAGATATAACCAACATAGCCAAAGTGCAGTGAAGTTCGGAAAAAATACGGAATTATAGGACCCCAAAAGTGAATTTCAGTTCTGGAAAATCTGGGCACATATAATATATTTTAAAAATCCCAAAACCAACACAGACACACACTGCACGAAAAACGATGCAGAGAAGACGACAAAAGGCGGCGGTTCCGCGGCACATGCCTACCTCGTGCCGCGGAAGCGCGGCGGTTTGAACGAAACAGTGGATCGTTTTTCATGGGCGTTCACACAAAACCCTGAGACGAATTTTCAAGTAAAAAGTTTTTCATTTAGAGCAGAAAAAATTTCAAGTAAAAAATTTCCAACAGAAACTTAGGGTTTTAGTTTTTCCGATTTTGTGATTTTTTCGGTTCCGAACTTCGTTACACTTCACTACAAAGCTAGTTTAAGTTTAGTTAGGCTCTGATACCACTGTTAGGTCCACGTTACCTCTCCCGGTACTTTCGGGGTTGCGGAAACGGTAAATCAAAATTTTTCTAAACTTTGTAACATGGACCGTAAAAGCCGGATCTTTGCTAAACTAAACTAGCAAACTTGCTAAAGAGAGTTAGCTACTATGGAAGATGGTTATACCTAAACTTGAACTCCTTCTTCTTTAAACCTTGTAGAGGTTGATGGTTCTCTTCTTGTCGCCTTCTTCCGTCGAAGATGGATCCACATCGAGGGTTCGACCTTTGGGCTCTTCCTCAAACTTTGAGTGAACTAGGATCTCCGGCTTGCCAAACCTTGAACCCTAGAGAGAGTAGAGAGTATCTATGGAGTGCTTTCTTTTCAAGGTGATGGATTCTCAACACATGAGAAGGAATCACCTTGAGCTTGAGGAAGAAGAAGATGAAATGAGGAGAGAGAGAGGTTATGATAAAAAATGAGCTATCTTTTTCTTTCTTGCAACCATAATGCCAAAAGAAAAAGAATTATCTAAATAATAATAATTCAAAATGAGAATAGTTGATGGTAGTTTTGGAATGACCACTATCATGCTTCATTAAATGAAATGTAAGCATGAATCAAGGAGTATCTTTCAAAGCATGATGGTGGTCAACATTCAACCATGGTCAACAAGTCAACCATGGTCAACAAGTCAACAAAATCAACCATAACATAATTCTCATTTAATTACTATTATTAATAGATAATTTATAAATCCATTAGGGTTTGGAAAATGATGACTGTCAACTGTGCATAAGCACCCGTTCCGAAACCCTAATGAAAAACCTCATCCTCCGCCTCAAGCAACTGTGCATACACACCTGCATTCTCGTTCCGAGGAACAAGAATACCGAGATATAAAAGCAACCCCAAAACATATACCAGTATCTGGCTCAAACCAGAGCCTGGCAGTATAATCCGTCCGGACTCCAAAACGTGCACAAGTGCGCGGATGAGAACGAACCCTGCCGCAAAACCATGCGACCTCTACTCTGTTTTGCCCAGAGGCGAATACCCTCTGTGTGGGACTCTAAAGACTCGACACTGCGCTGGCAGTGGGTTTAACCACAGACCGCAAGCGGCACTAGCTGTGCGTAACGGTCCCCAGGTAGATGCCGACAAGAAGGCTGACGAGGTGAACCCCATCTGAACTCCTACTGAGTCTGAATGTGACATTCTCCGTACAGTCCGGTCTGTTCGTCTGATACATCGCATGTCGGGCCTAGGGGGGCGGCAAGCGTCAGACCCCTAATAGCGGTACAAGTCGTGCCGGAGTGAAGCCCAGAACACCCTGAGATAGCACTGGAACCTACCAGTATATCTCGCTTGCCCTGGCCAGGGACTACTTGTGTAATGGCTCTCCTAGACACAGCGCGATGTCAACCCCCAATACCGGGAGAGACGAATCTTGTCTAACCGTCACTGCCTCCAAGTGCTTCGGGACTGCTCCCAACTACTACCTGTTTGCACGACTCAGAAGAGCCGTGGTAGGGTAGTAATCAAAGAACAGTGGGAACACACTCGAGACGGAGTGACAGTGTCAAGTCAGCGGACTAAGCTGTACTCATGTCACCTGGGAACTGATAACTGACGATAGGTATAATACCAACCATCAGTTCCCTATGAGTCCTGTCCAGTGTACTCGTAACCTAACGAGCACCCGCATACTATCTCAAGTACGATGTACCGACGGCTGTGGGACAGACCGTCTCCCGTGCTGGGATGAGAAGCGCATACGCTAGTCTACTCCGGAGTATCGATGCCCTATCTCGATACTCCCACGACTAGGGACGTGTATAAGGATGTGCTTGTAGATTACCCAGCCCCCATGAGTGTGATCGCCATCACAACGCCGGTAATCAAGCAAAGATCCAAAGGGCTCTACTAATGCGTATAGGTGATATAATAAATAAACACACAAGTACACATTAAAGCAGAGACAAACCAAGTAGCATACTACTATATTGAGCAAGATTGTCTGTACAACTGTGAATATCCCAAGCTTCCATTAAGTAATATACATACTAGTATGATACAGTAATGGCCTCTAGGGCATATACACCAACAACCGGAAAACCCCGAAATCACTAGTTTCTGTCGAATTTTAAATGAAGTCCTAAAATTTTTCAGGGAGGTTCAGAAAGCTTAAAAAGACAGTAGAAGAACACCCAAGAAATTTGGGCCCCTGAATCGCCTAAGGCGCCGTGGAACTGCGGCGGATCGCACCGATCCGCCGCGCTTCCGCCGCCGAGTTGGCGATTCAGGAACCCAATTTTCCTGTGTTGCTTCTCTGTGATATTTGGTATTTTCTGGAAGTTTTTATTTTTACTCAGGTTTCAGATTTACAGAGAAGTATTGGAGCAAAATTAAAAGTGTTTAATCGATCGAAATTATACAGTATTTGCTTGTTGGATTATATCTGTGTTTGTATAATGTGTTCGTAAACCTCCCCTAACTGCTAGTATGTCGGTTGGCAGGGGGTTGCATATTTCTGTAATGGTTTTTACTGTTTGTGGATATGAACTGTGTTGGACTGTTGTGATGTATAGCCAGGGTTATGTGATGGGTTATTATTTAATTCATTTGATGTAAATGTAATTTGTTGTAATATTATTTTGCGGGGCACATCCAGGTTGCGGTTGTAGCCACCGTTGTATTATTTCATTTTACTGTTTTTGCTCCTAGGACAGACCCAAGGTGGGGTGCACAAACTGCCGGGAGGGTAGTTTGCCGTACCCGTTGGGGTCTTGGGTGGGGTAATGGCTATTCATCACAACCGTGTAATCCTTCTTTTGTTGCAGGCTCAAAACAAACACGGATTGCTTGCAAATCCAATAAAGTTCATCTGTGATCTGGAATGCCTATTATTGCATCTGACGAATGTACAATATCTATATATGATAGCTATTTAGACGTCACTTATGTTTTACACCCGCGCTAGCCCAGCCCCCGCTCTGTCGTTAGTTAAGTAACCTAACGGGTGATGACGGGACCCCGTGGCGAATGCGGATGGCATAAGAGGACGTTGTATTTTCGTTGTTTTCTGCAATGATAGGTTAATGATGGGACGCATTATTTATAACGCAAAGAAAATAAACCAAAAGTTTAATCGTTGGAACAATTTAAAAGAAACCACTCGGTTAATTTTAAAAACCAGATATTTTTAAATGCGGAGCTTTAACCACTCCTTTTAAAAAGCTATCAGGTTCCTTCGGTTATATCAAGTTTACTACGTTCACGGTTTTGCCAAAACCATTCGTAGCCCTCCGTCATTTCATTTGGGTATTCAGTAGTATTCAAGCTATGCATTTTGGCCAAAGTCAAGGCATAGTGTTTGGTAGCTGCTGGGTTTTCATTTGTTGCATAAGATAGATGAGTTAGTTTGGGACAGTCGTATTACCATTTGACCAAAGTCAGGGGTATATACGGATGGGTTCAAATTGACAAGATAATGACGGGTAGAACTTGACATGTGACTTATGACATTTTGACCAAAGCCAAGGTCATAAGAGCATGGGGCAAAAATATATATCGGGAATTTTTAAAGAAACTGAAATTTGCAAAGAGTTGCATACCATTTGGAGTTTGATGAATGTTGGTAGGATTCCTTCAACATTATCATACGATGATATTTGGATCCCGATCCTACTGTGAGTATATGCTACTTATCAGGAGATTCGTCACTTAACGATCAATGGTATAAACCAAGTAGGTGTCAAGAAAGGTGTCAGCGGGGTTACGCCCCCAGAGAAAAAAGGTTATTTAATTAAGGAACTTCGCGAAAGCGTTGGAAAACCTCCTTCGAAGTATCGACACTAGACTGGCTGAACGGTTAAGCAAGTATTGTACAGTGAGAATAGTCCTAGCTAATTCTTCTTTTATGGTTTGAGGAAGGATTCGAGAAACAGTGGGAGCCATCCAGTTTAGATAAACTAAAAACCACTCTAAACTTGCAAGAGCATCATGCTAAAGAGTTTTCTTCTCTCTCTCCTAATTGCAGCGACCCTGAAAATGACTGGACTTAAGTTACTTTTAGAGAAAAATATACTGACAGGGCCAAACTATAAAGATTGGCTGCGGAATGTCAAAATGGCTTTGACCTATGACAAACTGGGGTACGTCCTCACCGCTACGGCACCTGCTGTCCCTGGTCCCAAATCCAGCAATGCGGATAAGGAAATCCGCAAAACCTTGGATTTAGATTGCGCGAAAGCCAAGTGCATCGTGCTTGCCTCAATAAACAATGAACATCAGAGGAGGCACGAGGATATGAACCTAGATGGCATATTTCTCCATACAAAGGAACTTTATGGAGAGCAATCTCGTATAGCAAGATACGAGACCTCTAAGAACTTGTTTCGAGCGAGGTTGGCTGTCGGGTCATCGGTAGGAGAACATGTCCTAAAGATGATCGGCTATCTTGAAGAGCTCGCAGACCTTGGGACGACTTTGGACAATGAGCTCTATACAGACCTTATTCTCCAGTCCCTTCCTCCCACCTACGCCCAGTTTATCCTGAACTTCAACCTTCAAAGAAAAGAAGTTGAACTTCCGGAACTCCTGAACATGTTAAGGAGTGCAGAGGGCACCTTGCAGAAAGCAAGGGAAACACCCGCTATGTTTGTTAGCGGTGCATCTTCTTCCGGGTCCAAGGCTAGGGCCAAAGGAAGGAAGAAGAAGGCCGCCACCAAACCTAGAGTAGGTGTTAGTATGGTGGGAGGGAAGGGAAAGAAAAAGTTTGCGGTACCGGTAGTTGGCCAGGATGAGTGCTTCCATTGTCACAGGAAAGGGCACTGGAAGAAGGATTGCAAGGCGTGGAACGCCAAGAACCAGGAACCGAAGCAAGCTGTGGCTTCGACTTCAGGTGTGTTTGTAATTGAGAATTGTCTGTCGATCAACTCTACTTCCTGGGTATTGGATACCGGATCAGGATCTCATATTTGCAATTCATTGCAGGCACTGAGAAACCGTAGAGTGCTGAAGGAAGGTGATATGACCCTAAAGGTTGCTAACGGAGCTAGCGTGGGAGCTGCGTCCGTCGGGGATTATCACCTAGGATTGACGAGTGAACACATTTTGGTTTTACATAACTGTTTTTTTGTACCAAGCTTAACGTGTAATATCATATCAGTTTCCTTGTTATCAAATAAAGGTTACGATTTCACGTTTGTAAGAGATGTTATTAACATCCACCTTAATCATGGTTTGATTGGGTCAGGTACACTAAATAACGGTATATATGTTTTAAACCAACTCCAAATTTTCAACGTCCAGAACACACTAAAAAGAAAGTCTCCAGATTTAAATAAAGCTTTCTTATGGCATTGTAGACCGGGTCACATCAATGAGAGAAGGTTGACTAAGTTGCATAGAGAAGGATATTTGGACTCGTTCGAATATCAAACTTATGACACTTGTCAATCTTGTCTCAAAGGAAAGATGACAAAGACTCCATTTACTGGACATGGAGTAAGAGCGAGCGAGCTCTTAGGACTCATACACAGCGATGTATGCGGTCCGATGTCTACACATGCAAGAGGTGGTTTTTCCTATTTCATTACTTTCACGGATGATTACTCAAGATACGGATTCATTTATCTGATGAAACATAAATCCGAGGCTTTTAAGAAATTCCAAGAGTATAAGAATGAAGTAGAAAACCAAACCGGCAAAAGTATCAAGACACTTAGATCTGATCGAGGTGGTGAATACTTGAGTGCCGAGTTCCTAGGTTACCTAAAAGAGAAAGGAATTCTCTCTCAGCTTACTCCTCCATACACTCCACAGCATAATGGTGTATCGGAGAGACGGAATCGAACCCTATTGGATATGGTACGTTCCATGATGAGTAATGCTGAGTTACCGTGATCTTTCTGGGGTTATGCGCTAGAATCAGCGGCATATCTTTTGAACAGGGCTCCTACCAAGACTGTGCCTACCACTCCATATCAGATGTGGACTGGGAAGAAACCCCATCTTCAGCATATGAAGATTTGGGGATGTCCAGCTTTTGTTAAAAAGCAGCATGTGGACAAGCTCGAGGCACGATCAGTAAAATGTATGTTTGTGGGATATCCAAAGAACTCCAAGGGATATTATTTCTATTACGCAGAGGAACAAAAGGTTTTTGTTTCTCGTAATGCCCATTTTCTGGAACATCAGTTTTTAGAAAAGGAAATAAGTGGGAGCGAAATAGAACTGGAAGAAATTCCAGAACCACAAACTGCTACTGAAAGTTTGGTAGAACCGGGAGTTCAAGAAGAACAGGACATTCCCGCACCCCTCCGCAGGAGTAGTAGGCCATCTCATCCGCCTGAGAGATACTACGGTTTTCTCATAGATGGGGATAGAGAGGATTGCATCATAGATGATGATGAACCTACTGACTTCCAGCAGGCCATCCAGAGCGGCGACTCGGTACGATGGCTAGATGCAATGCGGACCGAAATGGAGTCCATGTACACCAACAAAGTATGGACTTTGGACTTTGCTCCAGATGGGGTAAAACCCATAGGATGCAAATGGATCTTCAAGAAAAAGATTGGTGTAGATGGACAGGTGGAAACCTATAAGGCTAGACTTGTTGCAAAGGGTTTTCGTCAAAGACCTGGTTTGGACTATGACGAAACTTTTTCTCCAGTGGCTATGCTCAAATCCATTCGGGTCCTTCTGGCTATTGCTGCCTTCCATGATTATGAAATCTGGCAGATGGACGTAAAGACGGCTTTTCTAAATGGAAATTTAGAAGAGTGCGTCTATATGGATCAGCCAGAGGGTTTCAATCAGAGTGGGAGCAGCGGGAAAGTAAGCAAGCTGCTTAAGTCCATTTATGGACTAAAGCAGGCATCGCGGAGTTGGAACATCTGTTTTGATGAGACAGTCAAAGAATATGACTTTATCAAAAATCCAGATGAACCGTGCATATATAGTAAAGTTGTAGCCAGAAGTGTCGTATTCCTTGTCTTGTACGTGGATGACATTCTATTGATAGGAAATGACATTCATATGCTACAATCTGTCAAAGGATTCTTGTCACACAGGTTCTCCATGAAAGACCTAGGTGATGCCTCTTACATTCTGGGGATCCGGATCTATCATGATAGATCCAAGAGGATGTTAGGACTTTCGCAGTCCAGGTATATCGACACTGTACTGAAAAGATTCAGTATGGAAGATTCTAAGCGCGGTAATCTACCGGCTTGTCACGGAATCACCCTCTCCAAAGAGATGTCTCCCAAGACTAATTTGGAAAGGGAACGCATGTCTATTATACCTTACGCTTCTGCGGTAGGCTCTATAATGTATGCGATGTTGTGCACCAGACCAGATGTAGCTTACGCACTGAGCGTGGTAAGCCGGTATCAGTCAGACCCAGGGGAGAAGCACTGGATAGCAGTAAAGAACATGCTCAAGTACCTGAGAAGGACTAAGGAGATGTTCTTGGTTTACGGCGGAAAAGACCTCAGGTTGGAGGCCTTTGCTGATTCCGGCTTCCAGAGTGATAAGGACGATTCCAAGTCCATGTCGGGTTATGTCTTTACCCTCAATGGAGGGGCGGTGTGCTGGAAGAGCTCCAAACAGGACACCGTTGCTGACTCAACGATGGAAGCGGAGTATATAGCTGCTTGCGATGCCGCAAAAGAAGCAGTCTGGATGAAGAAGTTCCTAACAGAACTTCAGGTGGTTCCTACCATAGTTGATCCAATACCACTGTATTGCGACAACAACGGAGCTATAACTTTAGCGAAGGAACCAAGGTCCCATCAGAAGTCCAGACACATCTTAAGGCGGTATCACCTGATCAGGGAGATCATTGATCGTCAGGAGATCGAGGTTCGGAGAGTTGCTTCTGAAGAGAACATTGCTGATCCATTCACGAAGGCCCTACCTCAGATTCAGTTCGAGAGGCTACTCGAGATCATCGGTCTTCGATATGCCAGTACATGGCCCTAGTGCAAGTAGGAGATTGTTAGTGTTTATGCCCTAGAAGGCCATTACTGTATCATACTTGTCACGACCCGCAGGGTACGGAACGTGACTGGCACTTAAGTTTACGAAACGTCTAAAGACGTCCGTAAAATAAGTAAGCCAAAGCCCAGAAAACAAAACCAATTAAGCAAAAGAGTGAAGAAAACCCAATCAATTGAAAGCGAGTTATCAAATAAGTCATGTAAAACCCTTTTTAAAAACAATACCAATTTTTCCCGAAAATTTCGGCAGAGTCTCCTTTGTAAATACTGACCCCCAAAAATGGGTACAACAAAATATATACATGAATCCAACAAAAAAGGGCATCCCCAAGCGGGAGCTAGCTCTTCGCCATAAGGCAGTCACAAATCCCACGCAATGTAAATGACGACAAGCATAATAATCATAATAAAGCATAAGGAAGCATGAAAAAGTAGCATGTCGGCTCAAGTGAGCTCGACCCCCAAAATACAGCATAAAATCCACAAACCTCACAGTCTCATCTCTAGGTCAATATACAATAATCTGGTAGAAACAGTAGATGGAGTACACTAGATGCAAAGAATATACAAGGTGGTACAAAAATATTAACATAACCCACCTATGAGCAAATCTCGAGTCCAGGCAAAAGAGGCAAAAGAAGCAAGCGCACCCGCCGCTACTGAACTGACGGAGCGGACCTGCAACAGGCTATGGCACAACGGGGGTGAGTTGCCAACTCGTGAGTAATAAATAACATTTACACAGGCTATCGAATGCATGCACACAAGCATCCTAGCATCTATATACAGGTAAGGCAGGACATAATGGCGAGTATGTATGCAATATGGATATACTAGCAGGTGTGTATACAACATCAGTGTACGAATATGTATGCAACATGAATATCTGAGGTCTCAATAGGTTTATATATAAAAATATTTAATCAGATGTTGTTTTTGAAACTCTTTTAGAATGCCAGCAAATGTCAATGAATCGACGAAAACCGGTGTCCAGCAACGACACCCCAAAAGCTGTCTCAAATCTCATAAATGTATCGCTGGCCTCAGCCGTCCGGCTGACCCATCTCAAATATCAATATCTCATCATCTAGCGGCCACGGTCGGTATCCTCTGGATATCCGCCGTCCCAAACAGTCACCGGTAGGTAATCCGTCCCCTGCCAGGCTCAACGTCATCACCACATTCCTCTTGCCCCGGGGTACCTTACCGGGCCCACCATGTACCCGTGCCGGTTCCTCCACTCCTCGACACGGATTTCCAAAGCCACAGCAAACTCATGGTGGACGACACTTACATCACTAGAAAACCGCAATTTACATGTTTTAAAAATATCATAAGTTTGGAAATTTTGCGGCTTTCCCCCGAAATCCAGCAATATCATAAAATCTCAAGAAATCCTCATAAGTGCATATATCAGTGATAATGAATGCATATGATATCAATAATCAAGTTGCGATGTGTGATTAATGGATTAAGCATGAACAATTAATATGATGAAGTACATGCACATGAATAGCAATTCTACGGTTTCATTTTAAGGAATTAAAGGCAATAGCACCAGTTTAAGTATCAATTAGTAAAAGGTTTAAATTTAAATGTTATCTAGTGTGGTGGCATGGCAATTACCAGGGTGTGTGTGTAAACATGAATAGTGCTCGTGCTGCATATAAAAACCTGGTAATGGTGCATGTGTCCTATAATTAAGTTTGCGTATATGGGTATAACATATTGATCTAATTGCAGCAATTATCATGCCAGTATTATTATTCTAATGTCACAAGTGGTTATCCAGTTTACTATTTTATTTTCAGTTTACTAAATCTATCGGACGACTTGCGCCATCCAAACGATCGTCCCCCGTAGATGTTAAATCTACTCACCGGGATCCCTGGCTAGTTGTGTCCGATCACCGCTTTTCCCTTTCGCGCCGCGTCTGACGTTTCCGCGACCGAACCTGGAATTTACATCATTACCAATTATAAGGTTACATATCAAGAACGACGCAAACCCCAACGAAACTACTAAAGTTCGCTAGCTAGGTACAACGTGCACAAAGTGCGCGGAACACACGCGAAAATCGCAAAAACTGCCAAAAACGCCGATTTGGGTCACCCGGCAAAACTAAAACCCGACTACCCAAAAACCGCACTCACGCATCCTAAAAGTCGTAGGACAAGCCATTACAATCATCAAGATATCAAAAATAGTCCATCTCATAATTTATATAAAAATCTAGTAAGCATATACATTCCAAAAATCGGTGCAAAAATCGCCGATTTGCGACAAAACGACTACAATAACGCATACTCACCCAAGCACACTACAAGCAATCCACACCCACTAATTACAACACATTAACCATACTCCAAAACCTATATTCCACAACCAAACCCTTTCTTGATTTTTATAAATAGCAATTGCAAATCAAAAACCATACTTGAAAAACTTAATTAACACTAATTTCAACCCCAATTAGCAAGTTCACCTCTTAGATTAAGGTTAGCAAAACACTAGATAGCAAATTAGGTTTAAATCAATTAAATAATGGTTTCTAAAACTTAATCAACTCACTAATCATGTTTCAAATACCATTTCCATACAAAAACCTTCTCTTGAAAATTTAAAAACAACAATTTACAACTAAAATCAACTTCTAAAATTACCTAAATTAGCATAATTAAAGACTACATAACAAGGTAACCATATAGATTAGTTCACTAACAACTAGATTAACTAATAAACAACTTAATTAATTATCATGGCTTCAAAACCCTAATTTAAACAAACTACTCTTTTAAACTAGATTAGAAATAAGCTAACTTTTAACACTAACCATACAATTAAAGGAATTTTTAGCAAAAGAAAGCAACTTGATGAGAATTATACCTCTTGATCTATGGATCAAGCAAGAAAATTTGCTCCAATTGATGGCCTCAACACCAAGGTCCAAGCAAGAATGGCTAAGGATAATGATAGCATAAGGATTTTTGTTTGGATTTTTGAATTAAATCATGGATTTTGATGTATTTCTTGAAGAAATTGAAGAAAAATGAAAAGAAAAGAGAGGAAGAAGAGGGTGTGCAGGAATTTCGGCCAGAATGAGGTATGGGGGAGGGTGTGGGCAAGTGGGGAAAGTCATGGTCAAGTCCACAAAAGTCAATGTATCATACATTATCCATTTTAATTAAAATAATACCATAAACTATCAAATTAACTCAAGAAAGAAACCAAGAAGAGAGAGGCCAGAAATTTCTGGTCTCACACAAGGTGGGGCTGTCCTAGGGCTGAGGAAAAAGAGAGAGGGGTTTTACAAAAGAAATTTTATGCAAAAAGGCCCCCTACAACTCAAAAATTGCAAGTTTTAGCTCAAAATTCAATAAATTCGTTTCAAATCATAAAAATTTGTTAAAAATCAAAATAAATTACTAAAAATTCATGTTATCACTAGATTATAATTATCATAATTTTAGAGATTAAAATTAGCCCGGAAAAATTTGTATTTATCGCTTATTTAATGTATTTTCTTACCGGCTTAAAATAATATTAAAAAATTGAAAAATAGGGAAAAATTTTTAAATGACCAAAATTTCATAAATAACTCATTAGCTACTAAAAACAAGAAATTACCTATCCTTTTAAGGTATAATTAGCCCTAAACTGCGAAATAACAAGAAAGACGGTTTTCGGAAAAATACCGAATTTTCACCGAATTTCAGGAAAACACCAAAACGACTTTTCAAGACGCTACAATACTAGTTTGTATATTACTTAATGGAAGCTTGGGATATTCACATGTATATAACAGTCTTGCTAAACATGGTAGTATGCTACTTGGTTTTTTTATCTTAATATGTGAGTATACGTATTGATAGAGCTCTTAGGATCTTGCTTGACTACCAGCGTTGTGATGGCAGTCACACTAGTGGGGGCTGGGTAGTCTACAAGCACATCCTTATTCAGGTCCCTGGTCGTTGGATTATCGAAACAGAGGATCGATACTCCGGAGTAGACTAGTGTGTACGCTTCTCATCTCAGTTGGGGAGATGGTCTGTCCCACAGCCGTCAGTACGTCGTACTGGAGATAGTATGCAGGTGCTCGTTAGGTTACGGGTACACCGGACAGGACTCACTGGGAACTGTTGGTTGGTTTTATACCAGTCGTCAGTGAACAGTTCCCAGGTGACATGAGTACAGCATAGTCCGCAGACTTGACACTGCTACTTCGCCTCGAGTGTGTCCCACTGTTCTTAGATTGCTACCCTACCACGACTCAAAGGAGTCGTGCAAACAGGTAGCAGTTGGGTGCAGTCTCGAGCACTTGGAGGCAGTGGCGGTTAGACAGGATTCGTCTCTCCCGGTATTGGGAGTTGATATCGCGCTGTGTCAGAGAGCCATTACGCAAAGTCCCTGGCCAGGGCAAGCGAGATTTGCTGGTAGGTTCCAGTAGTTTCTCAGGGTGTAATGGGCTTCGCTCCGACACGACTTATACCGCTATTAGGGGACTGACGCTTGCCGCCGCCCTAGGCCCGATATGCAATAGTCTTAGACGAACGGACCGGACTGTATGGAGATTGTCACATCAGACTCGGTAGGAGTTCGGATGGGTTTCCTCATCGGCCTTCTTATCGACATCTACCTGGGGACCGTTACATACAGCTAGTGCCGCTTGCGGTATGTGGTTAAACCCACTGCCAGCGTAGTAGTCGAGTCTCTAGAGTCCCACACAGAGAGTTTCCCTACTCCGGGCGAAACGATATAGAGGTCGTATGGTTTTACGACAAGGGTTCGGACGCATACGTGTGTTTACGCACGTACGACTTTCGGACAGTTTTTTACCAGTCGGCTTTGGTTTAAGCCAATTACTGGTATCCGGTTATTGGATTTATACAGTCTAAAGTTTTTCCGTATTTTTGCGGAAAGGAGGGGCGTTCTCGTAATTGCGCGAGAAGCTTCTAGAAGATGGTGACTAAGGAGGTTTAGGTGGAATATACAATGAATGTGATTAGTGAGTCATATGGATGATTCATCCATGTCATTAATGCATCATAAATGCTTAATGACTCATGGATGTGAATCATCACTAGATATTATCAAGCATGGTTGTTAAATTCATTTCTTTTCTTTTCTTGGTAAAAGAAATGCTTGATATATATTATCATAACTCATTCTTCTCACTTCATTATTTATCTTCACCTTCTCTCTCCTCAAGCTCTCCTTCTTCAAACCCTAATCCTCCCCTCTCATGTGTTGAGTACAAGGATTAGTTAGACTAATTAAACCATAACCCTCACTCTATATCACCTAGCTTCTTTGATTAGCACTTAAAGGAGGTTAGTTGCCTCAAGTTTAGAGGCTAAGCTTGGAGTAAAGCTCTCGGGTGGATCGTCTACTACTTCGAGAAGGCCGAGGAGGAGGAGGAGTTCACAAAGACGAAGGACACGATTCGTTAGGTATAATCCCTAAACATAGTAGTATAGAACTTCTATGTTTCTTGTTAGTTATCGTTTAGCTTCGATTCGTGCGGTTAGTCGATGTTTAAGCAAAGAAGAAGATCGTTTTTCATTTTTCCGCCTCCCCGCAAGTCGTGGGGTGTTGTACATCGACTTACACCTCACAGTGTGATTTCTTCTTTTCGCGCTGGACAGCTTTTGAGGAAGGGATGTCAGGGATTTCTCGCCTATGTTTGCGATGCTCGCGCTAACGAGGTTCCATTAGACCAGGTTCCGGTTGTTAGCGAGTATCCTGATGTGTTCCCTGCCGAGCTTCCAGGGTTGCCGCCCGAGCGCGGCATTTCTTTCTGTATTGATTTGGTTCCTGGCTCGGGGCCTATTTCCATACCGCCTTATCGGATGGCCCCGGCTGAACTTAGAGAATTGAAGGGTCAGTTGCAAGATTTGCTGGATAAGGGACTTATTCGACCCAGTGTTTCTCCTTGGGTTGCTCCAGTCCTGTTCGTTAAGAAGAAAGATGGCAGTTTGCGTCTGTGTATCGACTACCGCCAGCTGAACAGGGTGAAAGTGCGGAACAGGTATCCTTTGCCGTGTATCAATGATTTGTTCGACCAGCTTCAGGGGGCAGGGTACTTTTCGAGGATCGATTTACGGCCGGGCTATCATCAGCTGCGGGTTCGACAGGAGGACATTCCCAGGACAGCTTTCCGTACGCGCTACGGCCATTACGAGTTTTTGGTGATGTCATTCGGACTCACCAATGCGCCGGCAGCCTTCATGAACTTGATGAACCGTATTTTCCGGCCATATTTGGATCTATTCATTATAGTCTTCATTGACGATATCTTGGTGTATTCCCGGAGTAGTGAGGAGTACGAGCAGCACCTGCGGATTACATTGCAGACCTTGAGGGAGCACCAGCTTTATGCAAAATTTTCCAAGTGTGCTTTTTGGAAGGACAGCGTAGACTTCTTGGGACACGTAATTTCATGAGACGGTATATGTGTAGACCCGAGGAAGATCGAGGCCGTTCAGCGTTGGCCCAGACCCACATCGGTGACGGAGATTCGCAGCTTTTTGGGGTTGGCCGGTTATTACAGGCGTTTTGTGCAGGACTTCTCCCGTATTGCTACACCGTTGACCGGGTTGACCCGGAAGGGAGTTCCTTTCGATTGGACGGAGAAGTGCGAGCACAGTTTTCAGCAGTTACGGACTCGGCTGACGACGGCACCGGTGTTATCATTACCTTCACGCTCAGGCGGGTTTGTGGTCTTTTGTGATGCTTCTCGAGTGGGGCTGGGGTGCGTACTGATGCAGCATGACAGGGTGATCGCGTATGCCTCGCAACAATTGAAGAAACATGAACAGAACTATGCCTCTCACGATTTGGAGATGGCTGCAGTGGTCTTCGCACTTAAGATCTGGCGACATTACCTTTACGGCGAGTCGTGCCAGATATTCACGGATCATAAGAGTCTGAAATACATATTTCAGCAGCGAGATCTGAACCTTCGACAGCGCTGATGGATGGAGTTAGTGAAGGATTACGACTGCGAGATCTTATATCACCCGGGCAAGGCAAATGTGGTGGCGGATGCTTTGAGTAGGAGGCCCGGGGGTAGTCTATCTTGTTTGAGCGCAGTACAGGAGCAGTCATCCGCGGACTGGCAGATATTATGCGACAGCCGGATACAGTTCGAGTTCACGCCGATTGGAGGACAGATCGCGCATATCCGTGCACGCCCACAATTGATCGATCGTATACGTGAGGCACAGCTCAGTGATGACCGATGTTCAGAGATCATGGCACAGATTGGACAGGACAGATTTTCCGAGTTCGTGATCGATGGTCATGGAATACTACGATTTGGGACTAGACTGTGCGTACCAGATGCTGAAGGACTGAGGCGCGAGGTTCTTGAGGAGGCACATCGATCGGTATATAGCGTCCATCCCGGTTCCACCAAGATGTATCATGATATGAGAGGTGTTTACTGGTGGGACGGAATGAAGAGGGACATCATAGATTTTGTGTCGAGATGCCTGACTTGTCAGCAAGTCAAGGCTGAACACCAGAGGCCTGCGGGAGAGCTACAGCCGTTACCCATTCCGGAGTGGAAATGGGAACAGATTTCGATGGACTTCATTGTGGGACTACCCAGGACTAGTCGGGGGTATGACTCCATCTGGGTGATCGTGGATCGTTTGACGAAAGCGGCTCACTTCCTACCAGTGAAGACGACTTTCGGATTTACTCAGTATGCCCAGATCTACATTGACGAGATAGTGCGACTACACGGAGTCCCGACATGTATTGTGTCCGATAGAGGCACCCAGTTTACCAGTAGACTGTGGCAGAGGCTTCAGGAGGCTTTGGGCAATCGCTTGAGTTTCAGCACAGCATTTCATCCGCAGACCGACGGACAGTCAGAGCGGACCATTCAGACTCTCGAGGACATGCTCAGAGCTTGTGTATTGGATTTCGGAGGTAGCTGGGATCATCATTTGCCCTTAGTAGAGTTCTCCTACAATAACAGCTACCAGGAGACCATTCAGATGGCACCATTTGAGGCTCTTTATGGGAGGAGATGCAGGTCGCCCACTTGTTGGACAGAGCTCAGTGAGAGCAGTATCTTAGGGCCCCAGATCGTTGAGGAGACGACAGCGAAGATCCAGTTGATTCGCGATAGGATGAGAGCAGCCCAGAGTAGGCAGAGATCTTATGCGGACCGTCGGCGACGCAGACTCGAGTTTTCTGTTGGTGATCATGTTTTCTTGAGGGTCTCCCCAATGAAAGGTGTGATGAGGTTTGGGAAGAAGGGGAAGCTCAGTCCCAGGTATGTGGGCCCCTTCGAGATCCTCGAGCGTGTTGGTGCAGTAGCCTACCGTTTAGCCCTTCCGCCCAGCTTTCCAGATATGCACCCCGTATTTCATGTCTCGATGCTCCGTAGATATCTTCATGATCCTTCGCATGCGATTCAGCACCCGACGATCCAGCTTGAGCGCGACCTTTCCTATGCAGAGCAGCCGGTGATGATCTTAGATCGACAAGTGAAGAAATTGAGATCGAAGGACATCCCATCAGTTAAGGTACTTTGGCATGGCCAGAACCGTGAGGAGGTCACTTGGGAGACCGAAAGCGAGATGATGAAGACGTATCCCTATCTTTTTGAAGGTACGTGTAGTTGGATTTTTGAAATTCGGGGACGAATTTCTTTAAGGGGGAGAGATTGTAACACCTTAGGATATGTTTAGTGAATAATTATATTTAAATGTTGGGTTTTAACAAAAAGTTTACCAAATTGTGTTTTAAATATTTTTCCTAATTTAATAAATATTTTTCCAAAATTTTCCTAGGCTTGCACACACTTGTGCATGTAAACTAGGGTTTTTAAAATAAGTTTTACCATGATTAAGGACCATGGTTGGTTAATCATTGGGATTAAGTCTTTTGGGTTTAAATTAAGTTAATTAGTTAATTAGTAGTTGTTTTAATTTGAATTTGTTTTAGGTGTTGACTTGTGAGAGAGAGAGAGAGAGTGCATCATGGCTTTAAGCCATGCTTGCAATCATGAGAGAGAGAGAGGAGGGTTGACATTTGAGTGTTGGTTGTTTTCCTCTCATTTCTTTGCTTTTCTCTCAAGTCTCACACACCCACACACTCACACAACACACCCACTTACCTTCAGCTCCAGAACCAAGCAACACAGCAGCAGCAGCAGCAAGAAGCAGTAGCAGCAGCACCAGCACCAGTGAACAGCAACAGCAACAGCACCTAGTGCAGCCTCTTCCTTGCACCTCTTCTTCTTCCTCCAGCTCCCTAGGGTTAAGTACGAGGTATATTTCCTAAACTTATTCCCTAGTTGCTTGGTTAGAGTAGTTTTGCATCGATTAGTGGGTTTTAGTGCGTTTTAGTGCGATATGAGGTGTTTAGTGGGAACTTTGTGCTAATGTGGTGTGAACTAGTTTCAGTAGGTTGTTAGTGGGTTGTTGAGACCATATTAACCTAGTTTAACCCCGATTGCACTAAAATACCACCAGTTTCCCAAATAGATGCAAATCCGTTGTTTTTGAGCAAAACTGAGTTTTCTGGAACTGCTTTTGACCCGATGAGTTCAGAATGAAATTGAGAAGACTGCAGTATAGTGGATAGGTGCTGATACCCCAGATTTAACCCGACCCCTAAATTCCTTCAGTTGGCCGCCAATTAATTCGTTCTGGCCGCAATTTGCGGCCAGATGGGTAGGGTTTGGGTTAGGGTTTGGTCCTGTAGGTGTCTGCTAGTGTGTAGGGTGCTGTGATATATATATTTTTGTAAGTTTAGTTCTGTATAGAAATCTGGGACCAAATACCTGTTTTGCCGTTTTTCTAAACCTTCGCGACACGCGTGATACGCGAGTGGGTTTGGGGTTTTGCGTATCGCGACGCGTCGGGGTAGTTTCAGGCGCGTGATCACACGTTTTAGCGTATCGCGCACACGCGAGATTGGTTTGCGACACGGGTTTCTAGTTGGACCGTAATGTCGCGTTTCTGTGAAATTGAGCTTATGTGTGATATATGTTATGTGATTCTAGGTTCGCAGGCCAGTGAGACGGACGCTGCGAAGAAGGGCAAGCAAGTCGTCGGCTACACTTAGCGCGAGACTCGGTGAGTAGATTTCACATCTACGGGGATATCGCCCGCATGGCGTTATGCGTCAGGGCTGATAGGACTTTACTATTATATGTTGCATGTACCCCATAGACTGTCATCGCATATTGCATTCCCTGCTACATACATATATATATATGCTTAGAACTGATAGAACACTGCACTATTACTAACGGTTTATGTTGCACGGGCACTAATTTACATGCTACACATACACCGTTAGTAATTGCCATGCCACACTCACTGTAGAGCTTCCATGATTATATTGCTGTAATTTATCTTACATATGATTGGTGGTGATTTCCTGGAAATTGGGAGCCGCATGACAGCTTTAAAAACGGAAACTATTTTTAAAAGCGGTTTTCCCCTTGTGCTGATACCATGGATTGATTTACATTGTACCTCGCATTTGGATTTACTTATTGGTGTTGGATTTCATGCGATTTCTGGTTTTGAGGACCGTGGAAATATTTAAGAAAAGATGCTCTATTTTGGAAAAACCCGGTACCTCATGATATGATATTTTGGTGCGTCCACCACGCGTTTTCTCGGTGCTGAGACGTGTGCTTGAAACCCGATTCGAGGAGTGGATGATCCGTCTGCGGGTTCGTGGTGGGCCCGGTATGGTTCCCCTCGGCGAGATGATCGATGGGTTTGCCGATTGAGCCTGAAGGCGGGCGAGTACCTACCGGTGATTGGTTGGACCTGGCAGTTGTCCGGAGGATACTGACCAGAGTCGAGAGATGGATGCGGGATGATCCGTACTGCCGGGGCCGAGGGCCGACACCGCAGAAGGACCCCGTGGGCCGATCCGGACTGACGGAGCCCGATTTACGAGGATTTGCGTGTCGATGCTGGACACGAGTATTTTATGATATTTTGGGTGCCGATGTTGGGCACTCGTGATTTCTCAGAGATATACAGGATTTGAGGGCCGATGGGTGTGCCGGCGCCTGAGTGTATTGGGATTTGGGTGCAGTCTGATGCACCGATTATTGTTTCCATGTTGACATATCCATGTAGATGTTATTTATCCCATGCTCAGTATTGATTACTATATACCTCATCCTGTAGCATTTACCTGATAGAGCACTTGCATTACTATTGCATCCACTGGTTGGCATGCATTGATATCATCTGCAGGCATTAGTAGAGCCGCGCAATGTGCGCATGCTCGCGATCACCTTTATATGTTATCTCTATTCATGAGTTGGCAACTCATCCCCGTTGTGCCACAGTATTTGCAGGTTGCCCTTGGGAGTAGACACGGCTGGCTGTTTACCGCATCTTTTGGCACAGATACCGTTGCTGAGGCGAGTTAGCCTTTTTGCTGTTAGGTGGGTTTTTGTATGGTATCTGTTATCCTTCAGTTGTATATTGATGTATCTAGTATTCTCCATCTACCTTTCTGTATTGACTTAGAGACAGTTGCGAGGACGATGTGTATGATTTTATACTCTGGTGTCGAGCTCGCATGTGAGCCGACTTTATTATATGCAGTTTTACCTTTTGTGATATTTGTCCTTGCTTTATCATGTATTCTTCGCTACGGCGTCGTATATCAGATTGTGATGCTTTATTCATTTCACTTGTTATTTCTGCGACACCTTGCTTTTACCCGACTTGCGGGACAAATGTTTAAAAAAGGGAAATGTTTCCAAAATTATAAAAATTATAACTCTTGAACTAAAAAGGATTTCTACTAAATAAATGGAAGTTTCTCAGATATGTATGACTGTTTTTACAAAAAATGTTTTAATCACTCTTTATTTATTCGTTTTGATTTCTGGGTTCGGCTTACTTAGCCGCGTTACGTCTGTAGACGTTGCGTGGTTAAGTGCCGGTCACGAGTCGAAATTCTCGGGTCGTGACAATATACACCAACAAAGTATGGAGTTTAGTTGCTATATCTAAAGGGTTAAATCCCCATCAGGAGCAAGAAGATCTTGAGAAGATTACTTGGTGTACATGGAAAAGTTGAGACTTTCAAAGCTATGCTTAAATCCATCCAGATCCTACTTGCCACTGCTACATACCATGACTACGATATCTGACGGTTGGGTGTCAGGACTGCTTTTCTAAATAGTGATTTAGAAGATAGCGTCTATAAGTACACAGCCAGAGGGCTTCGTAGACAGTGGGAGCAGCGGAAACGTGTGCTAGTTGCTTTACGAGTTAAAGCAGGCATCGCGGAATTGGAACATCTGTTTTGGTGTAGTAGTCAAAGAGTTTGACTTCATCAAAATAGTAGATGAACCTTGTATATACAAAAAGGTAGTAGGGGGTATGGTGGTGATCCTCGTATTGTACGTGGATGACATACTCTTGATAGGAAAGGAGTTTCCTATGCTACACTCGGTCAATCTCCTCTTATCACAAGGATTCTCTATATAGGATCAAGGTGATACCTCCTAAATCCTGAATTTTTGATCTATGAGATAGATCTAAATGGATGTTAGGAATCTCACTAGGTGTAGTGAGATGGTATCAATCGATCCTGGGAAGAATCACTGGATAGCTTCCAGGGTGGTAAGGTCGTCTGAATGTCAGTCATGGGCATTGTCTTTACCCTAAGTGAAGGGACGGTATGTTGGAAGAGTTCCAAGCTAGATACCATGGCAAACTAGACGATAAAGGATGGATACATCGCTACCAAGGATGCTACCAAAGAGGCAGTCTGGGTGTATATTAGTTCATGAGATGAACTTTGTTCCTACCACTGTGTGACAATGGAGTTATGTCTTTGGCCTAGGAACCCCCGTCCCATCAGTAATCCAAACATATTCTGAGGCAGTATGACCTGATCATGGAGATGGTTGATCTCCAGGGGATCGAGGTTAGGAGAGTAGACTTGGAGAACAACACGGCTGATCAACTCATAGAGGCCTGTTCCCAAGAGAGACTTTTATGGGATGGTTGACTATGGGATACTTCAACCACTGCTGATTGTTGGGTATGAGATACTACAACAGATGGCCTTAGTGCAAGTGGGAGATTGTTAGTTATATGTATTCCCTGGAGGCCATTACTGTACATACGATGTATATTGTAGTGGATGCTTGGACATATATAGTGAGAACTTTCTTTCTCGACATGATAGTATGCTATCCGGTTGCTCTTTATCCTAACATGTACACTGATTGTCTCTATGTTACATGTTGATAAAGCCCTTAGGATGAGTACTTGACTACCAGGATTATGATGCAGATCATACTAGTGGGAACAGTGTAGTCGCTAAGTACATCCTTCAAATGTTCCTAGTCGTAGGTATATCGAGATAGAGCATCGATATACCAGAGCAGACTAGCGTATAGCTTCTCAACCCAAGCAGATGGGCGATGGATGATCCCATATCCATTGGTGTTTGACATCAGAGATAGTATACGGGTGCTCAGTGGAAACTGGGTACACTGAACGGACTCGCCGAGAACTCCTAGATGGTATTATGCCTATCGTCAGATAGCAGTTCTCTGGTGACACCGGTACAGGTTAGTCCGTAGACCCAAGATCGTCATAGAGTCTTATGATTCCCACTTTACTTTGATTTCCACCTTACCACGTTCAAGAGAACGTGCAAAACGGTGGCTTTTGGGTACAGTCCCGAGTCACATGGAGGCAATGAGCGATATGAGGGGTTTCGTCTCTCCCGGTATGGGGAGTTGATGTTGCGCTGTGCTCGATTGGGTATAACAGGAAGTCCCTGGCAAGGGTTGCTTTAGAAATATACTGGTAAGTGTTATCAGTAGTTTCTCGACCCGTTATGATCCTCATATCGACACGACTTACCGAGTTACTGGGGTCTGACGTTTACCACCCCTAGACGAGATATGCGACATATTAGACGAAGAGACCGGACTGTACGGTAGTGTTACTAATTGGATTCGCAGGAGTGTGAGCAGGCTTGCTTGTTGATCTTCTGATCGCTCAATACCCTGGTGGTCGTTACGTTTAGCAGACAGCTTGCGGCTTGTGGGTGTTTGATATGATCATCACCTACTGCCGGCGTATTGACGAGTCTTTAGAGTCCTACACAGGGGTTTCCTGGCTCAAGAAAAACGGAGTAGGAGCACATATGTGATATGTGAGGGACCGAGATTAATACGATATCAGATACCGTATTCTATTCTCGCGATGTGTGACATGATTGGTTATATATGATATAGCCGGGTTATCGGATCAAGTGTTGATTCGATAAGATGTTACATTATGATATTAGTCGGTTATATGTGATATAGCTGGATTATTAAATCAAGTGTTGATTTAATAATTTAATGTATAATTATATATATTTGATATATTACATTATATTAACTAATATTTTCTAACTTAGGATTTCTTTTTCTCACTTTGGATACATTGATGTATATGTGATATATGTTAAATGTATCATGCTAGGTTACAAATGCAACTAGAGTTACTGAGGGTTGAACCATGCTAGGGTTAAGATTAGGGTTTGTATTTATCATTAAGTTATTCAAAATTGTGGATTTTATCATGGTTGATATTTGTTGAAAGCTTGTAGTAGCTTGTAAGCATCTTTGACTTTGTCCACTCTTTTGTCTAGCTTAGGATATTTATTTAACCCAACCCTTTAACCCATGGCCATGGTTAACTCTCTACAAGGGTTAAGCATGACATGCTTAACTCTTGGTTGCATTTCTAACCTCAACAATAATTCATTTTCATCACAACTTGTTCTTCTTCTTCTTCTTGACAAAAGCTTTCTAGCTTTTTCAAAAGTGATGATTTTGAGTGAGAAAATGATTTCTAATGTGAGCAAACTTCCTACTTCATCATCCTCTACTACTTGCCATTTAGTATAGGATGTTTGCTTCACTAATTCCATGATTAGTGAAGAGATAGCTTGGGTTAGTATCTCCTCGACGTAGATCATCTTCGGCCTCGAAGAAATCGAAGCAAGCATGTTTGTTTCTTCATGGGAGCCTCTCTAGAGTCCGGAGTTCACGATCGCAGCGAAGGGACTACTACACGGAGCTATTGAAGTGAAGGACCGGTCTACAAAGGTTGTATTCCTTGCTCACTTCTTATTGCAAAGTGTTTGCTTTTGATATTCCGTTGATGTTTAGTTAACGATTCAAAGTTAGGGTTAGCTAAACGGCAAAAATTTGAATTTGGCATGGACGATGCCTCCCGAAACCTTGTTGCCGTCTTAGAAAACCCTTCAGCCTAGAACCCAATCGCACATTCACAACACATTAAATATTTTAGTGAATAAGTTATAGATCATTCCAACCTCAAATTTACTTAAAATCGATTCAATCCAAAAACCTAGTAAGCATCACTTAACCATTTTTGTGCAAAACTATATGTTTTAGCAAAACTAGTAGCCACAAATATTCATTTAATATCTTAATTAGGCTTCACAATTATTAACTAGATTTTAATCTCACCCACTTAGATTAAACATGAAATTAGTTTACTAGATTATTTAATTAAGACAATTTAAAAGTAACAATTAGCAAATTAACATCTAGTTTAGATTTTGCATGTCTTAAGATGTTAAACTACACATTGCAACCATGATCAAGTGATAAAAACCCTAACTTTAATTCAAAACCTTCTCTTTAGAATTCTAACTTTCAACTAAAACCATATTTAAACCTAATTAAGCTAGATTAAAGTAATTAACCAACAATTAAACCAGAGGGTTAAGATATATACCTCTAAAATTTGAGATCAAACTTGCAACTTGACCTCCCAAAATGGTTCTCTTGCTCCAAGATCCATGCTAAATTTGGCCAAGGAATAATGGGTAAAGGTTACATGAAGAATTAGTGAGGTTTTTTGTGTGGATTTTTGATGCATTTCATGAATATTTTGAAGAGAAATGAGGTGGGGATATGTCACGACCCGAAATGGCACGTGACTGGCCCTTGAATCATATGAAGTCTATAGGACCCCATCTAATTCAAGTAAGCCAAAAATCCCAGAAATCTAAACCATTTTTAAAGAAAGTGTTTTATTAAATAAGCCGAATATGTGTCTTTAAAACAGCAAGTCTTTTCTGAAATATTTCGGCATAGTTTCCTTTGTAAATACTGGCCCCAAACGGGGTACAACATAAATAATGTATACATCACTGATACAAGGCATCCCCAAGCGGGAGCTAGCTCTTCGTCAATCGACGGTCACAACCACGCAACCAATATAATATACAACGCCAAGGGCAAGGATCAAAACTCAAAAGGAAACTGAAAATCAACATGAAAACCAATATAATACAACGCACGACTTTAAGGTCGAAATAATAAACAACTGGTTTTCTAAGTCTAAAATAAGTATACAAGTCCGGTTGATGGAGTTACTAGATACAACTGATTAAAAAATAAATACAATAGTGGTCACGATGCGAGTGAACCCACCTACCAAAGCAATCACCCGAAAAGGGACAGTGTGCCAGCAAAGCGGCAACGAACCTGTACTGCAAAACCTGCAAAAAACTGTGACACAACGGGGATGAGTTGCCAACTTTTGATTAGAAAACATCACAGAGCAGAAATCGTATGTATGACTCATCCTAGGTCAATACGATCAGTAATATAGATCCTCAATATGATAAAGTCTGAAGCATGATAAGGTGGCAAGCGTAAACATTTATACGTAAGTGTAATACTAAGTGCTCGTGTCAGTGACTTAAGTAACAACATATCATAAATATGAGGTATGATCAATGTAATCAACATGAAATCAGTGTCAACTATATCATGAAGGTAATACTATGAAATCTAGGGTAACCATATCAGTATAGGTGCTAAATATATACTCAAGTCTATAATTATGTGGATATCATCCAACTATGTAATCCATACCTGTATGCATGTGGATCTCGTCCACGTGTCAACCCATAACACAACAACATCATGCATGTAAATATCATAAAAACATATGCATGAAAGTATGAGGATGTAAATCAATGTGTGTCCCTCGCGACACATCAAAATCATGGAACCTGAGTGTCCAGCATCGACACTCGAAACATCATGAAACCCGTGTCCAGCATCGACACGTAAATCATCATATATCTCAGGCTCCGTATCATCTGCGGGATCGGCCCGCGGGCTCCGGCTGTACGGATCGGCCTATATCCATCTCGTGACTCTGGTTGGTATCCTCCGGATAACCGCCAGGTCCAAATACTATCACCGGTAGGTAGTGGTCTCTCTACCAGGCTCACCGTCTACTGCACAGCAAATCTGTTCTCGCCCCGGGGTACCATACCAGGTCCACCATGTACCAACAATCGGCCTCATCCAGCTTCTCGAATCGGGTATCACATGCCACTCTCAGAACCGAGAAAACACATGGTGGACGCACAGAAATATCATATCAAGAGAAACCGGGATTTTAAAACAATACATGCTTTCTTTTAAAATGACCACGGTTCTCAAATCCAGAAATCTCATGAAAACAGCATATCTCAAAGCGTATAATCGTAAAGGATGATGTATGCGACATATAATAGAAATTTAAGCATATCCGTATATCATGCAATATGGAACTGTAATATGCACATATCGAGGGAAACCGCTCCTTTAAATGAATCCAGTTTTAAAATATATTCTGCGGTTCTTAATTTCTCTAAGGTCAAATGCAATATCATATAAAGGTGTATATGCAACTATAGCAAATAATTTATGCAAAGAGTCATATCATGATGCAGCAATCCTACTGTGTAGTGACATGGCAATCATCGATGCTGAAGTGTATGAGCCGGCAAGCAGGTGTACGTGGAGCATATGCATCATCGGTAATGGTGCTGGTGTTCTGACGGCATGGGTTTAATATAACATAAATCACAAGTATATAAGCATGCAATGCGCTAATAACAACATGAATATATGGAAATGGAAAAGTAAATGCAACAATAAGGAATCTACATGTTATACGAGTCATACAGTTTGTCATTTGAAATCACACGAATCTTGGTGTTTGGAAAAATAGGGGCTATGGTGTTTTATAGAAAAAAGGTAAGTCCTTTGAAATATCCGTAGAATCCCTTGGCATGTCTTTAAAATACTCACGATTCGTTAGTTTTGAAATAGTTATGACTCGAGTCTAGTCTAGCGTCTACAAGTAACTACAGGACTAATCGAAAAGGTACGAAAACCACCTAAACCTGAGTCGATACATATAAATATAATAGTCGGTGATCCCGCCTCAATAGCATCACATACGATACAATATATAACATGACATCCTCGATTCAAGAATGCGGATCTATCATCAATATAAAGCTCGTACGGTAATCCATCGTACGACATCCTAAATCTGGTTATGGGTCGAATCACGCATTTATCTTATCATTTATCTGGTATCCTTATCATCATATCCTGTATTAGGGGTACAATTCTAAGTCTAGTACAAACTGATACCATCTGCATATATATGCGTGTATGAAACACACGCCTAAAGGCCCGCTATAATCTCATGACGTATCTCATAATACGAACCATAACATATCACCGATCTCACGGCACCATGCCCAATCTCATCGACTCATCTCCAAAAACCATATACTATCCTCATCATCCATGTATAGGTATACGTATAAATATACAAAGTCCCAAACCTATGTGTGTGTGTATATATATATATATACATATTCCCATATACGCACAAGTAAAAAAAGTAAGCATGTGTGTGGGTGTGGGTGTGAACCTTATTGTAGGGCTCGCGACTAAACTAACTAACGCCACTATCATCCAATTATACTAAATTTAACCCATGACTCCCAAAGTCTATCTAGACAATCATAATCTCACAATAACATATAAATATATCCATATAATATATACCATACACTACACTACGAACTGCGGAGGTGCTATACGCCATCCACCCGACTTCCCTCGTAGATATATATCTACTCACCATGATCCTCGCTTGCTGGAGTCGATGACACCACGCTCATCCTCGTCGTCTTGAAGTCCCATGGGGGTACCTACATATCACATGACATTGTAAATAAAAATCGAGCACGAAAACCAAATCGGCACGCGTAAAGTTCATAGGTCAAAACCTATGGCCTAAGCATGCAAAACACGATCAGTAACCCTAGTCGTTGACATTCAAACGCCACACGACGGAAACACAAATCCAAATACTAAATTCAAATTCATTAAAAGCCGCAAAACAATTTTGGAAACCTTGAAAATTAGCTCCAGATTTTACCCTATATGAAAATAGCCAATTTTGCATATGCAAAGGATCTAATTTAAGGCAAATGGGGACATGGACAAAACCTAGGGGCAGACATCCCTACCCTGGCCGCAATTTGCGGCCAGGAACAATTAATCTGTGGCCAAAACTTGGGGGTAGGGTCTCGTGTCTTCAGGGTATACTCCACATTGCCTGCACATTCCTCTGTGTTTGCTAAATAATTTTTAGAGTCCCCAGGTGTTAGCAGATATCAATAAACCATCACAAATTCCACAATTTCCCGTATCGGCAGAATTTCAAAGTTCATATTTAGGGTTAAGTCTCAGGTTTTGGGTCCAAAATGATATCACTAAAGGGGGTTTAAGGTCACTAGTAACCTCAATTACACTTCACAATTCAAAATTCCTCAAACCCTAACTTGTAATTTCCAAACCTCACTAAACATCGCCTAATCACTTCTAAACATGCATGAAAGCTAAGTAAACCAAATACTACACTAATGGTGCAAAAATTACCTCATTTGGCAACTCAAGAATTTTCTTGAGTTGCCCCAAGTCTTCAAAATTGGATTTTTCTTGGTCCAAAATGTAGCTAGTGAGCTTGTGCATGTTTTCTGTGAAGTGGAGATGGACTTTGGATGTTGTTTTGAGGGTGTTTGAGAGGATGAAGAGGGGGAGGGAGATGGGTGCTGCCATGGTGAGTGAAAAGGGAGGGTGATGAAAAAATAATGAAGGGAACAAACAATGGGAGCTTGGTCAAGTTGACCCCTCACCCTCTCTCTCTCTTGCCCATCCCTCATTTCTATATTTATTTCTTTTCTTTTCTTTTTTTCCATATTCTTTTCTTCTCTTCATATTAAAACAAAACCTTGCTTAAAAAATGAAGAAAAGCCGTGACAAAATGTAACAAGTACTGAAATGTGACATGGTGCATGTCATTTGCACAAAACCGGATTAATGCAAGATTAGCGATATTTAATCGCGATTAGCATTAAAATGGAATATAATAAATCATAAAATTTCATAATTTGCTTAAATCATATAAAACACCCTCTTTTTAGTAATTTCTATAATTTTCCAAATATTTCCCAATTTATCGGTATTTAATTATACCGAAATATTAAAATATTCATAATATTTATTATTTAATTATAAAAATTCCCAAAAATAATATTTTATCTTTCAGAAATTTTACAGTCTTCCCCCTTAAAGAAATTCGGTCCCCGAATTTAAATTTAAACCCCTCAAATACTAAAACATTTCAGTAAAAAGATCAAGTCGTCGGGGCTCCGAAATCATAAATACGTAAAACACATCGTAGCGCAATGCATGCGCATGAAAAACGAGTATATAAACCAAAATCCAAACTCCGTCAAGGATCCCTCAATTATCGGAGTTACGGTGAAGACACCAATTTCTAAATCCAATACGAAAACCAATATGATATACATCAAAACTATACATGTAAATATCAAAACTATACATGTAACCATCTGAAAGAAATGCATGCCAAACTCTTTTCCTATCAATGTGCAATGCGCGTAACGCGGCACAGTAGCGGACGTTAATTGTAAGAAATAACTATAACTATATATATATCCTTTTTTAAAATACACGCCCGGCCGCTTTGAAAAATAATTTAGAAGGGTTTCCTCTGTTAATTGTTTCGTGTCATCTCAGACACGTAGGTAAATACTGAGACTATAACTCCTTTTTGGAAATCTCTTCGATAACTACCAATGCATGCAAAAATATACTCAGGTATTTTCCTCGGATTAGTCCTGCTCAGCTACTATATCAAATAGTAAATATCATGAAACATGCTGCTCAAGGGAAAATCAATCCCAAAATATATATGGAATGTCGCGTGCGTCTGGTGCGCACGGAAATCGAAAGCAATGAATGTGCCATACGTGTGCACAGAAACAAAAACTAAGTGCAACGGGTGTGCACGAAACACCTGTCAAAGGCGACGGGTGTGCTTTGAAGGGTTAAACTAGCGCCCCGGCCAACATCCGTGGTCAAATGCGGAACAAAAATTTTGTAGCGAAAACGAACTTGGCGCTAGAATAAACCTTGACCCGGATCTTTACCATAAACTTAACTAGCAAAAGAAAAGTTCTATCTACTATGATAGAAAGTTATACCTTAAACTTGAACTCCTTCTCCTTGTTGTGAGCTCCTTGGAATGATCTATACGGCTCCTCCTCTTCGTCTTCTCTTTGCCAAAGAAAGATCCACCCGAAGGCCTCTACCTTGAGCTCCTACCTCAACAAAGAAGTAACTAGAGTGCTTGGCTTGCTAGACTAAGAACCCTAGAGTGAGTAGAGAGGTGTTTTGATGGTTTTATCTCACAAAGCTCATGTTTTTCAACTCATGAAACAAGAGAGCTTTGAGAGGAAGAGGAGAGAGCTTTGCAAGAGAGAGAAAAGGAATGAGTGAATGAGAATAAAAAGAACCTTGCTCTCATATGAACAAAAAGATTAATGATAATTTTAATTAGGATAAATTGTCATGGTTGATGTTGATTTGACCCTTATCATATCATAATTAATGCTAAGCATGCTCAAAAAAATATCCAAGTCAACATGGGTCAACTTAGTCAAAGGGTCAAACCAATTAACCATGATACAATTATCACTAATTAAAACTCATTAATCAATTTCCTCAATCTCATTATGGTTTTAATCAAGTCAATGGTCAAAACCCTAATGAGGTTCCTCTGCCTCTGTCAACTGTGTATACACACCCGCATCCGTGTTCCGAGGAACACGAATACAATGAGACAAAACCAATCCCAAAACAAGTACTAGGATCTGGCTTAAACCAAAGCCCACTAGTAAAAGCTGCCCGGACAACAAACGTGCACAAGTGCGCGTATGTGAACGAACCCCGTCGTAAAACCATACGACCTCTACTTTGTTTCGCCCAAAAGTGAACAACCCTCTGTGTGGGACCCTAAAGACTCGACACTACGCTGGCAGTGGGTTTAACCACAGGCCGCAAGCGGTACTAGCTGTACGTAACGGTCCCCAGGTAGATGCCGATAAGAAGACCGATAAGGTGAACCCATCTGAACTCCTACTGAGCCTGAAGGTGACAATCTCTGTACAGTCCGGTCTATTCGTCTAAGAGTATCGCATGTCGAGCCTAGGGGGCGGTAAACGTCAGACCCCTAATAGCGGTACAAGTCGCATCGGAGTGTAGCCCAGAACACCCTGAGAAACTACTAGAAACAGTACCAGTAAATCTCGCTTGCCCTAAACAGGGACTTTGTGTAATGGCTTTCCTAGACACTGCGCGATATCAACTCCCAATACCGAGAGAGACGAATCCTGTCTAACCGTCACTGCCTCCAAGTGCTTCGGGACTGCACCCAACTACTACCTGTTTGCACGACTCAATAGAGTCGTGGTAGGGTAGTAATCTAAGAACAGTGGGAACACACTCAAAGCGATGTGACAGTGTCAAGTCAACGGACTAAGCTGTACTCATGTCACCTGGGAACTGTTAACTGACGATAGGTATAATACCAACCAACAGTTCCCGACGAGTCCTGTCCAGTGTACTCGTAACCTAACGAGCACCTGCATACTATCTCCAGTACGACGGACTGATGGCTGTGGGACCGACCATCTCCCCTGCTGGGATAAGAAGCGTATGCACCAGTCTACTCTGGAGTATCAATGCCATGTCTCGATAATCCTATGACTAGGGACAAAAATAAGGATGTGCTTATAGACTACCAAGCCCCCACTAGTGTGATGGCCATCACAACGCCGGTAGTCAAGCAAAGATCCTAAGGGCTCCATCAATATGTATTAGCGATATGTTAAAAGTGTAAGTCCACGTTACCTCTCCCGGTATTTACGGGCTTGCTGAAATGATGAAAAACGATTTTTCAAGAGGTGGTAACATGGACTCAAAATACGGATCTTTGTTAAACAACTATCTAACAAACCTAACATGAGATTAACCTACTCGGTTAGGGGGTTATACATTTCTTGAACTCTTTCGTCTTCAACTCTTTGCGTTGTATGGATCGGCCTCACCTCGTCGTCTCCTTACGCCGAAGATGGATTCACCTGAAAGCTTCTACCTTTTGCTTCTCTTCAAACTAGAAGAAACTAGAACACTTGGTTTGCTAAACCTTGTGAACTAGGATGAGTAGAGAAGTGATATGTGTTTTCTTTTATCTCTAAGGCAATGTTTCTCAACTCATGAGAGGGAGTTGCCTTGAGATAGAGAGAGAGCAAGAGGAAGAGCAAAAGGGAGAGCTCAAGCAAGAGAGAGAAAGCAAATGAGAGAATGAGTAAGACTTTTGCCATCCAAGCTCTCATAATCCAAAATCATCATAACAAATAATAGTAATCAAGTATTATGTGATGGTTCAAGTCAAAATGGCCATATCATTTCATGCACTCATTTTGCAAAAAGAAACAAACAAGGAAAAGTTTTTGCCATGAAATGATAGCCATTGTAATGATGATGGTCAACTAGTCCAACCTAGTCAACCGGTCAACAAAGTCAACAAGTCAACAAAGTCAACCCCTCAACAACCATGTAACTATAATACTTAATTAATATTATTGTTAATCATATTTCTTATTCTCATTAGGGTTTAGCAAAAAGTCAATAGTCAACAGTCAACAGTCAACAACCCCAATGAGAATCCTCTGCCTCTGTCTCTCTGTCAACTGTGCATACACACCCGCATCCGTGTTCCGAGGAACACGAATACAAACAAGATAAAACCAATCCCAAATCGTACACTAGGATTTGGCTTAAACCAAAGCCCGCTAGTGTTAACTGTCCGGACACCAAACGTGCACAAGTGTACGGATGTGACCGAACCCTGTCGCAAAACCATGCGACCTGTCGCAAAACCATGCGACCTGTCGCAAAACCATGCGACCTCTACTCTTTTTCCTAAAGGTGAATAGCTTTCTGTGTGGGACTCTAAAGACTCGACACTACGCTGGCAGTGGGTTTAACCACAGACCGCAAGCGGCACTAGCTGTGCGTAACGGTCCCCAGGTAAATGCCGACAAGAAGACTGACGAGGTGAAACCCATCTGAACTCCTACTGAGCCTGGATGTGACAATCTCCGTACAGTCCGGTATGTTCGTCTGATAACATCGCATGGCGGGCCTAGGGGCGGTAAACGTCTGTCCCCTAATAGCGGTACAAGTCGTGTCGGAGTGTAGCCCAGAACACCCTGAGATAACACTGGAAACCTACCAGTATATCTCGCTTGCCCTGGCCAGGGACGACTTGTGTAATGCCTCTCCTAGACACAGCGCGATGTCAACCCCCAATACCATGAGAGACGAATCCTGTCTAACCGTCACTGCCTCCAAGTGCTTCGGGACTGCACCCAACTACTACCTATTTGCACGACTCCTTTGAGCCGTGGTAGGGTAGTAATCTAAGTACAGTGGGAACACACTCGAGGCGAAGTGACAGTGTCAAGTCAGCGGACTAAGCTGTACTCATGTCACCTGGGAACTGATAACTGACGATAAATATAGTACCAACCAACAGTTCCCGACGAGTCCTGTCCAGTGTACTCGTAACCAAACGAGCACCCGCATACTATCTCAAGTACGACGTACTGACGGCTGTGGGACAGACCGTCTCCCACACTGGGATGAGAAGCGCATACGCTAGTCTACTCCGGAGTATCGATGCCCTGTCTTGATAGTCCTACGACTAGGGACCTGCATAAGGATGTTCTTGTGGATTACCGAGCCCCCACTAGTGTGACTGCCATCACAACGCTGGTAATCAAGCAAAGATCCTAAGGGCTCCACTAATGTGTATAGGTGATATACTAAAATAAAAATATGTACACATTAAAGCAGAAACAAACCAAGTAGCATACTTCTATATTGAGCAAGATTGTCTATACAAGGTGAATATCCCAAGCTTCCATTAAGTAATATACAAACTAGTATGATACAATAATGGCCTCTAGGGCATATACACTAACAATCTCCCACTTGCACTAAGGCCATGTACTGGCGTATCGAAGACCTATCATCTCGATCAGCCGCTCGAACTGAGACAGGGGTAAGGCCTTCGTAAGTGGATCAGCAGTGTTATCTTCCGTAGAAACTCTCCGAACCTCATCTCCTGGCTGTTGCGCCCCGGCAGCGCCCCGGCCGTCTATCCGAGGCCAAAATGCGGAATCAAAATTTTCTTGACTTTTAAACTGGCGCTACCGCGGACAATATACCCGAATCGTAACCATTAACCGATATTAGCTAACAAGAGAAAGGGTGAGAGATATACCGAGTGATCCGAGTCCTCCGGTCTTCTCGTCGTCGTCCCGATCTCCCGCGGAAACTCCGGTTGTCGCATCCTTGCCGGAAGGGCACCACATCGTCTGCATCTTTTACGGGCTCCCACCTCAATACCGAGGCAACTCGGGCGCGAAGTTGGCTAGCCGACGCGCCCAAGATTTGCTGTAGAATGTAGTGTAGAATCATAGTCTCTTTTGGGTTGGTGAAGTTGCCTTGATGGAGGAATCAACAAGATATGAACTTGGGGATTTTTGTAGCAATGGAAAAAAATGAGATGGATGATAAATTTCCCACACCAAATGAAACTCTCTCATTTTTTTTTCTCTCTCTTCAAAATGTGGCCGGCCCCTTCAAATTGAGAATGGTGGAGGGATAAACAAAACTCATGAAGGGAGGTGAGTGTAGGATAAAGCAAGAGGTGACCACATCCAAAGCAAAACCTCACATCATACCCTTAATCAACCCATACCCTTTCAAATCTCAATTAATGCACCATCATGGATGAAAGATGCTAAACATATCATAATGAATACATTTGCAAGAAACCCCCTTCCACAAATGTTATTTGCACAATTGCAAATAACCCCCTCCATCGGAAAAGTCCGGCCGGGAAAGAACAAAGGAAAACCGGCCGGAACGGAATGCAAACTGGCAACTCCAGAAAACTGGTCCCGTAATAAATTACAGGAAAACCCCGATACTGTGCATACACACCCGCATCTGTATTCCGTCCGGATACAAATGCAATGAGACAAAATCTACACTGTACTAAACTAGGATCCGGCTTAAACCAAAGCCGGCTAGTAATATCCGTCCGATCCTGATCCGTGCAATACCGCACGTATCTGATCGGACCCTGCCATATCTCCATACAGCCTCTACAGCATTTCGCCCGAAAGCTTGAGTAACTGAAAGTGTGGTGGACTCAAATGACTCGTCAATACTATGGTTGTGGATTTAACCACCAGCACGTCAGAGGTATGAGCCAATACGTGACGGGCCACCAGCTATTGACCAAAAGGGACGTCGATGAGCGAACTCATCCTGACACCCTACTGAGCCTGTCAGTGACAACATCCGTACAGTCCGGTCCGTTCGTCTATGAGCATCGCATGTCGGGCCTAGGGGGTTGGTAAAAGTCAGACCCCCAAAAGCGGTACAAGTCGTGTCGGAGTGTAGCCCAGAACACCCTGAGATACTACTGGAATACCTACCAGTAAATCTCCTGCCTCGGCCGAGGGCTTTGTGTAAAGGCTCTCCTAGACACAGCGCGACCTCACCCCCAATACCGGGAGAGACGAACCCCTGAAGATCCGCTCACTGCCTCCATGTGGCTCGGGACTGTACCCAACTAAAACCTGTTTGCACAACTCATTTGAGCCGTGGTAGGGTAGTAATCAAAGTACAGTGGGAACTCACACGATACAAATGACGATCTCAGGTCGATGAACTAACCTGTACACATGTCACCAGGGAACTGCTATCTGACGTCAGGTATAAGACCAACTAGCATGTTCCCGGCGAGTCCTGTCCGGTGTACTAATAACCCAATGAGCACCTGTATACATCTTAGGTGAACCAACTGACACCAGTGGCTTGTGAGACCGGCCACCGCTCCTCGTCGGGGTCTCGACTGTATACACTAGTCTACTCTGGAGAATCGATGCCCTGTCTCGAAACTCCCACGACTAGGGACCTTTTAAGGATGTGCTTATAGACCACCAGCTCACACGTATATGATCGCCATCATACTGCTGGCAGTCAAGAAAGAATCCTAGGGGCTCTATCAGCGTGCAATAGCGACCTGTAAGGTCACCTGAAGCAATACACGATAATAAAGGTAAACCAGATAGCATACTATCATCTCGAGTAAGACTGTCTTACCGGGATAGGTCCTCCCTCAATCATTGCAATCACGTGCCTGTGATCCAATAATTGACTCTGAGGGCACTATCTCCAACACTAGCGACCCACGATCTCCCTGATCAGGTGATACCGCCTCAAGATCTGTCTGGATCTCTGATGGGACCTGGGTTCCTTCGCTAAATCTATAGCCCCGTTGTTGTCGCAATACAGAGGTATTGGATCAACAATGGACGGAACCACCTGAAGTTCAGTTAAGAACTTCCTTATCCAGACGGCTTCTTTTGCGGCATCTGCAGCAGCGATATATTCCTCTTCCATCGTTGAGTCAGCAATGGTTTCCTGTTTGGAACTCTTCCAACACACCGCCCCTCCATTGAGGGTAAAGACATAACCCGACATGGACTTGGAATCATCCTTGTCACTCTGGAAGCTGGAGCCAGCAAAGGCCTCGATCTGGAGGTCCTTTCCTCCATACACCAAGAACATCTCCTTAGTCCTTCTTAGGTACTTGAGAATGTTCTTTACCGCTATCCAGGGTTTCTCCCAAGGGTTTGACTGATACCGGCTTACCACACTCAGTGCATAAGCTACATCTGGTCTGGTACACAACATCGTATACATTATAGAGCCTACCGCAGAACCGTAGGGTATAATAAACATGCGATCCCTTTCCAAATCAGTCTTGGGAGACATCTGTTTGGAGAAGGTGATCCCGTGACAAGCCGGTAGATTACCGCGCTTGGAATCTTCCATACTGAATCTTTTCAGTATGGTGTCGATGTACCTGGACTGTGAAAGTCCTAATATCCTCTTGGATCTGTCACGAAAGATCCGGATCCCCAGAATGTACGAGGCATCACCCAGGTCTTTCATGGAGAACCTGTGTGACAAGAATCCCTTGACAGATTGTAGCATAGGAATGTCATTTCCTATCAGAAGAATGTCATCCACGTACAATACGAGGAATACGACCGTTCTTGCTATAAATCTACTATAGATGCATGGTTCATCTGGATTTTTGATAAAGCCAAATTCTTTGACCGTCTCATCAAAACAGATGTTCCAACTCCGCGATGCCTGCTTTAGTTCATAGATAGACTTAAGCAACTTGCACACCTTTCTGCTGCTCCCACTCTGAATGAAACCCTCTGGCTGGTCTATATAGACACACTCCTCTAAATTTCCATTCAGAAAAGTGGTCTTTACGTCCATCTGCCAAATCTCATAATCGTGGAAGGCAGCAATGGCAAGAAGGATCCGAATGGATTTCAGCATAGCCACTGGAGAAAAGGTTTCATCATAATCCAAACCAGGTCTTTGACAAAAACCCTTTGCAACAAGTCTAGCTTTATAGGTCTCAACCTGTCCATCTACACTAATCTTCCTTTTGAAGATCCACTTGCATCCTACGGGTTTTACCCCATCTGGAGCAACGTCCAACGCCCATACTTTGTTGGTGTACATGGACTCCATTTCGGTCCGCATTGCATCCAGCCATTTTACCGAGTCAACGCTCTGAATGGCCTGCTGGAAGCTAGTCGGCTCATCATAATCAATGATGCAATCCTCTCTATCCCTGTCTATGAGAAAACCGTAGTATCTCACGGGCGGATGAGACAGCCTACTACTCCTACGGAGCGGCGTAGGAATGTCATGTTCTTTTGAACCCTCTGATTCTACTAAGCTTTCAATAATAGTCTGTGGTTCTGGAATTTCTTCCAATTCTATTTCGCTCCCACTTGTTTCCTTTTCTAAGAACTGGTGTTCCAGAAAATGGGCATTACGAGAAACAATGGTCTTTTGTTCCACTGCGTAATAGAAGAGATACCCCCTGGAGTTCTTTAGGTATCCCACAAACTTGCACAGTACTGAGCGTGCCTCGAGTTTGTCTGCATGCTGCTTTTTGACAAAAGCCGGACATCCCCAGATCTTCAGATATTGAAGATAGGGTTTCTTCCCACTCCATATCTCATATGGTGTGGTAGGCAAAGTCTTAGTTGGAACTCGGTTCAAAAGGTATGCAACTGATTCTAGTGCATATCCCCAGAATGATCGCGGTAACTCAGTGCTACTCATCATGGAACGTACCATATCCAATAGGGTCCGGTTCCGTCTCTCCGATACACCGTTATGTTGCGGAGTGTATGGAGGAGTAAGCTGAGAGAGAATTCCATTCTATTTTAAGTAATCGAGGAACTCGGCACTCAAGTATTCACCACCTCGATCAGATCTCAGTGTCTTGATACTTTTGCCGGTTTGTTTTTCTACTTCATTCTTATATTCCTGGAATTTTCCAAAGGCTTCAGATTTATGTTTCATTAAGAAGACATATCCGTACCTTGAAAAGTCATCCGTAAAAGTAATGAAGTAAGAATAACCGCTTTGTGCATGTGTAGACATTGGACCGCACACATCGCTGTGTACGAGTCCCAAGAGCTCACTCGCTCTTACTCCGTGTCCAGTGAACGGAGTCTTTGTCATCTTTCCTTTGAGACAGGATTGACAAGTGGCATACGATTGATATTCGAACGGATCCAAATATCCTTCTGTATGTAACTTCGTCAACCTTCTCTCATTGATGTGATCCAGTCTACAATGCCATAAGAAAGCCTGGTTTGTTTCCAGAGACTTTCTTTTGTGTGTATTCTGGACATTGAAAATCTGTGGTTGGTTTAGTACGTATATACCATTGCTTAATGTACCTGACCCAATCAAAACTTGATTAAGGTGAATGTTTACAACATTTCTTACAAATGCAAATTCAAAACCTTCTTTAGATAATAAAGATACAGAAATGATATTAAAAGTTGCATTGGGTACAAAATAGCAATTACGCAAAACCAAAACTTGTCCATCTGACAACCCCAGGTGATAGTCCCCCATGGACTCAGCATCCATGCTAGCTCCGTTTGCAACTCTGAGGGTCATATTGTAAGTCTACGGTAGCGCCCCGGCCGTCTACAGACGCCAAATGCGGAACAAAAAACTTTTAACTGGCGCTATCGTATACTTAAACCCGGATCTGCCATTATTGCTAAACTAACAAACTGTAAAGAGTGTAGAAAGGTTATACCGAACGATCCGAGTCCTTCTTTCTTTAACCATCATCCCACGCTCCGTTGCGTCTGCTCCGATCTCGTCGATCTCCGATCTGCTCGTCCAGGTGGCACTATGTCGACGATTCTTTAAACGGGCTCCCGCCTCTGACTCGAGGCAACTCGGTCGTCAAGTTTGCTAAAAGAGACGACCAAGATTGATGTAGAGAATGAGTGGAAAACTTTGTCTCGTTCCGTCCAAAACCATGGACGAACGGTTAATGAAGTTGCCATAGGAATCGGGTGATGGAATGAAATGAGCTGTGAAATTCCATACACCGAAAACTATCATCTTTTTCAAATGAAACATCAAGTGAGAGTGAGAGAGGAGGGGGCCGGCCATCTTATAGGAATGGGGGGGTGAGTGTAGGAGAGAGGAGAGTGACCACAAGAGAAAATATCTAGTGTGAACACAAATAAATATCTAGTGTGAACACAAATAAATATCTAGTGTGAACACAAAGAAAGCAACCAATGAAACAATAACACCTCACCGCTTCTAGAACCTTCTAGAAGCATCCACACTCTTCCAAAGAAAAGATAAATCCGTCTTTAACCGAATGTTAAAAGACGGCTGATAGAAAACTGGAAACTGGCAACTTCCAAAAGTGATCCTGAAACGACTTTCAGGATAACCCCGTAACTGTATAAATATACCCGCATTTGTATTACGACCGAATACAAATGCAACTGAGACAAAGATATTATATCTACTCAATATAATACTCGGATCCGGCTTAAACCAAAGCCGACCAGTATCATCTGTCCGAAAACCGACACGTGCGTAAACGCACGTGCATTTTCCAAACCCTGCCATAAAACCATACGGCCTCTACAACGTTTCGCCCGAACTTGGGAAACTGTCTGTGGGGGACTCTAATGACTCGTCAGTACCCTGGCAGTGGGTTTAACCACAAACCGTCGGCGGCACTAGCTATGCGTAACGGCAGCCCATGGACTGACCTCAAGGGAGGCTGATGAGCGAACTCATCCAGAAACCCTACTGAGCCTAACAGTGACAATGTATATACAGTCCGGTTCGTTCGTCAATGAGTATCGCATATCTGCCTAGGGGGCTAGTAACGTCAGACCCCCAATAGTAGTATAAGTCGTGTCGGAGTGTAGCCCAATAACACCCTGAGATACTACTGGAGTACCTACCAGTAAATCTCCTGCCACGGCCGTGGACTATGTGTAATGGCTCTCCTAGACACAGCACGATCTCGCCCCCAATACCGGGAGAGACGAATCCTCTGCCGATCCGCTCACGTGCCTCCATGTGGCTCGGGACTGTACCCAAAAACTACCTGTTTGCACGACTCCTTTGAGCCGTGGTAGGGTAGAAATCAAAGCACAGTGGGAACTCACACGAGACAAATGACGACCTCAGGTCGATGAACTAACCTGTACACATGTCACCAGGGAACTGCTATCTGACGATATGTATAATACCAACTAACAGGTTCCCGGCGAGTCCTGTCCGGTGTACTCATAACCCAATGAGCACCTGTATACATCTTAGGTGATCCAACTGACACCAGTGGCTTATGAGACTGGCCACCGCCCCTCGTCGGGGTCTCGACTGTATACACTAGTCTACTCCGGAGTATCGATGCCCTGTCTCGAAACTCTCACGACTAGGGACCACAATTAAGGATATGCGTATAAACTACCCAACTCTCACGTATATGATCGCCATCATACTGTTGGTAGTAAAGCAAGATCCTAAGGGCTCTATCAAAGTGTAACATGTACACGACTGATAAAGGCAAACCAGATAGCATACTATCATCTCGAGTAAGACTGTCCTACCGGTATAGGTCCTCCGCAATCATTGCAATCACGTGCCTGCGATCCAATAATTGACTCTGAGGGCAATATCTCCAACAATCTCCCACTTGCACTTAAGGTTAATTATTGCGATGTCGACTACTCACAGCCCGTGTGAAACCGAACATCCAACTCCTCTACTAATCAGTTTCACAAAGCCCGTTTGTAAAACTATTGTGTTCGAGAAATAGCCTCAGTGAGTGGATCCGCCTAGATGTTTCTTTCTATATCTCTCTTAATCTCAAGTTCACGGAAAAAGCCATCTCCCGAATCGAGTAATACCTGTCTTAGAATATGTCTGGATTTCTGATGGGACCTAGTTCATAAATGAACTCCAAATCCAAACTTCTTAGACTGTATCGATCACTGAACCTAATCAGTATCCGGCACCAAGCCTCCCACAGTATCCTCTTGGACCACCTGTCCATAATACTGTCCCTCGTCAGAGGGAAAACTATAACTCTGACAATCTCTCTGTCAACCATGTCACCTTTGAAGCCTGGAATGATAATCGTCTCCCGAAGGAGGCTGCCGTCATCAAACCCGTAGAACATGCACCTATGTTCTAAAACTGCTTCCTTATGTTTCTCCAGGATTGGATTAATACAAACTTATTGCAACTAGTGCAAAAACAACATCTGGTGTGGTACTTGACATCTCACAATTGACTCAATTGCCTAAGCAAGTGATCTGCCAATCATGCACTTCCCTCTCCCCTTTAGTCTGTAAGACACCTTTAGAGAGGGTGACTTCATTACCTGCAGGTACACCACCATGCCAGGAGTCATCTATTCTAAAAACCATTAGAATACTGTCAAAGTACCCACATTGGGAAACTACCCAAATCCAGATCTAAAACCATAGATCTAGAAACCAGAATGTCAAATATTATATCCATATCCTGTCTGGAGAAACAACTGTGTGACGACCACAGTACAACCGATCGTAGTATAGGAATTTTACTTCCTACTCTGTGTATGTCATCCAGATACCATGACATCACACCCTACTACCTTCTTAACAGATCCATCCCCTATCCTGATTGAAGTCAAACCTATGACTGTCACATCAAAATTAGATGATCTATCTCCGCTATAACTGCTCAAGTCTATAAATAGACATAAGCTACTTGCCCACTATGTTTTCGCAGCTCCCACTGACCACAACAACCCTCCTACCGGGTCTCATAGCCTGGAACAACGGTAGTGTCAAGTCTGGGTAGATAAGAACCTCCCCGTCACCGTCTTTGAGGCTACCGATGTACCTCTCGGGTGTCTGAGGCTACCCACCATATCTGCGGAGTGGCTATTGGAATGTCAAACCTGATTGAATATATAGGTCCTATTAAATTTTCCGTAATCGTTCGCGGTTCTGAAATCACTTCCAGTTCTACCATACTCCCACTACTGTTTTCTGAAAAAGATCCATTTTATGAAAACTGTGGCGAGTCAAGAACAATATCACTATTGATCTTTCAAATGGTAGAATATCAACTCTCGTCATAGCCAGGGTCAACCCACAAACAGCCATTACAGAAACGTGCCCTGAGTTATCCAGAGTCTGGTTTTAAGTATAAGCTGGACAACTCCCCGTACCTTAACATCTTTTAAGGTATGAACCATTCTATATCCAATATAGAAACTTTGGCACTTTATTTAATTGGAACCAGATTCAAATCATGCAGCTGTCTCCAGTGCATATCAACTTAATGGAAAAAGGCTAATCAGCATTACTCAACTTAGGAATCCATCCAATTATGAGTAACCTGAAAGAGAAACAAGTTTCTCAAAACCATTACTATCATCTGAATACCAATCACAAGAATCTACATCTTCGATCTCTTTGAAGAATCCCGATACTTGTGATACCTGGTTCTCTACTTTATTCTTATACCCACAACTTCTCAAAACTTAGACCTTGTATTCTTACGAAACACTTGTCTAAATACTAGAGAAGTTATAAGTAAACAAAACATAGTACGAGGACCTACCCCTTTGTCCTGATGGACACTGGACAACATACAATACTCTGTATAAGTCCGCTGAGTTTAAGCAACTCAAAACCTGTGCGTCGCAGGTTGGAAACTGTACCCTGGCGATTTCCACCAATTACAACGAATTCCGATATAATGAGGATAATCACCTTATTCCCAATAACTTACTCTCACTCATCATCCGTAAAACCATACAGATATGAGAATGAAACCTGGTAAATACATACCCTTGGAGTAAGTATCTAATCGGGAAAACAGTTTTCTTTTAACAATGCACTAAAACATGAAAATGTTTCGTAGGGGTATCCTGGTATTCATAGCAATGCCTCTTCCATAATCCAATTCATGACTACAACCGTATATTTTATTGCCATCTCTCAAAATCCCTTTATTTGTTTTTAGTCGTTACCTTCTGCACACCATCGTTAGGCTAAATGGTTTTCTTCCTTCCCTACCGTTCGGCACCAGCCTATGGTTTGGAAGAAGACTATCCAGTAAGCATAATAGGTGTACCCTCCTAAACCAAGGAGTACTCACATCTTGAGAGAAGGTGATGATAAAAGACAACTGAATAATACCTTATCCTTTCAAAGGTGAAATAGGAGTGGCGATGAAGTACGCGGTTTTGGTCGTGAATGATAACATTCGCAATTTACTTTGCCCTCTATCTAATCCCTTTATTTTGTCTTTACATATTACCTTCTGCACACCCTATTTAGGCTAATTGGTTTTCTTCATTCCCTACCTTTCGGCACCTGCCTATAGTTTGGAATAAGACTATCCAATAAGCGTAATAGGTGTACTCTCCTAAACCAAGGAGCCCTCGCAACCTGAGAGAAGGTGATAATAAAAGACAACTGAATAAACTAATTCTATTTCTCCTGAACCTGGATCCATCCTCGAAGAAGTCCCTTCGAGTTCGTATATAACCATACGATGGATCTATCCAATGGAAGTGGATATCCATAGTAATACGGGTGTTCGGAGAAATTCAAAGGGTAAAAGAAGGAGTGGCAATGACTTATGCAACATAGACAATCCAAAAGCCAGTATTTTAAGAAGGCTCGGTCAACCTGGTCACTGAGTCATAGTCTAGGGTCGGTCAAAGGTCGCTGCCAAAGAGAGAGAGAAAAGAAACACTCTGCGTGCACTCTAACCTAAATCAGAATGGTTATCACTTTATCTAATCCGGAAACCTCCCACTGTCCTGTCAAATTCTCCTCCAAACCTGAAAGAAGAATCAATCGGGATCACCCGAAGAGTAAACCAACTCATCAGTGGGAATCGGGATCCAACTCTCATCGCATGATAACGTGATGGAATGCATCCACGTTACTCATACTCCAGAAGGTATGCGCATACTTGGCAAGTTTCAGTTTCTTTAGAAACTCCCGATATGATTTTTGCCCCATGCTCTTATAACCTTGGCGTTAGGTCAAAATGTCATAAGTCACATGCCAAGTTTTACCCGTCACTATCTTGTTAATTTGAACCCACCCGCACATGCCCTTGGCGTTAGGTCAAAATGGCAGAACGGCTATCCCAAACCAACTCATCTATCTATGCAACAAATGAATACCCTGCAGCTACCAAACACTATGCCTTGGCGTTAGGCCAAAATACATAGCTTGAATACTACTGAATACCCAAAAGAAGTGACAGAGGGCTACGGCTAGTTTTTGGCGAAAAACTTTTAACGTAACGAACTTGATATCGCTGAAGGAACCTGATAGCTTTTTAAAATATAGTGGCGAAAACCTTTTGCTAAAGAGGTCACTCCCGGTGAAGGGATCTCGGCTCTTTCCTCGTGGAATGAGGTGCAGGATATTCCACTGAATACCGCGATGCAAAGCAACTTGTAATTGACTATAGTGAAGTTATTACCCTGACGCAAACTTCTGCCCGAGGGGTCAGTCCCGGTGAAGGGATATCGGCCCTTGCCCCGTCGAATGAGGTACAGGATATTCCACTGAATACCGCTATGCATAACAAAAGTAAACGTCTTTGCAATAACACCTTTTTTTTTAAATTTGTTCCAACAACTGTAAACAGGTTTTTTTTATCTTTTGCATTGATAAGAATCAACGCAGTCCCATCAATCATCACACCAGAAAAGAACGAAAATAAAATGTACGTATATGCCATCCGCATTCGTCACTGGGTCCCGTCATCACCCGTTAGGTTATTTAACTAACGACAGAGCGGGGACTGGACTAGCGCGGGTGTAAAACATATACAACATCTAATAGTATATAAACCAATATACAATAATCGCTCCAGGCGTGATAATATGCAACATTACAGAAAAGTAATAAGCATCACAGAACAATACAGATAATCTGGGATCCCCGGGTTTCACGAAGCCGCTGCTGAAACCCGACGTTCCCCTGTCGTGTGGATAGCCTGTGCAATGAAACCTAGACCCCTACGGGTGCGGCAAGTTACCCGCCAAAACCTGAAGCGAGGCAGCCCCCTACAGCAAAGTGAATGGACGACCTAGCACTTCACGGAATCCGGTAATCTTAGGCACCCCTCCTTGGGTCAACCTATACACCCTACGAGTGTGGCGAATAGTCTGCCAATTTTAGAGTGGGGCCCCTCTGCCTCTCAAAGCCATGAGATGCGGACCAGTTGCCCTCCAGAACCCGGCTATCCGTGCACTCCGTCGCGGGGCAAAACCTAGTACAGTAATGGAAAAATAGTACAACAGGTACATCGACCGCAACCTGGTCGTGCCCCAAAAGAATATTATACAACAGGCAGTGACGGCAGTCCACATGTTGGACGCTCGCCCCGCAATATCAAATGCACAAATAAACTCAAACTGCACTATCATTGCACACTGCTATCCACCACGACAAATCCGCAACATCACAGCACAACACAGAACATCAACGCGAATGTCACGTTCGCAAACCCGTCTAAAAGAACTATAGCAATCAGACGCGGTTTACCGATCAAATGACATTCCCGGTCGGAGATATAATGTAAGCACTGTAATCTAACATGTTTAAATTTCGATCGACTAAATATCACGAAGTGGGCCCCACAAACAACTGGTGAACAGTAACAAAATCTGGGCCCAAAAGATATGTACCAAAAACCCTAATTTCCAGAGAAGAATACACTGTGCAAGTTTGGGGGCATGATCACTCAGAACGGCCGTGGATGCGCGGCCAAACCATGGGTTTGGCCGCGATTCCATGGCAGTCTTGTCGATTCATGTGCCCAAATTTGTACGGTGTTCTTATAAAACCCTGCACAGTTTTCTGAGATATGTAGAATAATTTTAGGACATCATTTAAAATCGACAGAAACTGTGAAGCTTGAAAATTTTGTTTTTCGATATCCGGTTCGATCGATGTTTTAAACACGTTAGCACAAGTTAGTATAGCAAAATGGTGAGGGTCTGATACCACTGTAAGTCTACGGTAGCGCCCCGGCCGTCTACAGACGCCAAATGCGGAACAAAAAACTTTTAACTGGCGCTATCGTATACTTAAACCCAGATCTGCCATTATTGCTAAACTAACAAACTGTAAAGAGTGTAGAAAAGTTATACCGAACGATCCGAGTCCTTCGTTCTTTAACCATCATTCCACGCTCCGTTGCGGCTGCTCCGATCTCGTCGATCTCCGATCTGCTCGTCCAGGTGGCACCACGTCGACGATTCTTTAAACGGGCTCCCGCCTCTGACTCGAGGCAACTCGGTCGTCAAGTTTGCTAAAAGAGACGACCAAGATTGATGTAGAGAATGAGTGGAAAACTTTGTCTCGTTCCGTCCAAAACCATGGACGAACGGTTAATGAAGTTGCCATAGGAATCGGGTGATGGAATGAAATGAGCTGTGAAATTCCATACACCGAAAACTATCATCTTTTTCAAATGAAACATCAAGTGAGAGTGAGAGAGGAGGGGGCCGGCCATCTTATAGGAATGGGGGGATGAGTGTAGGAGAGAGGAGAGTGACCACAAGAGAAAATATCTAGTGTGAACACAAATAAATATCTAGTGTGAACATAAAGAAAGCAACCAATGAAACAATAACACCTCACCGCTTCTAGAACCTTCTAGAAGCATCCACACTCTTCCAAAGAAAAGATAAATCCGTCTTTAACCGAATGTTAAAAGACGGCTGATAGAAAACTGGAAACTGGCAACTTCCAAAAGTGATCCTGAAACGACTTTCAGGATAACCCCGTAACTGTATAAATATACCCGCATTTGTATTACGACCGAATACAAATGCAACTGAGACAAAGATATTATATCTACTCAATATAATACTCGGATCCGGCTTAAACCAAAGCCGACCAGTATCATCTGTCCGAAAACCGACACGTGCATAAACGCACGTGCATTTTCCAAACCCTGCCATAAAACCATACGGCCTCTACAACGTTTCGCCCAAACTTGGGAAACTGTCTGTGGGGGACTCTAATGACTCGTCAGTACCCTGGAAGTGGGTTTAACCACAAACCGTCCGCGGCACTAGCTATGCGTAACGGCAGCCCATGGACTGACCTCAAGGGAGGCTGATGAGCGAACTCATCCAGAAACCCTACTGAGCCTAACAGTGACAATGTATATACAGTCCGGTTCGTTCGTCAATGAGTATCGCATATCTGCCTAGGGGGCTAGTAACGTCAGACCCCCAGTAGCAGTATAAGTCGTGTCGGAGTGTAGCCCAATAACACCCTGAGATACTACTGGAGTACCTACCAGTAAATCTCCTGCCACGGCCGTGGGCTATGTGTAATGGCTCTCCTAGACATAGCACGATCTCGCCCCCAATACCGGGAGAGACGAATCCCCTGCCGATCCGCTCACGTGCCTCCATGTGGCTCGGGACTGTACCCAAAAACTACCTGTTTGCACGACTCCTTTGAGCCGTGGTAGGGTAGAAATCAAAGAACAGTAGGAACTCACACGAGACAAATGACGACCTCAGGTCGATGAACTAACCTGTACACATGTCACCAGGGAACTGCTATCTGACGATATGTATAATACCAACTAACAGGTTCCCGGCGAGTCCTGTCCGGTGTACTCTTAACCCAATGAGCACCTGTATACATCTTAGGTGATCCAACTGACACCAGTGGCTTGTGAGACCGGCCACCGCCCCTCGTCGGGGTTTCGACTGTATACACTAGTCTACTCCGGAGTATCGATGCCCTGTCTCGAAACTCCGACGACTAGGGACCACAATTAAGGATTTGCGTATAAACTACCCAACTCTCACGTATATGATCGCCATCATACTATTGGTAGTAAAGCAAGATCCTAAGGGCTCTATCAAAGTGTAACATGTACACGACTGATAAAGGCAAACCAGATAGCATACTATCATCTCGAGTAAGACTGTCCTACCGGTATAGGTCCTCTGCAATCATTGCAATCACGTGCCTGCGATCCAATAATTGACTCTGAAGGCACTATCTCCAACACATATCACCTGCCTTCAAAACCCTACGCTTTCTCAACGCCTGCAAAGAATTGCAGATATGAGATCCTGATCCGGTATCTAATACCCAGAATGTAGAGTTTATTGATAGACAGTTTTCAATAATATACACACCTGAAGCTGAAGCCGCAACTTGCTTTAGATCCTGGGTTCTGGCCTTCCAAGCCCTGCAATCCTTTTTCCAGTGTCCACTCTTGTGACAGTAAAAGCATTTTTCCTTTCCCACAAGCTTTCCCGCTACCTTTGTTTCTTTTGTCTTTTCCTTCGTGTCCACTTTACTAACACCGCCTCTTGGTTTGGCGGGGGCTTTCTTCTTCTTTCCCTTGGCTTTCGCCTTGGACCTAGAAGAGGAAGATCCTCCTACAAACCAAGTGGATGTTTCCCTACCTTTATGTAGGGTGCCCTCTGCACTCCTCAGCATGTTGAGGAGTTCTGAAAGTTCAACTTCTTTTTCTTGCAAGTTGAAGTTCAGGATAAACTGGGCGTAAGTGGTAGGAAAGGACTGGAGAATCAAGTCTGTATAGAGCTCGTTCTCTAACGTGGTCCCAAGGTCCGCGAGCTCCTCAATGAAGCCAATCATCTTACGCACATGTTCCGCTACCGATGATCCGACAGCCAATCTTGCCGAAAACAACTTCTTCGACACTTCGTATCTGGCGATACGAGATTGCTCTCCATACAGTTCTTTTGTATGGAGAAATATGGATTCGAGGTCCATATTCTCGTGCCTCCTCTGATGTTCATTGTCCATAGAGGTAAGCATGAGGCACTTGGCCTTCGCGCAATCGATTTCCCAAGTCTTACGGATTTCCCTATCCGCGACGCTGGTTTTAGGACCTGGGACAGGGGGAGCTTTGGTGGTAAGGAGATACCCCAACTTGTCATAAGTGACTGCCATTTTAACATTCCTGAGCCAATCTTTGTAGTTTGGCCCTGTCAGTATGTTTTTATCTAGTAGTAAGTTAAGTCCGGTCATGATGTTTGGTCGCTGCAATTAGGAGAGAGAGAAGAAACACTTTAGCTTGATGCTCTTGCAAGTTTAGAGTGGTTTTTAATTTGTCTAAACAGGATGGCTCCCACTGTCTCTCGAATCCCTCCTCAAACCAAAAAGGAAGAATTAGTCAGGATCAATCTCACCGTACAATACTTGCTTAACCGTTCAGCCAGGCTAGTGTCGGTACTTCGAGGGAGGTTTTCCAACGCTTTCGCGAAGTTCCTTAATTAAATAACCTCTTTTCCCTGGGGGCGTAGCCCCGCTAACTCCTTTCTAGACACCTACTTGGTTTATAGCATTGATCGTTAAGTGAGAAATTTCCCGAGGAGTAGCATATACTCACTGTAGGATCGGGATCCAAATATCATTGCGTGACAAAACTGAAGGAATCCTACCAGAATCATCACACTCCAAATGGTATGCAGCGTTAGCAAGTTTCAGTTCTTTTGAAACTCCCGATGTGGATTTTTGCCCCATGCTCTTATGACCTTGGCGTTAGGTCAAAATGTCATAAGTCACATGTCAAGTTTTTCCCATCATTATCCAGGTTAATTTGAACCCACCTGTACCTACCCTTGACGTAGGCCAAAATGGCAGTACGACTGTCTCAAACCAACGCATTCTATCTATGCAACAGATAAATATCCGGCAGCTACCAATCACTATGCCTTGCCGTGAGGTCAAAATACATAGCTTGAATACTACCGAATATTTTACTGAAATGATAGAGGGGTACGGATGGTTTTGGCAAAACCGTGAACGTAGTAAACTTGATATAATCGATGGAACGAGATAGCTTTTAAAAGGAGTGGCTTAAGCTCCGCGTTTAAAAGTTCTTTTTGAAAAGAAACCGAGTGGTTTCGAAAGTATTCCAACGATTCAACTTTGGTTTATTTTCTTGCATTAATTTAATGCGTCCCATCATTTAATCCTACCATTGCAGAAAACAACGAAAATATGACGTACGCTTATGCCATCCGCATTCGCCACGGGGCCCCGTCATTACCCGTTAGGTTACTTAACTAACGGCAGAGCAGGGGCTGGACTAGCGCGGATGCAAAACATAAGCAACGCCTAAATAATATCATATATAGATATACACATTCGTCACATGCAATGATAGCCATTCCAAATCATAGATGAACACATTGGACATACTAAGAATCCGCAATTCGTACGACCCTGTAACGAAAAGCGGATTACACGGTCTCGATGAATAGCCAAGACCCCACCCTAGACCCCTACGGTGCGGCAAACTACCCGCCAAGTACCCGAAGCGAAGCAACCTCTCTCAACACCATGAGTAGGCCACTCGACACTTCGAGATACCCGGTAGTTTGTGCACCCCACCTTGGGTCTATCCTAGGAGCAAAAACAGTAAAAGAAATTATACAATGACGGCTACAACCACATCCCGGTTGTGCGGCCATATAAACAATATTACATCAATTACAAATTTACATGAATTGAAAGAAAAAGAAAACTCTCATCTCACAACCCCCCGGCTATTCATCCGCGACAATCCAATGAATTCATATACACATACCATCAACATTACAGATCACAGATATGTATAACCCCCACTAATCGACGTATAGCGATTAGCAGACGTTCAATACATATATCACATCACAGATATAACCCGTTAGCTTAAGTCTTTTAGAAGTTCGATCAAAATACGGATTTTTAGGCCCCAAAAACAAATTTTTCTTTCTGGAAAATCTGGGCAGAAAAATCATATTGTAAAAATCCCAAAACACCCCTATGACCACACTGCAAGGAAAATCGTCCACGGCCGAGTCAACTTGGCCGCGGATCCACGGCGGGAGCAAGCTCCTGCCGCGGTTCCGTAGCGCGTTGATCGGCTCTCTGGACCATTTTCCTACAGTGTGCTCTAAAAACCCTGAGTCAAATTTTAAGGCAAGATTTATTATTTTTTGGAACAGAGGAAAAATTCGACAGAAAGTATGCAACCCGGGCATGTTTCGCGACTTTTTCTCCGATCGAATTTCTAATTACTTTGCTAACATGTTAGATAGTGTTTAATCTGGCTCTGATACCACTGTAAGTCCACGTTACCTCTCCCGGTACTTATGGGCTTGCGGAAATGATGAAAAACGATTTTTCAAAAGGTGGTAACATGGACTCAAAATACGGATCTTTGTTAAACAACTATCTAACAAACCTAACATGAGATTAACCTACTCGGTTAGGGGGTTATACCTTTCTTGAACTCCTTCGTCTTCAACTATTTGCGGTGTACGGATCGGCCTCACCTCGTCGTCTCCTTGCGCCGAAGATGGATCCACCTGAAAGCATCTACCTTTGGCTTCTCTTCAAACTAGAAGAAACTAGAACACTTGGTTTGCTAAACCTTGTGAACTAGGATGAGTAGAGAAGTGATATGGGTTTTCTTTTATCGCTAAGGCAATGTTTCTCAACTCATGAGAGGGAGTTGCCTTGAGCTAGAGAGAGAGCAAGAGGAAGAGCAAGAGGGAGAGCAAGAGCAAGAGAGAGAAAGCAAATGAGAGAATGAGTAAGTCTTTTGCCATCCAAGCTCTCATAATCCAAAATCATCATAACAAATAATAGTAATCAAGTATTATGTGATGGTTCAAGTCAAAATGGCCATATCATTTCATGCACTCATTTTGCAAAAAGAAACAAGCAAGCAAAAGTCTTTGCCATGAAATGATAGCCATTGTAATGATGATGGTCAACTAGTCCAACCTAGTCAACCGGTCAACAAAGTCAACAAGTCAACAAAGTCAACCCCTCAACAACCATGTCACTATAATACTTAATTAATATTATTGTTAATCATATTTCTTATTCTCATTAGGGTTTAGCAAAAAGTCAATAGTCAACAGTCAACAATCAACAACCCCAATGAGAATCCTCTGCCTCTGTCTCTCTGTCAACTGTGCATACACACCCGCATCCGCGTTCCGAGGAACACGAATACAAACGAGATAAAACCAATCCCAAATCGTACACTAGGATCTGGCTTAAACCAAAGCCCGCTAGTGTTAACTGTCCGGACACCAAACGTGCACAAGTGCACGGATGTGAGCGAACCCTGTCGCAAAACCATGCGACCTGTCGCAAAACCATGCGACCTCTACTATTTTGCCTAAAGGCGAATAGCTTTCTGTGTGGGACTCTAAAGACTCGACACTACGCTGGCAGTGGGTTTAACCACAGACCGCAAGCGGCACTAGCTGTGCGTAACGGTCCCCAGGTAAATGCCGACAAGAAGACTGACGAAGTGAAACCCATCTGAACTCCTACTGAGCCTGGATGTGACAATCTCCGTACAGTCCGGTCTGTTCGTCTGATAACATCGCATGGCGGGCGTAGAGGGCGGTAAACGTCAGTCCCCTAATAGCGGTACAAGTCGTGTCGGAGTGTAGCCCAGAACACCCTGAGATAACACTGGAAACCTACCAGTATATCTCGCTTGCCCTGGCCAGGGACGACTTGTGTAATGGCTCTCCTAGACACAGCGCGATGTCAACCCCCAATACCGGGAGAGACGAATCCTGTCTAACCGTTACTGCCTCCAAGTGCTTCGGGACTGCACCCAACTACTACCTATTTGCACAACTCCTTTGAGCCGTGGTAGGTAGTAATCTAAGTACAGTGGGAACACACTCGAGGCGAAGTGACAGTGTCAAGTCAGCGGACTAAGCTGTACTCATGTCACCTGGGAACTGATAACTGACGATAGGTATAGTACCAACCAACAGTTCCCGACGAGTCCTGTCCAGTGTACTCGTAACCTAACGAGCACCCGCATACTATCTCAAGTACGACGTACTGACGGCTGTGGGACAGACCGTCTCCCACACTGGGATGAGAAGCGCATACGCTAGTCTACTCCGGAGTATCGATGCCCTGTCTCGATAGTCCTACGACTAGGGACCTGCATAAGGATGTGCTTGTGGATTACCCAGCCCCCACTAGTGTGACTGCCATCACAACGCTGGTAATCAAGCAAAGATCCTAAGGGCTCCACTAATGTGTATAGGTGATATACTAAAATAAACACATGTACACATTAAAGCAGAAACAAACCAAGTAGCATACTACTATATTGAGTAAGATTGTCTGTACAAGGTGAATATCCCAAGCTTCCATTAAGTAATATACAAACTAGTATGATACAGTAATGGCCTCTAGGGCATATACACTAACAATAAGAAATATACACTCATATTAAGATAGAAACAAACCAAGTAGTATTCTACTATATTGAGCAAGACAGTCGCAAACCCATGTATATATCCCAAGATTCCAAAATGTAATATACAAACTAGTATTATACAATAATGGCCTCTAGGGCATACATATCCAACAATCTCCCACTTGCACTGAAGGCCAGTAATTGGTGTACCGCATACCCAACGTCTGCACTAAGGCCAGCTGCTGGCGTACCGCATACCCAATAGCTAAAAAAGTAGCTCGAACTGTGTTTGAGGGAGGGCCTTTGTGAATGGATCCGCCGTGTTGTCTTTAGTGTCCACTCTCCGTACATCGATCTCCTGGCGATCAATGATCTCCCTGATCAGGTGATACCGCCTTAAGATGTGTCTGGACTTCTGATAGGAAATTGGTTCCTTCGTTAAAGCTATAGCCCCATTGTTATCACAATACAAAGGTATTGGGTCAACAATGGACGGAACCACCTGAAGTTCACTAATGAACTTCTTCATCCAGACCGCCTCTTTTGCGGCATCGCTTGCAGCAATGTATTCAGCCTCCATTGTCGAGTCTGCGACAGTATCCTGTTAGGAACTCCTCCAACATACCGCCCCTCCATTGAGGGTAAACACAAAACCCTAGACAGACTTGCTATCGTCCTTGTCACTCTGGAAGCTTGAATCGGTATAGGACTCAACCCTGTGGTCTCCATTACCGTAAACCAGGAACATCTCTTTAGTCCTTCTCAGGTACTTGAGAATGTTCTTCACTGCCGTCCAGTGGTTCTCACCTGGGTCTGACTGATACCGGCTCACCACGCTTAGTGCGTAAGCTACATTTGGCCTTGTACATAGCATCGCTTACATTATAGATCCCACCGCCGAAGTGTAGGGTATAATGCTCATGCGAACCCTCTCCTCGTCAGTCTTAGGAGACATCTTCTTGGAGAGGGTGATTCCGTGCAATGCTGATATATTACCGCGTTTGGAATCTTCCATACTAAATCTCTTTAGTATAGTCTCTATGTACCTGGACTGCGAAAGTCCCAGCAATCTCTTGGAACTATCTCTGTAGATCCTGATCCCCAGTATGCATGTGGCATCACCCAGGTCCTTCATGGAGAACCGTTGTGACAAGAATAGATTGACCCATTGTAGCATGGGAATGTCATTTCCTATCAAAAGAATGGCGTCCACGTACAAGACTAGGAATACGACAGTTCGTCCTACAATCTTCTAATAAATACAAGGCTCGTCTTCGTTCTTGATGAAATCAAATTCCTTGATTGCTTCATCAAAACAGATATTCCAGCTCCGCGATGCCTGCTTTAATCCATAAATGGATTTAAGCAACTTGCACACCTTCCCGCTGCTCCCACTGTCTACAAAACCTTCTAGCTGATCCATATAAACGCACTCTTCCAAACTGCCGTTTAGAAAAGCCGTTTTTACGTCCATCTGCCAGATCTCATAGTCATAGAAGGCAGCAATGGCAAGTAGGATTCGAATGGATTTGAGCATAGCCACTGGAGAAAAAGTTTCGTCATAGTCCACACCAGGTCTTTGACGAGAACCTTTTGCAACGAGTCTAACCTTATAAGTTTCCACTTTCCCATCCACACCAAGTTTCCTTTTGTAGATCCATTTGCATCCAACGGGTTTTACCCCTGGTGGAGCAATATCCAAGGTCCACACTTTATTGGTGTACATGGACTCCATTTCGGATCGCATAGCATCCAGCCATTTATCAGAGTCCCTACTGATAATGGCCTGCCTGAAACTGGTAGGGTCATCTTCTTCTAAGATGCAATCCTCTTGATCCCCATCTATGAGAAAACCGTAGTATCTCTCGGGTGGATGAGAAATCCTACCAGATCTGCGGAGTGGCTGAGGTTCGTCTGGGATTATTGAATCTTGAGGTTCTATCAAATCTTCAGTTTTATTTTGTGGTCGCTGAATTTCTTCCAGTTCTACCGAACTAACACTAGTTTCTTTTGCAAGAAATTGCCACTCTAAAAAGGTGGTGTGGCGAGATACAAACACCTTCTGTTCCTCGGTATGGTAGAACAGATATCCTATAGAAAATCGTCTTCTGTGTGGGATGCCAGGTTGTGAGGAGATCTTCTATAATGAATTCTCCGTTCCTTCTTGATAGAACTGAACGAGCCTGAAGTTTGTCCGGATTTTGTACTTTTACATAGGCCGAACAACCCCATATCTTAATGCGCTTAAGATACGGCCTTTTACCATTCCATATTTCGAATGGTGTCTTAGGCACTGATTTAGACGGAACATCATTCAATAGATATGCCGCTGTCAAAAGCGCATGCCCCCAAAATGAAAGAGGTAACTCGGCACTACTCATCATGGAGCGAACCATATCCAATAAGGTACGGTTCCTCCGCTCCGATACACCATTATATTGTGGCGTGTACGGAGGAGTAAGCTGAGAAAGAATACCATTCTCTTTTAAGTAATCTAGGAATTCCATGATTAAGTACTCCCCTCCTCTATCAGACCGGAGGATCTTGATACTTTTGCCTATCTGGTTCTCCACTTCGTTTCTGAATTCTCTGAATTTCTCAAAAGCTTCAGATTTGTGTTTCATCAGATACACATATCCGAACCTAGAGAGATCGTCAGTGAATGTGATGAAGTATAAGAACCCACCCCTTGCATGTATAGACATTGGGCCATATACATCACTGTGTATGAGTCCCAAGAGCTCTGTTGCTCTTTCTCCATATCCGGTGAACGGAGATTTGGTCATCTTTCCTTTGAGACAAGACTGACAAGTTTCATAAGATGAAAACTCGAACGTATCCAAGAGTCCATCTTTATGCAATTTACTTAGTCTTTTCTCTCCGATATGACCAAGTCTACAATGCCACAAGTAGGATTCGTTCGTATCTGAACTCTTCCTCTTGCATGTGTTTTGTATATTGAGAACTGTATTCTGATTTAGAACATAGATACCATTACACAGTGTACCTTCTACAACCAGTACCTTATCAAGGTAAATGTTCATGATATTTCTATCAAGAACAAAGTTATATCCATCTTTATTGAGTAAAGACACTGATATTATGTTGCAAACCATGGAAGGTACATAGTAGCAATTGTTTAAAATCATAGTATTGCCATTTAGCAACACTAAGTGATATTCACCGACGGCTGCAGCATTAACTTGTGCTCCGTTTCCAACTCTAAGGGACATATCACCAGGTGCAACTTTCCTACTTTTTCTCAGTCCCTGTAATAAATTACAGATATGAGATCCTGATCCGGTATTAAGTACCCAGGAGGTAGGGCTGACCGAAAAGCAATTCTCAATTACAAGAACACCTGAAGTAGATGCAAAACTATACTCCTTCTTCAACTGGGTCTCCTTGGAATCCATACAGTCCTCTTTCCCTTGCTTATACTTATGACTGTTGTTGTAAGTTAGAGCCGAACTGATGTTCCCCAGCCCCGAATAAGAATTCGGATCGGTCAAGTGATACATTTTATTATCTTGATTAGGGCGTGAAATGGTTGCAACCTGGAGAGAGAGAAAAGAAACACTCAGCGTGCGCTTTTACAATATTAGATTGGTTTATTAATTTATCTAATCAAGATGGCTCCCACTGTTTTCTCAAATTCTTCTTCAAACCTTAAAAGAAGAACTAGTCAAGATTAATCGCACGTCACAATACTTCCTTAACCTTTCAGCCAGGCTAGTGTTGGTACTTCGAGGGAGGTTTTCCAACGCTTTCGCGAAGTTCCTTAATTACATAACCTCTTTTCCCTGGAGGCGTAGCCCCGCTAACACCGTTCTAGACACCTACTTGGTTTATAGCATTGATTGTTAAGTGAAATAATCTCCCGAGAGTAATCCAACTCATCAGTGGGATCGGGATCCAACTATCATTGTGTGATGACCTAGATGGAATCCACTCTAGTCACCACACTCCAGAAGGTATGCTAAATCTGCAAGTTTCCTGTATGTTTGAAACTCCCGATGTGGTTTTTACCCCTAGGACCCAAGTGACCTTGACTGAGCCAACATATCAAAGGATCCTAGTCAAGTTCAACCCGTCATTATCTTTATTGCATTAGACCCACCCGTACGAGTCCTTGACTGAGTCAAAATGACCGCACGACTGTCCCAACCAATCGCATTATATGCTACAGAAAAATATTACATAGCTACCGTACACTACGCCTCGGTTGAGCACGAAATACGTAGCACGAATACTAAGCAATACCAATCCGAAATGACGGAGGGCTACGGCTGGGTTTTGGCAAAAACCCGTTAACGTAATAAACTTGATATCATTGAAGGAACCTGATAACCTTTTTAAAATATATAGTGGCGAAAACTTTTGCTAAAGAGGTCACTCCCTGTGAAGGGATCTCGGCTCTTTCCTCGTCGAATGAGGTGCAGAATATTCCAAACTGAATATCTCGATGCAAAGGAAGAATAATCGACTATAGTGAAGTTATTACGCTGAAGAAAAATTTTACTCAAGGGGTCACTCCCGGTGAAGGGATCTCGGCCCTTGCCTCGTCAAATGAGGTGCTGGATATTCTGAACTGAATACTACTGTGCAAAGCAAAAGAGAACGTCTGTAATGTCTGTTTTCAAAACTTGGTTCCAACAACATCTTTTTAGGTTTGTTTTACTTGCATTAATCAAAATTAATGCAGTCCCATCAATGTAACCTACCACACCAGAAAAGAACGAAAATACGATGTACGTATATGCCATCTGCATTCGCCACTAGGCCCCGTCATCACCCGTTAGGTTACTTAACTAATGACAGAGCGGGGGCTGGACTAGCGTGGGTGCAAAACATATACAACATCTACTAGTATATATATATAAGTATATACAACATCGTCCCAGGCATGATAATAATCAACATCACAGAATCTCAGCCAACAATACATAATGGTGGATAATCTTGGAGCCCCGGGTTTCATTTGAGCCGAAAATAAAACCCGACGTTCCATGTCGTGTGGATAGCCTGTGCAATGAAAACCTGGACCCCTACGAGTGCGGCAAGTTACCCGTCAATCCCAGAAGCGAGGCAGCCCCCTTCAACAATGTGAATGGGCCACCCGGCACTTCACGGAATCCGGTAACTTGGGCGCCCCTCCGTGGGCCATCCTATACCCCCTACAAGTGCGGCGAATAGCCCGCCAATTCTAGAATGAATCCCCCTCCGTCTCAACGCCATGAGATGCGGGCTTGTTGCCTTCTAGAACCCGGCTATTCGTGCACTCCAGCACGGGGTAATCCTAGTACAGAAAAAGAAAATAATATGTACAAACGGTGACATCGACCTCAACCCGGTCGTGCCCCAAAATAATATACAACCCGGCAAAGACGGCAGTCCACATGTCGGACGCTCGCCCCGCAATAACAAATGTACAAATGAATATGAACTGTACTACTAACATTGCACCTCATGCTATCCATCACGACAATCTAACCAACATTAAAGAACAAGCATACAACATCAACGCGAATGTCACATTCACAAAACCCGACTAAAAGAACATATAGCAATCAGACGAGTTTTACCGATCGAGTGACATTCCCGGTCGCGGATAAAAGTGAATGTACTGTAAAATACACATTTAAAATTTCGATCGACTAAACTTTTCCAAATAGGCCCCAAAAGTAAATCCAGCACTCAAATAAACCTGGGCCAAAACTATATATCACAAATATCATATTTCCATGAAATAGAGCTCCAGAAAAAAAAAATTGGGTACTGTAGCCCAAATTGCGCCGCGGAAGCGCCGCCAAATGCGCCATTTCGCTCACTTTCCACGGCGGAATTTTGGAGTTAGGCCCCTAAATGTTTTCTGTAGCTATATTTTTGCCTGCATATAATTATAAGATACTCAGAAAAATTTTAGGACAACTTCGAAAATCGACAGCAAGCTCATGAACATAGATTCATGATTCGGAAAAATTTGTTAATTGAGATTTTAACCTTGTGTAAACTAGCTAGTAGGGTTTATGGGTAGGCTCTGATACCATGAAGGGTTACACTAGCGCCCCGGCCAACATCCGTGGCCAAATGCGGAACAAAAATTTCGTAGCGATAACGAACTTGGCGCTAGAATAAACCTTGACCCGGATCTTTACCATAAACTTAACTAGCAAAAGAAAAGTTCTATCTACTATGATAGAAAGTTATACCTTAAACTTGAACTCCTTCTTCTCCTTGTTGTGAGCTCCTTGGAATGATCTAGACGGCTCCTCCTCTTCGTCTTCTCTTTGCCAAAGAAAGATCCACCCGAAGGCCTCTACCTTGAGCTCCTACCTCAACAAGAAAGTAACTAGAGTGCTTGGATTGCTAGACTAAGAACCCTAGAGTGAGTAGAGAGGTGTTTTGATGGTTTTATCTTACAAAACTCATGTTTTTCAACTCATGAAACAAGAAAGCTTTGAGAGAGGAAGAGAAGAGAGCTTTGCAAGAGAGAGAAAAGGAATGAGAGAATGAGAATAAAAAGAACCTTGCTCTCATATGAACAAAAAGAATAATGATAATTTTAATTAGGATAAATTGTCATGGTTGATGTTGATTTGACCCTTATCATATCATAATTAATGCTAAGCATGCTCAAAAAAATATCCAAGTCAACATGGGTCAACTTAGTCAAAGGGTCAAACCAATTAACCATGATACAATTATCACTAATTAAAACTCATTAATCAATTTCCTCAATTTCATTATGGTTTTAATCAAGTCAATGGTCAAAACCCTAATGAGGTTCCTCTGCCTCTGTCAACTGTGTAAACACACCCGCATCCGTGTTCCGAGGAACACGAATACAATGAGACAAGACCAATCCCAAAACAAGTACTAGGATCTTGCTTAAACCAAAGCCCGCTAGTAAAACCTGCCCGGACACCAAACGTGCACAAGTGCGCGTATGTGAACGAACCCTGTCGTAAAACTATACGACCTCTACTTTGTTTCGCCCAAAAGTGAACAACCCTCTGTGTGGGACTCTAAAGACTCGACACTACGCTGGCAGTGGGTTTAACCATAGGCCGCAAGCGGTACTAGCTGTACGTAACGGTCCCCAGGTAGATGCCGATAAGAAGACCGATGAGGTGAACCCATCTGAACTCCTACTGAGCCTGAATGTGACAATCTCCATACAGTCCGGTCTGTTCGTCTAAGAGTATCGCATGTCGGGCCTAGGGGGTGGTAAACGTTAGACCCCTAATAGCGGTACAAGTCATGTCGGAGTGTAGCCCAGAACACCCTGAGAAACTACTGGAAACACTACCAGTAAATCTCGCTTGTCCTGGCCAGAGACTTTGTGTAATGGCTTTCCTAGACACAGCGCGATATCAACTCCCAATATCGGGAGAGACGAATCCTGTCTAACCGTCACTGCCTCCAAGTGCTTCGGGACTGCACCCAACTACTACCTGTTTGCATAACTCAATAGAGCCGTGGTAGGGTAGTAATCTAAGAACAGTGGGAACACACTCGAGGCGAAGTGACAGTGTCAAGTCAACGGACTAAGCTGTACTCATGTCACCTAGGAACTGTTAACTGACGATAGGTATAATACCAACCAACAGTTCCCGACGAGTCCTGTCCAGTGTACTCGTAACCTAATGAGCACCTGCATACTATCTCCAGTACGACATACTGATGGCTGTGGGACAGACCATCTCCCCTGCTGGGATAAGAAGCATATGCACCAGTCTACTCTGGAGTATCGATGCCCTGTCTCGATAATCCTATGACTAGGGACCAAAATAAGAATATGCTTATAGACTACCCAGCCCCCACTAGTATAATCGCCATCACAACGCCGGTAGTCAAGCAAAGATCCTAAGGGCTCCATCATTATGTATTAGCGATATGTTAAAAGAAACATACACAAATATTAAGATAGAAACAAACCAAGTAGAATACTACTATATTGAGCAAGACTGTCGCAAACCCGTGTATATATCCCAAGCTTCCAAAATGTAATATACAAACTAGTACTATACAATAATAGCCTTTAGGGCATACATATCCAACATGCTTGACAGCAATATCAGGTGCATCTGATATACACGAAGAATCTCGATTTAGTGCATCTGGCGTGCACCAAAATCGCATCAAGCGCGTAAAGTCTGTGCAAAATCCAAGTCAAATGCACAAGGTGCATGAAAACAAATATCGAATATCACAATCAAAATCGACGATATACAACACATTTCAATCCAAATCTAAATCAGGTATACCGTGGTATATAATCTCACAACCATGTGCATCTGTATGCACCAAAATCGAATCAAAATACTAAAAGTGCATGAAAACTTTGCCGAAAGAATAAGTCAAATCACATGCATGCCATAGGCATGAAATCAAAATCAACATCTCGAATAACATCAAATCGAAGTCGAGTGCGACTGTGGTGCACAAAATCTCAATCAAGCAGATAAATCGTCCAAAATACCAAAATCCAAAAAAATGACGGATGCGTGATATTCGAATCACCAAATCCCAGATCGTAGACACTGTCGTCGATATGTCCTTCCTTCGCAGTCGAGAAGGTGTCGGTGCATCCAAAACTAGCAGAGCAAGATATCTACTTGCCTCATGTTCATTGTCAGGCGCCTGGTGCCTTTAGGCTCTTGTCTCTCACTGTGAATTGCTAGATATATATCTCCTCGGCTAAACGGCTCAATATGGAATGATGACAGAAACAGTCCCGCTCTGGCACATCCTCTAAAGATCTCTGGCCAACTATCTCGTCGACGATGCCGAACTCTGGCCTGCTGGGTGTGCACAATATGACCGCTCCTGGGTCCAAGTCTTCTCGTATAGTAATCCAGAAAGGTTCTATCAAAGTCTCCCTAAAAATCTCGTTTCTGCCGAACTGGCCGGAGGTTATCACCCTTTACTATATCTGTTTCTTGTTCCGGAACGGCTGCATACTCATCGCGACTCCTTCTAGAAGATATATCCATATACAACGCCTCTGCATGCGTATCACGTCTCTGATGTCAGCGGAATGGAACGTCATCTCGAAATCTCGTACGAACCTCTTACTCCACTTTTTTCTACTGTCGACTGCTTCGGACTCATCTCTTCGTGGCTGCATAGACTGTGCTCCAACGGCTATACTCGTATCTTGAGTCTCCCAAGCAATGCATCCCATCACATGATATCCGAATGAAGTCGAACCATTCGATCGATTCGTCAAAACCTCATAATCCCCCAAGAGCTCAACATCTTGAGTACAGTTTAATAATATCGAGTACATGCCACGGCACCTATGGACCAACCGTAGAAGGGCAAACCCAAGCCTCATTAATGGCACCGCTGAACTGCCGCAAACCCTAAGGTTTAAAGGCGTTCTCATGGTCATTATGTCGAGTTAGGATTTCATTCTTCTAGAGGGTCCGTAGAATTACTTGCATGTTTCTCCGAATACTTTAAACTTGAAAAAATGGGTTTCTGACATTCAATCGTCTCCATCGACTCCCAACGTATCTGTGTGAAGTCTTCTCAAACTGGAATCAATCAATATGATGACCTCGCATCGGGGTGTGCAAACGATCCACATGTCTTAGTCATTCATCCTTGGTGACTAGCGATCTTCCATCATATCCCTAAATATCACTCGTGCTGCAGTAGCTCCAACATCTGGAGCGATATCTCGTCGTTCGCAGCAACAACTGGCTCATTCGTCTGCACGCTGAATAGTGCCTCAATCATCAAGAATAATCTGTGCATTGATTGTCATCACATTCTGGCTGGCCTCTAGCAGTGGCCCAATCCTCTGGTGTTGATCTGCACGTCCGAGAAATCTCGTAAAAGCGATCCATCAAACGCTCATGGCGCGAAAACACAATAAAACGACGCCTCTATGCAATCGTATGTCCCTGGAATCACGCCCTGGTCAGTCCTCGTCCGTGACGAGCTCATGCTGACGCAACTCTAGCCGTAGCTCTCTCTGCCCGTGTAATCGTGGCAGCAAAACCATAAACCGATATCGATGAAGATAGATCATAGGAATGAATATAATACTATACAAGAAAATGTACATCCTAAGGCTTCTTAAGCGGAGTAGCGTATCGTAAGTATGCCGCGGAACATACACACGGTACGTCACTCTCCTTAAGTCACCTACTCCATCAACCAAGGTCAACCAACGCGACAAAAGTTCGGGTCTAATACCCCCTCGACTAAGTCTTGTTAGTTATATGTATGCCCTAGAGGCCATTACTGTACATTGGATGTATATTGTAGTGGATGCTGGGACGTATATAGGGAGGACTTTCTTGCTCGACATGATAGTATGCTATCTGGTTGATCTTTACCTTAACGTGTATACTGCTTATCTCTCTGTTACATGTTGGTAAAGCCCTTAGGATGTGTGCTTGACTACCTGGACTATGATGCGGATCATACTAGTGGGGACATGGTAGTCCATAAGTACATCCTTCAAAGTCCCTAGTCGAGGGTATATCGAGACGGGGCATCGATATACCAGAGTAGACTAGCGTATACCTTCTCGACCCATACAGATGGGCGATGGATGATCCCATATCCATTGGTGTTTGACATCAGAGATGATATACGGGTGCTCAGTAGAGACTGGGTACACTGGACGGACTCGCCGAGAACTCCCAGATGGTATTATACCTCACGTCAGATGGCAGTTCTCTGGTGACACTGGTACAGAGTAGTCTGTTGACCCGAGATCGTCATAGAGTCTTGTGTGGTTCCCACTGTGCTTTGATTTCCATCTTACCACGTCCAAGAGGGCGTGCAAAACGGTGGTTTTTGGGTACAGTCCCGAGTCACATGGAGGCAATGAGCGATAGCAGGGGATTCGTCTCTCCCGGTATAGGGGGTTGATGTTGCGCTGTGTTCGATTGGCTATAACAGGAAATCCCTGGCCAGGGTTGCTGAGATTTACTGGTAAGTGTTACCGGTAGTTTCTCGAATTGTTATAGACCTCATATCGACACGACTTATCGAGCTATTGGGGTCTGACGTTTACCACCCCTAGGCGAGATATGCGACATATCAGACGATCAGACCGGACTGTACGGTAGTGTTACTGGTTGGATTCACTGGAGTGTGAGCGGGCTTGCTCGTCGATCTTCAGATCGCTCAATACCCGGGTGGCCGTTACGTTTAGCAGACCGCTTGCGGCTTGTGGGTGTTTGATATGATCATCATCTGCTGCCGGCGTATTGACGAGTCTTTAGAGTCCTACACAGAGGTTTCCTGGCTCAAGCGAAACGAAATAAGAGCGCATATGAGATATGTGCGGGACCGAGAATAATGCGTGTATGTGATACCGTATTTCATTCTCGCGATCAATGTGTCGGATGGTTGTATGCGATATAACCTAGTTATCGATTCAAGCGTTGAATCGATAAGCCGATACATTGAATACTAGTCGGTTGTGTGCGACATGACCGGATCATTGAATCAAGTGTTGATTTAATGATTTAATGCATATTTATATATTTGATATATTACTTTGCATCAACTAGTATCGGTTTACTTAAGATGGATTTTCTCACTCGGATGTGCGCATTGCATATGCGATATGATTTTGTGCACTTGCTTGTATCATGTTTGATGATACATGCCTTATGGTTAAGTGTAAAGAATTAAACTATAGTTAAGTGGGTGATTAGGGTTTTTGATTTCATTTTATTCATTTATCTTTTTGGAAAAAGAAAAGGCAAATGAGAAAATGGTGGCAATTTTTGTTTTATTCATGAAGTTTCATGAACACTTTGACTTTGTCATCATTTTGTCTCATGCTTAACCCTAACCACTCCACTAACCCTAGTTCACTCTCTACACCTAACCATGGTTCACTTATGATAAGAATGGATTATTCTTTTCATTTTAAATAATTCTTATCATAAACATTTCTTCTTCTTCTTCCTTGAACCAAAAGATGAAAAGCTTGACTACATCAATGGTGGATTGATGAAATGAGTGAGAAATCCAATTCTAAAGTCTACCCACTTCCTATTTCTTCATCCTCTACCTCTTGCCAAGTAGTAGAGTGTGTTTCCTTCACAAGTTTTCATGACTTGGTGAAGGTGGAGCTTAATCTAGCGATGCCTCGACGTAGATCATCTTCGGCATGGACATCGACGACCTAGCTCGCCTATTCTCCGATGAAGCCGACGCTAGAGCCCGGATTTGATTTGGACAGCGGAGAGGACTTCGTTGCGGAGCTATGGAGGTGGAGCACCGGATCTACAAAGGTTGTATTTCCGTATTCCCTTAGTTAATTGTTAACTAGTTAGCTTTTTTGCCTAAACTTCTAGCCGACGATCCGTAGTCGGGTTTCTCGGCACCGTTAAAATTTTAATTTGGCATGAACTATGCCTTGTGAGACCTCATTGGGATGCCTAGGAACCCTACAGTGGTATCAGAGCCTAGCTAGAGCCTTAGGCGATGCGTAGACGGAGTTAGAAGTCCGATCGACCCGAAACCCCGACTTTAAAATGCTCTCTGGACATTTTTGTAAAATGTGGATTTTTGCAAATTAAAAATATGAAGAAAAATCAGTAGGTAAATCTAAGAATTACGATGCAAAAATTACCTAATGATCTTTCTAAAGTGCGGCGGAACCGCGGCATTAGCGTGCTAATGCGGCCCTTCCGCGGCCCTTTTGTCTTATCTGCCATTGAATTTTGCACAGTAACTCCTATTTTTCAGTGCTGGTTTTTATGGGAATTTTTAATCTGAAATCAAGAGTTGAGTATTTTGGGTTGTATTGGGAGTTCATACATTCGATCGGATTGTCAAACTTTGTCTATGTGTCGTTCCGGATAATTTTTTTGAATATGTTAAAAAGTTCGACCGGATATAAATACCCAATTTTTCCCCTGTCGGGAAATTTCCAAGTGTTGGATATTTCCGTAGTTTAACGACGTTCTAAGTAGTGCAAGTAACGCGATGGTCCCTCTAGAAGACAACAAACCTTAACTCGATTATGTGACCGTCTTGAACTGCCCTTTGAACCTTCGGGTTTGAGGCAGTACGGCGTGCCACATGTGAGGCGTTGGCTTGACCCTTCTACGGCTGGACCGTTGGTACTGAGGCACGAACTGAATGTTGTTAGACCTGTTTCATGTGTTGATATATATCGGGAAAACTTGGGTGTTCGATTGTTCGATCGGAAAGTTTGACATTTTCTATTTATCCGGAATGGGATACAATAATTGGAATTCATAAAAAGGTTATGTGATAACTGAATGAATGTTATAAACATAGCAGTTTAGTCTCACTTGATCGGTTGCCACGGAATTTTGATGTGATCAAAAGTCCGTCGCAATCACGTAGCGTACGCGGATACTCGCCGGGTAAACTTAATAGACAGCCTCACTCCATAGCCCCGACCAAGTGACTGTAGGAGAACCCCGTCGCCGTAAGCATCCGTTCGGGTGCTCGCGGTAGCGGTGTTCCGCCTTGGTGCACTTCGTCGCCGGTATCGGGGGTGCGGCCGCCTACTGAAGTTTGCGACGAGTATTCGATCAGACTGTCGGGAATCTTGTTGAATTGCCCGACTTGATATTGAAAAGAGTTTTCGATTTTGAGACTAAAATGCTGGGTTTATAATTGTTAGGCATGCGATGTCTAAGTAATTCATTTGGTCAGGCATGTGATGTCTGAGGTGATTGCGGATTCCAACTGTTGTAGTTTTACACTTTCTTTTCTGTGACCGTAAGTTTAATATGTGATATCGCCGGTTTCGTTGCTATATGTCAACGATAATTGGGATGCGCATATTTGCTTACGTTGATGACATGTGATGTTATGTGTTGCTGGATATGTTATATTGGATCGTCGTGTTTGAATAGCCGGGGGTTTTTATGTGAGATGAGAGTTTTTCATTTTCATTCATGTAAAAACTTGTATGTAATATTCTTTTATTGGGGCGCTTCCAGGTTGCGGAAGTTGTCACCCGTTGTATATTATTTACTTTTCCGCACTAGGATAGACCCAAGGAGGAGGGCACAAGTAACCGGGTTCTGGAGTCCGGTGGGAGACCAACTCGAGGAGTCGAGTCCGGGTCTCCTAACTCTAGAATTGATAGGGTTGCTTACCGCTCTCGTAGGGGTCTTGGGGTGTGGGTTTGGCTATTCATCACGACCGTGGAATCCGTGTTTTATACTGGCTCGTATTGAAAACACGGACGTCCTAGTATATCCAATATTTCATATGTTTCTTCTGCTGCGATATCTGTGATGTGATAATGTGATGTTCTGTGATAGATACAGTATATAGTATATATGATATATTATATAGACGTTACTTATGTTTTACACCCGCGCTAGCCCTGCCCCGCTCTGTCGTTAGTTACCTAACCTAACGGTGCACGAGGGGACATCGAGGCGAATGCGGATGGCATAAGTGTACGTCGTATTTATCTGTGATGTTTAGGTATTTAAATGATGGGACTTCATTAATGTGATTAATGAAATAAAAGAAACCTGTGATGTTGTAGAATCGAATTTCAAAATTAAAACAGGTAGCTACAGTTCTTGCTTTGCACAGAGGTATATGTGATATATCCTGCACCTTATTCGATAAGGAAAGGACCGAGATCCCTTCACCGGGAGTGACTCCTTTAGCAATAACTGGCAGATGCTACACACTCGGTTTGTCTTTTGATTGCTTTTAAGTGTTTTTGCTTTGCACAGCGATATATATGATATATCCCGCACCTCATTCGACGAGGAAAGGACCGACGATCCCTTCACCGAGAGTGACTCCTTTAGCAAAACTAGAAAAGCCTCAAAAGCACTCCATTTTAAAATCATTTGATTCTACAACGATATCAAGTTCATTACGCAATAGGTTTTCATAAAAACCTGTCGTAGCCCTCCGTCATTTTAGATAAGTGCTGTTTAGTATTCGTGCTGCGTTTGTTGGCCTCCGTCAAGGCGCAGTGTGCGGTAGCTAACCAGTAATTATCTGCTTATGCATATGATGCAGATTGAGTTAGGGTAGTCGTGCGGCCTTGTTGACCTCCGTCAAGGGTCGTGCGGGTGGGTTTAATTCGATCAAGAAATGATGGGTTGAACTTGACTAGTAGCCTATGGTTTGTTGACCTCCGTCAAGGTCATAGGGTGCTAGGGGCAAAATATTATCGGGAATTTCAAGTGTTGAAATTTGCAATGAGATTGCATACCTTCTATGAGATAGTTGGATCCCGATACCCGCTGCGAGTAAGTGTTACTCCTGGGAGAGTTTTATACATTACAATTAGCCGATCAAGTAGGTGTCTAGAAAGGTGTTAACGAGGTTACGCCTCTGGGAAAACGAGGTTTACATTAATTAGGTTCGTGCGAAAGCACGGGGGATCTCCCTCAAAGTACCGACACTGGCCTGGCTGAAAGATTGGCGAACTTGTAGTGTGTAATTAATCCCGGCTAGTCTTTCCTTTTAGGGTTTGAAGGAAGATTTGATAAAAAGCAGTGGGAGCCATCCTGATTAGATAAAATAATAACCAATCTGATCTTGCAAGAGCGCACGCTGAGTGTTTTCTTCTCTCTCTCTCCAGGTAGCGACCATATCATGCCTTAATCAAGATAATAATACGGATTATTGACCGAACCCGCTTGTTATACTGAGCTGGGGAACGTTGGTCCCGCTCCAACTTATAATTGTTATAAGACAGAGCAGGAAATTGGGGATTACCAGAATTCCCGTGCCGCCCAAACGAAGAGAGTGCATACTGATGCATCATCTTCGGGTGTGTTCATTACAAAGAACTGTTTCTCTGTATCCTCTACGTCCTGGGTATGTGATACCAGATCAGGATCCCTGATATGTAATATGTTACATAGGGCTACAGATAGGTAGAGAACTGAGAACGGGTGATAAGTTTCATGAGGCAGAAAACGGGGCAAGTGTTGCAGCCAAGTCTGTTGGTCACTGTCACCCTGTATTACAGTACATTGATTCTGAACGAATGTTATTAGATACCGAACCTGATATACAAAATCATATCTGTCTCTTTATTAGTAAAGAAACGATATAATTTTGTATTGTTGGATAATGTTTTGAACATTTCCTATATCAAAAGTTGATCGGTTCAGGCACGTTATCTAAAAGCATTGATGTTCTAAATCAAACTACAGTTCTTAGTATACTGAACACACATAAGAGGAAGAGTTCAGAAATGAACGAATTCTTCTTGAGGTATTGTAGACTAGGTCATATCAATGCGACCCGACTAGCTGGAGTTACATGTAGATGCATATTCAAATCAGTTTGAATTTACATCTTGTGAAACTCGCCAGTCATGTCACAAAGATAAGATGACCATAGCTCCGTTTACTGGAAACAGAGAAAGAGTTGGTAACTCTTGGGATGATACATGTTGATGTATGTAGGTCCCCTGTCTACACATGCCAAGACCGGTTCTTTGTACTTCGTTACATTCTCTGATAATCTCTCAAGATTCAGACATATGTTCCTGTTGAAACATGAGTCCGAACCTTTTGAGATATTCACAGAATATAAGTTAGAAGTAGAGAACCAAAATACAGGTATAAGTATTATGTCCTTTGATGTGATCAGGGAGGAGAATACTTGAGCACGGAATTCCTGAACTATTCTAAAGGAGAATGAGATTCTCTCTCAGCATTACTCCTCCGTATACACCATAGCACGATGGTATATCGGGGCGGAGCAATAACACCTTATGTAATATGGTGTGCTCTATGATGAGTACTACTGAGTTACCTATTTCCTTTTTGGGAGTTATGCGCTTGAGAAGATGCATACCTATTGAATACGGTTCAAATCAAATCAGTTGCCTACTATTTCATATATGATATGGAAAGGGAAGAGCCCATATCTTAAGTTGGTTAAGATTTGGGGTTGTCCGGCTAATGTCTAAAAGCATAATCCGGACAAGCTCGAGGCAAGGTCTGTTATGTAGAACTGGAAATGTTCCAGCTATACAAACTGCAGCTGATGATTTGATAGAACCAAAGGATTAAATAGTTACCAACGAACCTCAGCCTCTCCGCCGATCTAGTAGGGTTCCTCACCCACCCGAGAGATACTTCGGTTGCTCTATGACAGTGGGAGCGAGGATTGCATCATGAGATGATGACCCAACTAGTTTCGAGCTGGCCATCAGGAGTAAGACTCTATAAGAATGGCTGGATGCTTAGCGATCTGAGATGGAATCCATATACACCAACAAAGTATGGACTTTGGTTGCTATATCTGAAGGGTTAAATCCCCATCAGGAGCAAGTATATCTTGAGAAGATTACTTGGTGTAGATGGAAAAGTTGAGACTTTCAAAGCTAGACTTGTTAAAGGTTTGCATCATTGACCAGGTGTGGATCATGATGAAACTTTTTCTAAGGATCTATGCTTAAGTCCATTCAGATCCTACTTGCCACGGCTACATACCATAACTACGATATCTGGTGGTTGGGTGTCATGACAGCTTTTCTAAATGATGTTTTAGAAGAGGGAGTCTATAAGTACACAGCCAGAGGGCCTCGTAAACAGTGGGAGCAGCGGAAACGTGTGCAAGATGCTTTATAGGATAAAGCAGGCATCGCGGAGTTGGAACATCTGTTTTGATGGATTAGTCAAAGAGTTTGACATCATCAAAATGGTAGATGAACCTTGTATAAACAAAAAGGTAGTAGGGAGTATGGTGACGATCCTCGTAGAGTACGTGGATGACATACTCTTGATAAGAAAGGAGTTTCTTATGCTACGCTCGGTCAATCTCCGCTTATCACAATGATTCTCCATAAAGGATCAAAGTGATACCTCCTAAATCCTGGGTCTGGATCTATGAGATAGATCTAATTGGATGTTAGGACTCTCACTAGTTGTAGTGAGACGGTATCAACCGATCCTGGGGAGAATCACTGGAAAGGTTCCAGGGTGATAAAGACGACTGAATGTCATTCGCAGGCATTGTCTTTACCCTCAGTAAAGGGACGGTATGTTGGAAGAGTTCCAAGCTAGATACCGTGGCATACTAGACGATAAAGGCTTGATACATCGCTATTTAAGATGCTACCAAAGAGGCTGTTTGGGTATATATTGGTTCATAAGATGAACCATGTTCCACCCATTGTGTGACAATGGAGTTGTGGCTTATGCCAAGGAACGTCCGTCCCATCAGTGATCCAGACATATTCTAAGGCAGTATCACCTGATCATGGAGATGGTTGATCTCCAAGGGATCGAGGTTAGGAGAGTAGACTCAGAGGACAAACACAGCGGATCCACTCACGAAAGGCCTTTTCCCAGAGAGAGACTTTTATGGGATGGTTGAGTATGAGATACTGCGACCACTGCTACAGATGGCCCTAGTGCAAGTGGGAGATTGTTAGTTATATGTATGCCCTAGAGGACATTACTGTACATTGGATGTATATTGTAGTGGATGCTGGGACGTATATAAGGAGGACTTTCTTGCTCGACATGATAGTATGCTATCTGGTTGATCTTTACCTTAACGTGTATACTGCTTATCTCTCTGTTACATGTTGGTAAAGCCCTTAGGATGTGTGCTTGACTACCTGGACTATGATGCGGATCATACTAGTGGGGACATGGTAGTCCATAAGTACATCCTTCAAAGTCCCTAGTCGAGGGTATATCGAGACAGGGCATCGATATACCAGAGTAGACTAGCGTATACCTTCTCGACCCATACAGATGGGCGATGGATGATCCAATATCCATTGGTGTTTGACATCAGAGATGATATACGGGTGCTCAGTAGAGACTGGGTACACTGGACGGACTCGCCGAGAACTCCCAGATGGTATTATACCTCACGTCAGATGGCAGTTCTCTGGTGACACTGGTACAGAGTAGTCTGTTGACCCGAGATCGTCATAGAGTCTTGTGTGGTTCCCACTGTGCTTTGATTTCCATCTTACCACGTCCAAGAGGGCGTGCAAAACGGTGGTTTTTGGGTACAGTCCCGAGTCACATGGAGGCAATGAGCGATAGCAGGGGATTCGTCTCTCCCGGTATAGGGGGTTGATGTTGCGCTGTGTTCGATTGGCTATAACAGGAAATCCCTGACCAGGGTTGCTGAGATTTACTGGTAAGTGTTACCGGTAGTTTCTCGAATTGTTATAGACCTCATATCGACACGACTTATCGAGCTATTGGGGTCTGACGTTTACCACCCCTAGGCGAGATATGCGACATATCAGACGATCAGACCGGACTGTACGGTAGTGTTACTGGTTGGATTCACTGGAGTGTGAGCGGGCTTGCTCGTCGATCTTCAGATCGCTCAATACCCGGGTGGCCGTTACGTTTAGCAGACCGCTTGCGGCTTGTGGGTGTTTGATATGATCATCATCTGCTGCCGGCGTATTGACGAGTCTTTAGAGTCCTACACAGAGGTTTCCTGGCTCAAGCGAAACGAAATAGGAGCGCATATGAGATATGTGCGGGACCGAGAATAATGCGTGTATGTGATACCGTATTTCATTCTCGCGATCAATGTGTCGGATGGTTGTATGCGATATAACCTAGTTATCGATTCAAGCGTTGAATCGATAAGCCGATACATTGAATACTAGTCGGTTGTGTGCGACATGACCGGATCATTGAATCAAGTGTTGATTTAATGATTTAATGCATATTTATATATTTGATATATTACTTTGCATCAACTAGTATCGGTTTACTTAAGATGGATTTTCTCACTCGGATGTGCGCATTGCATATGCGATATGATTTTGTGCACTTGCTTGTATCATGTTTGATGATACATGCCTTATGGTTAAGTGTAAAGAATTAAACTATAGTTAAGTGGGTGATTAGGGTTTTTGATTTCATTTTATTCATTTATCTTCTTGGAAAAAGAAAAGGCAAATGAGAAAATGGTGGCAATTTTTGTTTTATTCATGAAGTTTCATGAACACTTTGACTTTGTCATCATTTTGTCTCATGCTTAACCCTAACCACTCCACTAACCCTAGTTCACTCTCTACACCTAACCATGGTTCACTTATGATAAGAATGGATTATTCTTTTCATTTTAAATAATTCTTATCATAAACATTTCTTCTTCTTCTTCCTTGAACCAAAAGAAGAAAAGCTTGACTACATCAATGGTGGATTGATGAAATGAGTGAGAAATCCAATTCTAAAGTCTACCCACTTCCTATTTCTTCATCCTCTACCTCTTGCCAAGTAGTAGAGTGTGTTTCCTTCACAAGTTTTCATGACTTGGTGAAGGTGGAGCTTGATCTAGCGATGCCTCGACGTAGATCATCTTCGGCATGGACATCGACGACCTAGCTCGCCTATTCTCCGATGAAGCCGACGCTAGAGCCCGGATTTGATTTGGACAGCGGAGAGGACTTCGTTGCGGAGCTATGGAGGTGGAGCACTGGATCTACAAAGGTTGTATTTCCGTATTCCCTTAGTTAATTGTTAACTAGTTAGCTTTTTCGCATAAAGTTCTAGCCGACGATCCGTAGTCGGGTTTCTCGGCACCGTTAAAATTTTAATTTGGCATGAACGATGCCTTGTGAGACCTCATTGGGATGCCTAGGAACCCTACAAGTCTATGTTCCGTAAGGTCAAGCCTAGATTCCGTATATATATACAAACGCCCTTGGCTCCGCATAGTCAAACATAGACTCGAACCAAGGTTAACCTAGCGCTCTGATACCAACTTTGTCACGACCCGAAATGGCACGTGACTGGCCCTTGAATCATATGAAGTCTATAGGACCCCATCTAATTCAAATAAGCCAAAAATCCCAGAAATCTAAACCATTTTTAAAGAAAGTTTTTTATTAAATAAGCTAAATATGTGTTTTTAAAACAGCAAGTTTTTTCTGAAAAATTTCGGCAAAGTTTCCTTTGTAAATACTGGCCCCAAACGGGGTACAACATAAATAATGTATACATCACTGATAGAAGTCATCTCCAAGCGGGAGCTAGCTCTTCGTCAATCGACGGTCACAACCACGCAAGTAATATAATATACAACGCCAAGGGCGAGGATAATAACTCAAAATGAAACTCAAAATCAACATGAAAACCAATATAATACAACGCGCGACTCTAAGGTCGAAATAATAAACAACTGGTTTTCTAAGTCTGAAATAAATATACAAGTCTGGTTGATGGAGTTACTAGATACAACTGATTAAAAAATAAATACAAGGGTGGTCACGATGCGAGTGAACCCACCTACCAAAGCAATCACCCGAAAAGGGACAGTGTGCCAGCAAAGCTGCAACGAACCTGTACGGCAAAACCTGCAAAAAACTGTGGTACAACGGGGGTGAGTTGCCAACTCGTGAGTAGAAAACATCACAGAGCAGAAATCGTATGTATGACTCATCCTAGGTCAATATATATCCTCAATATGATAAAGTCTGAAGCATGATAAGATGGTAAGGGAAAACATCTATACATAAGTGTAATACCAAGTGCTCGTGTCAGTGTCCAGGTAACAACATATCATAAATATGGGGTATGATCAATGTAATCAACATGAAATCAGTGTCAACTATATCATTAAGGTAATACTATGATATCTAGGGTGACCATATCGGTATAGATGCCAACTATTTACTCAATTCTATAAGTATGTGGATATCATCCAACTATGTAATCAATGCCTGTATGCATGTGGATCTCATCCACAAGTCAACCCATGACACAACAACATCATGCATGTAAATGTCATAAAAACATATGCGTGAAAGTATGAGGATGTAAATCAATGCGTGTCCCTCGCGACACATCAAAATCATGGAACCTGAGTGTCCAGCATCGACACTCGAAACATCATGAAACCAGTGTCCAGTATCGACACGTAAATCCTCATATATCTCAGGCTCCGTATCATCTGTGGGATCGGCCCGTGGGCTCCGGTAGTACGGATCGGCCTATATCCATCTCGTGACTCCGGTCGGTATCCTCCGGATAACCGCCAGGTCCAAATACTATTACCGGTATGTAGTGGTCCCTCTACCAGGCTCACCGTCTACTGCACAACAAATCCATTCTCGCCCAGGGGTACCATACCGGGTCCACCATGTACCCGCAATCGGCCTCATCCAGCTCCTCGGATCGGGTATCACATGCCACTCTCAGAACCGAGAAAACACATAGTGGACGCAAAGAAATATCACATCAAGAGAAATCGGGTTTTTAAAACAATACATACATTCTTTTAAAATGACCACGGTTCTCAAATCCAGAAATCTCATGAAAACAGCATATCTCAATGCGTATAATCATAAAGCATGATGTATGCGACATATAATAGAAATGTAAGCATATCCATATATTATGCAACATGGAACGGTAATATGCACATATCGAGGGAAACCGCTCCTTTAAATGAATCCAGTTTTAAAATATATTCTGCGGTTCCCAATTTCTCCAAGGTCAAATGCAACATCATATAAAAGTGTATATGCAACTATAGCAAATAATTTATGCAAAGAGTCATATCATGATGCAGCAATCCTACTGTGTAGTGACATGTCAATCATCGATGATGAAATGTATGATCCGGCAAGCAGGTGTACGTGGAGCATACGCATCATCGGTAATAATGCTGGTGTCATGACAGCATGGGTTTAATATAACATAAATCATAAGTATATAAGCATGCAATGAGCAAATAACAACATGAATATATGGAAATGGAAAAGTAAATGCAACAATAAGGAATCTACATGTTATACGAGTCATACAGTTTGTCATTTGAAATCACACGAATCGTGCTGTTTGGAAAAATAGGGGCTACGGTGTTTTTAAGAAAAAAGGTAAGTCCTTTGAAATATCCGTAGAATCTCTTGGCATGTCTTTAAATACTCACGATTCGTTAGTTTTGAAATAGTTATGACTCGAATCTAGTCTAACATCTACAAGTAACTACGGGACTAATCGAAAATGTACGGAAACCACCTAAACCTGAGTCGATACATATAAATATAATAGTCGGTGATCCCGCCTCAATAGCATCACATACGATACAATATATAACATGACATCCTCGATTCAAGAATGCGGATCTATCGTCAATATAAAGCTCGTACGGTAAATCCATCGTACGGCATCCCAAATCTGGTTATGGGTCGAATCACGCATTTATCTTATCATTTATCTGGTATCCTTATCATCATATCCTGTATAAGGGGTACAATTCTAAGTCTAGTACAAACTGATACCATCTGCATATATATATGTGTGTATGAAACACACGCCTAAAGGCCCGCTATAATCTCATGTCGTATCTAATAATACAAACCATAACATATCGCTGATCTCACGGCACAATGCCCAATCTCATCGACTCATCTCCAAAAACCATATACTATCCTTATCATCCATGTATAGGTATACGTATATATATACATAGTCCCATATCTATGTGTGTGTGTGTGTATACATATTCCTATATACGCACAAGTAAAACAAAGTAAGCATGTGTGTGCGTGTGGGTGTGAACCTTATTCTAGGGCTCGCGACTAAACTAACTAACGCCACTATCATCCAATTATACTAAATTTAACCCATGACTCCCAAAGTCTATCTAGACAATCATAATCTCACAATAACATATAAATATATCCATATAATATATAACATACACTACACTACGAACTACGGGGGTGCTATACGCCAACCACCCGACTTCCCCCGTAGATATATATCTACTCACCTTGATCCTCGCTTGCTGGAGTCGATGATGCCACGCTCATCCTCGTCGTCTCGAAGTCCTCGTGGGGATACCTACATATCACATGATATCGTAAATAGAAATCGAGCACGAAAACCAAATCGGCACGCGTATCGTTCATAGGTCAAAACCTATGGCCTAAGCATGCAAAACACGATCAGTAACCCTAGTCGTTGACGTACAAACGCCACACGATGGAAACAAAAATCTAAATACTAAATTCAAATTCATTAAAAGCCGCAAAACAATTTCAGAAACCTTTAAAATTAGCTCCATATTTTACCCTATGTGAAAATAGCCAATTTTGCATATGCAAAGGATCTAATTTAAGGCAAATGGGGACATGGACAAAATCTGGGGGCAGACATCCCTACCCTGGCAGCAATTTTCGGCCAGGAACAATTAATCTGCGGCCAAAACTTGAGGGTAGGGTCTCGGGTCTTCAGGGTATACTCCACACTGCCTGCACATCCCTCTGTGTTTGCTAAATAATTTTTAGAGTCCCCGGGTGTTAGCAGATATGAATAAACCATCACAAATTCCACAATTTCCCGTATCGGCAGAATTTCAAAGTTCGTATTTGGGGTTAAGTCTCAGGTTTTGGGTCCAAAATGATATCACTAAAGGAGGTTTAAGGTCACTACTAATCTCAATTACAGTTCACAATTCAAAATTCCTCAAACCCTAACTTGGAATTTCCAAACCTCACTAAATATCGCCTAATCACTTCTAAACATGCATGGAAGCTAAGTAAACCAAATACTACACTAATGGTGCAGAAATTACCTTATTTGGCAACTCAAGAATTTTCTTGAGTTGCCCCAAGTCTTCAAAATTGCATTTTTCTTGGTCCAAAGTATAGTTAGTGAGCTTGTGCATGTTTTCTGTGAAGTGTAGATGGACTTTGGATGTTGTTTTGGGGGTGTTTGAGAGGATGAAGAGGGGGAGGGAGATGGGTGCTGCCATGGTGAGTGAAGAGGGAGAGTGATGAAGAAATAATGAAGGGAACAAACAATGGGAGCTTGGTCAAGTTGACCCCTCACCCTCTCTCTCTTGCCCATCCCTCATTTCTATATTCATTTCTTTTCTTTTCTTTTTTTCCATTTTCTTTTCTTGTCTTCGTATTAAAACAAAACCTTGCATAAAAAATGAAGAAAATCCATGACAAAATGTAACAAGTGCTGAAATGTGACATGGTGCATGTCATGTGCACAAAACCGGATTAATGCAAGATTAGCGAAATTTAATCGCGATTAGCATTAAAATGGAATATAATAAATCATAAAATTTCATAATTTGCTTAAATCATATAAAACACCCTCTTTTTAGTAATTTCTATAATTTTCCAAATATTTCCCAATTTATCGGTATTTAATTATACCGAAATATTAAAATATTCATAATATTTATTATTTAATTATAAAAATTCCAAAAAATAATATTTTATTTTTCTGAAATGTTACAGGATAAATGGGGGAGTTGCTGCCATAGGCTCGGCCAGCAGGGAGTGTGGGTGTGTGGGTGTGTGTAGAAATTTCTAAGTCAAGAAAACCCCATACCTAAAGTCAACATGCCCATATTTCTTTATCTCATCATTTTCTTTTCATTTATTTTGTTTTCTTATTTATTCTATCCTAGAATTAACTAGAACCTTGGAGACAAAAAGTGAACATGTTACAAACTAGGTTTTAAGTTGTCATTGTTCACTAAAGTATAATTAACCCATTCCAATTTGTAATTATCACTGATTAAATGTATAAGTGAAAGCTTGAAAAAATATTTAAAATATTTAATTAAACTAGAAATTTATAAGTGACCAATTAAATACCAAATACTAGCAATTACATAGCTAAATTAGGTATATTTAAATCTATGTGGAAAAATAATTATATCTTGGTTTTTACGGAAAACATATATTATCAATAATTAATACACAATTAACCTAATCGAATTTTCAGAATGTTACTGGTACATAACATCGCGTACATGATAGACCCGACTGCTGAAATATAGGGTATCTCTTGTATGCGAGCCCTCTCCAAATCAGTCTTGGGAGACATCTCTTTGGAGAGAGTGATTCCTGAACAAGCTGGTAAATTACCACGCAAATCTTCCATACTAAACCTCTTTAGTATGATGTCAATGTACCTGGATTGGGACAATCCCAACATCCTTTTAGATCTATCTCTATAGATCTTAATCCCTAAGATGTAGGAGGCATCACCTAAATCTTTCATGGAGAACTTATGTGATAAGAAGAGCTTGACCGAGTGTAGCATAGGAAGAATGTTTCCTATCAAGAGTATGTCATCCACGTATAATACAAGGAAGACAACCTTACTCTCTACAACCTTCTTGTATATACATGGTTCATCTACATTTTTTTATGAAGTCAAACTCTTTGATAGCTTCATCAAAACAGATGTTCCAGCTCCGCGATACCTGCTTTAATTCGTAGATGGATTTAAGCAGCTTGCACACGCTTCCAGTGCTTCCGCTGTCTACGAAGCCCTCTGGCTGTGTCATGTACACGCTCTCTTCTAAATCACCATTAGAAAAGCGGTCTTGATGTCCATCTGCCAGATTTCGTAGTCATGGTATGCAGCAATGGCAAGTAGAATCCTGATAGACTTAAGCATGGTGACAGGAGAAAAGGTTTCATCATAGTCGACACCTGGTCGTTGACGAAAACCTTTTTGCTACAAGTCTAGCTTCGATGGTCTCAACCTTTCTATCTACACCAATTTTCTTCTTAAAGATCCACTTGATCCCGATGGGTTTTACCCCTTCAAGAGCAACTTCCAAAGTCCATACTTTGTTGGTGTACATGGATTCCATCTCAAATCGCATAGCATCCAGCTATTTCACAGAGTCTCCACTTGTGATGGCCTGCTTGAAACTAGTTAGGTCATCATCTTCCATGATGTAATCATTGCTCCCACCGTCTATGAGAAAACTGTAATATCTCTCAGGTGTATGAGGAACCCTACTAGCTCTGCGGAGTGCCTGAGGTTCGTCGGGGACTATTGAATCCTCCGGTTCTACCAAATTGTCAGCTATAGTTTGTGTAGCTGGAACTTCTTCCAGTTTTACCTCATTACCACTAATTTCTTTCACAAGAAATTACCTTTCTAAAAATGTGGCATGTTGAGAAACAAATACTTTTTGGTCCTCAGTATGGTAGAAAATATATCCATATGAATCCTTTGGATATCCCACAAACTTGCAAAAAATAGACCTTGCCTCGAGATTGTCCGGATTTTGCTTTTTAACATAGGCCGGATAACCCCATATCTTAACTCGTTTAAGAGATGGTCTCTTCGCATTCCATATCTCATATGGAATGGTAGGCATGGATTTGGTCGGAACTCTATCCAATAGGTATGTAACTATCTTAAGTGCATAACCCCAAAAGGAAATAGGCAACTCAGCAGTACTCATCATAGAGCGCACCATATCTAATAGGGTGCGATTTCTCCGCTCTGATACACAGTTGTGGTGTGGTGTATACGAAGGAGAAAGCTGAGAGAGAATCCCATTCACTTTTAAATAGTCACGGAATTCCGTGCTCAAGTATTCTCCACCCCGGTCAGATCGAAGGATTTTAATACTTTTACCCGTTTGGTTTTCCACTTCGCACTTATATTCCTTGAATTTCTCAAAAGATTCAGATTTGTGTTTCATCAGGAACACATGTCTGTATCTTGAGATATCATCAGTGAATGTAATAAAGTATGAGAAACCATTCCTGGCATGTGTAGACATAGGACCGCATGCATCACTATGTATCAGTCCCAAGAGTTCAGTAGCTCTTTCTCCGTGTCCAGTAAACGGAGTTTTGGTCATCTTGCCTTTGAGACATGACTCGCAAGTTTCATAAGATGTAAATTCGAACTGATTCAAATATCCATCTTTATGCAACTTAGCTAGTCTTATCGTATTGATATGACCTAGTCTACAATGCCACAAAAAGACTTCGTTCATTTATGAACTTTTCCTCTTTTGTATGATCTGTACGTTTAGAACTGTAGTTTGATTTAGAATGTATATACCGTTACATATCGTACCAAACCCAATCAACACTTGATTTAGGAAAATGTTCATAACATTATCCTCCAATACAAAGTTATAACCTTCTTTATGCAACAAAGAAACTAATATAATATTGTACATCATATTTGGTACGTAATAACAGTCGTTCAGAATCATTGTATTTCTATTGGGCAATACTAGGTGATATTTGCCAACTGCTTTGGCTGCAACAATTGCACCATTCCCTACTTTTAGAGACATATCACCCTTTCCCAGTTCTCTACCTCTTCTTACCCCATGTGACAAATTACAAACGTGGGATCCTGATCTGGTATCCAATACCCAGAACGTAGAGCAAACTGAGAAACAGTTCTCGGTAATGAACACACCCGAAGAAGATGCATCAGAATGCTCCTTCTTCGTTCGGGTGGCATGGGAATCCAGGTATTCCCCCATTCCTTGCTCAGACTTATGATAATCATAAGAAAAAGCGGAACCAACGTTCCTCAGCTCAGTATAATAAGCGGGTTCAGTCAATACATCCATATTATTATCTTGATTAAGACGTGCCATGGTCGCTACCAGGAGAGAGAGAGAGAAGGAAACGCTTTAGCGTGCGCTCTTTCCAAGATTAGATTGGTTATTATTTTATCTAATCAGGATGGCTCCCACTGTTTTTATCAAATCATCCTTCAAACCATAAAAGGTAAGATTAGCCGGGATTAATTACACCCTACAAGTTCGCCAATCGGTCAGTTAGGCAGGTATTGGTACTACGAGAGAGTCTCCCTATGCTTTCGCATGGAACTAATTAAATAACCTCGTTTCCGCAGGGGCATCACCCCGTTAACACATTTCTTAGACATCTAATGGATCGGCTAATTGTAAAGTGGAAAACTCTCTCAGGAGTAACACTTACTCGCAGTGGGTATCGGGATCCAACTATCTCATAGAAGGTATGCAATCTCATTCCAAATTTCAACACTTGAAATTCCCAATATATGTTTTTACCCCTAGCGTCCTATGACCTTGACGCAGGCCAACAAACCATAGGCCGCTAGTCAAGTTCAACCCGTTCATTTCGTAATTGAATTAAACCCACCCGCACGACCCTTGACACAGGCTAACATGGTCATACGACTACCGTAATCCAATCGCATCATATGCGGAAAATAAGCACTAATCATCTACCATACACTACGTCTTGACAAAGGCCAACAAACGCAGCAAGAATACTAAATAGCACTTATCTGAAATGACAGAGAGCTACGACTAGTTTTGATGAAAACCTTTAACGTAATGAACTTGATATCGTTGTAGAATCTAGTGCTTTGAAAAGGAGTTGTTTTTTGTAGCTTTTGCAAGTTTCGCTAAAGAGGCCACTCCCGGTGAAAGGATCTCGGCTCTTTCCTCATCGAATGAGGTATTGGATATTCATCAAGGAATACCACTATGCAAAGCAAGAACTGGAGAAGCTATAAAAACAAAACCGAGTGGGTTGTAGAATTTGCTAGTTTTGCTAAAGAGGTCACTCCCGGTGAAGGGATCTCGGCTCTTTCCTCATCGAATGAGGTGCTGGATATTCATCAAGGAATACCACTATGCAAAGCAAAAACTAGAGTTATCTTTTTAAAATTTTGATTCTACAGCATCTTTAGGTTTCTTTTCTTTCCATTAATCTCATTAATGAAGTCCCATCATTTATGTTTCCTTAAACATCACAGAAAAGAAACGAAAATAGAACGTACGCTTATGCCATCTGTATTGGCCACGGGGCCCCGTCATGCACCGTTAGGTTACTTAACTAACGGCAGAGCGGGGGCTGGACTAGCGTGGGTGCAAAACATAAGCAATATTTATTATATATCATATATATAATATAGCATTCGTCTCACGCAGTTATAAGATCACATCACAGAACCAAGCAGCAGAAGTCAACATATGAAATATTGGATATACTAGGAGGTCCGTGTTTTAAATTCATCCAGTAATGTAAAACACGAATTCCACGGTCGTGATGAATAACCAAACCCACATCCCTAGACCCTACGAGAGCGGCAAGTGACCCTGCCAATTTTAGAGTTAGGAAACCCGGTCTCAACTCCTCGAGATGGTCTCCCACTGGACTCTAGAACCTGGTTACTTGTGCTCCCCGCCTTTGGTCTATCCTAATGCGAAAAAGTAAATAATATACATAAATAGTGACATCATCCTTAACCCGGAAGTGTCCCAATAAAAGAATATTACATACAATTGATTACATGAATGAAAATTGAAAAACTCTCACCTCGCGCAAAAAAAACCCCGGCTATTCAATTACGACGATCAAATAAAACATATCACAGCAACACATAACATCACATGTCATCAACGTAAGTCAATATGCGTATCCCGAATGTCGTTGATATATAGCAACGAGATCGGGGATACCCCACATATTACACTTACGGTCGCAGAAAAGAAATGAAAAACTACAATATTTAGAATCCGCAAATACCTTAGACATCATAAACCCGGAATATCTCATATTCCGAATTTCATGCCTAACTTATAAACCTTGCATTTTAGTCTCAAATCGAAAACTCTTTTCAATAACTTAGTCAAGTAATTCAACAAGATTCCCAACTACCTGATCGAATGATCGTCGGGAACTTTAGTAGATGGCCGCAACCCGATGCCGTCGACGAAGTGTACTTAGGCGGAACACCATGGCCGCGAGCACCCGAGTGGATGCTTTTGGCAACAGGGTTCTCCTACAGTCACTTGGTAGGGCTATGGGGCGTAGCTACCTAGTAAAGTTATCCGGTGAGTATTCGCGTATGATACGCGATTGCGACGGAGTTTCGATCTGAATCGAAACGTCGTGGCAATCGATCAAAAGAGACTAACATTCTAGATTTACAATTACAAACCAGTTTTCACAAACCTAATTAAATGTGGATTCCAACTATTGTATCACATTTCAAACTTAAACCCGAAACGACGTTAAAATTGCGACTACGAAACACTCTGAATTGCCTTAACACAAAAATAACATCACATGTAATCTTGGCAAAATCAAACAAAAACATGAGGCCAGTTGTAGTATCAGTGAACATGCTAAGATAAAGGAAACCAGATAGCATACTATCATGTCGAGCAAGAAAGTCTTCCGTATATATGTCCAAGCATCCACTATATCATACAATAATGGCCTCTAGGGCATACATATCACTAACAATCTCCCACTTGCACTAAGGCCAGTTGTTGTAGTATCTCATACCCAACATCCCATAAAGTCTCTCGATTAGCATCTGGGGGAGGGTCTTGGTGAGTGGATCCACTGTGTTCTCCTCAATGTCAACTCTTCTGACCTCGATCTCCCGGAGATCTACTATCTCCCTGATCAGGTCATACCGCCTAAGAATATGTCTGGATCGCTGATTGGACTGGGGTTCCTAGGACAAAGCCATAGCTCCATTGTTATAAAAATACACAGGTATTGGATGCTCAATGGTAGGAACCAAACCAAGTTCATCTTATGAACTTCTTCATCCAGACAGCCTCTATTGCAGCATCGTAGGTAGCGATGTATTCAGCCTTCATCGTCGAGTCTGCTACGGTATCTAGCTTGGAACTCTTCCAACATACCATCTCTCCACTGAGGGTGAAGACAAAACCCGAGACAGACTTACTGTCGTCCTTATCACTCTGGAAGCTCGAATCGGTAATGAACTCCACCTGGAGTTCACCATTATCATACACCAAGAACATCTCTTTAGTCCTCCTTAAGTACTTAAGAATGTTCTTCGCAGTTGTCCAGTATTTCTCCCTTGGGTCTGATTGATACCTACTTACTACACCTAGTGAGTAAGCTACATCTGGTCTGGTACATAACATCGCATACAAGATTGACCCGACTGCCGAAGCATAGGGTATCCCTTGCATGCGAGCCCCCTCCAAATCAGTCTTGGGAGACATCTCTTTGGAGAGAGTGATTCCTGAACAAGCGGGTACATTACCACGCTTAGAATATTCCATACTAAACTTCTTTACTATGGTGTCAATGTATCTGGATTGGGACAATCCCAACATCCGCTTAGATCTATCTCTATAGATCTTTATCCCCAGGATGTAAGAGGCATCACTTAGATCTTCCATGGAGAACATGTGTGATAAGAAGAGCTTGACCGAGTGTAGCATAGGAACAACGTTTCCTATCAAGAGTCTGTCATCCACGACAATACGAGGAAGAAAACCTTACTCTCTGCTACCTTCTTATATATACATGGCAACAATGGGTGAGATAATATCATATATAGATTTTTCTCACTAGATTATCAAATCCCTGTAAGCCTGGAATAATTTTTCTCACTAGATTTCTTCACCTCAAGAAAACCTAGAAAGCTTTCTCTTGAGATAAAGAAGAAGATGAAGTGTAGAATGTGAACCATAGTATGGCAACAATGGGTGAGATAATATCATTTATTATCCATGTAGAGACTTAACCATGGCTAAAGATAATGGTTGGGTTAAAAAAATATCTTAAGTGAGACAAAATTAGTGAACTAAGTCAAGGTTACCACAAGCTTCTCCAAGCTTCCAACCATGCTTAATTTCCACCTAATTTTGAATTACTTTAAATAAATAATAACCCCTTAATTATCTATGGAATGGTATGAGTCTCATATACCCATGAAGTATGTATTATCAAATATGACAAAGGAATAAACACAATAATATATATCACATATAGATTAAAAGTATAAGTGAGAAAAAGAAATCCTTAAGTGAGCTAATATTAGTTAATGTATGTTAATATATCAAATATATAATTATGCATTAAATTATTAAATCAACACTTGATTTAATAATCCGGCTATATCACATATAACCGACTAATATCATTTATATCAACTTATCGAATCAACACTTGATTCGATAACCCGGCTATTATAAGTCTACGGTAGAGCCCCGGCCGTCAATCCGAGGCTAAACGCAGAAACAAAAACTTTTTCTAAACCGGCGCATACGCAGACTTTCACCCGGATCGTGCTATTAACCTAAACTAGCTAACTAGAAAGAAGTTTAGAATGGCTATACCGATCGATCCGTGTCCTTCGGTCTTTAGCCATCATCCTAAGCTCCTCGCGGCATCTCCGATCTCGCTCGATTTCCAATCTCCTCGTCGAAGTGGCACCACATCTAGAAGTATTTTTACGGGCTCCCGCTTCAAACCGAAGCAACTCGGACATGAAGTTTGCTAGCCGACGTGTCCAAGGTGAAGTAGAAAATGTGTGTGATAACTTTGTATCATACACTCAATGATTCTCAACACATGAGATGGAATGAGTGGAGGTTAAAGAAGAAGCCATTGGAGAGGAACTTGTGAGCTCAAGAGAAGAAAGAAGAAGAGCTTTTGTTTGCTTATTGTGTGGAAATGATAATGTGAGAGCTTATTATCCAAATGAAGAGCCAACCCCAAGACTTAGTGGCTGCCCTCTCTCTCCTCACATCAATTCAACACAATAATCAATCAAGAAAATTGACATGGCACCAAAAATAAGACCATGAGTCACTAAACATGGACATGCCTCATTTAATGCCCTTAATCATGACTTGAGCTCATAATTTCCACCAATAAACATTAATCCAAATATTTAAAACAATAAATAGAATGGCATCTTCTAAAGTAAACTCGTGATGGATCACAAGGATACCCCTCATATGTAAATACATACCTGCATCCGCATTCCGACTGAATACGAATGCAACGAGACTAAAGTAATCCAACAAATCTAATACTAGGATCCGGCTTAAACCAAAGCCCACTAGTATGATCCGTCCGATCATGATCCGTGCACAAGTACACGTATATGATCGAACCCTGCCATAAAACCATACGGCCTCTACAACATTTCGCCCGAACTTGGGAAAACTTTTTGTGGGGGCTCTAAAGACTCGTCAATACACTGGCAGTGGGTTTAACCACAAGCACGTCAGTGGTACTAGCTGTATGTAATGGCTACCAAGGTATTGATCAAAGGGAGGCCGACGAGGGAACTCATCGTGAAACCCTACTGAGACTGTCAGTGACAATATTCGTACAGTCCGGTCCGTTCGTCTATGAGTATTGCATATCGGGCCTAGGGGGCTGGTAAACGTCAGACCTCCAATTCCGGTATAAGTCGTGTCGGAGTGTAGCCCGGAACACCCTGAGATACTACTGGAATACCTACCAGTAAATCTCACTTACCTTGGCCAAGGACTTAGTGTAATGGCTCTCCTAAACACAGCGCGATCTCACCCCCAATACCGGGAGAGACGAATCCCCTGCCGATCCGCTCACTGCCTTCATTTGGCTCGGGACTGTACCCAACTAAAACCTGTTTGCACGACTCCTTTGAGCCGTGGTAGGGTAGTAATCAAAGCACAGTGGGAACTCACACGAGACAAATGACCATCTCAGGTCGATGGACTAACCTGTACACATGTCACCAGGGAACTGCTATCTGACGACAGGTATAATACCAACTAGCATGTTCCCGGCGAGTCCTGTCCGGTGTACTCATAACCCAATAAGCACCTGTATACTTCTTAGGTGAACCAACTGACACCAATGGCTTGTGAGACCGGCCATCGCCCCTCGTCGGGGTCTCGATCGTATACACTAGTCTACTCATGGAGTATCGACGCCCAGTCTCGAAACTCCCACGACTAGGGACACTTTAAGGATGTGCTTATAGACTACCCAACTCTCACGTATATGATCGCCATCATACTGCTGGTAGTCAAGCCAGAATCCTAAGGGCTCTATCAACGTGTAATAGTGATCTGTAATGTCATCTAAAGCATGTACACGATGATAAAGGCAAACCAGATAGCATACTATCATCTCGAGTAAGACTGTCCTACCGGTATAGGTCCTCCCTCAATCATTGCAATCACATGCCTACGATCCAATAATTGACTTTGAGGGCACTATATCCAACAATCTCCCACTTGCACTTAAGGATAATTATTGCGATGCCGCATAATCACAGCCCGTGTGATACCGAACACCCAACTCCTCTACTAATCAGTTTCACAAATCTCATTTGCGAAACTATTGCGTTCGAGAAATAGCCTCAGTGAGTGGATCCGCCCTGATGTTTCTTTCTATGTCTCTCTTAATCTCATGTTCGCGGAGAGAGCCAACTTCCGAATTGAGCAATACCTATCTTAGAATATGTCTGGATATCTGATGGGACCTAGTTCATAAATAAACTCCAAATCCTATCTTCTTAAACTGTATCGTCAACTGAACTTAATCAGTATCCTGCACCATGCCTCCCTCAGTATCCGCTTGGACCACCAGTCCAAACTACTGCCCCTCGTCAGAGGGAAAACTATAACTACAGTCACTCTGTCATCCAGGTCACCCTGGAAGTCTGGAATGATAATCGTCTCCCGAAGGAGGCTGTCGTTATCAAATCCCTAGAACATCCACTTATGTTCTAAAGTTGCTTCCGAACGTTTCTCCAGGATTGGATTAATATCTACTTATTGCAGCTAGTGCAAAAACAACATCTGGTGTGGTACTTGACATCTCATGATTGACTCAATTGCCTAAGCAAGTGATATGCCAATCATGTACATCCCTCTCCCCTTTTGTCTGTAAGACACCTTTAGAAAGGGTGACTCCATCACCTGCAGGTACACCACCATGCCAGGAGTCGTCCATTCTAAAACACCTTTAGAATGTTGTCTAAGTACCCAGATTGGGAAACTACCCAAATCTAGATCTAATACTATAGATCTCGTAACTAGAATGCCTGATATAATATCTATATCCTATGTGGAGAAACCATTGTGTCACAACCACAGTATAACCGATCGTTGTATATCACTTCCTACTCTGTGTATGTCATCCAAATACCAGGACATCACACCCTACTACCTTCTTAACAGATCCATCCCCTACTCTGATGAAGTCAAAACCTATGACTGTCACATCAAAAATAGATGTTCTATCTCCGCTATATCTGCCTTAGTCTATAAATAGACACAAGCTACTTGTCCACTATGCTTCCGCTACTCCCACTTACTACGACAACCCTCTGGCAAAGTCATATACATGTACACTTCTAAAGATAGTTTAGAACGACGCTATATTCATCCTCCTGACGGGTCTCAAAGTCTGGAACAGTAGCAATGGCAAGTCTGGGTAAACAAGAACCTCCATGTCGCCGTCTTTGAGAATACCGGAGTACCACTCGGGCGCCTGAGGTTGTTCGTTATATATATGCCCTAGAGGCCATTGTTGTACATATGATGTATATTATAGTGGATGCTTGGATATATATAGAGAGGACTTTCTTGCTCGACATGATAGTATGCTATTTGGTTTCACTTTGTCTTAACATGTTGACTTGTATTAATTTACTGTCTTGCTCTCACATGTTGATAAAGCCCTTAGGATATGTACTTGACCATGAGGACTATGATGAGATCATACTAGTGGGGCCATGGTAGTCAACGAGTACATCCTATAACTGTTCCTAGTCGAGGGTGTATTGAGACAGGGCATCGATACACCAGAGTAGACTAGCGTATACGCATCTTGACCCATATGATGGGCGATGGATGATCCCATATCCATCGGTGTTTGACATCAAAGATGGTGTACGGGTGCTCAGTGGAGACTGGGTACACTGAACGGACTCGCCGAGAACTCCTAAATGGTTTTATACCAATCGTCAGATAGCAGTTCTCCGGTGACACTGGTACAGGTTAGTCTGTAGACCCGAGATCGTCATAGAGTCTTATGTGATTCCTACTGTGCTTTGATTTCCACCTTACCACGTCTAAGAGGGCATGCAAAACGGTGGCTTTTGGGTACAGTCCCGAATCACATAGAGACAATGAGCGATAGAAGGGGGTTCGTCTCTCCCAGTATAGGGAGTTGATGTTGTGCTGTGTTCGATTGGCTATAACTAGAAGTCCCTGGCCAGAGCTGATATGGAGTGCTACTGGTAAGTGTTATTAGTAATTTCTAGACCTGTTATGAGCCTCACATCGACACGACTTATCGGTTACCGGGGTCTGACGTTTTACCACCCATAGACTAGATATGTGACATATCAGATGAAGAGACCGGACTGTACGGTAGTGTTACTGATTGGATTCACAGGAGAATGTACAGGCTTGCTTGTTGATCTTCTGATCGCTCAATACCTAGGTGGCTGTTACGTTTAGCTGACCGCTTGCAGCTTGTGGGTGTTTGATATGATCATCACCTACTACCGGTGTATTGACGATTCTTTAGAATCCTACACAGAAGTTTCCTAGCTCAAGCAAAACGGAGTAGGAGCACATATGTGATATGTGTGGCACCGGGAATAATACGATATGAGATACCGTATTCTATTCTCGCGATATGAGATATCGGCCGGGTATATGTGATATAGCCGGGTCATCAGATCAAGTGTTGATTTGATGAATTGGTACATGTTATATTAGTCGGTTATATGTTTTATAGCCGGATTATTGGATCAAGTGTTGATTCGATAATTTAATGTATAATTATATATTTGTGATATATTACATTACGTTAACTAATCTAAGCTCGCTTTATTGATTCATTTTCTCGCCGGATAATACATTGATGTATATGCGATATATGTTAATTGTATTATTTTCTTTTGTTACAAAATATATTGTATATGTGATGTATAATATTGTAACAAGTTAGGGTTACAAATGCAACATGGTTGTTGAGTTTAAACCAAGATTAGGGTTAGCATTTGGGTTAGCTTTTTCATGAGCTTTCATGAAGCTTCATGAACATTTGACTTTATCTCTTTTCTTTGTTGTTTTGTGGAGTCACTAGTTAACCCAACCCAAACGCTTAACCTATGGTTTATTCTCTACAAAGGTTAAGCCCTTCATACTTAACCTAAGGTTGCAATTGTAACCACAACAATAATTCATTATTCATCACAAAAGCTTTCTTCTTCTTCTTCCTCTTGAAAAAGCTTTCTAGCTTTTTGTGATATGATGAAATAGTGTGAGAAATTGAAAACAAAAGAGAGCTAAATTCCTACTTCATCATCCTCATCTATTCTAGCTACTTAGATTAGGGTGTTCACTTCTCTAATACTTGATTAGAGAAATGAGAGCTTGTGTTAAAGATTCTTCAAGGTAGATCATCTTCGAAAAAGATGACTTCAAGCAAGCATGGATCATTCGGCTTGTGGAGCCTCTCTAGAGTTTGGAAGTTCATGGATCGCGACGAAGGGACTACTACTCTGAGCTTATGAAGCGAAGGAGCGGACTACAAAGTTTGTAATCTCTCTCTCTTAGATGTAAAGTTGTTTACATGCAAGTTTAACCTAATTCTCTAGTTAAGAACTTGGTTAGGGTTTGTTTAGCACCCCAAAAATTTTAAAGTAGCATGTTTGATGTTAGTTGTATGTATGCCCTAGAGGCCAGTATTGTACAGAAGATGTATATTATATTGGATGCTTGGACATATATAGAGAGGACTTTCTTGCTCGATATGATAGTATGCTATCTGGTTGCTCTTTATCTTAAAATGTATACTTGTCTCTTTATACTGTCTTATAGTTACATGTTGGTAAAGCCCTTAGGATGTGTACTTGACTACCTGGGCTATGATGCGGATCATACTAGTGGGGACATGGTAGTCCATAAGTACATCCTTCAAGGTCCCTAGTCGTGGGTGTATCGAGACGGGGCATCGATATACCGGTGTAGACTAGCGTATACGCTTCTCGACTCATGAGATGGGCGATGGATGATCCCATATCCATTGGTGTTTGACATCGGAGATGGTATACGGGTGCTCAGTGGAGACTGGGTACACTGGACGGACTCGCCGAGAACTCCCAGATGGTATTATACATTACGTCAGATGGCAGTTCTCTGGTGACACTTGTGCAGGTTAGTCTGTAGACCCGAGATCGTCATAGAGTCTTGTGTGATTCCCACTGTGCTTTGATTTCCACCTTACCACGTCCATGAGGGCGTGCAAAATGGTGGTTTTTGGGTACAGTCCCGAGTCACATGGAGGCAATGAGCGATAGGAGGGGTTTCGTCTCTCCCGGTATTGGGGGTTGATGTTGCGCTGTGCTCGATTGGCCGTAACAGGGAAGTCCCTGGCCAGGGATGATTAGAGATTTACTAGTAAGTGTTACCAGTAGTTTCTCGACCCGTTATGAGCCTCACATTGGCACAACTTATCGGTTACTAGGGTCTGACGTTTACCACCCCAAGACTTGATATGCGACATATCAGACGAGGAGACCGGACTGTACGGGAAGTGTTACCGGCTGGCTTTTACTGGAGTTGGAGCAGGCTTGCTTGCTGATCTTCTGATCGCTCAATACCCGGGTAGCCGTTACGTCTAGCTAGTACTGCTGACGGCTTGTGGGTGCGTGATGTGATCATCACCTACTGCCGGCGTATTGACGAGTCTTTAGAGTCCTACACAGAGGTTTTACTGGCTCAGGCAAAACGAAATTGGAGCTCGTATGTGATATGTGAGAGACCGAGAATAAATGCGTGTATGTGATACCGTATTCTATTCTCGCGACTATCTATATCGGTCAGTTATATATGATATGGCCGGGTTATCGAATCAAGTGTTGATTCGATAAGTCGATACAATAGATGTTAGCCGGTTATATGAGATATGACCGGATTATTAAGTCAAGTGTTGATTTAATAATTAAGTGTATAATTGTATATTAGATATACTAGTTTACATTTACTAACACTTGTTCACTTTAGGGTTTTTCTCACTTGTACACTACTTTAACATATATATAATATATGTTTAAAATGTGTTATCATATTGTATCATGGTTGATGATACACAATTCATGCATGTATGAGACATACACCATTCTATGTATTATGAAGGGTTAAGATTATTTAAGATAATTACAAAATTAGTGGAGTTTTGGAAAGAGGATGAAGCTTGTAGAAGCTTAACTTGCTTTGACAAAGTCTACTGGCTTTGTCTTTACCTTAGATTCCTTTTAACCCAACCATAATCAATTAGCTATGGTTATGGCTCTACAAGGGTTAGTATATGATACTCACTCACCATGGTTACTCTTCTCACTTGATCATTATCCTTATCTCTTTCTTTTCTTTTCTTCTTCTTCTTCATTTTTGCAAAGAAAGAAAAAGCTTGCTAGGGTTTGATCCAAAGTGAGAAAGAGTGTGAGAAATAAAATTCTAAAGAGAACCCACTTCCTATTTCTCCATCCTCTACTAGATTAGCACTTTAGTATAGGGTGTTTACTTCACTAATTCTCAGGTTAGTGAAGTAGAAGCTTGAATCGGAATTCCCTCGACGTAGATCATCTTTGGCCTCGGAGACTTCAAGCAAAGGCCGCACCTTTTCGCCTCGTGAAGCCATGCAAGGGTCCGGGAGAACCACGATCGTAGCGAAGGTACTTCATCAAGGAGCTAAAGAAGTGGAGGACCGATCTACAAGGGTTGTATTTCGTGATCTCTTAGAGTAAAGTTGTTTACTTGCCTTTTGATTCGCCTAAACTCTAGTATACGATCTTGCTTAGTGTTATTCGGCACATAAAAATTTAATTTTGGCATGGTCGATGCCTTGAAGAGCCTTGTTAGTGTGCCTAGTAACCCTACATTTGATACTTGCCAAAACCTTCTTAAGGTGCTATACTAACCCTACAGTGGTATCAGAGCCAAGCTAGAGCATTAGGCGACGTTTATACGAAGTTAAAAGTCCGATCGAACCCCGAAACGTCATATTTTGACCCCTCTCTGGAAATTTTCTAAAAAGTTTTGTTTTTCCACATTAAAAATACTCAAAAAATCAAGCAGGTGATTTTATGGATTACTGTGAAATACGAACTCCTAACTCCCTAAAGTCGCCGCGGAACTGCAGCAATACCATGCCTTGAGCGGCGGTTCTGCGGCCGTACTTGGGCATTAGGAATAGATAATTCTGGGTTATATCTGTAGGTATTACTACATGCTTCTGGGAATTTTTAATGTTACTGAAGTGTTGAGTTTTCTGGAGATCTTTTGTATTCGTTGATTCGATCGGAAAGTTTAACATCGTTTGGTTTTTCTGGTAATTTAGAACGTGTTAAAAAGTTCGAACGGATATCAATAACTCACTTTTTCCCGACACGGAAAACTTTCAAGTGTTGGATTTTTCCTGAGTTTGAAACTTTCGGAAAATCATGCAAGCGTATCTATGGACCCTCTAGAAGAACGTAACCTTAACTCAATTATGTGACCATCAAAACTGCCACTGAACTCTAGGGTTTGTGGTAGTTTAGCGTTGCCACATGTGAGGCGTTGGTTTGACCCTTCTACGGCTGGTTCATTGGGGCTGTGACATGTTCTGCATTTTTTCGAACTCCGCTCAAGTGTTGAGTTATTTGGGAAATCTTGAGTGTTTGATTATTCGATCGGAAAGTTTAATATTGTCTATTTATCTGGAATTTGATACAATATGTGGAATTCATATAGTTAGGCATGAAATGCGAAGTATGTGATATTTCGGATTTAAGATGTCTAAAGTGATTGTGGATTCCAAATGTTGCAGTTTTACACCTTCTTTTCTGCGACCGTAAGCGTAGTATGTGGTGTATCGTCGGCTTTGTTGCTATACATCAACGACAATCGGGATACGCATACTTGCTTACGTTGATGATATGAGATATTATGTGTTGCTGTGATATGTTATATTGGATCGTCGTGTTCTGAATAGCCGGGGGTTTTATGTGAGATGAGGGTTTTTATTTTCATTCATGTAAAATTCATTGTATGTAATATTCTTTTATTGGGGCACTTCCAGGTTGAGGATGATGTCACCATTGTGTATTATTTACTTTTCAGCATTAGGATAGACCCGAGGAGGGGAGCACAAGTAACCGGGTTCTAGGGTCCAGTGGGAGGCCATCTCGAGGAGTCGAGACCGGGTCTCTTAACCCTAGAATTGGCAGTGTTACTTGCCGCTCTCGTAGGGGTCTAGGGATGTGGGTTTTGCTATTTATCGCGACCGTGGAATCCGTGTTTTATACAGGCTTGATATAAAACACGGGTGTCCTAGAATATCCAATATTTCATATGTTATCTTCTGCTGCAATGTTCTGTGATGAGATCATATTACTGCCTGAGACGAATGCTTATACTATATATATATGATGATATATAAATATTACTACTTTCGTTTCTTCTGTGATGCTTAGGAAGCATAACTGATGGGATTTATTAATGAGATTAATAAAAGAAAAGAAACCTAAAAGATGTTGTAGAATCAAAACTTTATAGAAAGGGTAGCTACAGTTTTGCTTTGCATAGCGGTATATATGATATACCCTGCACCTTATTCGATGAGGAAAGAGCCGAGATCCCTTCACCGGGAGTGACCTCTTTAGCAAAAGTGGCAGATGCTACAAACTCGCGGTTTAGTTTTTTATTGCTTTTATAGTTCTTGCTTTGCACGGCGGTATTTGTGAAATATCCTGCACCTTATTCGATAAGGAAAGAGCCGAGATCCCTTCACCGGGAGTGACCTCTTTAGCGAAACTAGAAAAGCCTCAAAAACACTCCTTTTCAAAATCACTTGTTTCTACAACGATATCAAGTTCATTACGCTCATGGTTTTTCTGAAAAACCTGTGTAGCCCTTCGACATTTCAGATAGATACTACTTAGTATTCGTGCTACGTTTGTTGGCCTGCGTCAAGGCGTAGTGTGCGATAGCTAACTAGTGCTTATCTGTAACATGAGATGTGATTGGATTAGGGTAGCCGTACGACTTTGTTGGCCTGCGTCAAGGGTCATGCGGGTGGGTTTAATTCAATCAAGAAATGTACGGGTTGAACTTGACTAGCGGACTATGGTTTGTTGGCCTGCGTCAAGGTCATGGGACGCTAGGGGTAAAAGCATTATCGGGAATTTCAAGTGTTGAAATTTGCAATGAGATTGCATACCTCCTATGAGATAGTTGGATCCAGATACCCACTGTGAGTAAGAGTTACTCCTGGGAGAATTTTACACAGGAAAATTAGCCGATCAAGTAGGTGTCTAGAAAGGTGTTAACGGGGTTATGCCTCTGGGAAAAAGAGATTTATTTTAATTAGGTCCGTGCAAAGCACGGGGAACCTCCCTCAAAGTACCAACACTGATCTGGCTGAAAGATTGGCGAACTTATAAGGTGTAATTAATCCCAGCTAATCTTACCTTTTAGGGTTTGAAGGAAGATTTGATAAAAACAGTGGGAGACATCCTGATTAGATAAGATAATAACCAATCTAATCTTGCAAGAGCATACGCTAAAGTGTTTTCTTCTCTCTCTCTCCAGGTAGCGACTATGTCAGGCCTTAATCAAGATAATAATATTGATGTATAGACTGAACCCACTTATTATACTGAGCAGGGGAACGTTGGTCCCGTTCATTCTTATAAGTGTTATAAGACTGAGCAGGAAATAGAAAAAAATCTGGATTCTCAAGCCGCCCAAACGAAGAACAAGCATGCTGATGCATCTTCTTCTGGTGTGTTAGTTATCGAGAACTGTTTCTAAGTTCACTCTACGTCCTGGGTATTAGATACCGAATCGGGATCCCACATATGTAATTTGTTACGTGGGCTACGTAAAGGTAGAGAACTGGGAATGGGTGATCATTCCGTAAGAGTAAGGAATGGTGCAGATGTTGCAGCCAAGGCTGTTGGCGAATATCACCTTGTGTTACCAAATGGTAATACATTGATTTTGAACGAATGCTATAATTTTGTAGTACAGAATAATGTTATGAACATCTTCCTAAATCAAAAGTTGATTGGATCAGGCTCGTTACATAATGGCATATACGTTCTCAATCAAACTGCAGTTCTTAATATACAAAACACACACAAGAGGAAGAGTTCAGAAATGAACGAATCCTTCTTGTGGCATTGTAGACTTGGTCACCTCAATACGACACGACTGGCGAAATTGCATAAAGATGGATATTTGAATCCGTTCGAATTTTCATCTTATGACACTTGCCAGTCATGTCTCAAAGGCAAGATGACCAAAACTCCGTTTAGTAGACAGGAAGAAAGAGTTACAGAACTCTTGGGACTGATACATAGTGATGTATGTGGTCCCATGTCTACAAATGCCAGGAACGGTTCTTCCTACTTCATTACATTCACTGACGATCTCTTAAGATATGGACATGTGTTCCTGATGAAACACAAGTCTGAAACTTTTGAGAAATTCAGAGAATATAAGCAAGAAGTAGAGAACCAAACGGGCAAAAGTATTAAGATCCTACGATCTGATCGAGGAGGAGAATACTTAAGCAATGAGTTTCTGGACTATCTAAAATAGAATGGGATTCTCTCTCAGCTTACTCCTCCCTATACACCACAGCACAACGGTGTATCGGAGCGGAGGAATCGCACCCTATTAGATATGGTGCGCTCTATGATGAGCACTGCTGAGTTGCCTATTTCTTTTTGAGGATATGCACTGGAAACGGCTGCAGACCTATTGAATATGGTTCCCACCAAATCAGTGCCAACCACTCCATATGAGATATGGAAAGGAAAGAGACCATATCTTAATTATGTTAAGATATGGGGTTGTCCGGCATATGTGAAAACACAGAATCTGGACAAGCTCGGCGCAAGGTCCTTTCTGTGAAAGTTTATTGGATATCCCAAACATTCGCAAGGGTATATCTTCTACCACACCGAGGAACAAAAGGTGTTTGTTTCTCGACATGCCACCTTTCTAGAAAAGGAATTTCTTGCAAAGGAAATTAGTGGCGAGGAGGTAGAACTGGAAGAAGTTCCAGCAGCACAAACTACGACAGAAGATTTGGTGGAACCAGAGGATTCAGTAGTTCCCGACGAACCCCGGCTTCTCCGCCGATCTAGTAGGGTTCCTCATCCACCTGAGAGATACTACGGTTTTCTCATAGACGGTGGGAGTGAGGATTGCATCATGGAAGATGATGACCCGACTAGCTTCGAGCAGGCCATCACAAGTGGTGACTCTGTGAAATGGCTGGATGCAATGCGATTTGAGATGGAATCCATGCACACCAACAAAGTATGGACTTTGGAAGTTGCTCCTGAAGGGGTAAAACCCATTGGAAGCAAGTGGATCTTTAAGAAGAAATTTGGTGTAGATGGAAAAGTGGAGACTTTCAAAGCTAGACTTGTTACAAAGGGTTTTCGTCAACGTCCAGGTGTGGATTATAACGAAACCTTTTCTCCAGTGGCTATGCTTAAGTCCATCCGGATCCTACTTGCCATTGCTGCATACCATGACTACGAAATCCGGCAAATGGATGTTAAGACCGCCTTTCTAAATGGTGATTTAGAGGAGTGCATGTACATGACTCAGCCAGAGGGCTTCGTAGATAGTGGGAGCAGCGGAAAGGTGTGCAAACTGCTTAAATCCATCTACGGGTTAAAGCAGGCGGCGCGGAGTTGGAACATCTGCTTTGATGTTGTAGTCAAAGAGTTTGACCTCATAAAAAACGTAGATGAACCTTGTATCTATAAGAAGGTTGCAGAGAGTAAGGTTGTCTTCCTCGTATTGTACGTGGATGACATCTCTTGATAGGAAATGATGTTCCTATGCTGCACTCGGTCAAGCTCTTCTTATCACATAGATTCTCAATGAAAGATCTAGGTGATGCCTCCTGTATTTTGGGAATTAAGATCTATAGAAATAGATCAAAATGGATACTGGGATTGTCCCAATCCAGGTACATTGACACCATACTAAAGAGGTTTAGTATGGAAGAATCCAAGCGTGGGAACCAACCCACGATCTCTGGACTCACTCTCTCCAAAGAGATGTCTCCCAAGACTGATTTGGAAAGAGCTCGCATGCAAGGGATACCTTATGCTTCGGCAGTAGGCTCTATCATATACGTGATGCTATGTACCAAACCCGATGTTGCATACTCACTAAGTGTAGTGAGTAGGTATCAAGCAGATCCTGAAGAGAGTCACTGGACAGCTGTGAAGAATATTCTCAAGTACTTGCGAAGGACTAAAGAGATGTTCTTGGTGTATGGTAATGGTGAACTCCAGGTGGAGTCCTTTACCGATTCGAGCTTCCAGAGTGATAAGGACGACTATATGTCGCACTCGGGATTTGTCTTTACCCTCAATGGATGGGCGGTGTGTTGGAAGAGTTCCAAACAGGAAACCGTTGCAGACTCGACGATGGAGGCTGAATACATCGCTGCCAACGATGCTGCCAAAGAGGCTGTCTGGATGAAGAAGTTCATCACTAAACTTGGTGTGGTTCCGTCAATTGAGCATCCAATATCTTTTTATTGTGATAACAATGGAGCTGTGGCTTTGGCCAAGGAACCCAGGTACCATCAGAAGTCCAGACATATTCTGAGGCGGTATCACCTGATCCGGGAGATAGTTGATCGCCGGGAGATCGAGGTCAGGAGAGTTGATACGAAGGACAACACTGCGGATCCACTCACGAAGGATATTCCCCAGACACAGTTTGAGAGACTCTTCGGGATGTTAGGTATGAGATACTACAACAGCTGGCCTTAGTGCAAGTGGGAGATTGTTAGTTATAAATATGCCCTAGACGCCATTGTTGTACATATGATGTATATTATAGTGGATGCTTGGATATATATAGAGAGGACTTTCTTGCTCGACATGATAGTATGCTATTTGGTTTCACTTTGTCTTAACATGTTAACTTGTATTAGTTTACTATCTTGCTCTCACATGTTGATAAAACCCTTAGGATATGTACTTGACTACGAGGACTATGATGAGATCATACTAGTGGGGCCATGGTAGTCAACGAGTACATCCTATAACTGTTCCTAGTCAAGGGTGTATTGAGACAGGGCATCGATACACCAGAGTAGACTAGCGTATACGCATCTTGACCCATATGATGGACGATGGATGATCCCATATCCATCAGTGTTTGACATCAAAGATGGTGTACGGGTGCTCAGTGGAGACTGGGTACACTAAACGGACTCGCCGAGAACTCCTAAATGGTTTTATACCAATCGTCAGATAGCAGTTCCCCGGTGACACTGGTACAGGTTAGTCTGTAGACCCGAGATCGTCATAGAGTCTTGTGTGATTCCAACTGTGCTTTGATTTCCACCTTACCACGTCCAAGAGGGCATGCAAAATGGTGGCTTTTGGGTACAGTCCCGAATCACATGGAGACAATGAGCGATAGGAGGGGATTCGTCTCTCCTGGTATAGGGAGTTGATGTTGTGCTGTGTTCGATTGGCTATAACTGGAAGTCCCTGGCCAGGACTGATATGGAGTGCTACTGGTAAGTGTTATTAGTAGTTTTTCGACCCGTTATGAGCCTCACATCGACACGACTTATCGATTTCTGGGGTCTGACGTTTTACCACCCATAGACTAGATATGCGACATATCAAACGAAGAGACCGGACTGTACGGTAGTGTTACTGATTGGATTCACAGGAGAATGTACATGCTTGCTTGTTGATCTTCTGATCGCTCAATACCTAGGTAGCTGTTACGTTTAGCTGACCGCTTGCAGCTTGTAGGTGTTTGATATGATCATCAGCTACTGCCGGCGTATTGACGATTCTTTAGAGTCCTATACAGAGGTTTCCTAGCTCAGGCAAAACGGAGTAGGAGCACATATGTGATATGTGTGACACCGAGAATAATACGATATGAGATACCGTATTCTATTCTCGCGATATGAGATATCGGTCGGGTATATGTGATATAGCCGGGTCATTGGATCAAGTGTTGATTCGATGAATTGGTACATGATATATTAGTCGGTTATATGTTTTATAGCCGGATTATCGGATCAAGTGTTGATTCGATAATTTAATGTATAATTATATATATGTGATATATTACATTACGTTGACTAATATAAGCTCTTTTTATTGATTCATTTTCTCACCGGATAATACATTGATGTATATGCGATATATGTTAATTGTATTATTTTCTTTTGTTACAAAATATATTATATATGTGATATATAATATTGTAACAAGTTAGGGTTACAAATGCAACATGGTTGTTGAGTTTAAACCAAGATTAGGGTTAGCATTTGGGTTAGATTTTTCATGAGCTTTCATGAAGCTTCATGAACATTTGACTTTGTCTCTTTTCTTTGTTGTTTTGTGGAGTCACTAGTTAACCCAACCCAAACCCTTAACGTATGGTTTATTCTCTACAAAGGATAAGCCCTTCATACTTAACCTAAGTTTGCAATTGTAACCACAACAATAATTCGTTATTCATCACAAAAGCTATCTTCTTCTTCTTCCTCTTGAAAAAACTTTCTAGCTTTTTGTGATATGATGAAATAGTGTGAGAAATTGAAAACAAAAGAGAGATAAATTCCTACTTCATCATCCTCATCTATTCTAGCCACTTAGATTAGGGTGTTCACTTCTCTAATACTTGATTAGAGAAGTGAGAGCTTGAGTTAAAGATTCTTCAAGGTAGATCATCTTCGAAAAAGAAGACTTCAAGCAAGCATGGATCATTCGGCTTGTGGAGCCTCTCGAGAGTTCGGAAGTTCATAGATCGCGGTGAAGGCACTACTACTCGAAGCTTATGAAGCGAAGGAGCGGACTACAAAGGTTGTAATCTCTCTCTCTTAGATGTAAAGTTGTTTACATGCAAGTTTAACCTAATTCTCAAGTTAAGATCTTGGTTAGGGTTTGTTTAGCACCCCAAAAATTTTAAAGTAGCATGTTTGATGCTTGCCAAAACCTTCTTAAGGTGCTATACTAACCCTACAGAGGTTACCCACCATATCTGCGGAGTGGCTAATGAAATGTCAAACCTAATTGAATCTTTAGGTCCTATTAAATTTTCAGTAATCGTTTGTGGTTCTGGAATCACTTCCAGTTCTTTCATACTCCCACTACTGTTTTCTGAAAAAGTCCATTTTACTAAAACTGTGGCGAGTTAAGAACAATATCACTATTGATCTTCCAGATGGTAGAAAGTCAACCCTCGTCATAGCCCGGGTTAATCCCAAAACTTCCATTACAGAAACATGCCTTGAGTTATCCAGTGTCTGGATTTAAGCATAAGCCGGACAACTATATATACCTTAACATTGTTAAGATATTAACCGTTCTATATCCAATATAGAAACAGAGGCACTGATTTAATTGGAACCAGATTCAAATCATGCAGCTGTCTCCAGTGCATGTCAACTAAATGGAGAGAGGCCGATCAGCATTACTCAACTTAGGAGTGCATCCAATTATGAGTAACCTGAAAGAGAAACAAGTTTCTCAAAACCATTACTATCTACTGAATACCTAATACAAGTATCTACATCTTCGATCACCTTGAAGAAAACTGATACTTGCAACACGTGGTTCTCTACTTTATTCAAGTACCTATAACTTCTCAAAACTTAGACCTTGTATTTCTTCGAAACACGTGTCTAAAACTAGAGAAGTCATAAGTAAATAGAATATAGTACGAGCACCAACCCCTCTGTCCTAATAGACAATTGACAACATACAATACTCTGTATAAGTCCCCTGAGTTAAATAACTCAAACCATGTGCGTCGTAGGTTAAAAAATGTACTATGGTTATGAAGAATTACACCTATGTTCAATGCTCCTTACCTAACCATCAACTGATATAGGTAAATGTCATGGACATAATTTCAAAAAGTTATATCTCACTTTATGAAATAAACGTACAGATATATCAGTTTGAAATTGGTGTATAACAACGGATATTCAAAACCAAATATTTGCCATCCGGAAAAAACCCAGGCGATTTCCTCAAATATCACCAATTACAACGAATTCCGATATAATGAGGATGATCACCTAATTCCAAATAACTTACTCCCACTCATCATCTGTAAAACCATACAGATGTGAGAAACATACCTGGTAAATACATACCCTGGAGTAAGGACCTAATTGGGAAATCAGTTTTCCTTTAACAACACATAGTGAATCTGAAACATTAAAATGTTTCGTAGGGGTATCCGGGTATTCCTAGTAATGCCTCTTCCATTATCAGATTCATGACAGTAACTGTATATTTCCTTACCATCTCTCCAAGTCACTCTATTTGTCTTTACTCATTACCTTCTGTACACCCTTAGGCTAAATGGTTTTCTTCCTTCCCTACCGTTCCAATAAGCATAATAGGTGTACTCTCCTAACCCTAGAAGTACTCGCAACCTGAGAGAAGGTAAGGGTAAAAGACAACTGAACAAACCTTATTCCTATTTCTCCTGAACCAGAATCCATCCTCGAATCTGGAATAAGTTCCTTCGAGTTCGTATATAACCATACGATGGATTTATCCAATGGAATTGGATGTTCGTAGTGATACGGGGTGTTCTGGAGAAATACAAAGGTGAAATAGGAGTGGCAATGAAATACTTGCTTTGGTCGTGAATTATAGCAGTCGCAATTTACTTTGCCATCTTTCTAATCCCTTTATTTGTCTTTACTTATTACCTTCTGTACACCACACTTAGGCTAATTGGTTTTCTTCATTCCCTACCTTTCGGCACCTGCCTATGGTTTGGAATAAGACTATCCAATAAGCGTAATAGGTGTACTCTCTCCTAATCCTAGGAGCCCTCACAACCTGAGAGAAGGTAAAATGAAAAGACAACTGAATAGTCATATTCAATCTCTCCAGAACCAGAATCCATCCTCGAATCTGGAACAAGTTCCTTCGAGTTCGTATATAACCATACGATGGATTTATCCAATGGAAGTGGATATTCGTAGTGAAACGAAGTGTTCTAGAGAAATGCAAAGGGTAAAAGAAGGAGTAGCAATGATGTATGCAACTCAGACAATCCAAAAGCCAGTGTTTTAAGAAAGTTCGGTTAACTTGGTCACTGAGTCATGGTCTAGGGTCGGGCCATGGTCACTGCCAAAGAGAGAGAGAAAAGAAACACTCTGTGTGCACTCTAACCTAGATCAGAATGGTTAATCGCTTTATCTAATCAGGATGTCTCCCACTGTATCCTCAAATTCTCCTCCAAACCTTAAAGAAGAATTAGTCGGGATCACCCGAGGAGTAAACCAACTCATCAGTGGGAATAGGGATCCGACTATCATCGCATGATAACGTGATGGAATCCACTCATGTTATCACACTCCAGAAGGTATGCGCATGCCCGGGAAGTTTCCTGTATGTTTGAAACTCCCGATGTGATTTTTACCCCATGCTCTTATGACCTTGACGAAGGCCAACATAACATAAGTCACATGTCAAGTTCTGGCTGTCATTGTCCAGGTTAATTTGAACCCACCCGTACATACCCTTGACGAAGGCCAAAATAGTAGTATGACTGTCCCAAACCAACGCATCTATCTATGCAACAGAAAAGTAAGAAATAGCTACCATACACTATGCCATGACGAAGGCCAACAAACATAGCATGAATACTAAGTGCTACCCGTCCAAAATGACGGAGGGCTACTGTAAGTGCACGGCGGCGCCCCGGCCGTCAATCCGACGCCGGAATGCGGAAGCGGTGATCAACTTTAACTTTTGCGGACTTAGCAAAACGGCACCACCGCGCACTAAACTCCGGATCGTAACCATTAACAAGTCTAAGCTACTAACAAGAAAGGGAAGAGATGTACCGAATGATCCGAGTCCTCCGGTCTCCATCTCCACTCCGATCTCCTCGCGGGATCTCCGTCCGTCTCTTCCTCGTCGGAAAGGGCACCACATCGCCTGTAGCTTTTACGGGCTCCCACCTCAATACCGAGGCAACTCGGGCGCGAAGCTGGAGAATCGACGCGTCCAAGATTTGCTGTAGGAAGTGTAGTGTAGAATCATAGTCTCTTTTGGGGTGGTTGCCATTTGAAGATGATGGAGGAAACAAGATAAGAAAAATGGTGCTTGCATTTTTCTTAACATGAAATGAGATCAAGAAATGAAACTCTCAAGAATGAAAACTCTCATCTTTTTCTTTTCTCTCAACCATGGAAAAAACTTCTTTCATCAAGTGAGAATAATGGTGGAGGAAAATCAATATGAAGCAAGAAGGGAGGTGAGTGTAGGAGTGAAGAAAAGGTGACCACATCCAAAGACAAGAAAACATCAAGCATGCTTCATTTAAATCCAACCATACCCTTTTCAAATCTCATTAAAGCAAGTGATGGAGCAAAAGATATGAAGCTATCATAATCAATCTTTTATGCAAGAAACCCCTCCACAAAAAATTATTTGCACAATTGCAAATAACCCCCTCCATCGGAAAAGTCCGGCCGGGAAAGAACAAAGGAAAACCGGCCGGAACGGAATGCAAACTGGCAACTCCAGAAAACTGGTCCCGTAATAAATTACAGGAAAACCCCGATACTGTGCATACACACCCGCATCTGTATTCCGTCCGGATACAAATGCAAAGAGACAAAATCTACACTGTACTAAACTAGGACCGGCTTAAACCAAAGCCGGCTAGTAATATCCGTTCGATCCCGATCCGTGCAATACCGCACGTATCCGATCGAACCTTGCCATATACCTATACGGCTACTAGTACAAACCGTCCGATCCTGATCCGTGCAATACCGCACGTATCTGATCGGACCCTGCCATATCTCCATACGGCCTCTACAGCGTTTCGCCCGAAAGCTTGAGTAACTGAAAGTGTGGTAGACTCTAAAGACTCGTCAATACTATGGCTGTGGATTTAACCACTAGCCCGTCAGAGGCATAAGCCAATACGCAACGGGCCACCAGCTATTGACTAAAAGGGACGTCGATGAGCGAACTCATCCTGACACCCTACTGAGCCTGTCAGTGACAATATCCGTACAGTCCGGTCCGTTCGTCTATGAGCATCGCATGTCGGGCCTAGGGGGTGGGTAAAAGTCAGACCCCCAAAAGCGGTACAAGTCGTGTCGGAGTGTAGCCCAGAACACCCTGAGATTCTACTGGAATACCTACCAGTAAATCTCCTGCCTTGGCCAAGAACTTCGTGTAATGGCTCTCCTAGACACAGCGCGACCTCACCCCTAATACCGGGAGAGACGAAACCCCCGAAGATCTGCTCACTGCCTCCATGTGGCTCGGGACTGTACCCAACTAAAACCTGTTTGCACGACTCCTTTGAGCCGTGGTAGGGTAGTAATCAAAGTACAGTGGGAACTCACACGAGACAAATGACGATCCCCAGGTCGATGAACTAACCTGTACACATGTCACCTGGGAACTGCTATCTAACATCAAGTATAAGACCAACTAGCATGTTCCCGGCGAGTCCTGTCCGGTGTACTCATAACCCAATGAGCACCTGTATACATCTTAGGTGATCCAACTGACACCAATGGCTTGTGAGACCGGCCACCGCCCCTCGTCGGGGTCTCGACTGTATACACTAGTCTACTCTGGAGAATCGATGCCTTGTCTCGAAACTCCCACGACTAGGGACCTTTTAAGGATATGCTTGTAGACCCCAGCTCTCACGTATATGATCGCCCTCATACTGCTGGTCGTCAAGCAAGAATCCTAGGGGCTCTATCAACGTGCAATAGCGACCTGTCAGGTCACCTGAAGCAGTACACGATGATAAAGGTAAACCAGATAGCAAACTATCATCTCGAGTAAGACTGTCGTACCGGGATAGGTCCTCCCTCAATCATTGCAATCACGTGCCTGTGATCCAATAATTGACTCTGAGGGCACTATCTCTAACAATCTCCCACTTGCACTCAAGGCTAATTATTGCGATGTCGCATACTCACAGCCCGTGTGATACCGAACACACAACTCCTCTACTAGTCAGTCTCACAAAGCTCGTTTGCGAGACTATTGCGTTCGAGGAATAGCCTCAGCGAGTGGATCCGCTCTGATGTTTCTTTCTATGTCTCTCTATATCTCAAGTTCGCGGAGAAAAGCCATCTCCCGAAATGAGCAATACCTGTCTTAGAGTGTCTGGATGTCTGATGGGACCGAGCTCATAAATGAACTTCAAATCCAAACTTCTTAGACTGTATCGTCAACTGAACTTAATCAGTATCCTGCGCCATGCCACCCTCAGTATTGCCTTGGATCACCTGTCCAAAATACTGCCCCTCGTCAGAGGGAAAACTATAACGCTGACAACCTCCTTGTCGTCCATGTCACCTTGGAAGCCTGGAATGATAACTGTCTCCCGAATAGGGCTGTCGTTATCATATCCCTAGAACATCCACTTATGTTCTATAACTGCTTCCGACTGTTTCTCCAGGATTGGATCAATATCAACTTATTGCATCTAGTGCAAGAACAACATCTGGTGTGGTACTTGACATCTCATGATTGACTCAATTGCCTAAGCAAGTGATCTGCCAATCATGCACATCCCTCTCTACTTTAGTCTATAAGACACCTTTAGAGAGGGTGACTCCATCACCTGCAGGTACACTACCGTGCCAGGAGTCTTCCATTCTAAATACTCTTAGAACGCTGTCAAAGTACCCTGATTGGGAAACCACCCAAATCTAGATCTAAAACCATAGATCTAGTAACCAGTATGTCTGATATAATGTCCAAGTCCTTTGTGGAGAAACCACCGTGTGACGACCAAAGTATAACCGATCGTAGTATAGGAATATCACTTCCTACTACCTTCTCAACAGATCCATCCCCTATTCTGATGACGTCAAACCTATGACTGTCACATCAGAAATAGATGATCTATCTCCGCTATATCTGCTTTAGTCTATAAATAGACATCAGCCTGATGTCCACCAATGCTTCCGTTGCTCCCACTGACTACGACAACCCTCTGGCAGAGTCATATAGATGTGCACTTCTAAAGCTAGTTTAGAACGACGCTATACTCATCCTCCCACCGGGTCTCGCAGCCTGGAACAACAACAATGGCAAGTGTAGGTAAACAAGAACTTCCCTGTCACCGTCCTTGAGGCTACCGGAGTACCTCTCGGGTGCCTGAAGTTACCCACCTTATCTGCGGAGTGGCCAATGGAATGTCAAACCAGATTGAATCTTTAGGTTCCTTATCAAATCTTCAGTAATCGTTTGCGGTTCTGGAATCACTTCCAGTTCTACCATACTCCCACTACTGTTTTTGAAAAAATCCATTTTTATTAAAACTGTGGCGAGTCCAGAACAATATTTCTATTGATCTTTCTTATGGTAGAAAGTCAACCCTCGTCATAGCCTGGGTCAACCCACAAACAGCCATTACAGAAACGTGCCTTGAGCTGTCCAGTGTCTGGTTTTAATCATAAGCCGGACAACTCCTCGTACCTTAACAACGTTAAGATATGAACTGTTCTATATCCAATATAGAACCAGAGGCACTGAATTAATTGAACCAGATTCAAATCATGCAGCTGTCTCCAGTGCATGTCAACCAAATGGAGAGAGGCCGATCAGCGTTACTCAACTTAGGAATGCTTCCAATTATGAGTAACCTGAAAGAGAAGCAATTACTCTTTATCATTACTATCAACTGAATACCATACACAAGTATCTACATCTTCGATCACCTTGAAGAATCCCCGATACTTGCTACACCTGGTTCTCTATTCTATTCAAATACCTATAACTCCTCAAAACTTAGACCCTGTGTTTCTACGAAACACATGTCTAAGAACTAGAGAAGTTAAAAGTAAACAGAATATAGTATGAGGACCAACCCCTCTGTCCTAATGGACACTGGACAACATACAATACTCTGTATAAGTCCGCCGAGTCTAACAACTCTTTCACTGTGTATCGTAGGTTGAAAACTGTACTTATGGTTAAGAAGAATTACACTGCTGTTTAATGCTCCTTACCTAACCATCCACTGATATAGGTAAATGTCATCGACATAATATCAAAAGGTATATCTCACTCTATGAAAATAGACGTACAGATATGTCAATTTGAAATTGGTGCATAACAGCGGATATTCAAAACCAAATATTTGCCGACCGGCAAACAGCCCAGATGATCTCCTCAAATATCACCGATTACAACGAATCCCGATATAATGAGGATGATCACCTAATTCCCAATAACTTACTCCCACTCATCATCTGTAAAACCATACAGATGTGAGAATCATACCTGGTAAATACATACCATGGAGTAAGTATCTAATCGGGAAATCAGTTTTCTTTTAACAGTACACGGTGAACAGAAACATTAAATGTTTCGATGGGGTATCCTGATATTCCTAGTAATGCCTCTACCATTATCCAAATTCACAACTATAACCGTATAATTCTTTGCCACCTCTCCAAATCCCTTTATATGTCTTTAGTCGTTACCTTCTGCACACCCTTTAGGCCAAATGGTTTTCTTCCTTCCCTACCGTTCGGCACCAGCCTATGGTTTGGAAGAAAACTATCCAATAAGCATAATGGGTGTACTGTCCTAGTCCTAGGAGCACTCGCAATGCGAGAGAAGGTGAAGATAAAAGACAACCGAATAAACCTTATTCCTATTTCTCCTGAACCAGAATCCATCCCCGAACTGGAACAAGTTCCTTTCGAGTTCGTATATAACCATACGATGGAGTATCCAATAAACTGTGGATCTTCGTAGTGATACGGAGTGTCCTGGAGAAATACAAAGGTGATTTAGGATTGGCGAAGAAATACTTGGTTTTGGTCGTGAATAACAGTCGCAATTTACTTTGCCCTCTTACTAATCCCTTGCTTTGTCTTAATCTTAATACCTTCTGCACACCGTTTAGGCTAATTGGTTTTCTTCATTCCCTACCGGTCGGCACCAGCCTAAGGTTTGGAAGAAGACTATCCAATCTGCATAATAGGTGTACTATCCCCTAAACCAAGGAGTACTCACAACCAGAGAGAAGGTAAAAGGAAAAGACAACTGAATAATCCTATCCGCTTTCTCCAGAACCGGAAACCATCCTCGAATTCCTTCGAGTTCGTATCTAACCATACGATGGTTTTGTCCAATGGAAGTGGACGTTCGTAGTAATACGGGGTGTCCCGGAGAAAAGGGTAAAAGTAGGAGTGGCAATGAGGTCTGCAACTCTGACAATCCAAAAGCCTGTGTTAAGAAGGTTCGGTCAACTTGGTCACTGAGTCAAAGTCTAGGGTCGGGTCAATGGTCGCTGCCAAAGAGAGAGAGAAAAGAAACACTCAGCGTGCACTCTAACCAAGATCAGAATGGTTACCAATTTATCTAATCTGGAAACCTCCCACTGTACCTCAAATTCTCCTCCAAACCTGAAAGAAGAATTAGTCGGGGTCACCCGAGGAGTAAACCAACTCATCAGTGGGAATCGGGATCCAACTCTCATCGCATGATAACGTGACGGAATCCGCTCACGGTATCACGCTCCAGAAGGTATGCGCATATCTGGCAAGTTTCAGTTCTTTTGAAAATCCCGATGTGATTTCTGCCCCATGCTCTTATGACCTTGACGAAGGTCAACAAATCATAAGTCACATGTCAAGTTCCACCCGTCATTGTCCAGGTTAATTTGAACCCACCCGTACAAGCCCTTGACGAAGGTCAACAAGGCTATACGACTGTCCCAAACCAACACATCTATCTATGCAGCAGAAAGGCAACAAGCAGCTACCATACACTATGCCTTGACGAAGGTCAACAAACATAGCATGAATACTACGTGCTACCCGTCTGAAACGACGGAGGGCTACGAATGGTTTCTGGAGAAAACCTTTAATGTAATGAACTTGATATCGTTGAAGGAACGGATAGCTTTTTAGAAAATATAGTGACGAAAACCTTTACTAAAGAGGTCACTCCCGGTGAAGGGATCTCGGCTCTTTCCCCGTAGAATGGGGTGCTGGATATTCATGACCGAATATCACTGTGCAAAGCAAAAGTAATCGGCTATAGTGAAGTTAATGCCCTGACGCAAACTTCTGTCCAAGGGGTCACTCCCGGTGAAGGGATCTCGGCCCTTGCCTCGTCGACTGAGGAGCAGGATATTCCAAATGAATACCACGATGCAAAACAAAAGTGAACGTCCTTGCAATAACAGCTTTTTGAAAAGTGTTCCAACAACATCAGAATAGGTTTGTTTAACTTGCATTGATCCGAATCAATGCAGTCCCATCATTGATCACACCACAAAGAACGAAAATATACTGATGTACGTATATGCCATTTGCATTCGCCACTGGGTCCCGTCATCACCCGTTAGGTTAGCTAACTAACGGCAGAGCGGGGACTGGACTAGTGCGGATGAAAAACATATACAACATCTACTAATATATATACCAATATATAGTATTTCGCTCAAGGCGTGAATAAAATGCAACATCACAGAAATGTACAGCATCACAGAATAATACAGATATCTGGGATCCCCGGGTTTCACAGAGCCACTACTGAAACCCGACGTTCCCCTGGTCGTGTGGATAGCCTGTGCAATGAAATCCTATACCCCCTACGAGTGCGGCGAATAGCCAGCCAATCCTTGAGTAAAGCCCCCTCCGTCCCAATGCCATGAGATGCGGGCTTGTTGCCCTCCAGAACCCGGCTATCCGTGCACCCCTCCGCGGGATAATCCTAGTACAGAAAATAAAATATACATACACCGGGTACATCGACCGCAACCAGGTCGTGCCCCAAAAGAATAATACAAACAGGCAGTGACGGCAGTCCACATGTCGGACGCTCGCCACGCAAAATCAAATGTACATAATACAACAGCACTGTACTAGCATTGCATCCAGGCTATCCCCACGACCGATCCGCAACATCACAGCAAATACACATAGAACATCAACGTGAAAGTCACGTTCGCAAATCCGTCTAACCGGGCTATAGCAGTTAGACTGGATTTACCGATCGAGTGACATTCACGGTCGCAGATATAATGTAAATACTGTGAAAAATGTGTTTAAAATTTTCCGATTGATCAAACAATTAACAAGTGGGCCCCAAAGAAAACTGTAGCACTCACAGAAAAAATTGGCCCAACTTTAACCTTCCAGAAAGCACATTTTCAACTCAGGAACATTCTGCAAAGTTTTGGGGGCATGAACAGTAAACATTGCGGCGGAAGCGCGGCCCAAGTAGGGTTTTGGCCGCTCTTCCGCGGTGGAATGGTGAGTTCATGGCACAAAATTTTTACAGTATGCTTCTAATTCCCTGCACATCACTCTGAGACAACCTGAAAAATTTTTGGACTCAAAAAAAATTCGACAGAAACTGATGTGCTTGAAATACGCGTTTTCGGGATTTTGTTCGATCGGAAACGTAAAACACATTAAACAAAGCTAGATGAAGTTAATGGCGAGGCTCTGATACCACTGTAAGTGCACGGCGGCGCCCCGGCCGTCAATCCGACGCCGGAATGCGGAAGCGGTGATCAACTTTAACTTTTGCGGACTTAGCAAAACGGCACCACCGCGCACTAAACTCCGGATCGTAACCATTAACAAGTCTAAGCTACTAACAAGAAAGGGAAGAGATGTACCGACTGATCCGAGTCCTCCGGTCTTCATCTCCACTCCGATCTCCTCGCGGGATCTCCGTCCGTCTCCTCCTCGTCGGAAAGGGCACCACATCGCCTGTAGCTTTTACGGGTTCCCACCTCAATACCGAGGCAACTCGGGCGCGAAGCTGGCGAATCGACGCGTCCAAGATTTGCTGTAGGAAGTGTAGTGTAGAATCATAGTATCTTTTGGGGTGGTTGCCATTTGAAGATGATGGAGGAAACAAGATAAGAAAAATGGTGCTTGCATTTTTCTTAACATGAAATGAGATCAAGAAATGAAACTCTCAAGAATGAAAACTCTCATCTTTTTCTTTTCTCTCAACCATGGAAAAAACTTCTTTCATCAAGTGAGAATAATGGTGGAGGAAAATCAATATGAAGCAAGAAGGGAGGTGAGTGTAGGAGTGAAGAAAAGGTGACCACATCCAAAGACAAGAAAACATCAAGCATGCTTCATTTAAATCCAACCATACCCTTTTCAAATCTCATTAAAGCAAGTGATGGAGCAAAAGATATGAAGCTATCATAATCAATCTTTTATGCAAGAAACCCCTCCACAAAAAATTATTTGCACAATTGCAAATAACCCCCTCCATCGGAAAAGTCCGGCCGGGAAAGAACAAAGGAAAACCGGCCGGAACGGAATGCAAACTGGCAAATCCAGAAAACTGGTCCCGTAATAAATTACAGGAAAACCCCGATACTGTGCATACACACCCGCATCTGTATTCCGTCCGGATACAAATGCAAAGAGACAAAATCTACACTGTACTAAACTAGGACCGGCTTAAACCAAAGCCGGCTAGTAATATCCGTTCGATCCCGATCCGTGCAATACCGCACGTATCCGATCGAACCTTGCCATATACCTATACGGCTACTAGTACAAACCGTCCGATCCTGATCCGTGCAATACCGCACGTATCTGATCGGACCCTGCCATATCTCCATACGGCCTCTACAGCGTTTCGCCCGAAAGCTTGAGTAACTGAAAGTGTGGTAGACTCTAAAGACTCGTCAATACTATGGCTGTGGATTTAACCACTAGCCCGTCAGAGGTATAAGCCAATACGCAACGGGCCACCAGCTATTGACTAAAAGGGACGTCGATGAGCGAACTCATCCTGACACCCTACTGAGCCTGTCAGTGACAATATCCGTACAGTCCGGTCCGTTCGTCTATGAGCATCGCATGTCGGGCCTAGGGGGTGGGTAAAAGTCAGACCCCCAAAAGCGGTACAAGTCGTGTCGGAGTGTAGCCCAGAACACCCTGAGATACTACTGGAATACCTACCAGTAAATCTCCTGCCTTGGCCAAGGACTTCGTGTAATGGCTCTCCTAGACACAGCGCGACCTCACCTCCAATACCGGGAGAGACGAAACCCCCGAAGATCCGCTCACTGCCTCCATGTGGCTCGGGACTGTACCCAACTAAAACCTGTTTGCATGATTCCTTTGAGCCGTGGTAGGGTAGTAATCAAAGTACAGTGGGAACTCACACGAGACAAATGACGATCCCCAGGTCGATGAACTAACCTGTACACATGTCACCTGGGAACTGCTATCTGACATCAGGTATAAGACCAACTAGCATGTTCCCGGCGAGTCCTGTCCGGTGTACTCATAACCCAAACTGCACTACCATTGCATGCAAGCTATCCACCACGACAATCTGCAACATCACAGCACAACACAGAACATCAACGTGAATGTCACGTTCGCAAACCAGTCGAAAAGAGCTATAGCAATTAGACAAGATTTACCGCTCGAATGACATTCACGGTCGTAGATAGTAATGTAAGTACCGTGAACTAACATATTTAAAATTTCGATCGACAAAATTTTCCAAAGTGGGCCCCAAGTGCAAATCCAGCACCCAAATAAATCTGGGCCAAAACAAAATATTCCAGAAACCACAATTCCACATGAAAGACATCCAGAAGAAAAATGAAGCTCTGAGCCTACATTTCCACCGCGGATCCGCGGCAAACATGCTAGTTCTGCCGCGGTTCCGCGGCGTAATGATGGGATCGTGCTTTCAAATTTCTTCAGGGGTCTTAGAAAAGCCTGCACGATTTTCTGACATACTGAAAATAATTTTTCGACCACGAAAAAATTTCGACAGAAACTTCATGAGTGGAAATGCGGTTTTGGAAATTTCGTTCGATGGATGTTTTAAACATGTTAGAACTAGCTAATATGAGTTAATGGCGTGGCTCTGATACCATGTAAGTCTACGGTAGCGCCCCGGCCGTCAATCCGGGGCCAAACGCGGAAACAAAAAGTTTTTCTAAACCGGCGCATACGCAGACTTTCACCCGGATCGTGCCATTAACCTAAACTAGCTAACTAGAAAGAAGTTTAGAATGGCTATACCGATCGATCCGTGTCCTTCGGTCTTTAGCCAGCATCCTAAGCTCCTCGCGACATCTCCGATCTCGCTCGATCTCCAATCTCCTCATCGAAGTGGCACCACATCTAGAAGTCTTTTTACGGGCACCCGCTTCAAACCGAAGCAACTCGGACATGAAGTTTGCTAGCCGACATGTCCAAGGTGAAGTAGAGAATGTGTGTGATAACTTTGTCTCATACACTCAATGATTCTCAACACATGAGATGGAATGAGTGGAGGTTAAAGAAGAAGGCATTGGAGAGGAACTTGTGAGCTCAAGAGAAGAAAGAAGAAGAAGAGCTTTTGTTTGCTTATTGTGTGGAATTGATAATGTGAGAGCTTATTATCCAAATGAAGAGCCAACCCCAAGACTTAGTGGCTGCCCTCTCTCTCTCCTCACATCAATTCAACACAATAATCAGTCAACAAAATTGACATGGCACCAAAAATAAGACCATGAGTCGCTAAACATGCACATTCCTCATTTAATGCCCTTAATCATGACTTGAGCTCATAATTTCCACCAATAAACATTAATCCAAATGTTTATAACAATAAATAGAATGGCATCTTCTAAAGTAAACTCGTGACGGATCACAAGGATACCCCTCATCTGTATATACATACCTGCATCCGCATTCCGACTGAATACGAATGCAACGAGACTAAAGTAATCCAACAAATCTAATACTAGGATCCGGCTTAAAGCAAAGCCCACTAGTATGATCCGTCCGATCATGATCCGTGCACAAGTGCACGTATATGATCGAACCCTGCCATAAAACCATACGGCCTCTACAACGTTTCGCCCGAACTTGGGAAAACTTTTTGTGGGGGACTCTAAAGACTCGTCAATACACTGGCAGTGGGTTTAACCACAAGCACGTCAGTGGTACTAGCTGTATGTAATGGCTACCAAGGTATTGATCAAAGGGAGGCCAACGAGCGAACTCATCATGAAACCCTACTAAGACTGTCAGTGACAATATTCGTACAGTCCGGTCCGTTCGTCTATGAGTATTGCATATCGGGCCTAGGGGGCTAGTAAATGTCAGACCCCCAATGCCGGTATAAGTCGTGTCGGAGTGTAGCCCAGAACACCCTGAGATACTACTGGAATACCTACCAGTAAATCTCACTTACCTTGGCCAAGGACTTCGTGTAATGGCTCTCCTAAACACAGCGCGATCTCACCCCCAATACCGGGAGAGACGAATCCCCTGCCAATCCGCTCACTGCCTCCATGTGGCTCAGGACTGTACCTAACTAAAACCTGTTTGCATGAATCCTTTGAGCCGTGGTAGGGTAGTAATCAAAGCACAGTGGGAACTCACACGAGACAAATGACGATCTCAGGTCGATTGACTAACATGTACACATGTCACCAGGGAACTGCTATCTGACGACAGGTATAATACCAACTAGCATGATCCCGGCGAGTCCTGTCCGGTGTACTCATAACCCAATAAGCACCTGTATACTTCTTAGGTGAACCAACTGACACCAATGGCTTGTGAGACCGGCCATCACCCCTCATCGGGGTCTCGATCGTATACACTAGTCTACTCATGGAGTATCGACGCCCAGTCTCGAAACTCCCACGACTAGGGACACTTTAAGGATGTGCTTATAGACTACCCAACTCTCACGTATATGATCGCCATCATACTGCTGGTAGTCAAGCCAGAATCCTAAGGGCTCTATCAACGTGTAATAGTGATCTGTAATGTCATCTAAAACATATACACGATGATAAAGGCAAACCAGATAGCATACTATCATCTCGAGTAAGACTGTCCTACCGGTATTGGTCCTCCCTCAATCATTGCAATCACGTGCCTGCGATCTAATAATTGACTTTGAGGGTACTATATCCAACAGCTATATCACATATAACCGACCGATATCACATATCACGAGATTAGAATACGGTATCCTATAAACGTATTGATATCGGTCCTGCACATATCACATATGTTCCCTACTTCATTTCGCTTGAGCTAGGAAACCTCTGTGTAGGACTCTAAAGATTCGTCAGTACGCCAGCAGTTGGTAATGATCATATCAGTCACCCACAAGCCGTCAGCGGTACTAGCTGCACATAACGGCTATCCGGGTATTGAGCGATCAGAAGATCAGTAAGCAAGCCTTCTCATACTCCCGTGAATCCAATAAGTAACACTACCATACAGTCCGGTCTCTTCGTCTGATATATCGCATATCTAGTCTGGGGGTGGTATACGTCAGACCCCAATAACTTGATAAGTCATGCCGATGTGAGGCTCATAACGGTTCGAGAAACTACTGGTAACACTTACCAGTAAATCTCAGCAACCCTGGCCAAGGATTTCCTGTTATGGCCAATCGAGCACAGCGCAACATCAACCCCCAATACCGGGAGAGACGAAACCCCTCATATCGCTCATTACCTCTATGTGACTCGGGACTGTACCCAAAAACCACCTGTTTGCATAACTCAGTAGAGCCGTGGTAGGGTGGAAATCAAAGCAAAGTGGGAGACACACAAGACACTATGACGATCTCGGGTCTACAGACTAACCTGTACCAGTGTCACCAGAGAACTACTATCTGACGATATGTATAATACCATCTAGGAGTTCTCGGCGAGTCCTATTCAGTGTACCCAGTCTCCACTGAGCACCCATATACCATCTTTGATGTCAAACACCAATGGATATGGGATCATCCATCGTCCATCAAATGGGTCAAGAAGCGTATACGCTAGTCTACTCTGGAATATCGATGCCCTGTCTCGATACACCCTCGACTAGGAACAATTAAAGGATGAACTTGTAGACTACCCTGGCCCCACTAGTATGATCTACATCATAATCCTTGTAGTCAAGTATACATCCTAAGGGCTTTACCAACATGTGAGAGCAAGACAGTATCACAATACTAGTTAACATGATAAGATAAAGAGTAACCAGATAGCATACTATCATGTTGAGCAAGAAATTCCTCCCTATATACGTCCAAGCATCCATTGTAATATATAATCATGTACAATAATGGCCTCTAGAGCATACATACAACAAACGTAAACTACAAATTATCAGATAGTACGAGTGAAGTATCAGTTCTCTAATGTGTACGTAGCATGGCAATTACCGATGATGATGTGTGTGAGCCGGCCAGTAAGTGTACGTGCAACATATGCATCATCGGTAATGGTGCATGTGTCCTAACAGACGAGATCATAACAGGTAATGAAAGTACATGTATATATATGCAATGCAATAGAATTAACATAAACATAGTGAAAAGTAAATAGTAAACGCGGCATTATAAAATATACATATCTATATACGAGCCATACGGCTACCGTATTTAAAATAGTACGAATCGTTGTTTTTGGAAAAGTAGGGGCTACGGTGTTTTTTAGAAAAGAATTACCTTTTGAAAATCCGTAGCATCCCTCGGTTTGCCCTTTTAAAATGCATACGATTCGTTAGTTTTGAAAATATGTATGACTCGAACTCTATTCTAACACCTACCTAAGTAACTAAAATGACTAAACTAAGATAAATCGTTACCAACTGCTAGCGTATTGACGAGTCTTAAGAGTCCTACATAGGGGTTTCCAAGCTCAAGCTAAACGAAGTGGGGCACGTATGGAGATATGTGCGGATGCTTGATTAAATGCGAGTATATGATACCGTATTTTGATCTAGCAGGTTTTATTAGTCGGATTATATGTGATATGAACAGATTATTAATTATTAAATCAAGTGTTGATTTAATAATATGACTAATTACTCATTTATAATTCCTTTCTTTATGTGTGTGCATGTGTGTGTGTGTGTTTATATATTTGTATTTATATATATATATATATATATATGTATGTATGTATGTATGTATGTATGTATGTATGTATCATGGTGGATGATACATGGGACATGGCTATGCAAGAATCAAATGGAAATATATATTAGATATTTAAATGTTTTTAAGAAAATGGAAATTGTAAAATGGTGAGTCATGGTTTCTACACTCTTCTAAAAATATCTCAAACCATGGCTCATTATTTTAATCTCCACTCATATTTTAAATATCTAAGATATTTTCCAAGGGTTCATTATCTTTCTTAAGCTAAGCTATTTGTTCATCTTCATCCTCTAAGCTCTCTAGCTTTTCCTAAAAAGAAAAAGAAAGGTTTTTTAGTGAGAAAAATCTCACTTCATCAATCTATATTAGTTTCGCAAACTTGTATAGGTTGTTAGCTTCACTTCTACATAGTTTAGTGAAGTAAGAGTTTGAGTTACCCACCAAATCTGCGGAGTTGCTAATGGAATGTCGAATCCAATTGAATCTTTAGGTCTACTAAATTTTCAGTAATCGTTTGTGGTTCTGGAATCACTTCCAGTTCTACCGTACTCCCACTAATGTTTTCTTAAAAAAATCCATTTTACTAAAACTGGTGGCGAGTCAAGAACAATATAACTATTGATCTCCCAGATGGTAGAATGTTAACCCTCGTCAAAGCCCGGGATAACCCACAAACTGCCATTACTGAAACGTGCCTTAAGTTTATCCGGATTCTGGTTTTAAGCATAAGCCGGACAACTCCATATACCTTAACATAATTAAGATATGATCCATTCTATATCCTCTATAAAAACAAAGGCACTAATTTAATTGGAACCAGATTCAAAATCATACAGCTGTCTCCAGTGCATATCAACCAAATGGAAGGAGGTCATTCAGCATTACTCATCTAGGAGTGCATCCACATATGAGTAACCTGAAAGAAAAGAAAGTTCTCAAAACCATTACTATCAACGAAATACCTAGCACAAGTATATACATCTTCGATCACCTTGAAGAATCCTGATACTTTGAAACATATGGTTCTCTACTTTATTCTTATACCTTTAACTTCTCAAAACTTGGACCTTGCATTTCTATGAAATATTTGTCTAAAACAAGAGAAGTCAAAAAGTAAACAGAATATAGTACGAGTACCAACCCCTTTGTTCTAATGGACACTGGACAACATACAACACTTTGTATAAGTCCCCTAAGTTAAATAACTCATACCCTGTGTGTCGTAGGTTGAAAATTGTATTATGGTTAAGAAGAATTACACCGTTGTTGAATGCTCCTTACTTAATCTTCAACTGATATAGGTAAATGTCACAGACATAATTTCAAAAAGTTATATCTCACTTTATAAAATAAACATACAAATATATCAGTTTGAAATTGGTGCATAACATCGGATATTCAAAACCAAATATTTGTCGTCAGGCAAAACCCAGGTGATTTCCTCAAATATCACCAATTACAAAGAATTCTGATATAATGAGGATATAATCACCTAATTCCCAATATTCTACTCACACTCATCATCTGTAACACCATACAGATATGAGAATCGAAACTGGTAAATACATACTCTGGAGTCAGAATCTAAATGGGAAATCAATTTTCAATTAACACTGCACAGTGAAACTGAAACATGAAAATGTTTCGAAGGGGTATCCGGGTATTCCTAGTAATGCCACTTCCACTATCCAGATTCATGACTGTAACCGTATATTTCCTTGTCATCTCTCCAATCCCTTCATATGTCTTTACTTATTACCTTTTGTACACCACACTTAGGCTAATTAGTTTTCTTCCTTCCATACCTTTCGGCACCAGCCTAAGATTTGGAATAAGACTATCCAATAAGCGTAATAGGTGTACTCTCATAATCCTAGGAGTCCTCGCAACCTGAGAGAAGGTAATGATAAAAGACAGCGCGAATAATCCTATTCGATTTCTCCTGAACCAGAAACCATCCTCGAACTAGATCAAGTTCCTTCAAGTTCGTATGTAACTATACGATGGCGTATCCAATAAATGTGGATCTTCGTTGTGATACGGAGTGTTCAGGAGAAATGCAAAGGTGAAGTAGGAGTGACGATGATATACGCAGCTTGTTCATGAATGATAGCAGTCGCAATTTCCTTTTGCCCTATTTCTAATCCCTTTATATGTCTTTACTTATTAGCTTCTGTACACCACACTTAGGCTAATTGGTTTTCTTCCTTCCCTACCTTTCAGCACTTGCCTATGGTTTGGAAGAAGACTATCCAATAAGCGCAATAGGTGTACTCTCCTAAATACTAGGAGCCATCACAGCCTAAGAGAAGGTAAATGGAAAAAACAACTGAATAGTCATATTCTATTTCCCCAGAACCGGAAATCATCCTCGACCTGAAACAAGTTTCTTCGAGTTCGTATCTAATTATACGATGGCATATCCAATAAATATGGACATTCATAGTGATACGGACTGTTCCGGAGAAATGCAAAGGGTAAAAGTAGGAGAGGCAATGATATATGCGACTCTGACAATCCAAAAGCCAAAGTGTTTTAAGAAAGTTCGGTTAACTTGATTCATGAGTTTTAGTTTAGAGTCGGGCCATGGTCGCTGCCAAAGAGAAAGAGAAAAGAAACACTCAGCGTGCACTCTAACTTGGATAAGATTGGTTATTAATTTATCTAATTAGGATGTCTCCCCCTGTTTCCTCGAATTCTCCTTCAAACCCAAAAGGAAGAATTAGTCGGGATCACCTAAAATCACCCGAGGAGTAACACCTACTCATCAGTGGAAATCAGGATCCAACTATCATCGCATGATAACTTGATGGAATCCACTTAAGTCACCATGCTCCAGAAGGTATGTGTATGCCTGGCAAGTTTCCTGTATGTTTGAAACTTCCGATGTGATTTTTACCCCAAGGACCCAAGTGACCTCGACGAATAATCAACAAATCAAAAGGTCCTAGTCAAGTTCAACTCGTCACTATCTTAATTGCGATGGTGAAGCCTGGAAATTCCTAGAAAATTTCGCTGAAAACACTTTACAATGGGAAAGCGTTAGAACACCATCATCTAGGGAAGGTATTCATCAGCTTGAAGTTTCCATCGCAATGAAAGCCGAAATGGCTGCGATACAAAAGAAACTCGAAGCTATGGAAAACAAATTTTTATTAGCCTCCCTAAACCAGATGTCGCTCCCTAAAACCATGTGTGGACGTTGTTTCGATCCATCACATCTGATGAAAGAATGTCCTTTGAATTTTCCGTTTCAATGTCAAGAGCACTCTAATGCTGCATTTCAGTAACGACCTAGAAACGATCCTTCTTCTTCTACATATAATCAGGGTTGGAGGAATCACCCTAACTTTGCTTGGAACCAACACCAAACTCAAAACGCGGTTCCAACCCAAAATAACTTTCAAAGGGTTCTTCCACAGCCACAGCCACCACTACTGAGTCAGCACCCCTACCAAACACAAACTTTTCAAAATCTGACCAACAATTCTGCACCTGGGAATAATTCTTTCCAAACGGCTGGTAAAAAATACTCCTCTGCACTCGAACGCACTTTGGATTTGTTTATGAAACATTCCATGCAAACGTCCGATGATATTAAGTCTTCTATCCAAACTTTAACGAAGGACTCCTCCTATCACGGTGAGAGTATTAAAGCGACAGAAGCACAAATTGCACAATTAAATGCTGCGATGAGTGCTAGAGAGAATGGGAAACTTCCAGCTCAACCCATACCGAATCTTGGCTACTCACATCAGGTGAGTGCGATTACCACGTTGAGATCTGGAAGAGTGCTAGACAATCATGTAGGCGAAAAGATTGAGATTGATGATTCAGACAATGATACCCCGGCTTCTACTTCTTGCCCTCTTTCGTCTAGTTTACCTTCTTCTTCTTCCGAGCCTATTCTCCGTTTTCCCCAAGACTCGAATCCTCAGCCCACTCCTTCTAATCCACAGAAGATGATCCCCACTCCTATTCTGGGATCTTTTCTACCCAAACGACCTTCTCCAATGTTGGACCCTACCCTTACTACTCAAGCTCCTTATCCTAATAGGTTAAGGGGAAACAAACCAAGTCCGCAAATGGAGAAGATTATTGAAATCCTTAAACAGGTTAATATCAATATCCCTCTCCTAGATATTATACAACAAGTACCAGCTTATGCGAAAATTCTTAAGGACTTGTGCACTAGGAAAAGGAAGACTTAAGTGCCCAAAAAGGTATTCATGACAAATAATGTTAGCACTGCTTTTACCCCACAGTTACCAAAGAAACGTAAGGACCCTGGTTGTCCTATAATTTCTATTTCTATTGGGGGTAAAAATATTAACCGTGCTCTACTCGACCTTGGCGCTAGTGTTAACCTGCTTCCATACTCGGTTTACGAGCAGTTAGGTATCGGAGAGTTGAAATCCGCCCACTGCACTCTCCAGATGGTCGATAGATCTATCACCCACCCTAGGGGAGAGCTTGAGGATGTGTTGATAAAAGTCCGGGAATTTATATTCCATGCGGACTTTATTGTTCTAGATACACAACCGGTAGCGAACCCACGGAACCAAATTCCAGTGATTCTCGGTCGACCCTTTTTGGCCACTTCCAATAATGTAATCAACTGTCGTAACGGCTCTATGACTCTATCCTTCGAGAAGATGTCAATTGAGCTTAACATTTACAAGCTGGGAAGTGTACCCTCCGAACCTTCTTCTCAAGCATGTTATGTCGAATTAATGGATGTCGATAGCAGTGAATTTGAACAGTTTACGATACTGATCTAGACTTCTTTGATACGTTATTGTTTGACCCAGCTATGTATTATACACATATAGACTCTTCTATCGAGTTGTCCGGATCAACATTTAACACTGATTATGAACCTTTTATGAAGTCTAAAGATCATCCCGCTCTTTCTGATGATATTATTCTTCAGGGTATCGATGAAAGCTTTCAGGAAAATTTCGCTGATGAACTCGCATTTTTAAAAGACACGGGTGTTGTGATGAATCAACTCCAAAACAAATTAATTGAACCACCTCCCCTTCTTCTGAACAATCACAAGAATGTGAGTAACCCATCATCATCACTATGTCGTCTCTCTAAATCGAGACGCAAACCCTTTCTTTTACACCACTTATCTTTTCCCCACTTCTTCCTGGCTCTAGACAACATGTTCTTCCACCAACCGGTTAGTTACATTGAATAAATCTTCAAATGGTTGGTGTTGACTTTCGGTCTTTGTAAGGCTTTGCATTGACCAATAACTTTACCCCCTCTTAAAAGCTTAATATTGTTTAACTCAAGTTTGGGAGGGTATATTTTTGGCTCTTGAAAATAAAAGTTGTCCTCAAAAAAGGTGAGCCAAAAATAAGTTTGGGGGAGGATTTTAACATTCATATATTCTTGTCCCCGTTAATAACTTTTCCTCCCAAGCTAACAGGTTTTTGAGATTTAACAGATGGAAACAGTGAGGACACTGTTATAAACAAGTTTGGGGGAGGTTTGTGCTTATTTACACATCACTTTGCATTATACTTTGCATAAGCACAACATTTTCAAAAAATTTCAAAATTTTCTTTTATAATAAAAGATTAGAAAGTGAAAAATTACATCTAAAAGATTGGAAGAATTTAAGAAAACCATGAAAGTTAGATATTTTCTTAAACGAACTAGTAATAAGTAGTTATGAGCCGTTGTCCCAAGGGTTAGTAAGATGAAGGATGTCACTAATCTGAGGATAAAAATAAATCTGAAAAATAGTTCCTATTCTAGAGGCCAAACATTTGAATGTTAATACCCTACTATACGCACATACACACGTCTTGAAACTCGGGATAGTAGAGGATACCTTAAAATGCTCTTGTCTAAAAGCCAAAGTACGAAGAAAATAATAAATGAAGCATAAAAGATAAAATGGTGAAGAAAAATGAACACTGGTTTTGTAATCACCAAGGCAGCATAAAAAAAATATAGCGAGGGTGCTTCATCACCTGGTGCATTAGACCAACTGGTTTGGGAGTCACTGCTAAACCTTGGGTGTTGAAAGACAAGAAAATTGCTACTTACGCCTAATCTGCAAGCACATGAGTAATCAGTCGGTTAATGTAAGTCTATGATACCCACCCCGGTACTTACGGGGAGGTGGAATAGGTAAAAATCAAATTTTTATCACAAAGTAACATAGACTATGCATTAGGATCTTTGCTAAACTTTAACTAACAAGATAACTAAGAGTTCTACCTACTAGGTTAGATGGTTATACCTAAAGCTTGAACTCTTTCTTCTCCTTGTTGTGGGCTCCTTGAAGTGGTTGTGGATGGCTCGTCCTTACCGGCTTCTCTATATCAAAGAAGATCCACCCGAAGGCCTCTACCTTGAGCTCCAACTTCTACAATGAAGTAACTAGAGTGCTTGGTGTGCTAAACTAAGAACCCTAGAGTGAGTAGAGAAATGTTTTGGTGGTTTAGTCTCAAAAGCTCTTGATTTTCAACTCATGAAACACTAAAGCTTTGAGAGAGGAAGAGGAGAGAGCAACCATGAGAGAGAATCTCCCAAAATATAATGAAGAGATGAAGCTCTCATATGAGGGAAAAAGAATAATAAGAATTATTAGGATAATTGTGATGGTTCATTTGATTTGACCATTATCATGTCATATTAAAGGCTAAGCATGCTCAAGAAAATATCTATGTCAACAATGGTCAACTTGGTCAAATTGTCAAACCAATTAACCATAACACAATTAACACTAATAAAATTATTAATCAATTCCCTCCACCTCATAATGGTTTTAATCAAGTCAATGGTCAAAACCCTAATGAGGTGTCTCCTTCTCTCCTTCTGTCAACTGTATATACATACCCGCATCCTTGTTCCGAGGAACACGAATACAATGAGACTAAACCAACCCAAAATCAAATACTAAGATCTGGCTTAAACCAAAGCCCGCTAGTATCAACTGCTCGAACACCAAACACGCACAAGTGCGCGTTTGTGAACGAACCCTGTCGTAAAACTATACGACCTCTACCTCGTTTCGCCCAAAGGTGAACAACCCTCTGTGTGGGACTCTAAAGACTCGACACTATGCTGGTAGTGGGTTTAACCACAGGCTACAAGCGGTAATAGATGTACGTAATGGTCCCCAGGTAGATGTCGATAAGAAGGCCGATGAGGAAAACCCATCCAAACTCCTACTGAGCCTGAATGTGACAATCTCCGTACAGTTCGGTCTGTTCGTCTAAGAGTATCGCATATCGGGCCTAGGGGGCGGTAAATGTCAGTCCCCTAATAGCGGTATAAGTCATGCCGGAGTGTAGTCCAAAACACCCTGAGAAACTACTGGAGTACCTACCAGTAAATCCCGCTTGCCCTAGCCAGGGACTTTGTGTAATGGCTCTCCAAACACAGCGTGATATCAACCCTCAATACCGGGAGAGACGAATCTTATCTAACCGCCACTGCCTCCAAGTGCTTCTGGACTGCACCCAACTACTACCTGTTTGCACGACTCAATAGAGCCGTGGTAGGGTAGTAATCTAAGAATGGTGGGAACACACTCGAGGCGAAGCAGCAGTGTCAAGTCAACGGACTAAGCTGTACACATGTCACCTGGGAACTGCTAACTGACGATAGGTATAGTACCAACCAACAGTTCCCAGCGAGTCCTGTCCAGTATACTCATAACCTAACGAGCACCTGCATACTATCTCCAGTACGACGTACTGATGGCTGTGGGACAGACCATCTCCCCTCCTAGGACGAGAAGCGTATACACTAATCTACTGTGGAGTATCGATGCCCTGTCTCGATAATCCTACGACTAGGGACCTGTATAAGGATGTGCTTGTAGACTACTCATCCCGCACTAGTGTGACCTCCATCACAACGCTGGTAGTCAAGCAAAGATCCTAAGGGCTCTATCAATATGTATTCGCGATATGTTAAAAGAAACACATACACATATTAAGATAGACACAAACTAAGTAGCATACTACCATATTGAGCAAGATTGTTATAAATCCGTGTATATATCCCAAGCCTCCAAAATGTAATATACAAACTGGTACTATACAATAATGGCCTCTAGGGCATATCACACTAACAATCTTCCACTTGCACTAAGGCCATGTGCTGGCATATCGCAGACCTATCATCTCGAATAGCCTCTCGAACTGCGTCTGAGGAATGGCCTTTGTGAATGGATCAGCAGCGTTATCCTCTGTAGCAACCCTCCGAACCTCGATCTCCCGGCTATCCACGATCTCCCTAATCAGGAGATACCGCCTCAAGATGTGTCTAGACTTCTGATAGGACCTGGGTTCCTTCGCTAAAGCTATAGCCCCATTGTTGTCACAATACAGAGGTATTGGATCAACAATGGACGGAACCACCTGAAGTTACGTTAAGAACTTCCTCATCCAGACTGCTTCTTTTGCGGCATCAGAAGCTGCGATATACTCCGCTTCCATCGTCGAGTCAGCAACGGTTTCATGTTTGGAACTTTTCCAACATGCCGCCCCTCCATTGAGGGTAAAGACATAGCCCGATATGGATTTGGAGTCATCCTTGTCACTCTGGAAGCTGGAGTCGGCAAAGTCCTCGATCTGGAGGTCTTTTCCGCCGTAAACTAAGAACATATCCTTAGTCCTTCTCAGATACTTGGGAATGTTCTTCGCCGCTATCCAGTGCTTCTCCTCAGGGTTTGACTGATACCGTCTTACCACACTCAGTGCATAAGCTACATCTGGTCTGGTACACAACTCCTTATACATTATAGAGCCCACTGCAGAAGCATAGGGTATAATAGACATGCGATCCCTTTCCAAATCAGTCTTGGGAGACATCTCTTTGGAGAGGGTGATTCCGAGACAAGCCGGTAAATTACCGTGCTTAGAATCTTCCATACTGAATCTTTTTAGTATGGTGTCGATGTACCTGGACTGCGAAAGTCCTAACATCCTTTTAGATCTATCATGATAGATCTGGATCGCCAGAATGTAAGAGCCATCACCCAGGTCTTTCATGGAGAACCTGTGTGACAAGAACCCTTTGACAGATTGCAGCATAGGAATGTCATTTCCTATCAAGAGAATGTCATCCACGTACAAGACGAGGAATACAATATTTCGTGCTACAATCTTACTATAAATGCATGGCTCATCTGGATTTTTGATAAAGTCAAATTCTTTGACTATCTCATCAAAACAGATGTTCCAACTCCGTGATGCTTGCTTTAGTCCATAAATGGACTTAAGCAACTTGCACACTTTCCCGCTGCTCCTACTCTGAATGAAACCCTCTGGCTGGTCCATATAGACACACTCTTCTAAATTTCCATTTAGAAAAGCGGTTTTTACGTCCATCTGCCAAATCTCATAATCGTGGAAGGCAGCAATGGCAAGAAGGATCCGAATGGATTTGAGCATAGCTACTGGAGAAAAGGTTTCGTCATAGTCCAAACCAGGTCTTTGACGAAAATCCTTTGCAACAAGTCTAGCCATATAGGTCTCAACCTGTCCATCTACACCAATCTTCTTTCTGAAGATCCATTTTCAGCCTACGGGTTTTACCCCTTCTAGAGCAATGTCCAAAGTCAATACTTTGTTGGTGTACATGGACTCCATCTCGGTCCGCATTGCATCCAGCCATTTTACCGAGTCAGTGCTCTGAATGGCCTGCTGGAAGTTAGCCGGCTCATCATTATCAATGATACAATCCTCTCTATCCCCGTCTATGAGAAATCCGTAGTATCTCTCAGGTGGATGAGAAAGCTTACTACTCCTGCAGAGCGGTGCGGGAATGTCCTGTTCTTTTGAACCTTCTGGTTCTACCAAGCTTTCAGTAATAGCTTGTGGTTCTGGAATTTCTTCCAGCTCTACTGCGCTCCCACTTGCTTCTTTTTCTAAAAACTGATGTTCCAGAAAGTGGGCATGACGAGAAACAAAAACCTTTTGTTCTTCTGCGTAATAGAAAAGATACCCCCTGGAGTTCTTTGGGTATCCCACAAACTTACATAGTACTGAGCGTGCCTCGAGTTTGTCCGCATGCTGCTTTTTGACAAAAGCTGGACATCCCCATATCTTCAGATATTGAAGATAGGGTTTCTTCGCACTCCACATCTGATATGGTGTGGTAGGCATAGTCTTGGTAGGAACCTTGTTCAAAATATATGCAGCTGATTCTAGTGTATAGCCCCAGAATGATCGCGGTAACTCAGCGTTACTCATCATGGAACGTACCATATCCAATAGGGTTCGGTTCCTTCTCTCCGATACACCATTGTGCTGTGGTGTGTATGAAGGAGTAAGCTGAGAGAGAATTCCATTCTCTTTTAGGTAATCCAGGAACTCGGCACTTAAGTATGCACCACCTCGATCAAATCTCAGCGTCTTGATACTTTGGCCGGTTTATTTTTCTACTTCATTCTTATATTCCTGGAATTTCCCAAAGGCCTCGGATTTATGCTTCATCAAGAAGACATGTCCATACCTGGAGAAATCATCCGTAAAAGTAATGAAATAGGAAAAACCACTTCTTGCATGTGTAGACATTGGACCACACACGTCGCTGTGTATGAGTCCCAAGAGCTCGCTTGCTCTTACTCTGTGTCCAGTGAATGGAGTCTTTGTCATCTTTCCTTTGAGACATGATTGACAAGTTGCATAAGATTGATATTCGAACGGATCCAAGTATCCTTCTTTATGTAACTTAGTTAACCTTGTCTCATTGATGTGACCTAGTCTACAATGCCATAAGAAAGCATGATTTAATTCTGGAGACTTTCTTTTGTGTGTATTCTGGATATTGAAAACCTGCGGTTGGTTTAATACGTATATACTGTTGCTCAATGTACCCGACCCAACCAAACCATGATTAAGGTGGATGTTTACTACATCGCTTACAAAAGTAAAATCATAACCTTTTTTAGACATTAAAGATACAGATATGATATTACAAGTCAAACTGGGTACAAAATAACAGTTGCGCAGAACCAAAACATGTCCATTAGTCAATCCTAAGTGATATTCCCCTACGGACACAGCATCCACGCTTTCTCCATTTGTAACTCTGAGGGTCATATCACCCGCCTTCAAAACCCTACGGCTTCTCAGTGCCTGCAAAGAATTACAGATATGAGATCCTGATCCGGTATCCAATACCCAGGAAGTAGAGTTGATTGACAGACAGTTTTCAATTACATACACACCTGAAGCCGAACCCACAACTTGCTTCGGGTCCTGGTTCTTGGCCTTCCAAGCCCTGCAATCTTTCTTCCTGTGTCCTTTCTTATGACAATAAATGCATTCTTCCTTTCCCACTATTTGTCCCGCCACTTTTGCCTTTACCTTGGCTTCCACCTTACTAACATCGCCTCTCGGTTTGGTAGGGGCCTTCTTCTTCTTTCCTTTGGCTTTCGCCTTGGACCTAGAAGAGGAAGTACCACCAACAAACAGAGCGGGTATTTCCCTGACTTTCTGCACGGTGCCCTCTACACTCCTCAACATGTTGAGGAGTTCCGGAAGTTCAACTTCTTTACCTTAAATGTTAAAGTTCAAGATAAACTGGGCGTAGGTGGAAGGAAGGGACTGGAGAATCAAGTCGGTATACAGCTCGTTCTCTAACGTGGTCCCGAGGTCCGCGAGCTCCTTAATGTAGCCAATCATCTTAAGGACGGGTTCCCCTACAGATGATCCGACGGCCAACCTCTCTGAAAATAGTTTCTTCGAGGTCTCGTATCTTGCGATACAGGATTGCTCTCCATATAGTTCCTTAGTATGGAGAAATATGGGTTCAAAGTCCATATTGTCGTGCCTCCTCTGATGTTCATTGCCCATAGAGGCAAGCACGAGGCACTTGGCCTTCGCGCAGTCAATCTCCCAGGTCTTACGGATTTCCTTATCCGCGACGCTGGATTCTGGACCTGGGACGGCGGGGGACTTAGTGGTAAGGAGATACCCCAACTTGTCATAAGTGATTGCCATCTTGACATTCCTGAATCAATCTCTATAGTTTGGCCCTGTCAATATATTTTTATCTAATAATAACTTAAGGCCCGTCATGTTGTTGGTTGCTGCAATTAGGAGAGAGAGAAGAAACACTTTAGCATGATACTCTTGCAAGTTTAGAGTGGTTTTTAGTTTATCTAAACAGGATGGCTCCCACTGTTTCTCGAATCCTTCCTCAAACCATAAAAGAAGAATTCGTCGGGATTAATCCCACCGTACAATACTTGCTTAACCGTTCAGCCAGGCCAGTGTCGGTACTTCAAGGGAGGTTTTACGATACTTTCGCGAAGTTCCTTAATTAAATAACCTCTTTTCCATGTGGGCGTAGCCCAGCTAACACCTTTCTAGACACCTACTTGGTTTATAGCATTGATCGTTAAGTGAAAAAATCTCCCGAGGAGTAGCATATACTCACAGTAGGGTCGGGATCCAAATATCATTGTGTGATAAAGTTGAAGAAATCCTACCAAAATTATCACACTCCAAATGATATGCAACACTAGCAAGTTTCAGTTTCTTTAGAAACTCCCGATGTGGATTTTTGCCCCATGCTCTTATGACCTTGACGAAGGCTAACATATCATAAGTCACATGTCAAGTTCTACCCGTCACTATCTAAGTTAATTTGAACCCACCCGTACATACCCTTGACGAAGGCCAAAATAGCAGTACGACTATCCAAAACCAACGCATCTATCTATGCAACAGATAAATATTCAGTAGCTACCAATCACTATGCCTTGGAGAAGGTCAAAATACATAGCTTGAATACTACTGAAAATTTAACTGAAATGACGGAGGGCTACGAATGGTTTTGGCGAAACCGTGAACGTAGTGAACTTGATATAATCGAAAGAACCTAATAGCTTTTAAAACGAGTGGTTTAAGCTCCGCATTTAAAAGTTTTGCTGTTTTTGAAAAAACCGTGTGGTTTTGAAATTGTTCCAACGATTCAACTTTGGTTTGTTTTCTTTGCATTTATTTTAATGCAGTCCCATCAATTAATCATACCATTGCAGAAAACAACGAAAATATAACGTACGCTTATGCCATCCGCATTCGCCACTGGGCCCCGTCATCACTCGTTAGGTTACTTAACTAACGACAGAGCGAGGGCTGGACTAGCGCGGATGTAAAACATAAGCAACATCTACTAGATATCATATATAGATATATACATTCGTCAGATGCAATAATAGTCATTCCAGATCACAGATGAACCCATTGTAAGTGCACGGCGGCGCCCCGGCCGTCAATCCGACGGCCAAAAGCGGAAGCGGTGATAAACTTTAAATTTTCTTAAACTGGCAAACCGCCGCGCACTACTACCCGTATCGAACCATTAACTAGTCCTAGCTATCAGTAAGAAAGGGAATAGAGATATACCGACGATCCAAGTCCTCCGGTCTTCTCGTCATGGTCCCGATCTCCTGCGGAATGTCCCGTCTCCTCCTCGTCGCCGGAAGTGCACCACATCACCTACTTCTTTTACGGGCTCCCACCTCAATGCCGAGGCAACTCGGGCACGAAGCCGGCTACTCGACGTGCCCAAGACTTGCTGTAGAATGTGTAGTGAGCTATTGTCTCTATTGGGGTTGGAGGAGTTGCCATATGGTGGAGGAAAAGATACAAGAACTATGTGGAGGGACTTTGGGGATTTTGGAACATCAAATGAGCAAAACCCCACTCCACAAAATTTAGACAGCCCCACTCAAGCTTTTGGGCCTGCCACTACAATAGGGAGAGTGAGAATGAGGAGGTTGTATCAAAAGAATATGAGAGAGGCCAAAAATCATCACCCATCCAAGAGAGAGAGAGGAAAGGTTATCATCCAAAAGGAAATGATCACAAGTGTAAACCAACACTCCACCAACCTCACCCCTCATCATCAACAACCATCATGTCCCTCCATCATCACACAAAAGTCAAGCCATGATGAGGTTATGAAGTCAAGCCATCATGAAGAAATCAAGTCAAAAGATGGTGCTATCATGATACAACAAAATGCAAAGACCCCCTCCGCAAATGCCTATTTGCAACAATGCAAATAAGCCCTCCTCCACCAATCTTCGGCCAATGAACGATACAAAGGAAATTGGCCAAAACGGAAAGCAAACTGGCAACTCCAGAAAACCGGTCCCGTAATAAATTACAGGAAAACCCCAATACTGTGCATACACACCCGCATCTGTATTTCGACCGGAATACAAATGCAATGAGACAAAATCTACACTGTACTATACTAGGATCCGGCTTATACCAAAACCGGCTAGTAATATCTGTTCGATCCTGATCCGTGCAATACCGCACGTATCTGATCGAACCCTGCCATATAACCATACGGCCTATAGTACAAACTGTCCGATCCTGATCCGTGCAATACCGCACGTATCTGATCGGACCTTGCCATATCTCCATACGGTCTCTACAACCTTTCGCCCGAAAGCTGAGTAACTGAATGTGGGGGACTCTAAAGACTCATCAACACCTTGGTTGTGGATTTAACCACTAGCACGTCAGAGGTATAAGCTAATACGTAACGGGCTACCAAGTATTGACTAAAAGGGACGTCTGTGAGTGAACTAAGCCTGACAACCCTACTGAGCCTGTCAGTGACAATATCCGTACAGTCCGGTCCGTTCGTCTATGAGTATCGCATGGCGGGCCTAGGGGGTTGGTAAAAGTCAGACCCCCAAAAGCGGTACAAGTCGTGTCGGAGTGTAGCCCAGAACACCCTGAGATACTACTGGAATACCTACCAGTAAATCTCCTTGCCTTGGCCAAGGACTTTGTGTAATGGCTCTCCTAGACACAGCACGACCTCACCCCCAATACCGGGAGAGACGAACCCCTGAAGATACGCTCACTGCCTCCATGTGGCTCGGGACTGTACCCAACTAAAACCTGTTTGCACGACTCCTTTGAGCCGTGGTAGGGTAGTAATCAAAGTACAGTGGGAACTCACACGAGACAAATGACGATCCCCAGGTCGATGAACTAACCTGCACACATGTCACCAGGGAACTGCCATCTGACGTCTGGTATATGACCAACTAGCATGTTCCCGGCGAGTCCTGTCCGGTGTACTCATAACCCAATGAGCACCTGTATACATCTTAGGTGATCCAACTGACACCAGTGGCTTGTGAGACCGGCCACCGCCCCTCGTCGGGGTCTCGACTGTATACACTAGTCTACTATGGAGTATCGATGCCCTGTCTCGAAACTCACACGACTAGGGACCTTTTAAGGATATGCTTATAGACCCCAGCTCCCACTTATATGATCGTCCTCATACTGCTGGTGGTCAAGCAAGAATCCTAGGGGCTCTATCAACGTGTAATAGCGACGTGTCAGGTCACCTAAAGCAGTACACGATGATAAAGGTAAACCAGATAGCATACTATCATCTCGAGTAAGACTGTCCTACCGGGATAGGTCCTCCCTCAATCATTACAATCACGTACCTGTGACCTAATAATTGACTCTGAGGGCACTATCTCCAACAATCTCCCACTTGCACTCAAGGCTAATTATTGCGATGTCGCATACTCACAGCCCGTGTGATACCGAACATCCAACTCCTCTACTAGTCAGTCTCACAAAGCTCGTTTGCGGAACTATTGCGTTCGAGGAATAGCCTCAGTGAGTGGATCCGCCTTGATGTTTCTTTCTATGTCTCTCTATATCTCAAGTTCGCGGAGAAAGCCATCTCCCGAAAAGAGCAATACCTGTCTCAGAACATGTCTGGATGTCTGATGGGACCTAGCTCATAAATGAACTCCAAATCCAAACTTCTTAGACTGTATCGTCAACTGAACTTAATCAGTATCCTGCGCGCCATGCCTCCCTCAGTATTGCCTTGGACCACCTGTCCAAAATACTGCCCCTCATCAGAAGGAAAACTATAACTCTGACAACCTCCTTGTCGTCCATGTCACCTTGGAAGCCTGGAATGATAAATGTCTCCTAAATGAGGCTGTCGTTATCATATCCCTAGAACATCCACTTATGTTCTAAAACTGCTTCCGACTGTTTCTCCAGGATTGGATTAATGTCAACTTATTGCATCTAGTGCAAGAACAACATCTGGTGTGGTACTTGACATCTCATGATTGACTCAATTGCCTGAGCAAGTGATCTGCCAATCATGCACGTCCCTCTCCCCTTTAGTCTGTAAGACACCTTTAGAGAGGGTGACTCCATTACCTGCAGGTACACTACCGTGTCAGGAGTCGTCCATTCTAAATACTCTTAGAATGTTGTCAAAGTACCCTGATTGGGAAACCACCCAAATCTAGATCTAAAGCCACAGATCTAGTAACCAATATGTCTGATACAAAATCCATTTCCTTTATGGAGAAACAACTGTGTGACGACCAAAGTATAACCGATCGTAGTGTAGGAGTTTCTTTTCCTACTCTGTGTATATCATCCAAATACCAGGATATCACACCCTACTACCTTCTCAACAGATCCATCCCCTATTCTGATGAAGTCAAACCCATGACTGTCACGTCAGAAACAGATGATCTATCTCCGCTACATCTGCTTTAGTCTATAAATGACATAAGCTACCTGTCCACCAATGCTTCCGCTGCTCCCACTGACTACGACAACCCTCTGGCAGAGTCATATACACGTACACTTCTGAAGCGAATTCAGAACGACGCTATACTCATCCTCCTGCCGGGTCTCGTAACCTGGAACAACAGCAATGGTAATTGTGGGTAAACAAGAACTTCCTTGTCACCGTCCTTGAGGCCACCGTAGTACCTCTCGGGTGCCTGAAGTTACCCACCTTATCTGCGGAGTGGCCAATGGAATGTCAATCCAGATTGAATCTTTAGGTTCCTTATCAAATCTTCAGTAATCGTTTGTGGTTCTGGAATCACTTCCAGTTCTACCATACTCCCACTACTGTTTTCCTGAAAAAATCCAATTTTATTAAAACTGTGGCGAGTCTAGAACAATATCGCTATTGTTCATCCATATGGTAGAAAGTCAACCCTCGTCATAGCCTGGGTCAACCCACAAACAGCCATTACAGAAACGTGCCTTGAGTCATCCAGAGTCTGGTTTTAATCATAAGCCGGACAACTCCCCGTACCTTAATATCGTTAAGATATGAACTGTTCTATATCCAATATAGAAACAGAGGCACTGATTTAATTGAACCAGATTCAAATCATGCAGCTGTCCCCAGCGCATGTCAACTAAATGGAAGGAGGCCGATCAGCGTTACTCAACTTAGGAATACTTCCAATTATGAGTAACCTGAAAGAGAAGCAAGATCTCTTTATCATTACTATCAACTGAATACCATACACAAGTATCTACATCTTCGATCTCTTTGAAGAATCCCGATACTTGCTATACCTGGTTCTCTACTCTATTCAAATACCTATAACTTCTCAAAATTTGGACCCTGTGTTTCCGCGAAACACCTGTCTAAAAACTAGAGAAGTCATAAGTAAACCGAATATAGTACGAGGACCAAGCCCTCTGTCCTGATGGACCCTGGACAACATACAATCCTTTGTATAAGTCCCTTGAGTCTGATAACTCATTCACTGTGTGTCGTAGGTTGAAAACTGTACTTATGGTTAAGAAGAATTACACCGCTGTTCAATGCTCCTTACCTAACCATCCACTGATATAGGTAAATGTCATAGACATAATTTCAAAAAGGTACATCTCACTCTATGAAAATAGACGTACAGATATATCAATTTGAAATTGGTGCATAACTGCGGATATTCAAAACCAAATATTTGCCAACCGGCAAACAGCCCAGGTGATTTCCTCAAATATCACCGATTACAACGAATCCCGATATAATGAGGATAATCACCCAATTCCCAATAACTTACTCCCACTCATCATCTGTAAAACCATACAGATGTGAGAATCATACCTGGTAAATACATACCCTGGAGCAAGTGTCTAATCGGGAAATCAGTTTTCCTTTAACTGTACACAGTGAAACTGAAACATTGAAATGTTTCGATGGGGTATCCTGGTATTCCTAGTAATTCCTCTTCCAGATTCACGACTGTAACCGTATAATTCTTTGCCACCTCTCCAAATCCCTTCATATGTCTTTAGTCTTTACCTTCTGCACACCCTTTTAGGCCAAATGGTTTTCTTCCTTCCCTACCGTTCGGCACCAGCCTATGGTTTGGAAGAAGACTATCCAATAAGCATAATGGGTGTACTGTCCCAATCCTAGGAACACTCACAATGAGAGAGGGTGAAAATAAAAGACAACCGAATAAACCTTATTCCTATTTCTCCTGAACCAGAATCCATCCCCGAACTGGAACCAGTTCCATTCGAGTTCGTATATAACCATACGATGGAGTATCCAAATAAACTGTGGATCTTCGTAGTGATACGGAGTGTCCTGGAGAAATACAAAGGTGATGTGGGAGTGGTAACGAAATATTTGGTTTGGTCGTGAATATCTGTTGCAATTTACTTTGCCCTCTTACTAATCCCTTGCTTTGTCTGAACTTAATACCTTCTGCACACCATCGTTATGCTAATTGGTTTTCTTCATTCCCTACCGGTCGGCACCAGCCTAAGGTTTGGAAGAAGACAATCCAATTTGCGTAATAGGTGTACTACCCCTAAACCAAGGAGTACTCGTAACCTGAGAGAGGGTAAAAGGAAAAGACAACTGAATAATCCTATCCGTTTTCTCCAGAACCGGAAACCATCCTCGAATAAATTCTTTCGAGTTCGTATCTAACCATACGATGGTTTTGTCCAATGGAAGTGGACGTTCGTGGTAAAACGGGGTGTCCTGGAGAAAAGGGTAAAAATAGGAGTGGCAATGAGGTTTGCAACTCTGACAATCCAAAAGCCGGTGTTTAAGAAGGTTCGGTCAACTTGGTCACTGAGTCAAAGTCTTAGGGTCGGGTCAATGGTCGCTGCCAAAGAGAGAGAGAAAAGAAACACTCAGCGTGCACTCTAACCTAGATCAGAATGGTCACCAATTTATCAAATCTGGAAACCTCCCACTGTACCTCAAATTCTCCTCCAAACCTGAAAGAAGAATTAGTCGGGGTTACCCGAGGAGTAAACTAACTCATCAGTGGGAATCGGGATCCAACTATCATCGCATGACAACGTGACGGAATCCGCTCACGGTATCACACTCCAGAAGGTATGCGCATATCTGGCAAGTTTCAGTTCTTTTGAAACTCCCGATGTGATTTCTGCCCCATGCTCTTATGACCTTGACTTTGGCCAACAAATCATAAGTCACATGTCAAGTTCTACCCGTCATTCTCCAGATTGTTTTGAATCCACCCGTACATACCCTTGACTTTGGCCAACAAGGCAGTACGACTGTTCCAAACCAACGCATCTATCTATGCTGCATATGAATAACCAACAGCTACCAAACACTGTGCCTTGACTTTGGCCAACAAACACAGCTTGAATACTATTGACTATCCATATGAAACGACGGAGGGCTACGAATGGTTTCTGGCGAAAACCTTTAACGTAATGAACTTGATATCGTTGAAGGAACGGATAGCTTTTTAAAAATATAGTGACGAAAACCGTTGCTAAAGAGGTCACTCCCGGTGAAGGGATCTCGGCTCTTTCCCCGTAGAATGGGGTGCAGGATATTCCAACTGAATACCACGGTGCAAAGCAAAAGTAATCGGCTATAGTGAAGTCAATGCCCTGACGCAAACTTCTGTCTAAGGGGTCACTCCCGGTGAAGGGATCTCGGCCCTTGCCTCGTCGACTGAGGAGCAGGATATTCCAACTGAATACCACGATGCAAAACAAAAGAGAACGTCCTTGCAATAACAGCTTTTTGAAAAGTGTTCCAACAACATCAGATTAGGTTTGTTTTTAACTTGCATTGATCCGAATCAATGCAGTCCCATCAATTGATCACACCAAAAAGAACGAAAATATACTGATGTACGTATATGCCATCCGCATTCGCCACTGGGTCCCGTCATTACCCGTTAGGTTAGCTAACTAACGACAGAGCGGGGACTGGACTAGCGCGGATGTAAAACATATACAACATCTACTAATATATATACCAATATATTATATTTCGCTCAAGGCGTGAATAGAATGCAACATCACAGAGAATGAACAGCATCACAGAAACAATACAGATATCTGGGATCCCCGGGTTTCACAGAGCCACTGCTGAAACCCGACGTTCCCCTGGTCGTGTGGATAGCCTGTGCAATGAAATCCTAGACCCCTACGGGCGCGGCAAGTTACCCGCCAAAACCTGAAGCGAGGCAGCCCCCTTCAGCGCCGTGAATGGACCACCCAGCACTTCACGGAATCCGGTAACTTGGGCACCCCTCCTGGGTCAACCTGTACCGCCTACGAGTGCGGCGAATAGCCCGCCAATCCCAGAGTGAAGCCCCCTCCGTCTCAATGCCATGAGATGCGGGCTTGTTGCCCTCTAGAACCCGGCTATCCGTGCACCCCTCCGCGGGGCAATCCTAGTACAGAAAGTAAAATATACATACAACGGGTACATCGACCGCAACCAGGTCGTGCCCCAAAATAATAATACAAACAGGCAGTGACGGCAGTCCACATGTCGGACGCTCGTCCCGCAATATCAAACGTACATAATACAACAAAACTGTACTAGCATTGCATCCAGGCTATCCCCACGACCGATCCGCAACATCACAGCAAAAACAAAACATCAACGTGAAAGTCACGTTCGCAAATCCGTCTAACCGGGCTATAGCAGTTAGACCGGATTTACCGATCGAGTGACATTCACGGTCGCAGATATAATGTAAATACTGTGAAAAATGTGTTTAAAATATCCGATCGATCAAAAATTAACAAGTGGGCCCCAAAACAATACTGTAGCAGTTACAGAAAATATGGGCCCAATTTTAATATTCCAAAACCCATATTTTAAGCCCAGAAGGCCTCTGTAAAAAATTGGTGAAGCGATCTCCACAGTGTGCGGCGGAAGGGCGGCGGGAAAGGGGTTTTCGCGGCGGTTCCGCGTTCCCACTGTGGAGTTACTTCGTCGAATTTTTACAGAGCTCTTAGATTTTCCAGTACATCAATATTTTACAACCTGAAAAATTTTTCGAGACCAAAAAATTTTCAACAGAAACTGATGCTAACTTAAAATGCAGTTTTGGAACATTCGATCGATCGAAACAGAAAAACACACTACACCAAGCTAGACTAAGTTAATGGCGAGGCTCTGATACCACTGTAAGTGCATGGCGGCGCCCCGGCCGTCAATCCGACGGCCAAAAGCGGAAGCGGTGATAAACTTTAAATTTTCTTAAACTGGCAAACCGCCGCGCACTACTACCCGTATCGAACCATTAACTAGTCCTAGCTATCAGTAAGAAAGGGAATAGAGATATATCGACGATCCAAGTCCTCCGGTCTTCTCGTCATGGTCCCGATCTCCTGCGGAATGTCCCGTCTCCTCCTCGTCGCCGGAAGTGCACCACATCGCCTACTTCTTTTATGGGCTCCCACCTCAATGTCGAGGCAACTCGGGCACGAAGCCGGCTACTCGACGTGCCCAAGATTTGCTGTAGAATGTGTAGTGAGCTATTGTCTCTATTGGGGTTGGAGGAGTTGCCATATGGTGGAGGAAAAGATACAAGAACTATGTGGAGGGACTTTGGGGATTTTGGAACATCAAATGAGCAAAAACCCCACTCCACAAAATTTGGACAGCCCCACTCAAGCTTTTGGGCCGGCCACTACAATAGGGAGAGTGAGAATGAGGAGGTTGTATCAAAAGAATATGAGAGAGGCCAAAAATCATCACCCATCCAAGAGAGAGAGAGGAAAGGTTATCATCCAAAAGGAAATGATCACAAGTGTAAACCAACACTCCACCAACCTCACCCCTCATCATCAACAACCATCATGTCCCTCCATCATCACACAAAAGTCAAGCCATGATGAGGTTATGAAGTCAAGCCATCATGAAGAAATCAAGTCAAAAGATGGTGCTATCATGATACAACAAAATGCAAAGACCCCCTCCGCAAATGCCTATTTGCAACAATGCAAATAAGCCCTCCTCCACCAATCTTCGGCCAATGAACGATACAAAGGAAATTGGCCGAAACGGAAAGCAAACTGGCAACTCCAGAAAACCGGTCCCGTAATAAATTACAGGAAAACCCCAATACTGTGCATACACACCCGCATCTGTATTTCGACCGGAATACAAATGCAATGAGACAAAATCTACACTGTACTATACTAGGATCCGGCTTATACCAAAACCGGCTAGTAATATCTGTTCGATCCTGATCCGTGCAATACCGCACGTATCTGATCGAACCCTGCCATATAACCATACGGCCTATAGTACAAACTGTCCGATCCTGATCCGTGCAATACCGCACGTATCTGATCGGACCTTGCCATATCTCCATACGGTCTCTACAACCTTTCGCCCGAAAGCTGAGTAACTGAATGTGGGGGACTCTAAAGACTCATCAACACCTTGGTTGTGGATTTAACCACTAGCACGTCAGAGGTATAAGCCAATACGTAACGGGCTACCAAGTATTGACTAAAAGGGACGTCTGTGAGTGAACTCAGCCTGACAACCCTACTGAGCCTGTCAGTGACAATATCCGTACAGTCCGGTCCTTTCGTCTATGAGTATCGCATGGCGGGCCTAGGGGGTTGGTAAAAGTCAGACCCCCAAAAGCGGTACAAGTCGTGTCGGAGTGTAGCCCAGAACACCCTGAGATACTACTGGAATACCTACCAGTAAATCTCCTTGCCTTGGCCAAGGACTTTGTGTAATGGCTCTCCTAGACACAGCACGACCTCACCCCCAATACCGGGAGAGACGAACCCCTGAAGATACGCTCACTGCCTCCATGTGGCTCGGGACTGTACCCAACTAAAACCTGTTTGCACGACTCCTTTGAGCCGTGGTAGGGTAGTAATCAAAGTACAGTGGGAACTCACACGAGACAAATGACGATCCCCAGGTCGATGAACTAACCTGCACACATGTCACCAGGGAACTGCCATCTGACGTCTGGTATATGACCAACTAGCATGTTCCCGGCGAGTCCTGTCCGGTGTACTCATAACCCAATGAGCACCTGTATACATCTTAGGTGATCCAACTGACACCAGTGGCTTGTGAGACCGGCCACCGCCCCTCGTCGGGGTCTCGACTGTATACACTAGTCTACTATGGAGTATCGATGCCCTGTCTCGAAACTCACACGACTAGGGACCTTTTAAGGATATGCTTATAGACCCCAGCTCCCACTTATATGATCGCCCTCATACTGCTGGTGGTCAAGCAAGAATCCTAGGGGCTCTATCAACGTGTAATAGCGACGTGTCAGGTCACCTAAAGCAGTACACGATGATAAAGGTAAACCAGATAGCATACTATCATCTCGAGTAAGACTGTCCTACCGGGATAGGTCCTCCCTCAATCATTACAATCACGTACCTGTGACCTAATAATTGACTCTGAGGGCACTATCTCCAACAACCATTGGATATACTAGGAATCCGCGTTTCGTTCGAGCCTGCAACGAAAGACGGATTACACGGTCGTGATGAATAGCCAAAAAACCCACCCTAAACCCCTACGGGTGCGGCAAACTACCCGCCAAATACCCGAAGTGGAGCAGCCTCCCTCAACAAAGTGAGTAGACTACTCGGCACTTCAAAGTATCCGGTAGTTTGTGCACCCCACCTTGGGTCTATCCTAGGAGCAGAAAACAGTAAAAGAAATAATATACAATGGCGGCTACATCCTCAACCAGGATGTGCGACCAAAAATAATATTACATCAATTTACAATTTACATCAAATGAAAGATAAATAAACACTCATCTCACATCCCCGGCTATTCATCATGACAATCCAACAAGTTCATATATACAAACCAATATAATCATCACAGAAATGTGCAACTCCCAACTAACCGGCATATAGCAATTAGCGGAAGTATAAAAACACATTAAAAAGAACTAGAAACATCAAACAACAATAAACTGCGACTTCGAAACACCTGGTATTTGCCACAGTAAAGAATTTATAGTAAAATCAAAATTGGCAAAAATAAACAACTCCTGAAGCCCAAGATTAAAGTCAAAAAGCCACACACCAAAAATGAAGCACTTCCTCCCATTTCCAACCGAGCTCGCCGGAATTTGTGCCCATATGGCCATCCCAGTTTACGAGGAAGTGTCCCATTTTTGTTCTGTGTTCTTTTTACAGTTCAAACAACACTCTGCACTTGTTAAAATAATTTTCAGAGCCTAATAAAAAAACGACAGAAACTTGAATCTTGGCTTCGATGTTTTCGGGTCGTTTCGGTTTCGTAATTTAACTTGTCATTTAAACTGTTAGTTATGGTTTAGCTAGGCTCTGATACCACTGTAAATCTATGAAACCCACCCCGGTACTTACGGGGAGGCGGAATAGGTAAAAATCAAATTTTTATCACAAGGTAACATAGACTATGCATTAGGATCTTTGCTAAACTTTAACTAACAAGATAACTAAGAGTTCTACCTACTAGGTTAGATGGTTATACCTAAAACTTGAACTCCTTCTTCTCCTTGTTGTGCTTCTCCTTGTTGTGGGCTCCTTGAAGTGGTTGTGGATGGCTCGTCCTCACCGGCTTCTCTATATCAAAGAAGATCCACCCGAAGGCCTCTACCTTGAGCTCCAACTTCTACAATGAAGTAACTAGAGTGCTTGGTGTGCTAAACTAAGAACCCTAGAGTGAGTAGAGAAGTGTTTTGGTGGTTTAGTCTCAAAAGCTCTTGATTTTCAACTCATGAAACACTAGAGCTTTGAGAGAGGAAGAGGAGAGAGCAACCGTGAGAGAGAATCTCCCAAAAGATAATGAAGAGATGAAGCTCTCATATGAGGGAAAAAGAATAATAAGAATTATTAGGATAATTGTGATAGTACATTTGATTTGACCATTATCATGTCATATTAAATACTAATCATACTCAAGAAAATATCTAAGTCAACAATGGTCAACTTGGTCAAATGGTCAAACCAATTAACCATAACACAATTAACACTAATAAAATTATTAATCAATTCCCTCCACCTCATAATGGTTTTAATCAAGTCAATGGTCAAAACCCTAATGAGGTGTCTCCTTCTCTGCCTCTGTCAACTGTATATACATACCCGCATCCGTGTTCCGAGGAACACGAATACAATGAGACTAAACCAACCCAAAATCAAATACTAGGATCTGGCTTAAACCAAAGCCCGCTAGTATCAACTGCCCGAACACCAAACACGTACAAGTGCGCGTATATGAACGAACCCTTTCGTAAAACCATACGACCTCTACCTCATTTCGCCCAAAGGTGAACAACCCTCTGTGTGGGACTCTAAAGACTCGACACTACGCTGGTAGTGAGTTTAACCACAGGCCGTAAGCGGTACTAGATGTACGTAACGGTCCCCAGGTAGATGTCGATAAGAAGGCTGATGAGAAAAACCCATCTGAACTCCTACTGAGCTTGAATGTGACAATCTCCGTACAGTCCGGTCTGTTCGTATAAGAGTATCGCATATCGGGCCTAGGGGCGGTAAACGTCAGTCCCCTAATAGCGGTATAAGTCGTGCCGGAGTGTAGTCCAAAACACCCTGAGAAACTACTGGAGTACCTACCAGTAAATCTCGCTTGCCCTGGTCAGGGACTTTGTGTAATGGCTCTCCAAACACAGCGCGATATCAACCCCCAATACCGGGAGAGACGAATCCTATCTAACCGCCACTGCCTCCAAGTGCTTCGGGACTGCACCCAACTACTACCTGTTTGCACGACTCAATAGAGCCGTGGTAGGGTAGTAATCTAAGAACGGTGGGAACACACTCGAGGCGAAGCAGCAGTGTCAAGTGAATGGACTAAGCTGTACGCATATCACCTGGGAACTGCTAGCTGACGATAGGTATAGTACCAACCAACAGTTCCCAGCAAGTCTTGTCCAGTGTACTCGTAACCTAACGAGCACATGCATACTATCTCCAGTACGACGTACTGATAGCTATGGGACAGGCCATCTCTCCTCCTGGGACGAGAAGCGTATACACTAGTCTACTCTGGAGTATCGATGCCCTGTCTCGATAATCCTACGACTAGGGACCTGTATAAGGATGTGCTTGTAGACTACCCAGCCCCCACTAGTGTGACCGCCATTACAACGCTGGTAGTCAAGCAAAGATCCTAAGGGCTCTATCAATATGTATTAGTGATATGTTAAAAGAAACACATATACATATTAAGATAGACACAAACCAAGTAGCATACTACCATATTGAGCAAGACTGTTATAAATCCGTGTATATATCCCAAGCCTCCAAATTATAATATACAAACTAGTACTATACAATAATGGCCTCTAGGGCATATCACACCAACGGTTAGTACCTCAAGAAGTATTAATGGTCGCATGAAAAATGTTTAAGCAATTCCATCCAAAATATTCACCGACTAAAAAGTACTGAAGTAGATGGACAAGAGTATGATAGCTTGAATTGAATTCTCCGAGTGTAGGGATGTTCTTTTACACACACGTAGGGGTATCTGATTGGTGTTTGGAAGAAGGGTCGGAATGAAGAATAAAGACGATGTTTTATTGAGCGGTGATGTGATTTCTAACATCTTTTCATGACTATTAAGATAGGGCTCATAGCAACCGAAAAGCTAGTGTAGTTGAAAACTCTGATTTTCAAAGTCTTTCTTTTACAGTTCGGATCTTTATATGTAACTTTCACAGTCTTCCTTTTATTAAAGGATTTTGTGGGTGCAATCCGCTGAAAACCCTCAGGATACAACACTCCTTCTACTAGGGACACCTAGAGGTTTAAAGGCTTGTTGCACGTGCTCAGTGCAATCGTGTTGCCTACGAAAGTGTGCTAGTTGGTTTTTCTTTTTCTTTTCTCTTTCACCTGAATAAAAGAAGTTTGCTCGAGACGATCAAAATTAAATTTGGGGGAATTTGTTCGGTAGAAAATATTGCACTTTCAATACGACAATTTCCTCACTCTTTCTAATCAGCTAAAGGTGTTTGGTTTAAATATAGCACATATTAGCAAATCGTCTGCAAAATATCAAATAACATGTGTTGTACATTATAACCGGCATTATGAAGGAAATTGTGTATAATATTTCACGCTTATATTCTGTATCTCTCACATTTTTACTGAGATCGTGTACCAGATTATTCAGGTCAAATAACGGAATCAGAAATCTGCCGATATAATACAGGAAACCAAAGAACCAAATACTGGCAGCAACCAAGCAAACATTATAAGATTCCAGAAATCAAAAGAAGACCTAAAGACCTCCATTAGAACACCCTTGAAATATGATGCAATGATCTCATCAAATGGCCGCGGAACCGCGGCCGAGTCAAGGCGATCCGCCGCGGATCCGCGGCCGAGTTGGGGGCGCGGGCGACGAGATCTCTCCAGAAGCTTCCTTATAACCTCCTAGCTTCCTCAAGACGCCTCATAACCTCCTAGCTTCTTCGAGAAAGCTCTGCATAACAACCAAGCTTATGAAGGAAGCTTGACTTGAGATCTATAAAAGGGGATCTAAGCCTTAATTTTGGGGGTTGAAAAATTGACAATTCTTTACAAAATTCAAATCAAGTTGAATGACACAACTTGAGATCCAAATTCAATTCAAGATCCAAGATCCAAATCAAGAATCAATTGAGAGCATTATCAAGCGACAACTTCGAAGATCCTTTATCGCAACGCCAATCGTCATCAAGAGCAAGAGATCCATAACCGATCCACGTCTCACGGCGATTGAGCCACGCAAAAATCAACCACAAATTCTCTTTTCAATGGAGCGATCGAGAGCTAGTTCTTGTAACCTCGAATTGAGAGATGTAAATTTGAAGAAGAATTAATAAAGGTGATAAATTGTTAATTCTCGCTTTCTTTAAATTCTTGCATTTTGAAATTTCTACTTCTTGATTCTTTAATTTTCATAATGTGTGAGTAAATCTCCGCTTGTAAAGGAATCGATGAATTCGGTAGATCAAATGATGATGAAATCCTAAACTAATCTTAAGTCTTATAAGAATTGTGAACTTTAGGAAAATAAATCATCGATGACCTAATTTGGAGCGAGATCACCGTTCTTGATAATTTCGTTGCAAATTAAGGATTAAATGATTGATAATTCTCTTTGCTAAAGACTAGATTTAAATGATGATCAATGAAAAAACAAAAGATAGTGAAGGAGAAACCCTAGTTTCTTCAAAAGATCCATAATCTTCATTCATCATCATCTTTCTAGATATAATTCATCAATAGATAAGATGAGTCATTATTAGTATTCATCATTATTACTAATTTCTATCGATTCCTACAAGCTATTCTTCATATTCTTGATAATTCAAATTGATTGTGGATAATTTCTTGATTATTAATTATTGAACACTTTCTTGATTTTCTTGAAAATGATAAAGTCAAATGGATCTTGAATTGCTTTCTTGAATTTTATTTTCTTTCAATTCATCTAAAGCAAGATCGAATAAATACACGAATCTCTGTGGACGATCCGTTCTCATTAACGAAACTACATCGACACCGTTATTGATTGCGGTTATAAATTCTTTGATTATGATTACTTTTCAAAACACAACTTAGACGATCAATCACGACCCTTGACGAATAATTAACAAAGTCGTACGACTGTCCTAACCAATCCACATGTCCATGCGACAGAAAAGCATTACACAGCTACCGCACACTACGTCTCGGCGAATAGAAATGACAAATATAGCACGAATACTATGCAATACTAATCTGAAATGATGGAGGGCTACGACTGGTTTTTGGCAAAACTCCTTTAACGTAATGAACTTGATATCGTTGAAGGAACCGAGTGGTTTTACAAATATATAGTGCGCAAACTTTTGCTAAAGAGGTCACTCCCTGTGAAGGGATCTCGGCTCTTTCCTCGTCGAATGAGGTGCAGGATATTCCAAACTGAATATCACGATGCAAAGCAAAAGAATCGACTATAGTGAAGTTATTACGATGACACAAACTATTACCCAAGGGGTCACTCCCGATGAAGGGATCTCGGCCCTTGCCTTGTCGAATGAGGTGCGGGATATTCCCAATCGAATACCACGATATAAAACAAAAGAAAACGTCTGTAATGTCTGTTTTTAAAACTTGGTTCCAACAACATCATATAGGTTTGTTTTATCCTTGCATTGATCAGATCAACGCAGTCCCATCAATTATACATATCACACCAGATAAAGGAACGAAAATAAAATGTACGTATATGCCATCCGCATTCGCCACTGGGTCCTGTCATCACCCGTTAGGTTACTTAACTAACGGCAGAGCGGGGACTGGACTAGCGCGGGTGCAAAACATATACAAGATCTACTAGTATATATATAAATATATATAACAATCATCCCAGGCATGTTATAAAGCAACAACACAGAAGCAACACAGAAACTCAGCCAAGCAACACAGAGTGGCGGATAATCCTGGAGCCCCAGGTTTCACTTGAGCCGCAAATGAGACTCGACGTTCCCTGTCGTGTGGATAGCCTGTGCAATAAAAACCTAGACCCCTACGAGTGCAGCAAGTTACCCGTCAATGCCAGAAGTGAGGCAACCCCAATCAACAAAGTGAATGGGCCACCCAGCACATCATGGAATCCGGTAACTTGTGCACCCCACCTTGGGTCAACCTGTACCCCCTACGAATGCGGCGAATAGCCCACCAATTCTAGAGTAAGGTCCCCTCTGTCTCAACGCCATGAGATGCGGACCCGTTGCCCTCTAGAACCCGGCTATTCGTGCATTCCTCCTTGGGGTAATCCTAGTACATAAAAGAAAATAAGCACAAGGGTGACATCGACCTAAACCCGGTCGTGCCCCAAACAAATAATATACAAACAGACAGAGACGGAAGTCCACATGTCGAACGCTCCCCCCGCAATATCAAATGTACAAACTGAATCTAAATTGTACTATCATTGCACCACCAGGCTATCCACCACGACGATCCAACCACAACCACAGCACAACGCAGAACATCAACGTGAATGTCATGTTCGCAAACCCGTCTAAATGAAATATAGCAATTAGACGAGTTGTACCGCTCTAATGACATTCACGGTCGCAGATAGTAATACATGTACTGTAAACTTACGTATTTAAAATTTCGATCGACAAAAGCTTTCGTATTGGCCCCAAGTGAAATCCAGTACTCAAACAAATCTGGGCCAGAAAACGAAACATCCCAAAAATCACATTTCCAAAGAATAGAGCACCAGAGAAAATATTGTGCACAGAAGCTTCATTATGGCCACGCAACCGCGACAAACATGCATGTTAAGTTGTGGTTTCGCGGCCTAAGGATAAGCTCACGTGCCCAATTTTCTTGTGGGCTTCTAAAAAAGCCTGAACGAATTTTAGAGACTCTGTAAATAATTTTTTGACAACTTTTAAAAATTGTCAAAATTGTGTTTTCGGAAATTTTGCTCGATCGATCTTTTAAGCACGTAAGAATAAGCTAGATTAGGATTAATGGGTTGGCCCTGATACCATGTTGGGTTACAGCAGCGTCCTGGCCATCAAACCGTGGCGGAATGCGGAATAATTTTTTTCTAAACCAACGCTACCACAACCCCCGAATACGGATCGACCATTAACCCTAAATCTAGAAAGCAATAAAAAAGAGTTTGGAATATTATACTGAATGATCCATATCCTTCGGCCTTTAACCTCTTCCCAAGCCTAGTGGCCACCATGATCAAGTTAGGTCGCCGGTCTCCCTTCATCGAAGATGATCCACCCGAGAGTCTATGAATCGAGCTCCTACTTCATAACCGAAGTAACTAGGATATCTAGTTTGCTAAACTAGATAGCCAAGATGATGTAGAATCTAATGAGAGATTAATTTGTCTCTAAACACCCTAGGTTTCTCAACACATGAAAGGGTTAGAGTGGAGGAAGAAGAAGAATCCATGAGAGATGAGAGTGTGAAGCTTAGAGTTCAACATGAGAAAAGGCTAAGTGTTGTGTGAGTGTGAAAAAAGAATGAAGCAACTAAAGAAAAAAAATTCTCAAGTCTTTACAAATATCTCACAACCACAACAAATGTCAAGCATGCTAGAATAGTATATCATGAGTCACACAATGAGTCACCCCATGTGCCACCACCATGAGTCACTAAGTAGCATGCTTGAATTAAAGCTAAGCACACTCATCCCTCCACCTTAATTAACCATTTAACCTAAATGGTTAATAGACAAAATGAGGTGTAATCTTATAGAAAACAATCTTGGAATATATTACAAGAATGCCCCTCATCCGTATATACATACCCGCATCCGTATTCTGAAAAATACGAATACAATGAGACGAAAATAATCCAACAATATAATACTGGATCCGGCTTAAACCAAAGCCCACTAGTATTATCTGTCTGAATTATGATACGTGCACAAGTGCACGTATATGATTGAACCCTGTCGTAAAACCATACGGCCTCTACATCGTTTCGCCCGAAGCAGGGAAACGCTCTGTGTGGGACTCTAAAGACTCATCAATACGCTGGCAGTGGGTTTAACCACAAGCACGTCAGCAGCACTAGCTGTACGTAACGGCTTCCCAAGTATTGAGCGAAAGGAAGGCCGACGAGCAAACTCATCCGGACCCCTACTGTGCCTGTCGGTGACAATATACGTACAGTACGGTCTCTTCATCTAAGAGTATCGCATATCGATCTAGGGGGTGGATAAGGTCAGACCCCTATTAACGCGACATTTCGTGTCGGTATGAAGCCCATCACAAACTGAGAAACTACTGATCCAAATCAGTAATTCTCGACTACCTTGATCAAGGATTTCTGGTGATGGCCACCCGTGCACAACGCGACATCAACCCCCAATACCGGATGAGACGAATCCCCGACGATCCGCTCACTACCTCCATGTGGCTCGGGACTGTACCCAACAAAAACCTGTTTGCACGACTCGTTTGAGCCGCGGTAGGGTAGTAATCAAAGCACAGTGGAAACTCACCCAAGAAAAATGACGATCTCAGGTCGACAGACTAATCTTTACACATGTCATCTGGGAACTGCTATCTGACAACAGGTATAATACAAACTAGCAGGTTCCCGGCGAGTCCGTCCAGTGTACTCATAACCCAATGAGCACCTGCATACTATCTTACGTGAACAAACTAACACCAATGGCTTGTGAGACCGGCCACCGCCCCTCGTCGGGGTCTCGATCAGTATACACTGGTCTACTCTGGAGTATCAATGCCCAGTCTCGATACTCCCACGACTAGGGACATTTAAGGATGTGCTTATAGACCACCCAGCTCCCACGTATATGATCGCCATCATAATGCCGGTAGTCAAGCAAGAATCCTATGGGCTCTATCAACATGTAATAGTGAACTGTAATGCCACCTAAAGTATGTACATGATGATAAAGATAAACCAGATAGCATACTATCATCTTGAGTAAGACTGTTCTACCCGTATAGGTCCTCTCTCAATCATCTATTCACGTGCCTGCGATTACAATAATTGACTTGAGGGAACTATAGCCAACAGGTTATACCGATAAAATGACATTCACGGTCGTAGATGCTAATCTAAGTACTGATAACTGTTAAACAATGTTAAAATAGTGACTTCGAAATACTCCGTAATGCCCCAAAACTCATGATATCTGAAAAACCATTCTGGGCAAAAACAAACAAGTCATGAAATCCTAAATCCAAGAGTTATAGAGCACCAAACAAAAACGAGCGCATTAGTTACGCCCCGCTTCACAAAATATGGAATACGAGGGGTTGACAAGGCCAGTCATGCTGCTACGGTCGAGGAAACAACCTGCCGTAGTCACACTTCGGCTTCTAGCTTTACGTGGTAATCAGTAATCAATGCACAGGTAATGAGAAATGCAGTCACTAAATCAAAACAGATACAAAGAAATTAATTAGATAGAGATCAAGGAAGCATAGCGCTGAGTCACTGATCTAGATATCGGCAATGTCCTCGAGGTACGTCAGGTACTGATCCAAGCTAAATCCACTTCTCACTCTGAGCATGCATACTCAGGTCGTCAGAGCGACACAATAGCAATAAATAAAAATACATATGTAACATGTGAAATAGTGATGAATATGAAACTGTAAGCATGAAGTGATGATATGATCATGAAGGAGCCAGTACAGATAAACAGTAAAGCGGGTAAACAGTAAGTCGGGTGTAACAGTCAGTAATCCATGCATGTCACTAAACCTATCGGTCTCTAAGTCTCACTGTCCAGGTCGCTAAACCTATCATCAGTCCAAGTGTGAGAGTCAACCACTCGTGAGTATCCCCACCCAAGGGTAGGGCCCCAGGGGCAAGGGAACACGGGCCCGAAACACGCACGATAATAATCAGTAACTCCATCCATTCAACTCCCAAAATTACTATATAAGCCGGCAAAGGGACTTCCTAGATTCTGTTGAACTCACACGCAAACTACCCCACACCCCGTGGTCTACATCAAACCTCGACCATAAACCCAAATACTAGTCGGTCCATGACAAGTCTACGCGAGAACTGGAGACAGGATCTCCATCAAGCATGTCTCGACTGGTACCCAAGACAAATAGACAGTATTGGGTGCCTTACCTATGACACTAATATAAGTGCTCCATAACCGTCTCATTCCAGTTATAGTTACACTTATATATGTCCCATAGACGTCGACAATACAATAAATCAACCGGGTCCGCTGATTGTGTACAAGTACGTGCCACTTTCACTTATTCATTCACACTTTATCACTACGTACTTGCCATAATCAAAACACTAATATCTAATACTGGGTAATGCACACGATCACTAGGCTACCGATGCAATGACATCTACACAATATGATGAGAATACAATAATTACGATATGAATAAAATATCATCAGTCAGTGTCCTACCACTTGCATAATTTACTATAAATCATACAAGCATAATTGAGCAAAATAATGTAAAAGGGGTAAGCAGTAGTTTAATTATCTATCCGTAAAAATTTGTTTCGCGCCAAACGGGTTTCAGATTCGCTAGTTGTGGCAATTTCATTTTAAGTGTTCGCTGCTGGAAATTCTAATTTCTGAATTGGAAGTCCGTTTCGTAACACATTTTAATCCCAGTTGGGATCGTAATTAGGCAACACTATAGCTGAACAATATTTAAGGTTATCAGTTAGGTTTTCAACTCAATTGGCGTATCAGTAATATCCTATATCCACAGGGAGTTATGGCCAGGTTTAGGTTGATGTGTAAAATCTGTCACTGCAGAATTCAGCTGGACATGTCGACATTATAAAATGTGTTAAAAATAACATACAGAACAGGATCCAGTGAAACTAGTGGATTAAGAATATAACTCAATTTTCTACGTAACGATATAGGGTTACACACATTTTCGCATTTTAGCAAGGATATACAGTGATTTAAAAACAAGGGTTAACTAGGATTACTGCTCTGTACTGCAGTCCAGAATCGTAAGTCTCCCCAGTTATCTCTATCATAATTTTTTAAAATTCAGTGATCAACTATAGAGTACTGTAGGTTAATCAGTTAGCTTCGATACAAGCCAAGGAACGCTAAAATCCGATTTGTAAAATATTTTATATGACTTTAACGATCTAGCGTGTTCAGGAAAATTCTGATTTCGCAATGATTATCGGGGGTAACATTTTTATGGGTGAACGATATTGATTTTCAACCAAATTTCCGCAGTACCTCTGTAAATAGTAATCGGGTTTAATGATCACAAGTTCTTCCATTTAAAGGTAGGTTCTCACATAAAGTTTAGTACCAAATACTTATAATAATATTGAATCGTAATTGAAATGATTATATATATAGCATGAAGCAAGTATGTAATACTTGCCTGACGACGACGATCGGTGATATGATAGCAGCGGACGATACAGTGGTGGACCATGGTTACGGTAACGGCAACGGCAACGGCGCGTTCGCGACTCAAGCACGACAAGAGTTGGCCTCGGTGGAGCTTGATTCTTGGACTTGATAGCTCGGTGGGTGCGACAGACGTGAGGTGGCGTTGCGACGGCCGCTGCGTTGACGACGGTGACTGCTACTGAAACCGAGGCAGTGGCTCTAACGGTGATGATAGCAACTAGAACAACGGCGATGGCGATGGTTATAGGTGTTCGATGAAATGCCGGAAGGCTTGGCTTGAAGCTTGGCTCGTCTGTGCAGTGGAGATGATGGTGTTAAGGTGAGGAGCTCGATGGAGTAGCGAAGAGATGGAGCTCGTCGGAGTTATCTCAGGAGTCGGCTGATGATGCAGGTGTAGTAGGGCTCGATGAGTGGAGCTCAGAGTTTGGGTTGAGATGGGTTGCGGTGGCCGGAGCTGTAGTGGTGGTTGCTGAGGTTGCTGGCGATGATGGGGGTTGAAGTGTCGGGTTTGTGGCGCAGCTCAGGTTGTGAGGGGGAGGTTGACGGCTGCGTTGGTGGAAGTGGTGGTTCAGGGAAGCAGCAGGGGGCTCGTGGTCGACAGGCTCGTCGTGGTGGCTTCAGGGGGATGTGGCTCGGTAGGGGAAGAAGTGGGGTGATTGATTCTTAATTCCGATTGTGTGTATAACTCGAATAAGTTTCTTTGTGTCGGTATTTAGAAAATGAATAAAATTCACAATCAAAGAATTATATGACCGCAATCAACTACGGTGTCAGATGTAGATCGTTAGCGAGTGCGGATCGTCCACAGGGATTGTGCGATTCGTTTGTAATTTTGATTTGTTTGAATTGAAAAGTTAATAGAAAAGAAAACATGATTCAAGATTTTTATCGATGGGTTTCAAGTGTCACTATTCTAATCAAGAATCAAGAAAATGATAAACATCGGGAATCGAGTTTCGATAGAATTCCAATCACTTTAGGGTTTCAAGATTTGAATTAAAGCTCGTAGGAATCGAGTAAATTGTAGATGTGATGAAGATTCAAGATTACGATTTCTTATCTAGTAACAAATTGATGTTAAATCGATGTCGAATTCATCGAGGATCAAGGATCTTGCGAGGAATTAGGGTTCCTCATCCTATCCTTTGTCCTTTCGATGAATAACATTCACTAGATAGCTTCTTGAAAGTCAAATGATCAATTGTCGATCTCTAGATCGTGCGAAAGGAATCAAGAACACATTCGCATCGATCTAGATCATTGATCAATCGATTTTCAAGAATTTACAATTGTTTTAAGACTTAAGGAAACGTTTAACAATTCATCAATATCATCATTTTACAATTGTTTCGATTCCTCCACGAGCAGAGTTTTATTCAAGCATAATCATAAAGTACATATTCAAGAATCGAAATGAATCAAAATGCTTGAATTAAAAATAAGCAAGTTAAAGAATCTTCACCTTCATTACATCAACAAATAGTTACAACTCTCAAGATTTACAAGAGGTGGGAACTTCGCTCGTCGAATCTTGCATCGCTCGGCTTCTTGAGTCTTGGATCGCTTCGATCTCGTGCTCCGTTGAATACCGGCTTTGCTTCTAAAGGATGCTTGAAGAATTGCTTTGCTTGAACTCCATGGATCTTGAATTGGGTATTTTTAGATTGGATTAGGATTAGGGTTTGGAGGTGGAAATTGGGGAAGAAGAATGAACTAGAATTTAGCCAACAATGAGTTGTCTAAGATCTATGATATGAGATGATATGATACAAGTGAGCCTAGGGGTCTATTTATAGGTTTCCCAAACCCTAGGTCTAGGTTTCTAAATTTGCTATTTCCTCCAAAAGTTTGTTGTAAGTTACTTAGGAGCTTAGCTTAGGCTTTAAGCTAGGAATGTTTAGCTTAGAAACCCTAGTTTGCTTAACTGGCAGAAGCTTCTGGGGCTTTCTGGAGAATTTAATATCTTTCTGAAGTGTTGAAGCTGATGTAGGAGTTATGAAGCAATTTGGGGTGGTGACGTGGCAAGGCCGCCGCGGAACCGCGGCGCAAGGCGGCTCCGGCCGCGGTTCCGCGGCCACTTGGCTGCCTTAGGGCTTCAAGCTTCTTCTGTTGCTCTACTATGTCTTTTGATGTATTTACTGCTATGTTGAATCACTGAATTCTTTTTAGATCCATACCAGATTCCAAATCCATGAGTTGGCGTCTTTTTAACAGTCTTCATTTGCAAATTTGACCGATCTTCTATAATGTCCTGCACAGACTTCGAAACAGAAGTTGCGATATATAGGAATGATGCCATGCTATGAAATGCAGTCAATTTCCTTTATAGTGCCGGTTTTAGAGTCTAACACATGCAATCTGATATTTAACGACCGATTCGCTAATATGTGCGATATGTCTAAGTCCACGGTAGCGCCCCGGCCATCTAACAGACGCCAAATGCGGAACAAAATCTTTTTACAACTGGCGCTATCGTGTACCGTAACCCGGATCTGCCATTAAACCTAAACTAACAAACTACAAAGTGGGTAGAAGAGTTATACCGAACGATCCGAGTCCTTCGGTCTTCAACCATCATCCCACACTTGTTGCGGCTGCTCCGATCTCCTCGATCTCCAGTCTTGTCGTCCAGGTGGCACCATGTCGACGGATCTTTAAACGGGCTCCCGCCTCTGAACCGAGGCAACTCGATCGTCAAGTTTGCTAAAAGAGACGACCAAGATGAAGTAGAGAATGAGTAGAAAACTTTGTCTCGTTACGTCCAAGGCTATGGACGAACGGTTAATAAAGTTGCATTTTGGATCGATACGAAATGAGAAATGAAGTATATCAATTTCCATGAACCAAAATCCTTAATCTTTTCAAACAACAACCATGCTTCTCACCAAGGGGGTGGCCGGCCATTTATAGGAGAGGAGGGAGGTGAGTGTAGGAGCTAGGAGATGACCACATTAAGAGAAATATCTAGTGTGAACATAAAGTGTGAACACAAAGTATGAACACAATAAATGCACCATTAATGAACAAGTGAGTCACAAGCCTAATCACCCTCTCTAGAACCTTCTAGAACACTGACTCACCTCATCAAGAAAAGATAAATCCGTATTTAACCAAATGTTAAATACGGCTGATAGAAAACTGGAAACTGGCAACTTCCAAAAGTGATCCTGAAACGAGTTTCAGGATAACCCCGTAACAGTATAAACATACTCGCATTTGTATTACGACCTAATATAAATGCAACTGAGACAAAGATATTATATCTACACAGTATAATACTCGGATCCGGCTTAAACCAAAGCCGACCAGTATTATCTGTCCGAAAAATGACACGTGCGAAAACGCATGTGCTTTTTCCGAACCTTGCCATAAACCCATATGGCCTCTACAACGTTTCGCCCGAACTTAGGAAAGTGTCTGTGGGGGACTCTAATGACTCATCAACACATCGGCACTGGGTATAACCCCTAGCATGTTAGAGGTACAAACTGTACGTAACAGTTTGCCTATGTATTGATTGGAAGGGAAGCTGACGAGCGAACTCATCTATAAACCCTACTGAGCCTGACAGTGACAATGTATATACAGTCCGGTCCATTCGTCTAAAGAGTATCGCATATCGAGTCTAGGGGGTGGATAAAGTCAGACCCCTAATAACGTGATAAATCGTGTCGGCATGAAGCTCATCACCACTTGAGAAACTACTGAACCAAATCAATAATTCTCCACTACCTCGGCCGAGGATTCCTAGTGATGGCCACCCGTGCACTGCGCGACATCAACCCCCAATACCGGGAGAGACGAATCCCCGACGATCCGCTCACTTGCCTCCAATGTGGCTCGGGACTGTACCCAACTAAAACCTGTTTGCACAACTCTTTTGAGCGTGGTAGGGTAGTAATCTAAGCACAGTGGGAACTCACATGAGACAAATGACGATCTCAGGTCGATGAACTAACCTGTACACATGTCACCAGGGAATTGCTATCTGACGATATGTATAATACCAACTAGCAGATTCCCGGCGAGTCCTGTCCGGTGTACTCATAACTCAAGAGCACCTGTATACATCTTAGGTGATCCAACTGACACCAGTGGCTTGTGAGACCGGCCACCGCCCCTCGTCGGGGTCTCGACTGTATTCACTAGTCTACTCTAGAGTATCGATGCCCTGTCTCGAAACTCCCACGACTATGGACACTTTAAGGATGTGCTTACAGACCCCAGCTCCCACGTATATGATCGCCATCATACTGCTGGTAGTCAAGCAAGAATCCTATGGGCTCTATCATCATGCAATAGTGAACTAAAGCATATATACGATGATAAAGACAAACCAGATAGTATACTATCATCTCGAGCAAGACTGTCATATCGGTATAGGTCCTCCCTCAATCATTGCAATCACGTACCGGCGATCCAATAATTGACTTTGAGGGAACTATCTCCAACAATCTCCCACTTGCACTCAAGGATAATTATTGCGATGTCGCATACTCACAGCCCGTGTGATACCGAACATCCAACTCCTCTACTAATCAATTTCACAAAGCTAGTTTGTAAAACTCTTGTGTTCGAGAAATAGCCTCAGTGAGTGGATCCGCCTTGATGTTTCTTTCTATGTCTCTCTTAATCTCAAGTTCGCGGAGAAAACCATCTCCCGAATCGAATAATACCTGTCTTAGAATATGTCTGAATATCTGATGGGACTTAGTTCATAAATGAACTCCAAATCCAAACTTCTTAGACCGTTTTGATAACTGAACCTAATCAGTATCCAGCACCATGCCTCCCACAGTATTCTCTTGGGCCACCTGTCCATAATACTGTCCCTCATCAGAGGGAAAACTATAACTCTGACAATCACTCTGTCATCCATGTCATCTTGGAAGCCTGGAATGATAACCGTCTCCCTATGGAGGTTGCCGTCATCAAATCCTTAGAACATACACTCATGTTCTAAAACTGCTTTCTTATGTTTCTCCAGGATTGGATTAATATAAACTTATCGCAACTAGTGCAAAAACAACATCTGGTGTGGTACTTGACATCTCATGATTGACTCAATTGCCTAAGCAAGTGATCTGCCAATCATGCACTTCCCTCTCTCCATTAGTCTCTAAGACACCTTTAGAGAGGGTGACTCCATCACCTGCAGGTACACCACCATGCCAGGAGTCATCTATTCTAAAACACTATTAGAAAACTGTCAAAGTACCCACATTGGGAAACTACTCAAATCTAGATCTAAAACCGTAGATCTAGTAACCAGAATGTCTGATATTACATCCATATCCTTTCTGAAGAAACAACTGTGTGACGACCAAAGTACGACCGATTGAAGTATTGGAATTTTACTTCCTACTCTGTGTATGTCATCCAAATAGCAGGACATCACACCCTACTACCTTCTCAACAGATCCATTCCCTATTCTGATGAAGTCAAAACCATGACTGTCTCATCAAAATTAGATGATCTAATCTCCGCTATATCTGCTCAAGTCTATAAATAGACATAAGCTACTTGCCCACTATGCTTCCGCTGCTCCCACTGACTATGACAGCCATCTGGCAGAAATATATATACGTCCACTTCTAAAACTAGTTTAGAACGACGTTATACATATCCTCCTGCCGGGTTTCATAGTCTGGAACAACAGTAGTGTCAAGTCTGGGTAAACAAGAACCTCCCTGTCACCGTCCTTGAGGCTACCAGAGTACCTCTCGGGTGTCTGAGGTTACCCACCATATCTGCGGAGTGGCAATTGGAATGTCAAAACTGATTGAATATATAGGTCCTATTAAATTTTCCGTAATCGTTTGTGGTTCTGGAATCACTTCCAGTTCTACCATACTCCCACTACTGTTTTCTGAAAAAGTCCATTTTAATAAAACTGTGGCGAGTCAAGAACAATATCACTATTGATCTTCCAGATGGTAGAAATGTCAACCCTCGTCAAAGCCAGGGTCAACCTACGAACTGCCATTACAGAAACGTGCCTTGAGTTATCCAGTGTCTGGTTTTAAGCATAAGCTGGACAACTCCCCGTATCTTAATATCGTTAAGATATGAACCATTCTATATACCATATAGAAATAGAGGCACTAATTTAATTGGAACCAGATTCAAATCATGCATCTGTCTCCATTGCATATCAGCTTAATGGAAAGTGGCTACTCAGCATTACTCAACTTAGGAATCCATCCAATTATGAGTAACCTGAAAGAGAAACGAGTTTCTCAAAACCATTACTATCAACTGAATACCAATCACAAGAATCTACATCTTCGATCTCTTTGAAGAATGCCGATACTTGCGATACCTGGTTCTCTACTTTATTCTTATACCCACAACTTCTCAAAACTTAGACATTGTATTTCTACGAAACACTTGTCTAAAAACTAGAGAAGTGATAAGTAAACAGAACATAGTACGAGGACCTACCCCTTTGTCCTGACGGACACTGGACAACATACAATACTCTGTATAAGTCCACTGAGTTTGAATAACTCAAAAACCTGTGCATCGTAGGTTGAAAACTGTACCCAGGCGATTTCCTCAAATATCACCAATTAAAACGAATTCCGATATAATGAGGATGATCACCTTAATTCCCAATAACTTACTCCCACTCATCATCTGTAAAACTATACAGATATGAGAATGAAACCTGGTAAATACATACCCTGGAGTAAGTATCTAATCGGGAAAACAGTTGTCTTTTAATAATGCACAGTAAAACTGAAACATTAAAATGTCTCGTAGGGGTATCCTGGTATTCCTAGCAATGCCTCTTCCATAATCCTATTCATGACTATAACCGTATATTTCTTTGCCATCTCTCCAAATCCTTTTATTTGTCTTTAGTCATTTCCTTCTGTACATCATCATTAGGCTAAGTGGTTTTCTTCCTTCCCTACCGTTCGGCACCAGCCTATGGTTTGGAAGAAGACTATCCAGTAAGCATAATAGGTATACCCTCCTAATTCTAGGAGAACTCACAACATGAGAGAAGGTGATGATAAAAGACAATCTGAATAATACCTTATTCTATTTCTCCCGAACTGGGGAAAAAGCAAAGGTGAAATAGGAGTAGCGATGAAGTACGCGGTTTGGTCGTGAATGATAACAGTCGCAATTTACTTTGCCCTCTTTCTAATCCCTTCATTTTGTCTTTACATATTACCTTCTGCACACCCTACTTAGGCTAATTGATTTTCTTCATTCCCTACCTTTCGGCACCTGCCTATGGTTTGGAATAAGACTATCCAATAAGCATAAATAGGTGTACACTCCTAAACTAAGGAGCCCTCGCAACCTGAGAGAAGATGATAATAAAAGACTACTGAATAAACCAGTTCTATTTCTCCTGAACCTGGATCCATCCTCGAAGAAGTCCCTTCGAGTTCATATATAACCATACGATGGATCTATCCAATGGAAGTGGATGTCCGTAGTAATACGGGGTGTTCTGAGAAATACAAAGGGTAAAAGAAGGAGCGGCAATGACTTATGCAACTTGGACAATCCAAAAGCCAGTATATTAAGAAGGTTCGGTCAACTTGGTCACTGAGTCATAGTCTAGGGTCGGTCAAAGGTCGCTGCCAAAGAGAGAGAGAGAAAAGAAACACTCTGCGTGCACTCTAACCTAGATCAGAATGGTTATCACTTTATCTAACCAGGAAACCTCCCACTGTAATCTCAAATTCTCCTCCAAACCTTAAAGAAGAATTAGTCGGGATCACCCGAAGAGTAAACCAACTCATCAGTGAGAATCGGGATCCAACTATCACGCATGATAACTTGATGGAAGCCACTCAAGTTATCACACTCCAGAAGGTATGCGCATGCCTGGCAAGTTTCCTGTATGTTTGAAACTCCCGATATATTTTTGCCTCATGCTCTTATGACCTTGACGAAGGCCAAAATATCATAAGTCACATGTCAAGTTCTACCCGTCATTGTCCAGGTCAATTTGAACCCACCCGTACATACCATTGACGAAGGCCAAAATAGTAGTATGACTGTCCTAAACCAACGCATCTATCTATGCAACAAATGAATACCCCAGCAGCTACCAAACATTATGCCTTGACGAAGGCCAACATACATAGCTTGAATACTACTGACTATCTATAAGAAATGACGGAGGGCTACGACTGGTTTTTGGCGAAAAACCTTTAACGTAATGAACTTGATCTCGTTGAAGGAAACTGATAGCTTTTTATAAAAATATAGTGGCGAAAATCTTTTGCTAAAGAGGTCACTCCCGGTGAAGGGATCTCGGCTCTTTCCTCGTGGAATGAGGTGCAGGATATTCTAACTGAATACCATGATGCAAAGCAACTTGTAATCGACTATATTGAAGTTATTACCCTGACGTAAACTTCTGCCCAAGGGGTCACTCCCGGTGAAGGGATCTCGGCCCTTGCCTCGTCGAATGAGGTGCGGGATATTCCAACTGAATATCACTATGCAAAACAAAAGGAAACATCTTTGTAATAACACTTTTTTAAAATTTGTTCCAACAACATCAAATATAGGTTTGTTTTATCTTGCATTGATAAGAATCAATGCAGTCCCATCAATCAATCACACCAGAAAAGAACGAAAATAAAATGTACGTATATGCCATCCGCATTCGTCACTGGGTCCCGTCATCACCCGTTAGGTTACTTAACTAACGACAGAGCGGGGGATGGACTAGCGCGGGTGTAAAACATATACAACATCTAATAGTATATATACCAATATATAATAATCGCTCCAGGCGTGATAATATGCAACAATACAGAAAAGTAATAAGCATCACAGAACAATACAGATAATCTGGGATCCCCGGGTTTCACAGAGCCGCTGCTGAAACCCGACGTTCTCCTGGTCTTATGGATAGCCTGTGCAATGAAACCTAGACCCCTACGGGTGCGGCAAGTTACTCGCCAAAACCTGAAGCGAGGTAGTCCCCCACAGCATAGTGAATGGAACACCCGGCACTTCACGGAATCCGGTAAATTGAGCACCCCTCCTTGGGTCAACCTGTACCCCCTACGAGTGCGGCGAATAGTCTGCGAATTCCAGAGTAAGGTCCTTTTGCCTCTCAAAGCCATGAGATATGGACCCGTTGCCCTCCAGAACCCCGCTATCCGTGCACTCCTTCGCGGGATAAACCTAGTACAGAAATAAAAATATGTACAACGGGTACATCGACCTCGACCCGGTCGTGCCCTAAAAGAATATTATACAACAGGCAGTGACGGCAGTCCACATGTTGGACGCTCGCCCCGCAATATCAAATGTACAAATAAATCCAAACTGCACTATCATTGCACCCTGCTATCCACCACGACATATCCGCAACATCACAGCACAACACAGAACATCAACGCGAATGTCACGTTCGCAAAGCCGTCTAAAAGAACTATAGCAATTAGACGCGGTTTACCGATCAAATGACATTCCCGGTCGGAGATATAATTTAAATACTGCATACTAACAAATTTAAAACTTCGATCGACTAAATTTCCAGAAGTGGGCCCCACGTACATCTGCTATACAGTAACAAAATCTGGGCCCAAACAAATAGTACCAAGAAACCAAAATTTAAAGTTAGAAGCTCTCTGGAAAATTTGGTGCACTGTTCCAACAGTGCTGCCGCGGTTCCGCGGTCAAACCATAGCTTTGACCGCGGATCCGCGGCTCTACTGTTGGATCACGTGCTCAAATTTTACAGTAATGCTTAAAAACACCTGCACAATATTCTGTGACATGCAAAATTATTTTTTGGCCCTTTGAAAAATCGACAGAAACTCAGTGTGCATGAAATTGCGATTTCGGAAATTCCGTTCGATCGATCTTTTAAACGTGTTAGCACAAGTTAGTATAGTTTAATGGTGAGGCTCTCATACCACTCTTAGTCCACGGTAGCGCCCCGGCCGTCTAACAGACGCCAAATGCGGAACAAAATCTTTTTACAACTGGCGCTATCGTGTACCGTAACCCGGATCTGCCATTAAACCTAAACTAACAAACTACAAAGTGGGTAGAAGAGTTATACCGAACAATCCGAGTCCTTCGGTCTTCAACCATCATCCCACGCTTGTTGCGGCTGCTCCGATCTCCTCGATCTCCAGTCTTGTCGTCCAGGTGGCACCATGTCGACGGATCTTTAAACGGGCTCCCGCCTCTGAACCGAGGCAACTCGATCGTCAAGTTTGCTAAAAGAGACGACCAAGATGAAGTAGAGAATGAGTAGAACACTTTGTCTCGTTACGTCTAAGGCTATGGACGAACGGTTAATGAAGTTGCCTTTTGGATCGATACGAAATGAGAAATGAAGTATATCAATTTCCATGAACCAAAATCCTTAATCTTTTCAAACAACAACCATGCTTCTCACCAAGGGGGTGGCCGACCATTTATAGGAGAGGAGGTAAGTGAGTGTAGGAGCAAGGAGGTGACCACATTAAGAGAAATATCTAGTGTGAACACAAAGTGTGAACACAAAGTATGAACACAATAAATGCACCATTAATGAACAAGTGAGTCACAAGCCTAATCACCCTCTCAAGAACCTTCTAGAACACTGACTCACCTCATCAAGAAAAGATAAATCCGTATTTAACCAAATGTTAAATACGGCTGATAGAAAACTGGAAACTGGCAACTTCCAAAAGTGATCCTGAAACGAGTTTCAGGATAACCCCGTAACAGTATAAATATACCCGCATTTGTATTACGACCGAATATAAATGCAACTGAGACAAAGATATTATATCTACACAGTATAATACTCGGATCCGGCTTAAACCAAAGCCGACAAGTATTATCTGTCCGAAAAACGACACGTGCGAAAACGCATGTGCTTTTTCCGAACCTTGCCATAAACCCATATGGCCTCTACAACGTTTCGCCCAAACTTGGGAAAGTGTCTGTGGGGGACTCTAATGACTCATCAACACATCGGCACTGGGTATAACCCCTAGCACGTTAGAGGTACAAACTGTACATAACAGTTTGCCTATGTATTGATTGGAAGCGAAGCTGATGAGCGAACTCATCTATAAACCCTACTGAGCCTGACAGTGACAATGTATATACAGTCCAGTCCATTCGTCTAAAGAGTATCGCATATCGAGTCTAGGGGGTGGATAAAGTCAGACCCCTAATAACGTGATAAATCGTGTCGGCATGAAGCCCATCACCACCTGAGAAACTACTGATCCAAATCAGTAATTCTCCACTATCTCGGCTGAGGATTCCTAGTGATGGCCACCCGTGCACTGCGCGACATCAACCCCCAATACCGGGAGAGACGAATCCCCGACGATCCGCTCACTTGCCTCCAATGTGGCTCGGGACTGTACCTAACTAAAACCTGTTTGCACAACTCCTTTGAGCGTGGTAGGGTAGTAATCTAAGCACAGTGGGAACTCACATGAGACAAATGACGATCTCAGGTCGATGAACTAACCTGTACACATGTCACCAGGGAATTGCTATCTGACGATATGTATAATACCAACTAGCAGATTCCCGGCGAGTCCTGTCCGGTGTACTCATAACTCAATGAGCACCTGTATACATCTTAGGTGATCCAACTGACACCAGTGGCTTGTGAGACCGGCCACCGCCCCTCGTCGGGGTCTCGACTGTATACACTAGTCTACTCTGGAGTATCGATGCCCTGTCTCGAAACTCCCACGACTAGGGACACTTTAAGGATGTGCTTACAGACCCCAGCTCCCACGTATATGATCGCCATCATACTGCTGGTAGTCAAGCAAGAATCCTATGGGCTCTATTATCATGCAATAGTGAACTAAAGCATATATACGATGATAAAGACAAACCAGATAGCATACTATCATCTCGAGCAAGACTGTCATATCGGTATAGGTCCTCCCTCAATCATTGCAATCACGTACCGGCGATCCAATAATTGACTTTGAGGGAACTGTCTCCAACAATATGAATGCCGAACACTTCTAGATGAGTGCAAATAATAGGGAAATTGTCGGTTAAAAGATGCAGTATTTTCGACTAATCATGGGGGTTGTAGGTGGTGGAGAAGATCTTGACGACGGTGGTAGCGGGTGTTGGCTGCTGCGGCTCCGGTGGTGTTGGTGGTGAGTTGAAGCTCGGCTACGAGGTGATGGAGGCGATAAGTTCTTGGGATCACGGGTTGCAATAGGCGAGGGGATGGGCTTGGATGTGAAAGGTTGGGCTTTGGGTTCGAGAGGGGAGAGACATCGGGGATGGGAAGAGGAAGCTGGCGGCGAGGTGTGCAGGTTGAAGACGAGGTCGGGGCTGGCGATGGGGGAAACTTCGCGGGGTTTGTGGGTGCAGCGAGGGTGAAGGGAGAGAGAGGGATGAGGTCAAGGGAAGCTTCGTGAGCGCGCACGAGAGAGAGGTCGTGGGTCGAGGAGTGGGTACGTGCTGCGAGGAGCGGGGGCTCGGGAATGAGCGCGACGTGGGAAGGAGAAGGAAAGAAGCGGGAAAAGAAAAGGGGAGTGGGGAAGAAGCGGGTCGGGCGTGGAGGGTTGGGTCGGGTCGGTGAAGGGCATGGACTTGGGTTTGGGCCGGGATTGTTTAGGGAAAAATAAAAAGGAAAATGGAAAATAAAAGGGAAATAGACACTAGGGTTAGGGTTTTAAAATAAAATAATTATAAATGTATATAAACAAATTTTGTAAGTAACACTTTATAAAAAATACGGATATTGGTGTACAAAAGAACTGGGTATTACATCATACCACCCTTACAGAAATTTCGTCCTCAAAATTTAAAATAACGATAAGCTATAAAATAATAGGCGAAACGCCACAAAATCAAGCACTAACATATAATGATTTACTTAAAAGCAGCTAGATAAAATCCAAGGTCTATATATGTATAAGAAATATCGCAACTAAAAGAATAGGCCTAAGTAAGCACATAGCAGAACCATCTATAATGATAAACTATATGCACAATACTAGAAAATAAAATAACAATAACAAACAATAGTGAAGGATTTGCCGATAGGCCAAAATATTTTAGAATAAATATATTGATCAAGCAATTTAAAATAACTTGAGAAAACCCATATGGCGAAATAAGAGAAAATAAAACAAAATAGTATGTGATGGCATGTATTTGCGTTATTGAAAATATGATGAATAGTAGAGTATTCAGAACCAGTAAAATGGAAGTAGTTAATAACAAGCAAAAAAAATTTGATAAACATAAAATAACGAAAACTAGATTTCAAATAGCAATGTCACTGATTGTAATTATAGTAAATAAGAGATAGTACTAAAAATGTTTAGGGCTAATAAGGGTAGGGATTATAATAGAGTATGGTCCATTCAAAAAGGTCGGGGTGCGGTACTTCAATCTGAATGTCGAAGAGGCTGGGGTCGGGTCAGCACAAGGTGCAAGGGTGAACAATAATGAATCTTAGAAGGGAAAGAAATTTATTGGGGCAGGAAAACAGTCAATGCATCATGCGAATCAATAATCAAAAGATTAGCGAACTCAGAAACTTTATTATTATTCCAGAAATTTTCATACAAGACATTCTCGAAAGGTAAAAGGTGGCCCTAAACTATACATAGATTTATTTGGACAGAGGAAACAAAAATAAATCACGTCAGTCGCGGTTATGGAAGTTCAGCAGATTACGGTAAGCTCGCGCGCTAAGATAGGGGCGTCCATTTCCATAGCGCCTCGCAGGGTTTGCCACTGGAGGTTCTTCTGCCACGGGGTCTTCTTCTCGTGGTCCTTCTTTCTCAGCTGGAGCTTCTTCATCGAGGTCTACTTCCACGTGATTCAGCTCTTCTAGATCTTCTTCCACGGGATTTTCTTCCACTGGATTCTCCTAAGGGCCTTCCTCTCCTGGATTTTCTTCTACCGGGTCTTCCTTGGGATCTTCCTCTATCGGGTCCTCTTCGGGGTCCTCTTCCTCCTCATCGGAGTCACTGATCATGTCGACTTCTGGGGCTGCGACTCCCTCGCCCTCGGAATCGCTGTTGCCGAAAATAACCTATGGGCCGTTGATCTCATCATCTGAACTCACCAGCAGGCAGTCCAAGGAAATGCAGGACCGAGTGTCCTCATCGAGAAGCGGCGCTGCTCCAGGGTTGGCCATGGCATGAAAAGGAAGAGTCATTATCAGACAGTGGAACACACCAAGAAAATAACCAAGGATATGGAGCACAAGGAACATATACGGTAGGTAAGGACTGAAAAATCAAAATCTAGAATATTGATGCATAAGCACTATAAGGAAAATGAGTGACAAGGGGACGATACATAAATCACAACTCACAATTTTATTGTATTCAAACTAAGAAATTCAACGGATACAAGATTTTAAACGAAAGGAAACATTTACTAAAGAGTGATAGTATTCTCATTGAAAGCAGAAAAGGTGATGCTCCTTCGTTGATATCTAGACCGCTGCATTCTCGTCAAGCGAGTGGAATCCTGCACTGGGTCCATACTATCCTCGAAACTCGAACTACGAAATAACCAAGTCACTTAGCAGGAGTGGAGAGTGTGGACGGATCACTTCCTTGCAGCTCCTTCCTTCTAGGGCAACCATTGGCAAGATGTTCGTCGGATCCACAAATCATGCACTGCCTTTGGCGTTGCGACAGTCTCTCTGAAAGTGTCCTGGTCTCTTACAGTATCCGCAGCATTGAGCTCTCCGCTGCTTCCATTGCTGAGGAACAAATGGGCGCTTCATCTTCACATCTTTTCCTCGTTTAACAGGGGTTCCCTTACGATTGGAGGCTTCCGCTGATGCTTGAGCCATTTTCATTCTTAGTCCTTCAGCTAAAAGGTCGTTCGTTCGCTCCTGGGCTTCCTTCAATCCTTGCAGGACATCCAAAATCTCGACGGTCTGAATCTAGGGAGTGGAGATAGAAGAAGAGTCGTTAGAAGACATGGTCCTGAAACAACAATTTTAGGACAGCATAAGGTACAAGATATAAGAATCAGAATACAATGTAGAATAGGCAACGAAACAAGAATATCGGGTGAGGTGAAACTCAAACGAGTGGAAATCAAATGTAGAACTCCAAGTCACTCAAACAGAGTTCAGTTTTGTAACTATGCAAAAGTTCATAATTATAATCAGGTAACTCTACTAAGTCACCCAAAACTCTAGCGGATGGATCAAAATATGTAGCAGAACACACTGTGTGTGTCAAGAACAAAGATAACGAGTTTACAATCTAGACCGAAGGATGTCTTAGATTGTCAAGCCCTATACGGAAACTGCAATCCCAACGTAGCAAAACATGGCTCTGATACCAACAAAACCATGTCACGCCCCGCTTCCCAAAATACGGAATACGAGGGGTTGACAAGGCCAGCCATGCTCCTACGGTCGAGGAAACATCCTGCCGTAATCATACTTCGGCTTCTAGCTTCACGTGGTAATCAGTAATTAATGCACAGGTAATGAGAAATGCAGTCACTAAATCAAAACAGATACAAAGAAACTAACCAGATAGAGATCAATGAAGCATAGCACTGAGTCGCTGATCTAGATATCCGCAATGTCCTCGAGGTACGTCAGGTCCTGATCTAAGCTAAATCCACTTCTCACTCTGAGCATGCATACTCGGGTCATCAGAGCGACACAATAGCAATAAATAAAAATACATATGTAACATGTGCAATAGTGATGAATATGAAACTGTAAGCATGAAGTGATGATATGATTATGAAGGAGCCAGTACAGATAAACAGTAAAGCGGGTAAATAGTAAGGCAGGTGTAACAGTCAGTAATCCATGCATGTTACTAAACCTATCAGTCTCTAAGTCTCACTATCCAAGTCGCTAAACCTATCGTCGGTCCAAGTGTGAGAGTCAACCACTCGTGAGTATCCCCCACCCAAGGGTAGGACCCCAGGGGCAAGGGAACACGGGCCCGAAACACGCACGATAATAATCAGTAACTCCATCCATACAACTCCCAAAATCACGATATAAGCCGGCAAAGGGACTCCCGAGATTCTGTTGAACTCACACTCAAACTATCCCACACCCCGTGGTCTACATCAAACCCCGACCATAAACCCAAATACTAGTCAGTCCATGACAAGTCTACGTGAGAACTGGAGACAGGATCTCCATCAAGCATGTCTCGACTGGTACCCAAGACAAATGGACAGTGTTTGGTGCCTTACCTATGACACTAATATAAGTGCTCCATAACCGTCTCATTCCAGTTATAGTTACACTTATATATGTCCCATAGACGTCGACAATACAATAAATCAACCGGGTCCGCTGATTGTGTACAAGTACGTGCCACTTTCACTTATTCATTCACACTTTATCACTATGTACTTGCCATAATCAAAACACTAGTATCTAACATTGGGTAATGCACACGATCACTAGGTTACCAATGCAATGACATCTATACGATATGATGAGAATACAATAATTACGATATGAATAGAATATCATCAGTCAGTGTCCTACTACTTGCATAATTTACTATAAATCATACATGCGGAATTGAGTAAAACAATGTAAAAGGGGTAAGCATTATGTTTAATTATCTATCCGTAAAAATTAGTTTCGCGCCAAACGGGTTTCAGGTTCGCTAGTTATGGCCATTTCATTTTAAGTGTTCACTGCTGGAAATTCCAATTTCTGAATCGGAAGTCTGTTTCGTAACACATTTTAATCCCAGTTGGGATCGTAATTAAGCGACACTATAGTTGAAAAATATTTAGGGTTATTAGTTAGGTTTCCAACTCAATTGGTGGATTAGTAATATCCTATATCCACAGGGCGTTATGGCCAGGTTTATGTTGATGTGTAAAATCTGTCACTGCAGAATTCAGCTGGACATGTCGACATTATAAAATGTGTTAAAATTATCATAAAGAACAGGAATCCAGTGAAACCAGTGGAGTAAGAAAGCTAACTCAATTTTATACGTAAAGATATAGGGTTCCGCACATTTTCACATTTGAGCAAAGAAATACAGTGATTTAAAAACAAGGGTTAACTGGGATTACTGCTCTGGACTGCAGTCCAGAATCGTAATTCTCCCCAGTTATCTCTATCATAATTTGTTAAAATTCAGTGATCAACTATAGAGTACTGTAGGTTAATCAGTTAGTTTCGATACAAGCCATTGAACGCTAAAATCCGATTACTAAAAGATTTTATATGACTTTAATGATCTAGCGTGTTTAGGAAAATTCTGATTTCGCAATGATTATCGGGGGTAACATTTTTATAAGTGAACGATATTGATATTCAACCAAATTTCTGCAGTACCTCTGTAAATAGTAATCGGGTTTAATGATCACAAGTTCCGCCATTTAAAGGTAGGTTCTCACATAAAGTTTAGTACCAAATACTTATAATAATATTGAATCGTAATTGAAATGATTATATATATAGCATGAAGCAAGTATGTAATACTTGCCTGACGACGACGATCGATGATATGACAGCAGCGGACGATACAGTGGTGGACCACGGTTACGGTAGCGGCAACGGCGCGTTCGCGACTCGAGCACGACAAGAGTTGGCCTCGGTGGAGCTTGATTCTTGGACTTGATAGCTCGGTGGGTGCGACGGACGTGCGCTGGCGTTGCGACGGCCGCTGCGTTGACGACGGTGACTGCTACAGAGACCGAGGCAGTGGCTCGAACGGTGACAACAGCAACTAGAACAACGGCGATGGCGATGGTTATAGGTGTTCGATGAAATGCCGGAAGGCTTGGCTTGAAGCTTGGCTCGTCTGTGCAGTGGAGATGATGGTGTTGAGGTGAGGAGCTCGATGGAGTAGTAAAGAGATGGAGCTCGTCGGAGTTGTCTCAGGGGTTGGCCGATGATGCAGGTGCAGTGGGACTCGATGAGTGGAGCTCAAAGTTTGGGTTGCGGTGGCCGGTGTAGTGGTGGTTGCTGAGGTTGCTGACGATGATGGAGGTTGAAGTGTCGGGTTTGTGGCGCAGCTCGGGTTGTGAGGGGGAGGTTGGCGGCTGCGTTGGTGGAAGTGGTGGTTCAGGGAAGTAGCAGGGGGCTCGAGGTCGGCAGGCTCATCGCGGTGGCTGCAGGGGGCTGTGGCTCGGTAGGGGAGGAAGTGGGGGTTGTAGGTGGTGGAGAAGATCTTGACGTCGGCGGTAGCGGGTGTTGACTGCTGTGGCTCCGGTGGTGTTGGCGGTGAGTTGAAGCTCGGCTACGAGGTGATGGAGGGGATAAGTTCTTGGGATCAAGGGTTGCAATGGGCGAGGGGATGGGCTTGGATGTGAAAGGTGGTGCTTTGGGTTCGAGAGGGGAGAGACGTCGGGGATGGGAGGAGGAAAGTGGCGGCGAGGTGTGCAGGTTGAAGAAGAGGTCGGGGCTGGCGATGGGGGAAACTTCGTGGGGTTTGTGGGTGCAGCGAGGGTGAAGGGAGAGAGAGGGACGAGGTAGGGGGAAGCTTCGTGAGCGCGCGCGAGAGAGAGTTCATGGGTCGAGGAGTGGCTACGTGCTCGCGACGGGGAGCGGGGGCTCGGGAATGAGCGCGACGTGGGAAGGAGAAGGAAAGAAGCGGGAAAAGAAAAGGGGAGTGGGGAAGAAGCGGGTCGGGCGTGGAGGGTTGGGTCGGGTCGGTGAAGGGAACGGGCTTGGGTTTGGGCCGGGATTGTTTAGGGAAAAATAAAAAGGAAAATGGAAAATAAAAAGGAAATAGACACTAGGGTTAGGGTTTTAAAATAAAATAATTATAAATGTATATAAACAAATTTTTTAAGTAACACTTTATAAAAAAAATACGGATATTGGTGTACAAAAGAACTGGGTATTACAACATTCCACCTTAATAAAACCGGCGAGGCCGGCCGTTTTGATGTTTTCGCCAGCCACAGCTAGGAATCATGAGATTGTTTTTTTCTGGTATTCTAGTTTTAGTAAAAAGAGAACTCTGTAGTTGTTTACATACGGCCACTCTGTAGAGGCCATTTAAAATTTTACAGAAACTTGAATTCTAGATTTCATGTTTTGGAGTTATTTCGGTTTTGTTATTTTAAACGTTGTTTAAACTGCTTGTTTAGGCTTTATGGGGTGGCTCTGATGCCATGTTGGGTTACCCTAACGCCCTAGCCATCATTCGTAGTCGTTTGCGGAACAAAAAAATTTCTACGAGTTTAAAAACGGCGCTAGAATAACCCATTAAACCGGATCTTTCCATAAACCTAACTAGCTAAACTAAGAGAGCTAACTACTATGAAAAGAAGTCTCACCAAACGATCCAAGTCCTTCGGTCTTCTTTCCTCATCGTTCGCTCCAAGTAGCCACCATGATCGCGCTTGATCTTCTTTGTTGGCTCCTTCGGTTCTCCGTGATCGATCTTTCTCTTCGGTCCTCCTTTGTCGTAGATGATCCACCCGAGGGATGTGATCCATGGCTCTAGCTCCACACTAAATGTCAAGTGGAGCAACTAGAGAACTTGGGTTGTTAATCTAAGAAGTATAGGATGTAGTGTGAGGTTCTAAGTGACTTTCTATCTCTATCTTACCTCCTCTCTTGTTTCTCAACATATGAGAGTGTAGAGTGTAAGTCCACGTTGCCTACCCCGGTGCTTGCGGAGAGGCGAAAACGTTATGAAAAATCGGATTTTTACAACACTAGGCAACATGGACTATGCAAAAGGAGGGATCTTTGCTAAACAAAAACTAACTACAAAGCTAAAAGAGTTAGCTACTCAGAAAGGGGGTTATACCTAGGTCTTCAAGTCCTTCTCTTCTTGCTCCTTGGAGTGAAAGAACGGATCGTCTCGTCGCCTTCTCTTGCCGAAGAAAGATCCACCCATGGGCCTCTACCTTTGGCTCCAACTTCAAACTAGAAGTAACTAAGGTGCTTGGTGTGCTAAACCTAGGACCTTAGAAAGAGTAGAGAGTATTTTTGAAGGGATTATCTCAAGCTCAAATGGTTCTCAACTCATGAGAGGGGAGAGCTAGAGAGAGAGGAAGAGGATGAGAGAGAATGAGAATGATAGAATGAGAAGAATAATCCAACCTTCTCACATATATGTGAATTATGATAAATAAATAATTAGCTAAAGATAATTGTGATGGTTAATCTTGAAATGACCATTATCATTTCACATTAATTACTTTTGCAAGGATCAAAGAGCATCTTTCATATGAAATGATGATGGTCAACTTGTCAACCTAGGTCAACAAGACAAGCATAGTCAAATGTTCAACAATCCTAACCATACACAATTATAATTAACTAATATTAATAAATCATATTTCACACATAAACATTAGGGTTAAGAAAATGACAATGGTCATCAACCCTAAAGAAAGTCCTCTGCCTCTGTCTCAGTTAACTGTGCATACACACCCGTATCCGTGTTCCGAGGAACACGAATACAATGAGATAAAACCAATCCCAAAACATATACTAGGATCTGGCTTAAACCAAAGCCCGCTAGTATAAACTGTCCGGATACTAAACGTGCACAAGTGCGCGGATGTGAACGAACCCCGTCGCAAAACCATGCGACCTCTACTCATTTTGCCTAAAGGCGAATAACCCTCTGTGTGGGACTCTAAAGACTCGACACTACGCTGGCAGTGGGTTTAACCACAGACCGCAAGCGGCACTAGCTGTACGTAACGGTCCCCAAGTAGATGCCGATAAGAAGACTGACGAGGTGAACCCATCTGAACTCCTACTAAGCCTGAATGTGACAGTCTCCGTACAGTCCGGTCTGTTCGTCTAAGAACATCGCATGGCGGGCCTAGGGGACGGTAAACGTCAGTCCCCTACTAGCGGTACAAGTCGTGTCAGAGTGTAGCCCAGAACACCTGAGATAACACTGGAAACCTACCAGTCTATCTCGCTTGCCTTGGCCAGAGACTTTGTGTAATGGCTCTCCTAGACACAACGCGATATCAACCCCCAATACCGGGAGAGACAAATCCTGTCTAACCGTCACTGCCTCCAAGTGCTTCGGGACTGCACCCAAAAACTACTTGTTTGTACGACTCCTTTGAGCCATGGTAGGGTAGTAATCAAAGTACAGTGGGAACACACTCGTAGCGAAGTGACAGTGTCAAGTCAACGGACTAAGCTGTACTCATGTCACCTGGGAACTGATAACTGACGATAGGTATAATACCAACCAACAGTTCCCAACGAGTCCTATCCAGTGTACCCGTAACCTAACGAGCACCCGTATACTATCCCAAGTACGACGTACTGACGGCTGTGGGACAGACCGTATCCCAAGCTGGGATGAGAAGCGCATACGCTAGTCTACTCCGGAGTATCAATGCCCTGTCTCGATGTCCTACGACTAGGGACCTTCATAAGGATGTGCTTGTGGATTACCCAGCCTCCACGAGTGTGACTGCCATCACAACGCTGGTAATCAAGCAAAGATCCTAAGGACTCTACTAATGTGTAAAGGCGATATGCTATAAGAAATACATGCACACATTAAAGCAGAAACAAACCAAGTAGCATACTACTATTTTGAGCAAGAATGTCAATACAAGGTGAATATCCCAAGCTTCCATCAAGTAATATACAAACTAGTATGATACAGTAATAGCCTCTAGGGCATATACACTAACAATCTCCCACTTGCACTAAGGCCATGTACTGGCGTATCGAAGACCTATCATCTCGATCAGCCGCTCGAACTGAGTCTGGGGTAAGGCCTTGGTGAATGGATCAGCAGTGTTATCTTCCGTAGCAACTCGCCGGACCTCGATCTCCTGGCGACCCACGATCTCCCTGATCAGGTGATACCGCCTCAAGATATGCCTGGACTTCTGATGGGACCTGGGTTCCTTCGCTAAAGCTATAGCCTCGTTGTTGTCGCAATACAGAGGTACTGGATCAACAATGGACGGAACCACCTGAAGTTCTGTTAGGAACTTCCTTATCCAGACGGCTTCTTTTGCGGCATCTGCAACAGCGATATATTCCGCTTCCATCGTCGAGTCAGCAACGGTTTCCTGTTTGGAACTCTTCCAACACACCGCCCCTCCATAGAGGGTAAAGACATAACCCGACATGGACTTGGAATCATCCTTGTCACTCTGGAAGCTAGAGTCAGCAAAGGCCTCGATCTGGAGGTCTTTTCCGCCATACACCAAGAACATCTCCTTAGTCCTTCTCAGGTACTTGAGAATGTTCTTTACCGCTATCCAGTGTTTCTCCCCAGGGTTTGACTGATACCGGATTACCACACTCGGTGCATAAGCTACATCTAGTCTGGTGCACAACATCGCATACATTATAGAGCCTACCGCAGAAGCGTAGGGTTATGATTGTCTCGAAAGAGTGTGTTTGTAGTTAACCGCAATCAGAACGGTGTTGCGTGTAGCTAGACCGAGATGAGTACGGGTCGTCCTCTGGGAAACGTGGAACATTTTACCCTTACTTTAGATGTGTTGAAAAAGAGAGGAGGAAGAATAAAGAATATTGTAGAATGGTTTCTAGATCTACGTTAAGCACTAATGCAAAATATAGATCTAGATTAACTACAGATGTAAGTTTATATAAGAAGAGAGCTTGTAGGGTTCATTAGTATTTAGTAGTTATGGATGATTAATTAAAAATTACTCTTTCTATCCTTTAATAGATTTAAAACTAGAACGATAGTTATGCGTGTAGATTAGGGTTTCTGGAGGGAAAAGGAATCACACTCTTAACCCCTATCTCGACACGGAACTTTGTTCATATCTAGCCTTTACCAAAACAATCATTAATCTAATCTCTAATCGCGGTCGGGACTAACAAAGAATTGTTAGCGTGCCCGATTAGGATGTTAATGATTCTTTTGATAAAGTTCATAAACTTTATAGGACTTAAAAAGGGTTTAGGGATGTTCATCATCCATTAGCCTACCGTAATCCTACGAACCCTAACAAGCGGAGAATTACTCACGCATGTTGGGAGAAAAAGAGATGGAGAGAAAATGCATAATTAAACTACGAAGAAATAGAATAAGAAAAAGAAAGCTACCTTTATTAATCAACAATATTCATTACACTTTGATTCCTTAGAAAATGATTACAAATACTAGTTTACTTCTCGATCTCTTCCAAGGAGGTAGATGAACCGTTGATGATCAGCCTGGATGCGTGAGCCGTCTTGGACTTCGTGATCTCGTCGGCTTGATGATTTTTCCAAGAGGCTCTCGGTCCCTATTTATAGTCTCAAAGCCAGAACCCATGCTTCCAAATATGGAAGATAACAGTAAAGATTCTCCCTAAAAAAATGCAGCATCTAAATCTTCTATCTTGCCGCGGATCCGCGGCCCAAGGAGGGGTATGGCCGCGGATCCGCGACCATATGATCTCGGTCGTTCATCATTTTCTTGGGGCTCTGTCTTTGTGACATTTGGTGTTCTCTGGAATCTTTGAATCTTTGAAATCTTCTCGTAGTTGCTGCCAGACTTGATCTCCAAGTTTTGCTTTCTTAATTAGGCAAGTTTTCTTTAACTTGATTTCTTGGAAAAATTCTGCACAACAACTTGGAAAAATTCTGCACAACAACTTAAATAATATTTAGTAGACTTGGTTCTACTAGGATTTGGTCAATGATATTATTTGCATACATTTTCCTACCAAATGCTAATTATAATATATCAACACATGGAAAATGTTATTTTTACAGATAAACCCTCATATATATGATATATTATAATAAAGACCTTTTTTGATATGGAAATAGTAGGAAAAATGTAATAACAAATGTGCAGTTTTATCAACTGAACAAATACCCCCAAACTTATCTTTGACCGTCCCGAGCAAACTAGTTTATTCAAGAGAAGGAGAAAAAAGAAAGGACAAAACTAAGCACACTTTCATAGGCAAACACGATTGCACTGAGCACGTGCAACAAGCCGTTAAACCTCTAGGTGTCCCTAGTAGGAGGAGTGTTGTCTCCTGAGGGTTTTCAGCGGATTACACCCATAAAATCCTATAATAAAAGAGTGATGGTGAAATTTACATATAAAGATAAGAACCATAAAAGAAAGACTTTGAAAATTTAGAGTTTCCAACTACACTAGCTTTTCAGTTGTTATGAGCCCTATATTAATAGTCATGAAAAGATGTTAGAAATCACATCATCCCTCAATAAAACATCGTCTTTATTTTTCATTCCTACCTTTCATCCAAACATCGATCATATACCCCTACGTGTGGGAATAGAACATCCATACACTCGGAGAATTCAATTCAAGCTATCATACTCTTGTCCATCTGCCTCAATACTTTTTAATTTGATGAATATTTAGATTTGCTCACACATTTTCATGTGACCGTTAATACTTCTTGAGGTACTAGCCAACCGATTACTCATGTGTTTGCTGATTAGGTGATAATATTTTCCTCGTCTTGCACCACCTAAGGCTTAGCAGTGACTCCCAGACCAGTTGGCCTTAGGGCACTAGGTGAAGAGGCACCCTCGCTATATTTTTTTATTGCTGTCTTGGCGATAACAAAAACAGTGTTCATTTTTTTCTTTTCACCATTATTATATTTTCTTCATTTTTTTATTTTTTTTTCATTTCCTTCATACTTTGGCTTTTAGACAAGAGCATTTCAAGGTATCCTCTACTATCCCGAGTTTCAAGACGTGTGTAAGTGCATATAGTAAGGTATCAACATTCAAATGTTTGGCTTCCAGAATAGAAATTATTTTTCAAACTTATTTTTATCCTCAGATTAGTGACTTCCATCATCTTACTAACCCTTGGGACAACAGCTCATAACTACTTATTACTAGTTCGTTTAAGAAAACTTCTAATTTTCTTGGTTTTCTTAAACTATTCCTATCTTTCATATATAATTTTTCACTTTCTATTCTTTTATTATCAAAAAAATTTTGTGCTTATATATAGTATAATGCAAAGTATGTGTAAATAAGCACAAACCTCCCCTAAACCTGTTTACAGCAGTGTCCTCACTGATGTCATCCGTTAAGCTCAAAAACCTGTAGACTTGGGAGGAAATTATTAATGGGGGCAAGAATATATGCAAGTGAAATCCTCCCCCAAACTTATTTTTGGCTCACAATTTTGTAAAAATCATTTTCTTTCAAGAGCCAAAATATACCCCCCCCCCAACTTGAGTTAAACAATGTTAATCTTTTAAAATCACACGATGGGGTAAGGTTATTGGTCAATGCCAAGCTTTGCAAAGACCGAAGGTCAACACCAACCATTCAAAAATTTTATCGATGAAGCACCAAGGTTGGTGGAAGAACATGTCACCTTTCGACGTGAAGAAGTGGGGAGGAGATAAGAGGTGTAATGGAAAAGGATTGCGTCTCAATTTGGAGAGACGACATAGTGATAGTAATGATGGATTACTTGCATTATCATGATTGTCCAAAAGAAGGGGTGGAGGTCCAATTTCTTTATCTTGGAGTTGATTCATCTCAACACCCGTGTCTTGTAAAAATGCGAGTTCATCAGCGAAAATTTCCTCAAAGTTTTCATCGATACCCCGAAAAATAATGTCATCAGAAAAAATGGGGTAATAGTCAGACTCTATAAAAAGTTCCTTATCAGCGTTAGATGTTGACCCGGACAACTCGGTGGAAGAGTCTGTGTCAACCAACAACATATGAAAAGAGTCATAATTATGAGGTTGATCATATTCGCTGCTGTCGACATCCATTAATTCGACATAACACACATGAGCATATGGTTCGAAGGGTTCACTTCCCAACTTGTAAATGTTAAGCTCAATTAACTTCTTTCCAAAGGATAGGGTCATAGAGCCGTTTCTACAATTGATTACTGCGTTGGAAGTGACCAAAAAGGGTCGACCGAGTATCACCGGGATTTGATTGCGTGGGTTTGCCACAGGTTGTGTATCAATAACGATAAAGTCCACAGGAAATATGAATTCCCCGACTTTAATTAACACATCCTCTAGCTCACCCCTAGGTTGGTTGATAGATCGATCGGCCATCTGAAGAGTGCAATGCGCAGGTTTTAACTCTCCGATCCCTAATTGCTCATAAACAGAATACGGAAGCAAATTAACACTAGCACCTAAATCGAGTAGAGCACGATTGATATTTTTACCCCCAATAGAAATTGAAATTGTAGGACATCTGGGGTCCTTTCGTTTCTTGGGTAGTTGTTGTGTAAAAGCTGTGCTCACATTACTCGCAAGGAAAACTTTTTTAGGTACTTGAACTTTTCTCTTCCTAGTGCACAAGTCTTTTAGGATTTTCGCATATGACGGAACTTGTTGAATAGCATCTAGGAGAGGAATGTTTATGTTAACTTGCTTAAAAATTTCCACAATCTTCTCCATTTGTGGACTTGGTCTGTTGCCCCTTAACCTGTTGGGATAAGGTGCTTAATCAATAAGTTTTGGGTCCAATGTTTGTGGAGAAGACTGTGGGGACGGATTCGATCCCAAAATTGGAGTGGGAATCGACTTAGATAGATTCGGCGAAATGTTCGAGCCTTGGGGGAAAACGGAGAATAGGCTCGGGTGAAGGTGGGAGATTAGACGAATTAGGGGAAGAAGAAGAAGCTGGGGTATCATTGGTGTCACTATCATCACATCGCTCACCCATTCGGTTCTTCAGCACTTTTCCCGATCTCAACGTGGTAACAGTACTCACATTATAACTTTGTGAGTGGCCAGAATTAAGTATGGGTTGAGATGGGAGTTTCCCTTTCTCTCTCGCACTCATTGCGGCGTTTAACTGTGCGATTTGGTTTTCTATTGATTTAATACTCTCACCATGGGAGGCGGAGTTATTCTTTATGGTATCAATAGAAGACTTCATCTCAGCCGACAATTGCATGGATTGTTTCATGAACATATCCAAAGTTTGTGCAAGTGAGTTGTCAGTACTGGCCACTTGTGGTATAGAAATGTTGGCCGGATTTTGGAAATTCTGTGACTGAAAGGTGGGCTGATTCTGTGGTTGTGGTTGCTGTGGAGGAGGTCTTTGATAATTGCTTTGTTGGTTTTGATTCCAAGCAAAGTTAGGATGATTCCTCCATCCTTGATTGTATGTGGAAGAATAAGGGTCGTTTCTAGGTCGCTGCTGAAAAGCAGCATTAGTTTGCTCGTGACCTTGAAACGGTGCATTCATAGGACATTCTTCCGTTAAGTGTGAAGGATCCGAACAGCAACCACAGACGGTCTTAGGAAGCATGACCTGATTTAGGGAGAATGATGAGAATCTGTTCTCAATAGCGTCAAGTTTCTTCTGTATCGCTGCCATTTCGGCTTTTACTGCGATAGAAATATCGAGCTGGTGAACACCTCCCCTAGATGAAGGTGGTCTTACGCTTTCCCACTGCAAAGTGTGTTCAGCGAGGTCTTCCAGATACTTCCAAGCTTCACCGTCATCTTTAGACATGAAATTGCATTGACACATTGTTTCAAGCATCTGCTTTATCGCTGGATTAATGCCCTCATATATAATCCGACATAAATCTCATCTATTGATTCCATGATGAGGACATTGGACAAGCAAATCCTTGAAACATTCAAAGCACTTCCAAAATGGTTCGTTGGGAAGCTGGGTGAACTGGTTGATCTCGCTTCTAACACGGGCAGTCTTATGGTTTGGGTAAAACTTCTTAAGAAATGCTATTACGAATTCATCCCAATTAGTGATAGAGTGTGCGGCAATATTGTAAAGCCATTTTTCTGCCAAGTCGCACAGTGTGAATGGGAGAAGACGTAAGCGCATAGCATCTAAAGTCAATTGTGAAGTACCCATCATTACGCATACGTTTTCGAATTTGGTAATGAAAACGTATGCGTCTTCCGATTCAAGCCCGTGAAATTTAGGCAGCAGATTGATGTAGTGGGGTTTAATTTCGAAATTATCCCCGTTAGGTGGTGGAAGAGATAGACAAGTGGGAAGAGGACCACGGATAGGATAGTATCTCTCTTGGAGAGAGATGCACGGTGGATTCTGCGCACCTACGGGTGGTGGCAGCGTGGTGTTATAATCTGATGGAGTACCGTCCATCTCGGTCGTGTGTGGTGGGGGAAAAGAAGATGAAGAAGTACCGACTTCGGCGTCGATAGCAGGAACGCGGACAAGACTGGCACTAGGATCCCGTGTCCAGCCAAGCATGCACTAAGTGGGTTTAGTGCAAGTGGCAGCGTGTGTGTGATTTAAAATTGGCTTGTTTTGAAAAAAAAGTGGGACTCAAGACAAATCTCCCTAAGATGCACAAGCAACCCTAGAACTAAGGTCACCTAGGTCCAGTCTCTAGACCGCTCCTATACTTCCAAAGGACAAACCGCAGGATCAATCCTCTACCGTCTCTTTACTACCCTTATAGCCAGGTAAGTGCCAGGTAAGTGGGAAGGAACCACAGTAGTGGGCCTAATTAAAAACCACTAGCCTTTGACACACTTGCCTAGGCACTACAAAAGTAATGCGGATAAATGACAGATTACCCACGACCTTCCTCTGTCCTTATTGAGCGCGACAGTCCTTAGAGTCTGGTCTAGATATTTTTTAAATTAATGAAGGGTTGATGCAGATGCTCAGTTTGTGATTTGTGGGGCTTAGGAAGGGTGATGAAATCCCCACCTAATCTGGATTTTGTCTTGCCCCTTAAAGTCCGTATTAAAATATGCAAAACAAAACCAATCACAAAAATTTTGCAAAAAGATTTTTGAGCGGCGCTATTTTGCAAAGAATCCTGCAGAAAATAGATTTTATTGGATTTTAGAAGAGAGAGAAAGAGTTAAGAAAGATACCAGAGAAATGTGAAACCCTAGATCTCCTGTTTCCTCAAGTCCGTGACTCCAGATTCCCTCGCAAAATTCACACACAAATCGTTAAATATGTAATTTGTAGTTTTGTTTTAATAATGATATGAACCGTCTAAGAATTCAACACAAATAGTAAGAATAAAAAATTACGCACGTATCCCCGACAACGGCGCCATTTGATTGGTACGAAAGAGTGTGTTTGTAGTTAACCGCAATCAGAACGGTGTCGCGTGTAGCTAGACCGAGATGAGTACGGGTCGTCCTCTGGGAAACGTGGAACCTTTTACCCTTACTTTAGATGTGTTGAAAAAGAGAGGAGGAAGAATAAAGAATATTGTAGAATGGTTTCTAGATCTACGTTAAGCACTAATGCAAAATGTAGATCTAAATTAACTACGGATGTAAGTTTATATAAGAGGAGGGCTTGTAGGGTTAGGATTTAGTAGTTATGAATGATTAATTAAAAATTACTCTTTCTATCCTTTAATAGATTTAAAACTAGAACGACAGTGATGCGTGTAGATTAGGATTTCTGGAGGGAAAAGGAATCACACTCTTAACCCCTATCTCAACACGGAACTCCGTTCATATCTAGCCTTTACCAAAACAATCATTAATCTAATCTCTAATCGCGGTCGGGACTAACAAAGAATTGTTAGCGCGCCCGATTAGGATGTTAATGATTCTTTTGATAAAGTTCATAAACTTTATAGGACTTAAAAAGGGTTTAGGGATGTTCATCATCCATTAGCCTACCGTAATCCTACGAACCCTAACAAGCGGAGAATTACTCGCGCATATTGGGAGAAAATGAGATGGAGAGAAAATGCATAATTAAACTATGAAGAAATAGAATAAGAAAAAGAAAGCTACCTTTATTAATCAACAATATTCATTACACTTTGATTCCTTAGAAAATGATTACAAATACTAGTTTGCTTCTCGATCTCTTCCAAGGAGGTAGATGAACCATTGATGATCAGCCTGGATGCGTGAGCCGTCTTGGACTTCGTGATCTCGTCGGCTTGATAATTTTTCCAAGAGGCTCTCGGTCCCTATTTATAGTCTTAAAGCCAGAACCCATGCTTCCAAATATGGAAGATAACAGTAAAGATTCTCCCCAAAAAAAATATAGCATCTAAATCTTCTATCTTGCCGCGGATCCGCGGCCCAAGGAGGGGTATGGCCGCGGATCCGCGACCATATGATCTCGGCCGTTCATCATTTTCTTGGGGCTCTGTCTTTGTGACATTTGGTGTTCTCTGGAATCTTTGAATCTTTGAAATCTTCTCGTAGTTGCTGCCAGACTTGATCTCTAAGTTTTGCTTTCTTAATTAGGCAAGTTTTCTTTAACAACTTGATTTCTTGGAAAAATTCTGCACAACAACTTGGAAAAATCCTGCACAACAACTTAAATAATATTTAGTAGACTTGGTTCTACTAAGATTTGGTCAATGATATTATTTGCATACATTTTCCTACCAAATGCTAATTATAATATATCAACACATGGAAAATGTTATTTTTACAGATAAACCCTCATATGTATGATATATTATAATAAAGACCTTTATTGATATGGAAATAGTAGGAAAAATGTAATAACAAATGTGCAGTTTTATCAACTGAACAGGTATAATAGACATGCGATCCCTTTCCAAATCGGTCTTGGGAGACATCTCTTTGGAGAGGGTGATCCCGTGACAAGCCGGTAGATTACCGCGCTTGGAATCTTCCATGCTGAATCTTTTCAGTATGGTGTCGATGTACCTGGACTGTGAAAGTCCTAATATCCTCTTGGATCTGTCACGATAGATCCGGATCCCCAGAATGTAAGAGGCATCACCCAGGTCTTTCATGGAGAACCTGTGTGACAAGAACCCTTTGACAGATTGTAGCATAGGAATGTCATTTCCTATCAAGAGAATGTCATCCACGTATAAAACGAGGAATACTACAGTTCTTGCTACAAATCTACTATAGATGCATGGTTCATCTGGATTTTTGATAAAGCCAAATTCTTTGACCGTCTCATCAAAACAGATGTTCCAACTCCGCGATGCCTGCTTTAGTCCATAGATTTACTTAAGCAACTTGCACACCTTTCCGCTGCTCCCACTCTGAATGAAACCCTCTGGCTGGTCCATATAGACACACTCCTCTAAATTTCCATTTAGAAAAGCGGTCTTTACGTCCATTTGCCAGATCTCATAATCGTGGAAGGCAGCAATGGCAAGAAGGATCCGAATGGATTTCAGCATAGCCACTGGAGAAAAGGTTTCGTCATGGTCCAAACCAGGTCTTTGACGAAAACCCTTTGCAACAAGTCTAGCTTTATAGGTCTCAACCTGTCCATCTACAACAATCTTCCTTTTGAAGATCCACTTGCATCCTACGGGTTTTACCCCATCTGGAGCAACGTCCAACGTCCATACTTTGTTGGTGTACATGGACTCCATTTCGGTCCGCATTGCATCCAGCCATTTTACCGAGTCAACGCTCTGAATGGTCTGCTGGAAGCTAGTCGCTCATCACTATCAATAATGCAATCCTCTCTATCCCCGTCTATGAGAAAACCATAGTATCTCTCGGGCGATGAGACTGCCTACTACTTCTGCGGAACGGCACAGGAATGTCCTGATCTTTCGAACCCTCTGGTTCTACTAAGCTTTCAGTAATAGCTCATGGTTCTGGAATTTCTTCCAGTTCTATATCGCTCCCACTTATCTGTTTTTCCAAAAACTGAGTTTCCAAGAAGTGGGCATGACGAGAAACAAAAACCTTTTGTACCTCTTCGCAATAGAAGAAATATCCCTTGGAGTTCTTTGGATATCCCACAAATTTGCACTGTACTGAGCGTGCCTCGAGCTTGTCCGCATGCTGCTTTTTGACAAAAGCTGGACATCCCCATGTCTTAATGTGATTAAGATAGGGTCTCTTCCCACACCACATCTGATATGGCGTAGTAAGCACAGTCTTAGTTGGAACTCGGTTCAAAAGGTATGCAGCTGATTCTAGTGCATATCCCCAGAATGATCGCCGTAACTCAGCATTACTCATCATGGACCGTACCATATCCAATAGGGTTCGGTTCCGTCTCTCCGATACACCGTTATGTTGCGGAGTGTATGGAGGAGTAAGCTGAGAGAGAATTACATTCTCTTTTAAGTAATCCAGGAACTCGGCACTCAAGTATTCACCACCTTGATCAGATCTCAGTGTCTTGATGCTTTTGCCTGTTTGTTTTTCTACTTCATTCTTGTATTCCTGAAATTTTCCAAAGGCTTCGGATTTATGTTTCATTAAGAAGACATATCCGTACCTTGAAAAGTCATCCGTAAAAGTAATGAAGTAAGAATAACCACTTCGTGCATGCGTAGACATTGGACTGCACACGTCGCTGTGTACGAGTCCCAAGAGCTCGCTCGCTCTCACTCCGTGTCCAGTGAACGGAGTCTTTGTCATCTTTCCTTTGAGACAGGATTGACAAGTTGCATATGATTGATATTCGAACGGATCCAAATATTCTTCTGTATGTAACTTCGTCAACCTTCTCTCATTGATGTGACCCAGTCTACAATGCCATAAGAAAGTCTGATTTGTTTCCGGAGACTTTCTTTTGTGTGTATTCTGGACATTGAAAATCTGTGGTTGGTTTAATACGTATATACCATTGCTTAATGTACCTGACCCAATCAGAACTTGATTAAGGTGAATGTTTACAACATTACTTACAAACGCAAATTCATAACCTTCTTTAGAAATTAAAGATACAGAAATGATATTACAAGTTGCATTGGGTACAAAAAAGCAATTACATAAAACCAAAACATGTCAATCTGACATTCCCAGGTGATAGTCCCCCACGGCCTCAGCATCCATGCTAGCTCCGTTTGCAACTTTGAGGGTCATGTCACCTGCCTTCAAAAACCTACGCTTTCTCAACGCCTGCAAAGAATTACAGGTATGAGATCCTGATCCGGTATCCAATACCCAGGACGTAGAGTTTATTGATAGACAGTTTTCAATAACATACACACCTGAAGCTGAAGCCGCAACTTGCTTCAGATCCTGTGTTCTGGCCTTCCAAGCCCTGCAATCTTTCTTCCAGTGTCCACTCTTGTGACAGTAAAAGCACTCTTCCTTATCCACAAGCTTCCCCGCTACCTTTGTTGCTTTTGCCTTTCCCTTCGTATCCACTTTACTAACACCGACCCTTGGTTTGGCGGGGGTTTTCTTCTTCTTTCCCTTGGCTTTCGCTTTGGACCTAGAAGAGGAAGATCCTCCTACAAACAAAGTGGATGTTTCCCTACCTTTCTGTATGGTGCCCTCTGCACTCCTCAGCATGTTGAGGAGTTCTAAAAATTCAACTTCCTTTTCTTGCAAGTTGAAATTCAGGATGAATTGGGCGTAAGTGGAAGGAAGGGACTGAAGAATCAAGTCTGTATAGAGCTCATTCTCCAACGTGGTCCCAAGGTCCGCGAGCTCCTCTATGTAGCCAATTATCTTAAGCACGTGTTTCGCTACCGATGATCCGACGGCCAATCTCGCCGAAAACAGCTTCTTCGACACTTCGTATCTGGCGATACGGGATTGCTCTCCATACAGTTCTTTTGTATGGAGAAATATGGATTCGAGGTCCATATTCTCGTGCCTCCTCTGATGTTCATTGTCCATAGAGGTAAGCACGAGGCACTTGGCCTTCGCGCAGTTGATTTCCCAGGTCTTACAGATTTCCCTATCTGCAACGCTGGTTTTGGGACCTGGGACAGGGGGAGCTTTGGTGGTAAGAAGATACCCCAACTTGTCATAAGTGATTGCCATTTTGACATTCCTGAGCCAATCTTTGTAGTTTGGCCCTGTCAGTATGTTTTTATCAAGAAGTAACTTAAGTCCAGTCATGATAATTAGTCGCTGCAATTAGGAGAGAGAGAAGAAACACTTTAGCATGATGCTCTTGCAAGTTTAGAGTGGTTTTTAATTTGTCTAAATAGGATGGCTCCCTCTGTCTCTCGAATCCCTCCTCAAACCATAAAGGAAGAACTAGTCGGGATCAATCTCACCGTACAATACTTGCTTAACCGTTCAGCCAGGCCAGTGTCGGTACTTCGAGGGAGGTTTTCCAACGCTTTCGCGAAGTTCCTTAATTAAGTAACCTCTTTTCCCTGTGGGCGTAGCCCCACTAACACCTTTCTAGACACCTACTTGGTTTATATCATTGATCGTTAAGTGAGAAAGTTCCGGAGGAGTAGCATATACTCACAGTAGGATCGGGATCCAAATATCATCGCGTGACAAAACTGAAGGAATCCTACCAGAATCATTACACTCCAAATGGTATGCAGCGCTAGTAAGTTTCAGTTTCTTTTGAAACTCCCGATGTGGATTTTTGCCCCATACTCTTATGACCTTGACTTTGGCCAAAATATCATAAGACACATGTCAAGTTCTACCCGTCATTCTCCAGGTTAATTTGAGCCCAACCACACATACCCTTGACTTTGGCCAACATGGTAGAACGACTGCCCCAAACCAACACATCTATCTATGCTGCATATGAATACCCAATAGCTACCAATCACTATGCCTTGACTTTGGCCAACATACATAGCTTGAATACTTATTGACCATTCATGTAAAACGACGGAGGGCTACGAATGTTTTTGGCGAAACCGTGAACATAGTGAACTTGATATAATCGAATGAACGAGATAGCTTTCAAAAAGAGTGGCTCAAGCTCCGCATTTAAAATTTGGTTTTGAAAAGAACCGAGTGGTTTTGAAAGTGTTCCGACGACTTTTACTTGGTTTATTTTTCTTGCATTAATTCCAATGCGTCCCATCATTTAACCCTACCATTGCAGAAAACAACAAAAATATGACGTACGCTTATGCCATCCGCATTCGCCACGGGGACCCGTCATCACCCGTTAGGTTACTTAACTAACGACAGAGCGGGGGCTGGACTAGCGCAGATGCAAAACATAAGCAACGCCTAAATAGATATCATATAGATATATATAAACATTCGTCACATGCAATGATAGCCATTCCAGATCACAGATGAACACATTGGATATACTAGGAATCCGCATTTCGTACGAGCCTGTAACGAAGAGCGGATTACACGGTCGCGATGAATAGCCAAACCGCACCCTAGACCCCTACGGGTGCGGCAAACTACCCGCCAAGTACCCGAAGCGAAGCAACCTCCCTCAACACCGTTAGTAGGCCACTCGGCACTTCGAGATACCCGGTAGTTTGTGCACCCCACCTTGGGTCTATCCTAGGAGCAAAAATAGTAAAAAGAAATTATACAATGACGGCTACAACCCCGACCCAATTGTGCGGCCATACAAATAATATTGCATCAATTTACATATTACAATAATTGAAAGAATAAGAAAACTCTCATCTCACAACCCCCCGGCTATTCATCCGCGACAATCCAACAAATTCATATACACAAACCATCAATCATTACAGATCACAGATATGTATAACCCCCACTAATCAACGTATAGCGATTAGCAGACGTTCAATACATATATCACATCACAGATATAACCCATTAGCCAAAGTGTAAAGAAATTCGATCAAAATACGGATTTGTGACCACCCCAAAAACTAACTTGTTCTCTGGAAAATCTGGGCAGAAACAAACCATCTCAAAAATCACAAAACAGCAACAGAAGAACAATGCAGGAAAAACGACCCACGGCCGAGTCAACTCGGCCGCGGATCCGCGGTAAGAGCATGCTCTTGCCGCGGTTCCGCGGTGAGTTGGTCGACTCGCTGGTTCGTTTTTCTTGGGTGTTCTGTAAAAACCCTAAGACGATTTTTAGTGTATGATTTATTATTTTTAAAGCAGAAATAAAAATCGGCAGAAACTAGGGTTTTTGAAAATGTGTTTTGCGATTTTTTTTATCAAAGTTCTAGATACTTTGCTAACTAGTTACTTTGTGTTTAGCTAGGCTCTGATACCACTGTAAGTCCACGTTGCCCACCCCGGTGCTTGCGGGGAGGCGGAAACGTTATGAAAAATCGGATTTTTACAACACTAGGCAACATGGACTATGCAAAAGGAGGATCTTTGCTAAACAAAAACTAACTACAAAGCTAAAAGAGTTAGCTACTCGGAAAGAGGGTTATACCTAGGTTTTCAAGTCCTTCTCTTCTTGCTCCTTGGAGTGAAAGAACGGATCGTCTCGTCGCCTTCTCTTGCCGAAGAAAGATCCACCCGAGGGCCTCTACCTTTGGCACCAACTTCAAACTAGAAGTAACTAAGGTGCTTGGTGTGCTAAACCTAGGACCTTAGAAAGAGTAGAGAGTATTTTTGAAGGGATTATCTCAAGCTCAAATTGTTCTCAACTCATGAGAGGGAAGAGCTAGAGAGAGAGGAAGAGGATGAGAGAGAATGAGAATGATAGAATGAGAAGAATAATCCAACCTTCTCACATATATGTGAATTATGATAAATAAATAATTAGCTAAAGATAATTGTGATGGTTAATCTCAAAATGACCATTATCATTTCACATTAATTACTTTTGCAAGGATCAAAGAGCATCTTTCATATGAAATGATGATGGTCAACTTGTCAACCTAGGTCAACAAGTCAAGCATAGTCAAATGGTCAACAACCCTAACCATACACAATTATAATCAACCAATATTAATAAATCATATTTCACACATAAACATTAGGTTAAGAAAATGACAATGGTCATCAACCCTAAAAAAAGTCCTCTGCCTCTGTCTCAGTCAACTGTGCATACACACCCGTATCCGTGTTCCGAGGAACACGAATACAATGAGATAAAACCAATCCCAAAACATATACTAGGAACTGGCTTAAACCAAAGCCCGCTAGTATAAGCTGTCCGGACACTAAACGTGCACAAGTGCGCGGATGTGAACGAACCCCGTCGCAAAACCATGCGACCTCTACTCATTTTGCCTAAAGGCGAATAACCCTCTGTGTGGGACTCTAAAGACTCGACACTACGCTGGCAGTGGGTTTAACCACAGACCGCAAGCGGCACTAGCTGTATGTAACGGTAGATGCCGATAAGAAGACTGACGAGGTAAACCCATCTGAACTCCTACTGAGCCTGAATGTAACAGTCTCCGTACAGTCCGGTCTGTTCGTCTAAGAACATCGCATGGCGGGCCTAAGGGGCGGTAAACGTCAGTCCCCTAGTAGCGGTACAAGTCGTGTCGGAGTGTAGCCCAGAACACCTGAGATAACACTGGAAACCTACCAGTCTATCTCGCTTGCCCTGGCCAGGGACTTTGTGTAATGGCTCTCCTAGACACAACGCGATATCAACCCCCAATACCGGGAGAGAAGAATCCTGTCTAACCGTCACTGCCTCCAAGTGCTTCGGGACTGCACCCAAAAACTACTTGTTTGCACGACTCCTTTGAGCCGTGGTAGGGTAGTAATCAAAGTACAGTGGGAACACACTCGAGGCGAAGTGACAGTGTCAAGTCAACGGACTAAGCTGTACTCATGTCACCTGGGAACTGATAACTGACGATAGGTATAATACCAACCAACAGTTCCCGACGAGTCCTGTCCAGTGTACTCGTAACCTAACGAGCACCCGCATACTATCCCAAGTGCGACGTACTGACGGCTGTGGGACAGACCGTCTCCCAAGCTGGGATGAGAAGCGCATACGCTAGTCTACTCCGGAGTATCGATGCCCTGTCTCGATAGTCCTACGACTAAGGACCTGCATAGGGATGTGCTTGTGGATTACCCAGCCCCCATGAGTGTGACTACCATCACAACGCTGGTAATCAAGCAAAGATCCTAAGGGCTCTACTAATGTGTAAAGGCGATATGCTATAAGAAACACATGCACACATTAAAGCAGAAACAAACCAAGTAGCATACTACTATTTTGAGGAAGAATGTCAATACAAGATGAATATCTCTAGCTTCCATCAAGTAATATACAAAATAGTATGATACAGTAATGGCCTCTAGGGCATATACACTAACATAGAGAAGAGGAAGATGATGAAGATGGTGAAGCTCAAGAGAAGGAGAAGGAGGTGAAGCAAAATGGTGAGCACAAATGAAAAATGAGCAAGCAAGTGAGAGAAAATAGATGGCAATGGTTTTATAAAACAATATTCATCAATATAATATGTCAACCATGCTTCAACAGTTGCCACAAATGAATTAATAATTCATTTGTCAACTATTGAACCATGGCTCTCACCAACCCCCCTCCCCCCTCTCCTTCAATTTACACCTCATTTCCATTTATCAAATTAATGGAAAAAGACTAATGAGGTGTCCACCTTATAGAATGTTATCCGTAGTAAAATACGGATTACAGTCTACTGTATATACATACCTGCATTCGGATATAAACATGAATGCCTAAAGAAATAGAATAACACGAAGAACATAATACTAGAATATACATATCGAAATACATATATGCAAATTATTAAATCAATACCTGATTTAATAATCCGGCTCAATCTCGAGCCGGTTAGTATTATCAACTGTCCGATCGAAAGTCCGGGTACAAAGTACATCAATCGATCGGAACCCTGCACGTATCCAATACGGCTACTACATCATTTCGCCTGAACCAGGAAAACCCTCTGTGTGGGACTCTAAAGACTCGACAGTACGCCGGCAATGAGTTACTGGATAAATCCATAACCACAAGCACGTCAGTGGCACTAGCTGTAAGTAACGGCTACTCGGGTACCTGTCGAAAAGGAAGGCCGACGAGAAAACTCATCCGGATCCCTACTGAGCCTATCCGTGACAATCTTCGTATAGTCTGGTCTCTTCATCTAAGAGTATCGCATACCGGGTCTAGGGGTGGTAAACGTCAGACCCTAATAACCCGATAATTCGTGCTGATTTGGCTCAGGACCAATCCGAGAAACTACTTATCAGCCTATCAGTAAATCCCAACTGCCTTGTGTTAGTTATATGTATGCCCTAGAGGCCATTACTATACCTAGGATGTATATTGTAGTGGATGCTTGGACATATATAGGGATGACTTTCTTGCTCGATATGATAGTATGCTATCTTGTTACTCTTTACCTTAACTTGTACACTGATTGTCTCTCTGTTACATGTTGGTAAAGCCCTTAGGATGTGTACTTGACTACCTAGACTATGATGCGGATCATACTAGTGGGGACATGGTAGTCCATAAGTATATCCTTCAAAGTCCCTAGTCGTGGGTGTGTCGAGACGGGGCATCGATATACCAGAGTAGACTAGCGTATACCTTCTCGACCCATACCGATGGGCGATGGATGATCCCATATCCATTGGTGTTTGACATCAGAGATGATATACGGGTGCTCAGTAGAGACTGGGTACACTGGACGGACTTACCGAGAACTCCCAGATGGTATTATACCTTACGTCAGATGGCAGTTCTCTGGTGACACTGGTACAGGTTAGTCTGTATACCCGAGATCGCCATAGAGTCTTGTGTGATTCCCACTGTGCTTTGATTTCCACCTTACCACGTCCAAGAGGGCGTGCAAAACGGTGGTTTTTGGGTACAGTCCCGAGTCACATGGAGGCAATGAGCGATAGGAGGGGTTTCGTCTCTCCCGGTATAGGGAGTTGATGTTGCACTGTGCTCGATTGGCTATAACAGGAAGTCCTTGGCCAAGGCTGCTTTAGGGATTTACTGGTAAGTGTTACCAGTAGTTTCTCGACCCGTTATGAGCCTCATATCGACACGACTTATCGAGTTATTGGGGTCTGACGTTTACCACCCCTAGACAAGATATGCGACATATCAGACGAACAGACCGGACTGTACGATAAGTGTTACTGGTTAGATTCACAGGAGTGTGAGCGGGCTTGCTCGTTGATCTTCTGATCGCTCAATACCCGGGTGGCCATTACGTTTAGCAGACCGCTTGCGGCTTGTGGGTGTTTGATATGATCATCACCTGTTGCCGGCGTATTGACGAGTCTTTAGAGTCCTACACAGGGGTTTCCTGGATCAAGCAAATCGAAATAGGAACGCATATGAGATATATGCGGGACCGAGAATAATACCAGTATGTGATACTGAATTCTATTCTCACGATTTGTGACATTGATCGGTTGTATGCGATATAACCGGGTTATCGGATCAAGTGTTGATTCGATAAGTTGTTACTATTGATATTAGTCGGTTATATGCAATATGACCGGATCGTTAAATCAAGTGTTGATTTAATGATTTAATGTATAATTATATATTTGATATATTACTTTACATTAACTAGTATTGGTTCACTTAAGATTGATTTTCTCACTTGAATGTGCACGTTGTTTATATGTGATATATGCAAGTGTACATGTTTGTATCATGCTTGATGATACATACAAGTTGTGTGTATGAGAACTAAACCAAATAAAGGTTAAATTAGGGTTTACTATTTTCCTAGCAAATAACAAAAGAATTGAGACTTTGGTCAAAATTATCAAGCTTCATGAAGCTTGATAAGCATTGACAAAGTCAACCCTTTTGTCATTTGTGTAGGATATTAGTTAACCCAACCTTTAACCTAATACTTTGGTTAATTCTCTACATGAGTTAAGCATGAGAGCTTAACTCAACCATGGTGCCATTATTTATTGGATAAGTTTCATTTGAATATTGATTCATATGATTCTTTTTCTTCTTCTTCTTCATCTTCATCAAGCTCACATAAGCTTGCTAGCTCCAATGGTGCCATGAGAAAAAGAGTGAGAAATCCAATTCTAAAGTGAACCCACTTCCTATTTCTTCATCCTCTACTACTTACCATGTAGTATAGGGTGTTCTCTTCACAAAGTTTTTGACCAAGTGAAGGAATAGCTTGAGTTTGAGTCTCCCCGACGTAGATCATCTTCGGCCTCGGAGTCAATGACCTAGCCCGATCATTTCTCCGACGAAACCATCGCTAGAGTCCGGGATCCAATGATCGCAGCGGAGAGACATCAACACGGAGCTTTAGAAGTGGAGGACCGGATCTACAAAGGTTGTATTTCCATTTCACTTAGTAGCAAAGTAGTTTGCTTGCTTGTTCTTTCGCCTAATCTCTAGTTAACGATCTAGTTTAGGGTTTCTCGGCACCGGAAAATTTGAATTTGGCATGGTTGATTCACTACTACAAATAGGGGTTGCCCCTACGGATAAAGGAATCCGTAGGGGCAACGTTTTATTGCCCCTACGGATTAATCCGTAGGTGCCCACTGTTGTCCCTACGGTTTTCTATATTTTAATTTAAAAATATTTAATCATAATTTGTTGTTTGGCCCTACGGTGGCGCAAACAAAGAACCTACGGCTAAGTACGTAGGGGCATGTATACGGGTTAATAATAAAAAAAAAAGGCACAGAAAATCCCTCACCGTTCCCAAATTTTTCTTCTCTCTTATTCTTCCCGCGTCTCGATCCCGATCTCGTCGGCCATCGACGTCCTCATCCTGACCTCGCCACCGCAACCGTGCTTGACTCGTCGACTTCCACGTCGCAACCGTGCTTGACTCGTCGCCGATCGCATCGTCGACTACTGGCCTCCTCCGTCGTCTCCTCCACCGCGGTTAGTAAATTTCCAATTTTTACTTCTAATTTAATACTTTTATTTCCCTCTTTTGATGATGTTAGGGGTAGGGTTCAGGGATCTGGGTTCGGGTAGGGGTGGCATCGGGTCAGTTAGGGTTAGGGTTCGATTGGGGTTGGGGTTGGGGTTAGGGTAAGGGTTTGGTTGGGGCCGGTTGGGGTTGGGGTTGGGATTAGGGTTCGGTTGGGGTTGGGATTGGTGTTGGCCGGGTTGTGGTTAGGGTTAGGGTTCGATTGGGGTTGGGGTTGGGGTTAGGGTAAGGGTTTGGTTGGGGCCGGTTGGGGTTGGGGTTGGGATTAGGGTTCGGTTGGGGTTGGGATTGGTGTTGGCCGGGTTGTGGTTAGGGTTCATGTTTAGGGTTAGGGTTATGGTATTTAGGGTTAGGGTTAGTGTTAGGGTTAGGGTCATGTTTAGGGTTAGAGGCTATGGTTAATTTGGGTTAATTGCAGTGTAGGGTTAATTTGGGTTAATTAGTGATAATTTGAAAAGGTTAGGGTGTTGATTAGGCTTAATTTGGTTAATTTGGGTAAATTTGGTTAAGTTTGGGTTGATTAGGGTTAATTAGGTTAATTTGGGTAAATTGGGTTAATTAGTGATAATTTGTGTTAGGGTAACAATTATGGTTAATTGTGGTTAATTAGGTTAATTTGGGTTATTTAGGTTTATGGTGCACTAATTTATTTAGTAGGATACACTAGTTCATTACAATAGGATACTCGATGACAACATAAACGTACAACTTTACCACAAACGCAAGAAAAATTTACCCTAAACATGAAATTTCGAACTCTTAATAACGAAACGTAAACGTAAAACTTATTCACGTTAAATGTTCAAGTTAAAACCAATATATGATACTCGATGATGATATGAAACCTTCATATTCCCATCGATACCCGTATATGAAACTAAAAGCGCCACTTAGTCCCCGTCTATCGGTTAACATACGTGCGATGCTCGTCGTGACCTAGAACTATACGAAGGTTGTTAAATATCGGACAGTATAGCTCGATACTAACAACCGTCGTATAGTCTACGCGACGAGAAAATTTAATCATATGGTAACCCATAGATTTGTCCCGTGTGGACAAGTTAAGAATGTATAAAACAAACGCCTTCATTCACTTGTGTTTTCATCCGTTTCGAGATATTTCGTCGGTACCTTTCCGCTGGTTCTCCGTGTACAAAGATAGATTAGATGTTCATTTCAACGTTGTTTCACAGCTTTGAAATGATTATCTATTCTATTACAGTGTACTCGGAGAACAGCGGGGAGGTGCTGCCGAAATTTACTCGAAACGGTTGAAAGCACAAGTGATGGGCGTTCGCTCTATACATTCTTAATGGGATAGAAGCCTACCCTCGACAGCCGGAACACATACATACAAACGCATAATTAGAGAGCGACTCGAGATGTTCGGGTTAAAACCAATATATGATACTCGATGATGATATGAAACCTTCATATTCCCATCGATACCCGTATATGAAACTAAAAGCGCCACTTAGTCCCCGTCTATCGGTTAACATACGTGCGATGCTCGTCGTGACCTAGAACTATACGAAGGTTGTTAAATATCGGACAGTATAGCTCGATACTAACAACCGTCGTATAGTCTGCGCAACGAGAAAATTCAATCGTATGGTAACCCATAGATTTGTCCCGTGTGGACAAATTAAGAATGTATAAAGCAAACGCCTTCATTCACTTGTGTTTTCATCCGTTTCGAGATATTTCGTCGGTACCTTTCCGCTGGTTCTCCGTGTACAAAGATAGATTAGATGTTCATTTCAACGTTGTTTCACAGCTTTGAAATGATTATCTATTCTATTACAGTGTACTCGGAGAACAGCGGGGAGGTGCTGCCGAAATTTACTTGAAACGGTTGAAAGCACAAGTGATGGGCGTTCGCTCTATACATTCTTAATGGGATAGAAGCCTACCCCCGACAGCCGGAACACATACATACAAACGCATAATCAGAGAGCGACTCGAGATGTTCGGGTTAAAACCAATATATGATAATATGAAACCTTCATATTCCCATCGATACCCATATATGAAACTAATTAAAAGCGCCACTTAGTCCCCGTCTATCGGTCAACATAACGTGCGATAATTTATTCTTTTCAACGACAAACGCACACACAAAGCATATACATGGATTTTCTCCTTTGTCAGTAACTATCCCGTTCTTATATTTCTCAATATAGTCAGCATAACCTACAATTTATATGTTATTCAGTCTAACATGGCCCATGAGTACGTCAGAGTTAAGGACTGGATGTATGTGGATTGGAAACAACGTATGCAACCTAAGTTTGTCGCAGGGGTTGCTGCTTTCCTTGAATTTGCACGAGCACATAATAAGATCATAATAGAGAAGATTCTCTATCCGTGCGATAGATGTGGCAATAAGTACTGGCAGAAGGTAGAATTAGCAGAGCTTCATATTGTAAAACATGGGTTTACTAGACTTTATTCAATTTGGAAATATCACGGGGAAGGAGAAGAATGCAGTACTGCGGTAGAAGAAGGAGAACACGATAATGCGGCAGGAGAAGAAGAAGAATTCGGTAATACGGCAGGATACGGAAATTTATTTCCATCAGAAGAAATGGAGGATATGGTAGAGGCTGCCCTAGGTGAATCTATTCGTACCGAAGATGACATTCCTTCCGGTCAAGGACCGCGTGCGGATAAATATGAAAATTTCATGAATGATGCTAGGAAACCAATTTATGAGAATGCGAAGTATTCCACCCTCTCATGGTTCGTCCAACTTTTCCAAATTAAGTGCCTAAATGGATGGAGCAACAAGTCATTCACAATGCTTCTTTCGTTCTTGAAAGATTCTATGCCTCCGGGAAATAATGTGCCCGAAAGCTGGTACGAAGCCCAGAAAATGATGTCTGATTTGGGTCTAAAGTGCGAGAAGATTCAAGCATGTCCTAAAAATTGCGTATTGTACCGGAAAGAGAATTCAGATTTGAAAGAGTGTCCAACATGCGGAGAGGCAAGGTATAAGCCGAAAGATTCTGATAAGAAGCCTGATATACCTGTGAAGATAGCACGATATTTTCCCATAACACAGAGGCTACAGAGGCTATTCAGGTGCAAGAAAACAGCCGAGGCAATGATTTGGCATCATCGTGCTCCTCCAAGAGAAAATGGAAAAATGAGCCATCCAAGAGATTCACCGGCATGGAAGGATTTCGATAGGAGGCACACAATATTCAGTAGCGATCCCCGCAATGTCCGGCTCGGACTGGCTGCCGATGGCTTCTGCCCATTCAACTATATGGCTGGAAGTCACAGTACATGGCCCGTTGTAATGATAATTTATAATCTGTCGCCTTGGTTGGCTATGGACCAATCATACTTTATGATGCCTCTTCTTATCGACGGACCAAACTCACCGGGGAACAATATCGACGTCTATCTCCGACCTCTGATTGAGGAGCTGAAAACTTTGTTTATTGATGGTGTAGAGACATATGATTCAAACACAAATACAACCTTCATACTGCGTGCGGCTTTAATGTGGACAATTAATGACTTTCCTGCATATGGAATGCTTTCAGGTTGGTCCGTACATGGTCACAAAGCATGTCCTCATTGCCATGAACACACAACATCAAAATTTTTGAATTTTAGCAGGAAGGTTTGTTATTGCGGCCATCGACGTTTTCTGCCTCCAGACCACCCCTACAGGTTAGACACGGTTCACTTTGATGGTCATCAGGAGCTTCTTGGGCCTCCATCCCCATTGTCCGGAGAGGACGTGACTGCTAAATGGGATGGTTACAATAACGTGACCTTCGGGATGGATCCGACGAGACAGGTCAAACCACAATATTGGAACAAGTTAAGCATTTTCTTCGAGCTTCCGTACTGGTCTACAAATTCAGTGCGTCATTGTCTGGACGTCATGCATATAGAAAAGGAAGTATCAGAGCACATACTTAACTTGCTTCTGTGTAAAGACGGGAAATCGAAAGACAACATGAATGCCCGGATGGATCTACAAGAGTGGGGAATAAGAAGTGAACTGCACCCTAAACCGGTAGCGGGTAAACCGGGCAAGTTTGTACTTCCCAATGCCGCTTATCATATGTCACAACCGGAGAAGAAAAGATTCCTGCAGGTGTTGCATGATTTGAAAGTCCCCACAGGTTTCTCAGGATCATTCAGCAAGAAAATAAAAATTGTGAAGGGCAAGATCGATGGGCTGAAAAGTCATGACCACCATGTTATCGTGGAGCACCTTCTTCCATTAGCCCTCAGGACTTCTCTCCCCGACTCGGTTGGTCTAGTAATCAACGACCTATGTTGTTTTTTCAGGGAGTTGTGTGCTAAAACGCTGGAGGTTGCGACGCTGGATAAACTAGAAAATTCTATTGCGTTGATACTTTGCAAGTTTGAGCGTATTTTCCCACCGTCATTCTTCGATATCATAATACACTTGACGGTTCATCTTGCAACTGAGGCGAAGTTAGCCGGACCGGTACAATATCGATGGATGTATCCCGTCGAGAGGTACGTGTAATTTTTCATTTCGCGCAATTTATAAATTTATTTTTGTCATGTATGCCCGTGTTTATTTATTCAATATATTCTCATTAGGTACCTTTACACTCTTAAGAAGTATATACGCAATAAAAATCGACCAGAGGGTTCTATCATGCAAGGTTATCTTCTTGATGAAGCAACCACATTTTGTTCCCGCTATCTGGACGAGAACATTGAGACAAGGCTTAACCGACCTCGAAGAATTCAAGACGGGCCATATGGTAAAGCCGAGTATAAGAGGGTAGACACTATGTTTATCAACAAGATATACCGGTTTATCTTGCTTAATTGCGAATGTCTTGAACAAATTAGAGAGTAAGTTCTTTTGGATTAATTGTTATATCTGTGTTTGTGTGTGTATGAAATGACATAATATTAATGTCACAATTATTTGTCGAAAACAGAACTCATTTTAACGAGGTACGTGAGGGGCATCCTGATTGGAACGAAGAGCGTTTGGAAAAATACCATCAGGATAATTTTTGTGATTGGGTCACAGAGCATGTAAGTTATTCGAATTACATTTTATTGCTATCAGTTTTAATCTAAACTTGTATCGTTATGTATTTATCGTAAAATTTGTTTTGTTAGATCCACGATCCGAACTTGTCTGCATCATTTGAGAGTGATTCAAGATGTTTAGCTCAATTTCCTAGTATGGAGGTTGCACATTACAAAGGATTTGGTGTCCTTGGATACAAATTCGAAATTAAGGACATAGAAACATCTAGAATCACTCAGAATAGTGGTATTGCGACGGTAGGATCGGACGGTGTGATTTACTATGGGTACTTAAATTGTATACTCGGCATCCACTATCCCGGACGATCAGAACCCTTTTATATATTCCACTGTACTTGGTACGATCCGCGAACCGATACAGACAGGTGGAGAAGCAGTCTTGGGACTTGGAAAGATGAATATGGATTGACCAGTGTGAACACACTTCGATTTTACGGTCAAGACGATCCGTTTATCTTTCCGAACCAAGCGTTCCAAGTATACTACTCACAGTGTTTGAAGCATCCGGGGTGGTGTGTTGTATGCAGATGGAAACCTAGAGATGTCTACGATGTCCCAGAATACGAGGACAGCGATGAGGACGAAGAAGAGAGAAGGCTTAAAGTGCTCCGACCGTCTGTTTCGAAGGACGGGTTGTCTTCGACCGATCATGAAGTTACGTGGGTTAGAAATGACATCGACGATGAAATCCAAGTAGATATGTATGATGCGCCCACGAAACGAAAAAGGTTATCAGTAATGTTATATTATTACTTCACATTTTACGCTCTAGATCATATATAGTCAATACTTTTAATGATTGTCTAATGCGTCCACGAACCGTTTATCTAGATTGGATGACGATGTCGGGAGCAGCGAGGGGCGGCAGGAGCTCCAGCCGCGGCAGAGGCAGAGCGGTTCTGCCGCCCGGAGAGCTCCGTAGGGAGCTTCAGAGGGCCGGTCTTGCACCCAGATCGGAGACCCCTTCGGATGCCTCCTTCCGTGTGGATTTTGCCACACCTCCAGGTATACTGCACGCATATCCATTTTCAATTTAATATTACAGATATTCATGCCTGTTTATGTCAAAATTACTTATATTGTCAATGTTTGATTGTCTAGTTGTTGGTCCTGCGTCCACATCTGGGACAGAGGCCACCCCCGCTCCTCCAGGTATGTTTATATATCATATAGTGCATGCATAATGATTTATAACGTTATATTATTGATCTACACATTCTTTTTGCAATTACTTATCAACTCTATTTTTAATTGTCTAGTTGTTGGTCCTGCGTCCACATCTGGGACAGAGGCCACCCCCGCTCCTCCAGGTATGTTCATATATCATATAGTGTATGTATATTGATTTAGAATGCTATATCATAAATATACACATTCCTTTTGCTCTTACTTAGCAATTTTTATTATTGTCTAGCTGTAGGTGGTGACACCACCGTACCTGCGGGTATGTTTATATGTCCTATAGTTCATGCATATTGATTTAGAACGTTATATTATTGATCTACACATTCTTTTTGCAATTACTTATAAAATCTATTTTTAATTGTCTAATTATAGGTGGTGCGTCCACACCTTCCACAGGGGCCACTCCTGCCGCTTCCGTACCCTCCGCATCGTCTGCAGGTTAGTATGAATAAATTTAAAATATTTATTTATTTTACATATGCTCTATAGAATAAATATGAACTTCATGGAGATTTAGCGTCGATGTTTATTTTATAGTTGGAGGGGATGCGTCCGGGTCCGGGACCCCGGTTGTTCCTCACCGGAGGAACTATCGTCCCGCTCGTGCTGCTGCTCGGGCCCAGGCTCGTGCGTTATTCACCGGAGGTATATATCACACTTGAATTTTTGTTTAACCTTGATTTCTTAATACAACTTTGTATTATTATTGATTGTCTTGATATTTCGTGCAGACGCAGGGCCTCTCCATCCCCAGAGGGGGACTCGAGGCCCGAATCAGTCCCATAGGCTGAGGCCTAATAGAGCTAGGGGGGAGGCAGCATTCCCCCTATTTTTTACCCTTGACTATCGCTATACCGGTCCTCATGCCGAGAGGTTCGGCCGGTATTTGGGGGACGAGAGCCGGATCGTGAAGAACTATCCACTTCACGTTGAGTGGGGCGAGCAGCACCAGCGCTCATTCGCCCTCTTCTTTGAACAGGCTCGGGTATGTATTAATATATATTTTCATTTGATCTATCCAATATATTTATTATTAACACTTGCAATCTAATAACAATGTTTTTTTTTGTATTTTCAGTTGGATTACGATTTTCAGCCTGTAGCCGACCCTGATCACTCGGGGAGGGTGCTCGACCTTCATGCTCTGTACAATGGCCTGATGAAGAACATGCAGGCCAAGGTCCGATACAACAGGAATGAGCTGAAGGCCGACTGCTACTCCCTGTGGATAGCGACCCCCGAGGCAGAGAGAGCGGCCCTCCTATCTACTCCGGCGTTTGCGAGAGTCGACGTAGAGACATGGCCTCTATTGTGCGCTTATTTCGACTCCGAACGCAAACAAGTATGTATTTTAAATTTAATTCATTATTTATGATATAATTTATTTCTTTGTGTTTCTTAATTAGAAAACTAAATGTTAATGCGTTGTGCAGAAACAGGCCGCTCAGAATACGGAGAACAGGAAGTCGGCGAAGAGGGGTCGCCCCACTTACACAGGTGGCTCGAGGAACATTACTCGAGCCATGGAGTTATCGGTAAATTAAGTGTTATTCTCTAATATTCTGCAATATTAAGAGTTATTCTCTAATATTTCTAATATTAAGAGTTACTTTCTAATATTGCAGACATCTCGGACCGTGGCGTCAGGTGGTACACCGAGCGTGCTGTCCGCATATCTTGCCGTCCACGGCACCTCGACAGATCCCACCACGGGCGAGCTTCGATGTCCCGACGTCGCTACCCAGGAGTACTGCGTAAGTGTTAATATTTTTTCTACCCAAATTTGAAATTTTAGTTTTGGAAGGTTCAAGTTTAAATTTTATACTTATACTTTACTGCTTAATGTGGGTGTAGGAGCGGGTGGTTGAGCAGGCCCAGGCCTCGGGGATCGATTTTACCGGACAGAACGATCCGAGGCTGCTGACCCCAGTTCTGGACGCCGCACACGGAGGGCACCACGGAGGTTGGGAGAGAGGCCGGGGATTGGGCCCTAGCAGGGCCCATATGAGGTTGGACTCCACCCCGGCGGTTACTTCCTCCGTCTCCAGTGGCCGGCATGTCCATCAGGAACTGGATAGCTTGAGGGCCACCGTTCAGGAGTTGAAGGAGATGCTGGTATGTATACTACTTTATAGTAAAATATCATTTCATATTATATACATATCAACACAACCCTTATTAGTACGCAAGTCTGATTAATCATACATACATATGTAATTAAAATAAACAACGCTTTTCCAAACTAGATATCCAAACAGGGTTTCGAAATAACTTAATAATGAAACGAATTCGAATAATACACAGTTCTTAGACGCTTCTTACACACGTTATGTCCAGACGCGACAGGGTAGATCGGCCGAGCCTCCACATGCATCTCCTTCGGCTGCGGCTCCGCAAGCCACTACATCGGCTGCGGTTCCGCAGACAGCTCCTGTAGCTCCACCGCCCACTCAGACTCCCGCAGCCGCGGCTCCGCAAGCGACTACCTCGACGGCGGCTGCGCAGACCACGACGCCAGCTCCACATGCCGCTCAGACTTCTTTATTTGCAGTATTGGATAGTGTATTTACCGAGGAGCAGGCGCGCGTTATTCGAACGTTACTCGGAGGTGGAGCTGGACCGAACTAGGGTAGCTTTTTGGTTCTTATTTTTTGAAACATGTATTTATTTATATCACATTGTACTACATTTTGAAACGATATTGATATTGGTTTGAATTTATATCATATTCAGTTTTTGGGTTTCTTTTGTATATTATATATATGCGTGGGATGTGATTATGAATACTGCAATATATGATTTGATTGATGTATATAGTATTGTGCACAGTGCGGGAAAAAATCTAGCAGCCCTTTTTTAAAAAAAAATACAGAAAACATGTACCTACGGATTACTCCGTAGGTATATATATTGCCCCTACGGAGTTATCCGTAGGGGCAAACTATCAGGAAACCTGATATTTTCCCACCTGATATCAGTTCAGGGTGTTGGGGGTGCCCCTACGGATATATACGTAGGGGCCAATATTTATCCCCTACGTATATATCCGTAGGGGCAAAATATCAGGTTCCCTGATATTTTCCCCCCGATCTCAGTGCATTGTGTTGTGAGTGGCCCCTACGGAAACAGCCGTAGGGGCTACTTTATATCCCCTACGGCTGTATCCGTAGGGGACTAAATAGGACCTACGGATATATCCGTAGGTATATACAATATATTCAAAAAAAAAATTAAAATATATGATTTTATTACCCCTACGGGGTACTCCGTAGGGGCTATAGCACCTACAGAGTTATCCGTAGGGGCTTCAATTTATCCGTAGGGCCAAGTTCAGGACCTCAACTTGCACCTGCGGCCTTTGCACCTACGGGGTCTTTTTTCGCCCCTACGTATATATCCGTAGGGGTAGTGGGTTGCCCCTACCGATAAATCCGTAGGGGCAACCCTTATTTGTAGTAGTGATTCCTTGTGGAACCTCTTGTGTATGCCTAGGAACCCTACACCTTGGCCAAGGTCTTATGGTCCTGACCAATCGAACACAGTGCGATATCGACTCCTTATACCGGGAGAGACGAATCCCCAACAATCGCTCACTGCCTCCATGTGGCTCGGGACTGTACCCAACCAAAACCTGTTTGCACAACTCAGTAGAGTCGTGGTAGGGTAGTGATCAAAGCACAATGGGAACTCACACGAGACAAATGACGATCTCAGGTCTAAAGACTAACCTGTACTCATGTCACCTGAGAACTTCCATCTGACGATAGGTATAGTACCATCTAGAAGTTCTTGGCGAGTCCGTCCGGTGTACTCACACCCAGTGAGCACATGTATACGATCTTAGGTGCAAAAGACCAATGGTTGCGGGGCCATACCATCGCCCCTCGTCGGGGTCTAGAAACGTATACACTAGTCTACTCCGGAATATCGATGCCCAGTCTCGATACTCCCACGACTAGGGACCGTTTAAGGATGTGCGTATCGACTACCCAGCTCCCACAAGTATAATCGCCATCACAACGCAGGTAGTCTAGCAATGATCCTATGGGCTTTATCAACATGTATGAATGATACGTAATGGCAAGTAAAACATATCCACATGTTAAGATAAAGACAAACCAGATAGCATACTATCATATCGAGCAAGACTGTCATGTACATATATATGTCCAAGTATTCACATGTATACATATACAATAATGGCCTCTAGGGCATACATATCCAACAAGAACTTGTTTGCTTAACTTTAAAACCCTAATTCTCTAGTTCGATTCTTATTTAGTATATTTAGAACTCTATTTTTTTTAAATTGCATACTTGATGCTCATTGAAACATAGTAGAGGTGCTAAGACATGCTTTCACAAAAATCTTTTGTGTCTTGATCAGTTTTCTGTTCTGCTTTCCGTATCGGTTTACAGATGTCGTATCCGTGCATTTTGAGTGTGTTTCCAATGTTCCTGTTACGAATACTTGTGTCTTGCTTTTATTGACCAGACACGGATTAATAACACGGATATTTACAAAAATGATAACGAATGGGCTGTATTAAAATGTATTTTTCGTAATAAACATGGACGCATCAAACCATTTGAAGTCATTTAAGATTAGCATAAGTACTCAAGGCAAAAGTTCAGAACAAATAATTAGTTTCACGACTGGCAGGACTAAAGGTCCTAATTCCTATTACGAATGAAATGCTCGCATCTCACTTCCTCCGGTTTTTCGTCCATTTTGAGAAAATTTGGACAACACTTTCCTCCTGTTTCCCGTATTTGTACATAAATCTGTATACGGGGAACAAATGGAAAGTACCGTCAAAACTTCTCGAAATGAACGAAAATACAGGAGGATGTGAAATGTGAGTCTTGTTGCATTCGTAATATGTCCAAACTGGACAAATCCGACAATTGATATATGTCAAATTCTCTCGTCGAATACTACACATACATTTGAAAAAATTGAACATGACGTTCAGCTCTTACAAACATATAATGTGATCCTATCAATTCGACGAGAAAAAGATTTGGAATACACTAATTGTTAGACAGAAAACTATAGGTCGTTCCTAAACAAGTTTAAGATCTTTCAATCTTAAACTTACTGATTAAATGAAGGTTAAGTTTCTAATTAAAATTTTAGGGTATCTCTTAACTTTCTATTTAATTGTTTTTAATCAGGGTCTCGGTTCACTATTATCTGGTCTTAATTAAGATTTCTTAATTAGTATCATTAATGTTATTGGTTAATTAGCTTTAATTTTTCTTAATCAGTTTGATTTTATTTTTGATTTATGCATCTAGTATAATTTAATTGATATTAAAGAATTTGATTTTTATTTTGATTTGATTTATAAATTATTCTACAGTTAAAAAATCTAAGCAATAAATCATAGGCAACAAGATATCGAATTATTAAATTTACAAAATACAGGATATCAAATCATTAAATTTACAAAATATAAACTAGAAGTTAGGATGAATATATTTTTGAAATATTTCATATGTGGGCGCACGCGCGCACACGCACACACTATTACACACTCATACATACGCACGCGCACTCAAACACTCATACATACACTCGCTCACACACTCATACGGACACACACCTACACATACTCATTAACACACATGCGTATGCACACACTCGCTCACACACACTCAATTACCTATAATTCATTTTACCCTAAATTTATCTAACATAATTCTATAATTCATCTTATCCTAAATTAATCTAACAAGTAAATTCATCGATTACCTATAATTCTTATATCTTCAACTCTAAGTCTAAATTACCAAATTTATATTTCAATTTTTCATCTATTTTCAATTTTAAAACTCATCTAAAACAATTTTTTTCAATTATATTTTAATGTTAAAACCCATCAACCCCCTAAATCATAATAAATTTCAAGCCCTAATTTCAAACTCATCGTTCTACAACCAATTCAATTCCTCATTATCCATATTTAATATATCAAAACCAACACAAATCACAGATTATATGTACCTAATTTCAAAATTGAATAATCTAATTGAAAAAATTAGAGTTAGGAAGAGAAAACACTAATTTTGGACCAGATTTGAAAAAGAAAAAAGCGATTGCAAGCTTCTATACCACCAATTACAACAATAACACCTACAAAAAAATTTTGGGTTAAATTTGATAATTTTTTCAAAATTTTTGATGAAAAAATGATGGGGAATTACCTCTCGTGGGATGAAATTGAGGGAATGAGGAGGAAGAAGTCTTCGCGGCTCTTATCTGATCAACCTATTAGCGACTGATTAGAACGGTCACTAATAATATGTGAACGGTCGCCACCAATAAATTGGCGACCGTTTATTAGCGACCGTATATATTATACGGTCGTTAATAATTTATTAGAAACCGTATATATTTACACGGTTTCTAATAAATTGTCTCTAATGTGTGCGGTTTCTGCTAGTGGGAGAAAAAAGCAAAACAAATTGTTTAGATCGTGGGAGGACTCCCAGGTGAGAACTATGATAAACTTAGGCTGCACGCAACGACAACTGTATCATATACTATCAATCTCGCAGAAAGTATTAAAGAGCAAATAGAGAGTGTGAGTAGATCACCGATTTTAAAACTCCGGCGTATACAAAAAACAACCAAGGACTTTTGGAATCAATAGCAGAGTTAAACTCCATCCGCAGTGGTTCCTATGAAGATTAATGAACAAACTTCTTGTGAAGCCAAAACGACACTCACAGATGAACAAGAAATTGTCTGTTGAGGGCACATGCAAAATAAATCATAAGGATGATGACGATTTAATATTATAACCATATAAAGAAGATCATCTAAAATTTGATGATAAAGTAGAAATGAAAGAGAAGTACAGAAAAGAAAGAGAATATTATAAAATTGGAAATTCAAGGAGGCCTCTCATCCAGAGTCATATAATTCGCGAATTATTCGGCGAATTCGTGAATAATTCGCGAATTATGCGACTGCCGATTAAATATGTGAATTATTCGCCATCACCGAACGCGCCGAATTATTGCCGAATAATTCGCGAATAATTCCCGAATTATTCACGAAATATTAAAAAAACTAATTATTCAAAAAACAGCAAATAGTTTACGAAATCAAAATCTAACGTTTCATATATTAATTTTATATTGATTTTTTGCTCGAAATCCTTTCCGAACATTTCCCGAACACTTACCGAATCTTTCCTGAATACCTGCCGATTTTTTTCGAATAGTTATCCGAATCCGATTTTTCGAGCTCGCCGAATTATTGCCGAACTATGGTCTGGCAATAGTCATTCAACCTATTTATTGCAATTTCAAAATTCAAAAGCGGTGACAAGTTATTGAACGACGCTTCTCACCTACCAGATGAATAGTCATTCAATCATTTTAAGGGAGTAGTTTTGGTAAAAGTGTGATTGATTTTATTGCTAGTTTATTTAGTTTATTAATTTTAGATTTTGTTTTCTTAGTTGAATCTTATTAGCTTTAGGTTTGTACTGAAGATTATTTAAGAAATTTACCTTTTCAATTAAGCTTGATATATAAAATTATTGTTTTGAGTTTATCTCAATTTCTGAAAGATTCCTTGGTTGTTCGGGGATTTGAATACATTCATGGACTGGAGCATGATTCATGGATTCGAGCAACTTTTTATTTCAACGACGTCTTTTGGCGGCGGTGATCCACCCATCACCGATTTCCTTCATATCAAGAGGCATCGGAACTATCCATCACCAACTTCCGCTGCGGTAACAATTTCTAGATTATTTGATTTTCAACTATATATGATGGAGGTGCTTTTCGGGCCTCCGTCGGATGTTGTCTTCCGTCGATCTCCCGGTGGATTCTGATGATCATCTTCTATTGCGTGTGGGTCTCAATGGGTTTTGGTGGAAGAGGTGAAGTGAGGAAGTTGGTGCTGAGTACCTGCAAAGAAGTCCCGGGATAGTTTGGTACCACCGAGGACCCTCCGACGCTCAAGTTAGTGATGAGATCCGAGCAGAGTAACGACTTAAAGGAATAAAGAATGGCTTACTTGACCCCTCTGTGATGAGGGTTTTTATAGAGGCGGCAGCACGCAGCAGCAGGCGCGAGGATCTCGCCGGCAGTTACGCTCCCGACGTCACGCCTGTGTAAAGAGCGGATCGCCCATAAATGGGGATAGTGATGGCGTGGAACGTGGGATGTTGCTGGCAGAGAATCTGCGCATGGCGAGGTTTGCGGAGCGGCGATTACGCCTGAGTGGTGGAGTTGGTCGGTCGGAGGGACCGAGGAAAAGAGCCTCAGCTGGGGAGCTCGGAGACGAGCAAGAGGGCCAAGGAGTCTTGGTCCGGTGGCAGCTCGGGACGAGCTGAGAGGCCGAGGAGGCCAGGTTCAAGGGGGCTATGAAGAGAGCCAGCTAGAGCTTGCGGGTCGGATACCCGGATGACCTGGTCGGCCCCTGTGGGCCCTTTCTTCTGGGTTCTGGGACACGTCATCTGCCACATGTCTTGATCATGAAGACTGTTTGGGGTTCGTCAATACGGAGCATCATCATTAGCCCCCCACTCTTGTCCCGACCAGCTGGCGGGTCGGGTCAAGAGTGGACTGCCGGGCCGCCCGGGGTGAGCTCCCTCCTAAGATTTCGTCGGGACGCGTCCCCGGGCTGTCAAGCCTTTTCTGAGAAGAAGGCATCTCCGTGGCCCCAAAGTCGAGGGGGGATCACTCAGACTTAGATAGACCTGATGTCTCTTGTCGGGGCTTCGGATCCGGTGCATGTGACGGGCTCAGTGGCCTCGTTACGAGGGCTACAAACCCGCAGCGTGTGTTGAGCAGGAGGATGCCTGCTGGGGATGACCGAGCAGGGAAGCTGCTCGGTTGATCTTGGCGAGGGCCTTGATCCCTGGCGTTGCGAGTAGGGAAGCTATCGGCCAGGGATGGACGAGTCTGGGAGGGCTTTCTGATTCCTGGCGTTGCGGTAGGGAAGCTACCGGCCGGGGATAGCCGAGCAGGGAAGCCGCTCGGCTGCCTTTAAGAAGGACTTTGATCCTTAGCGTTGGAGGGGCCGCAGGAGGCCTGCTAAGGATAACCGGGCAGTGAAGCTGCGCGGTTTCCCCCTGGCGAGGGTTTTGATCTCTGGCGTCGTGGGTAGGCAACCGCCAGCCTGGTATGACCAAGCGGGATAGCCGCTCAGGTGCCTCTTGCGAGGGCTTTGATCCCTGGCGTTGCGGGTAGGGAAGCTACCGGCCAGGGATAGCCGAGCAGGGAAGCCGCTCGGCTGCCTCTAGGGGGGACTTTGATTCTTGTCTTTGCTGGGTAGGAAGCTACCCGCCGGGATGCGCCGAGTAGGAAGGGGCTCGGCGGCCTCGCGAAGAGGGCTTCGGATCCTCAGCGTTTGATGGGCAGGAGGACGCCTATTGGGGATGCGCCGAGCAGGAAGGAACTCGGCGGCCTCACTATGAGGGCTTGAGATCTTCAGCGTCTGATGGGCAGGAGGATGTCCGTTAGGGATGCGCCGAGCAGGAAGGAACTCGGCGGCCTCGCGATGAGGGCTTCAGACCATCAGTGTCTGATAGGCAGGAGGATGCCCGCTGGGGATGTGCCGAGCAGGAAGGAACTCGGCGGCCTCGCGATGAAGGCTTGAGATCCTCAGCATCTGAGGGGCAGGAGGATGCCCGCTGGGAATGCGCCGAGCAGGAAGGAACTCGGCGGCCTCGCAATGAGGGCTTCAGACCATCAGCGTCTGATGGGCAAGAGGATGACCGCTGGGGATGCGCCGAGCAGGAAGGAACGCGGTGGCCTCACGATGAGGGCTTGAGATCCTCAGCATCTGATGGGCAGGAGGATGCCCGCTGGGGATGCACCGAGCAGGAAGGAACTCGGCGGCCTCACGATGAGGGCTTGAGATCTTCAGCGTCTGATGGGCAGGAGGATGCCCGTTGGGGATGCGCCGAGCAGGAAGGAACTCGGCGGCCTCGCGATGAGGGCTTCAGACCATCAGCGTCTGATGGGCAGGAGAATGCCCGCTGGGGATGCACCGAGCAGGAAGGAACTCGGCGGCCTCACGATGAGGGCTTGAGATCCTCAGCATCTGAGGGGCAGGAGGATGCCCGCTGGGGATGCGCCGAGAAGGAAGGAACTTGGCGGCCTCACGATGAGGGCTTGAGATCCTCAGCATCTGAGGGGCAGGAGGATGCCCGCTAGGGATGCGCCGAGCAGGAAGGAACTCGGTAGCCTCACGATGAGGGCTTTGATCCTTGACGCTGGAGGGGCCGTGAGAGTCCTGCGAAGGATGGTCGAGCAGGGTAGCTGCTCGGTGCCTCTTGGCGAAGGGCATTGATCCTTGACGCTGGAGGGGCCCTGAGAGGCCTGCGAAGGATGACCGAGAAGGGTAGCTTCTCGGTGCCTCTTGGCAAGGGCTTTGATCCTTGACGCTGGAGGGGCCGTGAGAGGCCTGTGAAGGATGGCCGAGCAGGGTAGCTGCTCGGTGCCTCTTGGCGAGGGCTTTAATCCTTGACGCTGGAGGGGCCATGAGAGGCCTGCGAAGGATGGCCGAGCAGGGTAGCTGCTCGGTGCCTCTTGGCGAGGGCATTGATCCTTGACGCTGGAGGGGCCCTAAGAGGCCTGCGAAGGATGGCCGAGCAGGGTAGCTGCTCGATGCCTCTTGGCGAGGGCTTAGATCCTTGATGCTGGAGGGGCCGTGAGAGGCCTGCGAAGGATGACCGAGCAGGGTAGCTGCTCGGTGCCTCTTGGCAAGGGCTTTGATCCTTGACGCTGGAGGGGCCGTGAGAGGCCTGCAAAGGATGGCCGAGCAGGGTAGCTGCTCGGCACCTCTTGGCGAGGACTTTCTGATACCTGGCGTTGCGGTAGGGAAGCTACCTGCCAGGGATAGCCGAGCGAGGGAACCTCGGGCTCGACTGCCTCTCGGAGGACTTTCTGATCCCTGGCGTTGCGGTAGGGAAGCTAACTGCCAGGGATAGCCGAGCGAGGGATCCTCGGGCTCGACTGCCTCTGGGAGGACTTTTGATCCTTCAGGACGGGGACCGATCAGGGTTACTGCCCAGTGCCTCTTGGAGAGGACTTTGTTCCCTGTCGGTTGTGGTAGAAAGCTACCAGTCGGGGATAGCCGAGCAAGGACTCGACTGCCTCTAGGAGGACTTTGGTCCTTAGCGTGGGAGGGGCTGTAAGAAGCCTACCAAGGACCCTTGGCCGGGCAGGGTTACTGTCCGGTGCCTCTTGGCGAGGGCTTGTGTTCTGAAGGATAGCCGAGAGAGGGATCCTCGGGCTCGACTGCCTCTGGAAGGGCTTTCTGATCCCCGGCGTTGCGGTAGGGAAGCTACCCGCCAGGGATAGCCGAGCGAGGGATCCTCGGGCTCAACTGCCTCTGGGAAGACTTTCTGATCCCTGGCGTTGCGGTAGGGAAGCTACTCGCCAGGGATAACCGAGCGAGGGATCCTCGGGCTCGACTGCCTCTGGGAGGACTTTCTTATCCCCGGCGTTGCGACAGGGAAGCTACCCATCAGGGATAGCCGAGCGAGGGATCCTCGGGCTCGACTGCCTCTGGGAGGACTTTCTGATCCCTGGCGTTGCGGTAGGGAAGCTACCCGCCAGGGATAGCCGAGCGAGGGATCCTCGGGCTCGACTGTCTCTGGGAGGACTTTCTGATCCCTGGCGTTGCGGTAGGGAAGCTACCCGCAAGGGATAGCCGAGCGAGGGATCCTCGGGCTCGACTGCCTCTGGGAGGACTTTCTGATCTCGGGCGTTGCGGTAGGGAAGCTGTTAGTTATATGTATGCCCTAGAGGCCATTACTGTACATTGGATGTATATTGTAGTGGATGCTGGGACATATATAGGAAGGACTTTCTTGCTCGACAGGATAGTACGCTATCTGGTTGCTCTTTATCTTAACATGTATACTTTCTGTCTCTCTGATTACATGTTGATAAAGCCCATAGGATGTGTACTCGACTTCTAGGACTGTGATGCAGATCATACTAGTGGGGCCTGGATAGTCCATGAGTACATCCTTGAAATGTTCCTAATCGAGGGAATATCGAGACGGGGCATCGATATTCCAGAGTAGACTAGCGCATATCTTCTCGACCCATGCGATGGGCGATGGATGATCCCATATCCATTGGTGTTTGACATCGAAGATGGTATGCGGGTGCTCAGTGGAGACTGGGTACACTGAACGGACTCGCCGAGAACTCCCAGATGGTATTATACCTCACGTCAGATGGCAGTTCTCTGGTGACACTGGTACAGCTTAGTCTGTTGACCCGAGATCGTCATAGAGTCTTGTGTGTCTCCCACTGTGCTTTGATTTCCACCCTACCACGGCTCTACTGAGTCGTGCAAATAGGTGGTTTTTGGGTACAGTCCCGATTCACATGGAGGCAATGAGCGATAGGAGGGGATTCGTCTCTCCCGGTATTGGGGGTTGATGTTGTGCTATGCTCGACTGGCCATAACAGGAAATCCCTGGCCAGGGTTGCAGTGATATACTGGTAAGAGTTATCAGTAATTTCACGAATGTTATGGACCTCAAGTCGACATGACTTATCGAGCTATTGGGGTCTGACGTTTACCACCCCTAGGCGAGATATGCGACATATCAGACGAACAGACCGGACTGTATGGTAAGTGTTACTGGTTGGATTCACAGGAGTGTGAGCGGGCTTGCTCGTCGATCTTCTGATCGCTCAATACCCGGGTGGCCGTTACGTTTGGCAGACCGCTTGCGGCTTGTGGGTGCTTGATATGATCATCATCCGCTACCGGCGTATTGACGAGTCTTTAGAGTCCTACACAGAGGTTTCCTGGCTCAAGCGAAACGAAATAGGAGCGCATATGAGATATGTGCGGGACCGAGAATAATGCGTGTATGTGATACCGTATTTCATTCTCGCGATGAATGTGTCGAATGGTTGTATGCGATATAACCTAGTTATCGAATCAAGGATTGATTCGATAAGCCGATATATTGGATACTAGCCGGTTATATGCGACATGACCGGATCATTGAATCAAGTGTTGATTTAATGATTTAATGTATAATTATATATTTGATATATTACTTTGCATTAACTAGTATTGGTTCACTTTAAATGGATTTACTCACTTGGTTTGTGCACATTGCATATGTGATATATTTTGTGCACATGATTGTATCATGTTTGATGATACATGCAAGCTAGCGTTAGTGTAAAGAATTAGACCATGGTTAAGATTATGATTAGGGTTTTCTTTTTCCTTATTTATTTATTTATTTAGGTTGGAAAAAGGTGAGAAAAGAATGGTTGCTAATTTTGTTTGCTAGTTGAAGATTCTTGAAGCTTTGAATTAGTCCACCATTCTTATCTCATCCTTAACCCTAACCATTCAAGTTAACCATGGTCCATTCTCTACAACTAACCAAGGGTTAGTAAATGATAAGTATTGATTTATTTATCATTTACTAAAAACTTATCATATCATTTTCTTCTTCTTCTTCCTTGAACTCAAGAAGAAAAGCTTGACTACATCAATGGTAGATTGATGAAATGAGTGAGAAATCCAATTCTAAAGTCTACCCACTTCCTATTTCTTCATCCTCTACCTCTTGCCAAGTAGTAGAGTGTGTTTTCTTCACAAGTTTATTGACTTGGTGAAGTTGGAGCTTGATCTTGCGATGCCTCGACGTAGATCATCTTCGGCATGGATATCGATGACCTAGCTTGCCCATTCTCCGACGAAGCTGACGCTAGAGCCTGGGAACTCATTTGGACAGCGAGGGGACTTCGTTGCGGAGCTATGGAGGTGGAGCACCGGATCTACAAAGGTTGTATTTCCGTTCTTTTAGTAAAATAGTTAACTAGTTTCATTTTCGCCTAGAAATCTAGCCAACGATCCGTTCTAGGGTTTCTCGGCACAGTTTAGACGGAGTTTGAAATTGGCATGGTTGATGCCTTGTGAGACCTCATTAGGGTGCCTACGGAACACCTTCCGGTCTCGGGACACCCTGGGGGTAAGAGCCTATGCTTCGCCACACTGTCACACAGTGAGAACCCCCCATAGGTCGACATCCAATGCCTAGTAGCTGCTGAGGGACCCGTTGGTGCCACGGCGACCCCATTGGATGGGGTTGCTGCCTGACCTACAGTGGTATCAGAGCCTAGCTAGAGCCTTAGGCGAAGTCCCGACGGAATCAGAAGTCCGATCGACCCAAAACCCCGACTAAGAATATGCTCTCTGTACATTTTCTAATTTCGAGGATTTTTCCACATTAAAAATATCCAGAAAAATCAGCAGGCTAATTTAAGAATTACTGTGAATTTCGATGGAGTAATTCCATCAAAGAGCCGCGGATCCGCGGCACGAGCATGGCTCGGGCGGCGGATCCGCCGCCAGTTTGTCGTTTTGTGCATCCACTGTTACACAGTAATTCTTAGTTATCTGTGCTGGATTTCCTGGGGATTTTAATAATTTTTTTCAGAGTTGCATTTTCTGGGTTGTATTGGGGACTCGGTGTATTCGATCGGACTGTCTAATTTTTGTCGGTGTGCTTTTCCGGGTATTCTTAGAATATGTTAAAAGGTTCGACCGGATATAAATACCCACTTTTTCCCCTGCCGGGAAATTTCCAATTGTTGGACTTTTCCGTAGTTTAACGACGTTCTAAGTAGTGCAAGTAACTCGATGGACCCTCTAGAAGACAACAAAGCTTAACTCGATTATGTGACCGTCTTGAACTGCCCTTTGAACCTTCGGGTTTGGGGCAGTACGGCGTGCCACATGTGAGGCGTTGGCTTGACCCTTTTACGGCTGGACCGTTGGTACTGAGGCACGAACTGAATGTTGTTAGACTTATTTCATGTGTTGAGCTGTATCGGGAAAACTTGGGTGTTCGATTGTTCGATCGAAAAGTTTAGCATTTTCTATTTATCCGGAATGTGATACAATAATTGGAATTCACAAATTGTTATTAGATAACGGAATGAATATTATAAACGTAGCAGTTTAGTCTCACTTGATCGGTTGCCACGGAGTTTTGATGTGATCAAAAGTCCGTCGCAATCACGTAGTGTACGCAGATACTCGCCGGGTAAACTTAATAGACAGCCTCACTCCATAGCCCCGACCAAGTGACTGTAGGAGAACCCCGTCTCCGAAAGCATCCGTTTGGGTGCTCGCGGTAGCGGTGTTCCGCCTTGGTGCACTTCGTCGACGGTTTCGGGGGGTGCGGCCGTCTACTAAAGTTTACGACGAGCATTCGATCAGAATGTCGGGAATCCTGTTGAATTGCCCGACTTGATATTGAAAAGAGTTTTCGATAATGAGACTAAAATGCGGGGTTTATAATTGTTAGGCATGCGATGTCTAAGTAATTCATTTGGTCAGGCATGCGATGTCTGAGGAGGTTGCGGATTCCAACTGTTGTAGTTTTACATTTTCTTTTCTGTGACCGTAAGTGTAATATGTGATATCGCCGGTTTCGTTGCTATATGTCAACGACAATTGGGATGCGCATATTTACTTACGTTGATGACATGTGATGTTATGTGTTGCTGGATATGTTATATTGGATCGTCGTGTTTGAATAGCCGGGGGTTTTTTTATGTGAGATGAGTGTTTTTCATTTTCATTCATGTAAAAACTTGTATGTAATATTCTTTTATTGGGGCATTTCCAGGTTGCGGAAGATGTCACCGTTGATGTATATTATTTACTTTTCTGCACTAGGATAGACCCAAGGAGGGGAGCACAAGTAACCGAGTTCTGGGGTCCAGTGGGAGACCAACTCGAGGAGTCGAGTCCGGGTCTCCTAACCCTAGAATTGGTAGGGTTGCTTGCCGCTCTCGTAGGGGTCTAGGGGTGTGGGCTTGGCTATTCATCACGACCGTGGAATCCGTGTTTTATACTGGCTCGTATTGAAAACACGGACGTCCTAGTATATCCAATATTTCATATGTTTCTTCTGCTGTGATTTATCTGTGATCATGTGATGTTCTGTGACAGGTATTATATATAGTATATATGATATATTATATAGACGTTGTTTATGTTTTACACCCGCGCTAGCCCTGCCTCGCTCTGGCGTTAGTTACCTAACCTAACGGTGCAGACGGGACATCGAGGCGAATGCGGATGGCATAAGCGTACTTTATATTTATCTATGATGGTTAGGTGGACTTAAATGATGGGATATTCATTAATGAGATTAATGAAAGAAAATAAACCTAATTGATGTTGTGGAATCGAATTTCAAAATAAAACAGGTAGCTACAGTTCTTGCTTTGCATCGTGGTGTTCCTTGTAGAACATCCTGCACCTTATTCGATAAGGAAAGGACCGAGATTCCTTCACCGGGAGTGACTCCTTTAGCAATAACTGGCAGATGCTACAACCCTCGGTTTGTCTTTTGATCACTTCTATAGTTTCTACTTTGCACAGTGATATATATGATATATCCCGCACCTCATTCGACGAGGAAAGGGCCGACGATCCCTTCACCGGGAGTGACCCCTTTAGCAAAACTAGAAAAGCCTCGAAAACATTCCATTTAAAAACCATTTGATTCCGCAACGAGATCAAGTTCAAAGCGTTAAAGGTTTTCACAAAAACCATTCGCAACCCTCCGTCATTTTAGGAAGTAGAGTACTTAGTATTCGTGCTGTGTTTGTTGACCATAGTCAAGGCACAGTGTACGGTAGCTAAGTGATGTCTTCCTACACCGCATATGATGCGATTAGTTAGGACAGTCGCGTGACTTTGTTGACCTTAGTTAAGGGTCATGTGGGTGGGTCTAATTAATCACGAAATGACGGGTAGAACTTGACTAGTACTTATGATTTGTTGACCATAGTTAAGGTCATAGGTGCTAGGGGTAAAAACCTTTATCGGGAGTTTCAAGTGTTGAAATTTGCAATGAGATTGCATACCTTCTATATGATAGTTGGATCTCGATACCCACTGCGAGTAAGAGTTGCTCCTGGGAGAGTTTTGCACTTTGCAATTAGTCGATCAAGTAGGTGTCTAGAAAGGTGTCAACGGGGTTACGCCTCTGGAAAAACGAGGTTTACTGTAATTAGGTCCGTGCGAAAGCACGGGAAACCTCCCTCAAAGTACCGACACTGGCCTGGCTGAAAGATTGGCGAACTTGTAGAGTGTAATTAATCCCGGCTAGTCTTTCTTTTTAAGGTTTGAAGGAAGATTTGATAAAAACAGTGGGAGCCATCCTGATTAGATAAAATATATAACCAATCTGATCTTGCAAGAGCGCACGCAGAGTGTTTTCTTCTCTCTCTCTCCTGGTAGCGACCATATCACGCCTTAATCAAGATAATAAAATGGATGTATTGACCGAACCCGCTTGTTATTCTGAGCTGGGGAACGTTGGTCCCGCTCCAACTTATAATTGTTATAAGACAGAGCAGGAAATTGGGGAATACTAGAATTCCTATGCTGCCCAAACGAAGAAAGTGCATATGATACATCTCCTTCGGGTATGTTCATTATAAAGAACTGTTTCTCAGTATCCTCTGCATCCTGGGTATATGATACCGGATCAGGATCCCAGATATGTAATCTGTTACATAGGGCTACAAAAAGGTAGAAAAACTGAGAACGGGTGATAAGTTTCATGAGACAGAAACCGGGGCAAGTGTTGCAGCCAAGTCTGTTGGTCACTGTCACCCTGTATTACGAATACATTGATTCTGAACAAATGCTATTAGATACCGAACCTGATATACAAAATCATATCAGTCTCTTTATTAGTAAAGAAATGATATAATTTTGTATTGTTGGATAATGTTTTGAACATTTCCTATATCAAAAGTTGATCGGTTCAGGCACGTTATCTAAAAGCATTGACGTTCTAAATCAAACTACAGTTCCTTGTATACAGAACACACACAAGAGGAAGAGTTCAGAAATGAACGATTCGTTCTTGAGGCATTGTAGACTAGGTCATATCAATGCGACCCGACTGGCTGAAGTTACATTTTAGATGCATATTTAAATCAGTTTGAATTTACATCTTGTGAAACTTGCCAGTCATATCACAAAGATATAATGACACTAGCTCTGTCTACTGGAAGCAGAGAAAGAGTTAGTAAACTCTTGGGACTGATACATGATGATGTATGTAAGGTCTCCTGTCTACACATGCCAGGACTGGTTCTTTATACTTCGTTATATTCTCTGATAATCTCTCAAGATTCAGTCGTATGTTCCTGTTGAAACATAAGTCCGAAACTTTTGAGGTATTCACAGAATATAAGTTGGAAGTAGAGAACCAAAATACGGGTATAAGTATTATGTCCTATGATAAGATCAGGGAGGAGAATACTTGTGCATAGAATTCCTGGACTATTCTAAAGGAGAATGAGATTTTCTCTCAGTGTTACTCCTCTGAATACACCACAGCACAACGGTGTATCAGGATGGAGCAATTGCACAATATTAGATATGGTGTGCTCTATGATGAGTATTACTGAGTTACCTATTTTCTTTTGGGGTTATGCACTTGAGAAGCTGCATACCTATTGAATTAGGTTTGAATCAAATCAGTGCCTACCACTCCATATGAGATATGGTATGGGAAAAACCCATCTCTTAAGCGAGTTAAGATTTGGGGTTGTCCGGCCTATGTCAAAAGCAAAATCCGGACAAGATCGAGGCAAGATCAGTTCTGTAGAACTGGAAAGGTTCCAGCTGTACAAAACTGCTAATGATTTGACAGAACCAAAGGATTCAATAGTTTCCGACGAACCTCAGCCTCTCCGCCGATCTAGTAGGGTTCCTCATCCGCCTGAGAGATACCTCGGTTTCTCGATGACAGTGGGAGCAAGGATTGCATCATGAGATGATGACCCAACTAGTTTCGAGCAGGCCATCGAGAGTAGGAACTCTGTAAGAATGGCTGGATGCTTAGCGATCTGGGATGGAATCCATGTACACCAGCAAAGTATGGACTTTAGCTGCTATATCTGAAGGGTTAAATCCCATCAGGAGCAAGTATATCTTGAGAAGATTACTTGGTTTAGATGGAAAAGTTGAGACTTTCAAAGCTAGACTTGTTAAAGGTTTTCGTCATCGACCAGGCGTGGATAATGATGAAACCTTTTTCCAGTAGCTATGCTTAAGTCTATGCAGATCCTACTTACCACGGCTACATACCATGACTACGATATCTGGCGGTTGGGTGCCATGACTGCTTTTCTAAATACTGATTTAGAAGAGAACGTCTATAAGAACACAGCCAGAGGGCTTCGTAAACAGTGGGAGCAGCGGAAACGTGTGCAAGTTGCTTTACATAATGAAGCAGGCATCGCGGAGTTGGAACGTCTGTTTTGATGTGATAGTCAAAGTGTTTAACTTCACCAAAGTGGTAGACGAACCTTGTATATATACAAAAGGGTAGTAGAGAGTAAGGTGGTCATCTTCGTATTATACGTAGACAACATACTCTAGATAGGAAAAGAGTTTCCTATACTACGATCGATCAATCTCCTATTATCACAAGGATTCTCCAAATAGGATAAAGATGATACCTCCTAAATCCTGAGATTTGGACCTATGAGATAGATCTAAAGGGATATTAGGGTTCTCACTAGGTATAGTGAGATTGTATCAATCGATCCTGGGGAGAATCACTAGAAGTGTTCCAGGGTGATAAAGACGACTGAATGTCAGTCACAGGCATTGTCTTTACCCTTTGTAAATGGACGGTATGTTGGAAGAGTTCCAAGCTAGGTACCGTGGCAAACTGGACGATAAAGGCTGGTAACATCGCTATTAAAGATACTACCAAAGAGGCAGTTTGGGTGTATATTGGTTCATAAGATGAACTAGGTTCCTACCATTGTGTGACAATGGAACTGTGGCTTTGGCCCTGGAACCCTGGTCCCATCAGTGACCCAGACATAATCTAAGGCAGCATCACCTGATCATGGAGATAGTTGATCTCCAGGGTGATCGAGGTTAGGAGAGTAGACTCAGAGGACAACACGGCGGATCCACTCACGAAGGCCTTTTCCCAGAGAGAGACTCATATGGGATGGTTGAGTATTAGATACTGCGACCACTGCTACAGATGGCCCTAGTGCAAGTGGGAGATTGTTAGTTATATGTATGCCCTAGAGGCCATTACTGTACATTGGATGTATATTGTAGTGGATGCTGGGACATATATAGGAAGGACTTTCTTGCTCGACACGATAGTACGCTATCTGGTTGCTCTTTATCTTAACATGTATACTTTCTGTCTCTCTGATTACATGTTGATAAAGCCCATAGGATGTGTACTCGACTTCCAGGACTGTGATGCAGATCATACTAGTGTGGCCTGGATAGTCCATGAGTACATCCTTGAAATGTTCCTAGTCGAGGGAATATCGAGACGGGGCATCGATATTCCAGAGTAGACTAGCGCATATCTTCTCGACCCATGCGATGGGCGATGGATGATCCCATATCCATTGGTGTTTGACATCGAAGATGGTATGCGGGTGCTCAGTGGAGACTGGGTACACTGAACGGACTCGCCGAGAACTCCCAGATGGTATTATACCTCACGTCAGATGGCAGTTCTCTGGTGACACTGGTACAGCTTAGTCTGTTGACCCGAGATCGTCATAGAGTCTTGTGTGTCTCCCACTGTGCTTTGATTTCCACCCTACCACGGCTCTACTGAGTCGTGCAAACAGGTGGTTTTTGGGTACAGTCCCGATTCACATGGAGGCAATGAGCGATAGGAGGGGATTCGTCTCTCCCGGTATTGGGGGTTGATGTTGTGCTATGCTCGACTGGCCATAACAGGAAATCCCTGGCCAGGGTTGCAGTGATATACTGGTAAGAGTTATCAGTAGTTTCACGAATGTTATGGACCTCAAGTCGACATGACTTATCGAGCTATTGGGGTCTGACGTTTACCACCCCTAGGCGAGATATGCGACATATCAGACGAACAGACCGGACTGTACGGTAAGTGTTACTGGTTGGAATCACAAGAGTGTGAGCGGGCTTGCTCGTCGATCTTCTGATCGCTCAATACCCAGGTGGCCGTTACGTTTGGCAGACCGCTTGCGGCTTGTGGGTGCTTGATATGATCATCATCCGCTACCGGCGTATTGACGAGTCTTTAGAGTCCTACACAGAGGTTTCCTGGCTCAAGCGAAACGAAATAGGAGCGCATATGAGATATGTACGGGACCGAGAATAATGCGTGTATGTGATACCGTATTTCATTCTCGCGATGAATGTGTTGAATGGTTGTATGCGATATAACCTAGTTATCGAATCAAGGATTGATTCGATAAGCCGATATATTGGATACTAGCCGGTTATATGCGACATGACCGGATCATTGAATCAAGTGTTAATTTAATGATTTAATGTATAATTATATATTTGATATATTAGTTTGCATTAACTAGTATTGGTTCACTTTAAATGGATTTACTCACTTGGTTTGTGCACATTGCATATGTGATATATTTTGTGCACATGATTGTATCATGTTTGATGATACATGCAAGCTAGGGTTAGTGTAAAGAATTAGACCATGGTTAAGATTATGATTAGGGTTTTCTTTTTCCTTATTTATTTATTTATTTAGGTTGGAAAAAGGTGAGAAAAGAATGGTTGCTAATTTTGTTTGCTAGTTGAAGATTCTTGAAGCTTTGAATTAGTCCACCATTCTTATCTCATCCTTAACCCTAACCATTCAAGTTAACCATGGTCCATTCTCTACAACTAACCAAGGGTTAGTAAATGATAAGTATTGATTTATTTATCATTTACTAAAAACTTATCATATCATTTTCTTCTTCCTTGAACTCAAGAAGAAAAGCTTGACTACATCAATGGTAGATTGATGAAATGAGTGAGAAATCCAATTCTAAAGTCTACCCACTTCCTATTTCTTCATCCTCTACCTCTTGCCAAGTAGTAGAGTGTGTTTTCTTCACAAGTTTATTGACTTGGTGAAGTTGGAGCTTGATCTTGCGATGCCTCGACGTAGATCATCTTCGGCATGGACATCGACGACCTAGCTTGTCCATTCTCCGACGAAGCTGACGCTAGAGCCCGGGAACTCATTTGGACAGCGAGGGGACTTCGTTGCGGAGCTATGGAGGTGGAGCACCAGATCTACAAAGGTTGTATTTCCGTTCCTTTAGTAAAATAGTTTACTAGTTTCATTTTCGCCTAGAAATCTAGCCAACGATCCGTTCTAGGGTTTCTCGGCACAGTTTAGACGGAGTTTGAAATTGGTATGGTTGATGCCTTGTGAGACCTCATTAGGGTGCCTAGGAACCCTACAGAAGCTACCCGCCGGAGAAAGCCGAAAGAGGGATCCTCGGGCTCGACTGCCTCTGGGAGGACTTTCTGATCCCTGGCGTTTCGGTAGGGAAGCTACCCGCCGGGGATAGCCGAGCAGGGTATGTTAGTTATATATATGCCCTAGAGGCCATTACTGTACATAGGATGTATATTGTAGTGGATGCTGGGACATATATAGGGAGGACTTTCTTGCTCGACATGATAGTATGCTATCTGGTTGATCTTTATCTTAACGTGTACACTGATTGTCTCTCTGTTACATGTTGGTAAAGCCCTTAAGATGTGTACTTGACTACCTGGACTATGATGCGGATCATACTAGTGGGGACATGGTAGTCCATAAGTACATCCTTCAAGGTCCCTAGTCGTGGGTGTATCGAGACGGGGCATCGATATACCAGAGTAGACTAGTGTATACCTTCTCAACCCATACAGATGGGCGATGGATGATCCCATATCCATTGGTGTTTGACATTAGAGATGATATACGTGTGCTCAGTGGAGACTGGGTACACTGGACGGACTCGCCGAGAACTCCCAGATGGTATTATACCTTACATCAGATGGCAGTTCTCTGGTGACACTGGTACAGGTTAGTCTGTAGACCCGAGATCGTCACAGAGTCTTGTGTGATTCCCACTGTGCTTTGATTTCCACCTTACCACGTCCAAGAGGGTGTGCAAAACGGTGGTTTTTGGGTACAGTCCCCAATCACATGGAGGCAATGAGCGATAGGAGGGGATTCGTCTCTCCCGGTATAGGGAGTTGATGTTGCGCTGTGTTCGATTGGCTATAACCGGAAATCCTTGGCCAGGGTTGCTGAGATTTACTGGTAAATGTTACCAGTAGTTTCTCGAACTGTTATAGACCTCATATCGACACGACTTATCGAGCTACTGGGGTCTGACGTTTACCACCCCTAGGCGAGATATGCGACATATCAGACGACGAGACCGGACTGTACGGTAAGTGTTACTGGTTGGATTCACAGGAGTGTGAGCGGGCTTGCTCGTTGATCTTCTAATCGCTCAATACCCGGATGGCCGTTACGTTTAGCAGACCGCTTGCGGCTTGTGGGTGTTTGATGTGATCATCACCTGCTGCCGGTATATTGACGAGTCTTTAGAGTCCTACACAGAGGTTTCCTGGCTCAAGCGAAACGAAATAGGAGCACATATGAGATATGTGCGGGACCGAGAATAATACCAGTATGTGATACTGTATTCTATTCTCGCGATTTGTATCATTGGTCGGTTATATGTGATATAGCCGGGTTACCGAATCAAATGTTGATTCGATACATTGATACACTTGATATTAGTCAGTTATATGCAGTATGACCGGATCATTGAATCAAGTATTGATTTAATGATTTAATGTATAATTATATATTTGATATATTACTTTACATTAACTAGTATTGGTTCACTTAAGATTATTTTCTCACTTGATTGTGCACATTGTATATGTGATATATGTTTGTGCACTAGTTTGTATCATGTTTGATGATACATGCAAACTTGGGTGTGTGTTTACTTTAAACCATGTTTGGTCAATGGTTAGGGTATACATTACTTTATTTGTTTGTTTGTTTTTTTCCTTTTGGCAAAAACAAAATGGGTGGCTTTCTTTGTTTTACACTAGAAGCTTCATGACACTTTTGACAAAGTCTTAGCCATTTTGTTTTTATCCTTAACCTAACCATTTAACTAAACCCTAGTTTATTCTCTACACTCACCCATGGTTGATAAATGTTAACCATCACTTGATTTTGTTTTAATTGATAATTCTTTTTCTTTCTTCTTCTTCATCTTCTTCAAGTGAAGAAGAAAGCTTTCTTGAAAATGTCTAAGTGATGATTCCAAGTGAGAAATCTAAATCCAAAGTGAACCCACTTCCTATTTCTTCATCCTCTACTACTTGCCATGTAGTATAGGGTGTTTTCTTCACAAGTTTCATGACTTGGTGAAGTTGGAGCTTGATCTTGAGTTGCCTCGACGTAGATCATCTTCGGCATCGAAGTCAACGACCTAGCCCGATCTTTTCACCGATGAAACCACCGTGAGAGTCCAGGATTCCGATGGTTGCAGTGGAGGGACGTCATCACAGAGCCAAGGAAGTGGAGGACCGGATCTACAAAGGTTGTATTTCCATTCACTTAGCAATAAATTTGTTTACTTGCATGTTTCGCCTTTGCCTCTAGTTATCGATCTATTATTAGGGTTGTTAGGCACATGGAAAATTTTGAATTTGGCATAGTAGATGCCTTGTGGAACCTCTTGAGTGTGCCTAGGAACCCTTCAGTGGTATCAGAGCCTAGCTAGAGTCTTAGGCGAAGTGTAGACGATGTTAGAAATCCGAACGAACCCCGAAACCCTAACTCAAACCACTCTCTGGACATTTTCTGGAATTTTGGATTTTTGTGAATTAAAAATATGCAGAAAAATCAGCAGGGTTTTCTAGAAGTTACTGTGCAAAACGAGCGCTTAAATCAATCAAAGCGCCGCGGAACCGCGGCACGAGCATGGCTTGTGCGGCGGTTCCGCGGCCATACAGTTGCTTCTTTTGCCAAGTTTTGCACAGTAATTTATTTCTGGAGTTGCTGTGTTTTCTGGGATGTTTTAAACTTTTCTCAAGAGTTGAGTTTTCTGGGTTGTATTGGGGACTCGGTGTTTCGATCGGGATGTCTAATTTCGTCTATGTGTTTTTCCGGGTAATTTTAGAATATGTTAAAAAAGTTCGACCGGATATAAATACCCAATTTTTCCCCTGCCGGGAAATTTCTAATTGTTGGATTTTTCCGTAGTTTAATGACGTTCTAAGTAGTGCAAGTAACGCGATGGTCCCTCTAGAAGACAACAAACCTTAACTCGATTATGTGACCGTCTTGAACTGCCCTTTGAACCTTAAGGTTTGGGGCAGTACGGCGTGCCACATGTGAGGCGTTGTCTTGACCCTTCTACGGCTGGACCGTTGGTACTGAGGCATGAACTGGATGTTTTTAAACTTATTTCATGTGTTGAGCTGTTTTGGGAAAACTTGGGTGTTTGAATGTTCGATCGGAAAGTTTAACATTTTCTATTTATCTGGATGAGATACAATACTTGGAATCCACAAGTAGTTATGAGATAACTGATATGAATGTTATAAACATAGCACTTTAGTCTCACTTGATCGGTTGCCACAGGATTTTGATGTGATCAAAAGTCCGTCGCAATCACGTTGCGTACGCGGATACTCGCGGTAAACTTAATAGATAGCCACGCCCCATAGCCCCGACCAAGTGACGGTAGGAGAACCCCGTCGCCGAAAGCATCCGTTCGGGTGCTCGCGGCAGCGGTGTTCCGTCTTGGTGCACTTTGTCGACGTCATCGGGGGTGCGGCTGCCTACTAAAGTTTGCGACGAGCATTCGATCAAAATGTCGGGAATCTTGTTGAATTGCCCGACTTGATATTGAAAAGTGTTTTCGATAATGAGACTAAAATGCGGGGTTTATAATTGTTAGGCATGCGATGTCTAAGTAATTCATTTGAGTAGGCATGCGATGTCTAAAGAGGTTGCGGATTCCAACTGTTGTAGTTTTACACTTTCTTTTCTGTGACCGTAAGTGTAATATGTGATATCGCCGGTTTCGTTGCTATATGTCAACGACAATTGGGATATGCATGTTTACTTACGTTGATGACATGTGATGTTATGTGTTGCTGGATATATTATATTGGATCGTCGTGTTTGAATAGCCGGAGGTTTTTATGTGAGATGAGTGTTTTTCATTTTCATTCATGTAAAAATATGTATGTAATATTCTTTTATTGGGGCACTTCCAGGTTGCGGAAGATGTCACCGTTGATGTATATTATTTACTTTTCCACACTAGGATAGACCCAAGGAGGAGGGCACAAGTAACCAGGTTCTGGAGTCCAGTGGGAGACCAACTCGAGGAGTCGAGTCCGGGTCTCCTAACTCTAGAATTGGTAGGGTTGCTTGCCACTCTCATAGGGGTCTAGGGGTGTGGGTTTGGCTATTCATCGCGACAGTGGAATCCGTGTTTTATACTGGCTCGTATTAAAAACACGGACGTCCTAGTATATCCAATATTTCATATGATTCTTCTGCTGCGATATCTGTGATGTGATCATTTGATGTTCTATGATAAATACTGTATATAGTATATATGATATATTATATAGGCGTTACTTATGTTTTACACCCGCGCTAGCCCTGCCCCGCTCTGCCGTTAGTTACCTAACTTAACGGTGCATGAGGGGAAATCGAGGCGAATGCGGATGGCATAAGTGTACGTCGTATTTAGCTGTGATGTTTAGGTAACTCAAATGATGGGACTTCATTAATATGATTAATGAAAGAAAAGAAACCTAAGATGTTGTGGAATCGAATTTTTAAAAACAGGTAGCTACAGTTCTTGCTTTGCATCGCGGTGTTCCTTGTAGAACATCATGCACCTTATTCGATAAGGAAAGGACCGAGATCCCTTCACCGGGAGTGACTCCTTTAGCAATAACTGGCAGATACTACAACCCTCGGTTTGTTTTTTTATAGTTTCTATAGTTTTTGCTCTGCACAGCAGTATATATGATATATCCTGCACCTTATTCGATGAGGAAAGGGCCGACGATCCCTTCACCGGGAGTGACCCCTTTAGCAAAACTAGAAAAGCCTCAAAAGCACTCCATTTTAAAATCATTTGATTCTACAACGATATCAAGTTCATTACGCAATAGGTTTTCAGAAAAACCTGTCGTAGCCCTCCGTTATTTCAGATAAGTAGTAGTTAGTATTCGTGCTACGTTTGTTGGCCTGCGTCAAGGCGTAGTGTGCGGTAGCTAACTAGTATTTATCTGCTTATGCATATGATGCAGATTGGATTAGGGTAGTCGTGCGACTTTGTTGGCCTGCGTCAAGGGTCGTGCGGGTGGGTTTAATTCAATCAGGAAATGACGGGTTGAACTTGACTAGCGCACTATGGTTTGTTGGCCTGCGTCAAGGTCATAGGACGCTAGGGCAAAATTATCGGGAATTTCAAGTGTTGAAATTTGCAATGAGATTACATACCTTCTATGAGATAGTTGGATCCCGATACCCACTGAGAGTAATTGTTACTCCTGGGAGAGTTTTACACATTACATTTAGCCGATCAAGTAGGTGTCTAGAAAGGTGTCAACGGGGTTACGCCTCTGGGAAAACGAGGTTTACTTTAATTAGGTCCGTGCGAAAACACGGGGAACCTCCCTCAAAGTACCGACACTGGCCTGGCTGAAAGATTGGCGAACTTATAGCGTGTAATTAATCCCGGCTAGTTTTTCCTTTTAGGGTTTGAAGGAAGATTTGATAAAAACAGTGGGAGCCATCCTGATTAGATAAAATAATAACCAATCTGATCTTGCAAGAGCGCACGCTGAGTGTTTTCTTCTCTCTCTCTCTCCTGGTAGCGACCATATCACGCCTTAATCAAGATAATAATACGGATGTATTGACCGAACCCGCTTGTTATACTGAGCTGGGGAACGTTGGTCCCGCTCCAACTTATAATTGTTATAAGACAAAGCAAGAAATAGGGGAATTCCAGAATTCCTATGCCGCCCAAACAAAGAAAATGCATATGATGCATCTCCTTCGGGTGTGTTCATTACAAAGGACTGTTTCTCAGTAACCTCTGCATCCTGGGTATTTGATACCGGATCAGGATCCCAGATATGTAATCTGTTACATAGGGCTACAAAAGGTAGAGAACTGAGAACGTGTGATAAGTTTCATGAGGCAGAAAACGGTGCAAGTGTTGCAGCCAAGTCTGTTGGTCACTATCACCCTGTATTGACAGTACATTGATTCTGAACGAATGCTATTAGATACCGAACCTGATATACAAAATCATATCAGTCTCTTTATTAGTAAAGAAATGATAAAATTTTGTATTGTTGGATAATATTTTGAACATTTCCTGTATCAAAAGTTGATCGGTTCAGGCACGTTATCTAAAAGCATTAATGTTCTAAATCAAACTACAGTTCTTAGTATACGGAACACACACAAGAGGAAGAATTCAGAAATGAACGAATCCTTCCTGGGGCATTGTAGACTAGGTCATATAAATGCGACCCGACTGGCTGAAGTTACATTTAGATGTATATTTCAATTAGTTTGAATTTACATCTTGTGAAACTTACCAGTCATGTCACAAAGATAAGATGACCATAGCTCCGTTTACTGAAAACAGAGAAAGAGTTAGTAAACTCTTGGGACTGATACATGATGATGTATGTAAGGTCCCCTGTCTACACATGCCAAGACCGGTTCTTTGTACATCATTGCATTCTCTGATGATCTCTTTAGATTCAGACATATGTTCCTGTTGAAACACAAGTCTGAACCTTTTGAGATATTCACAGAATATAAGTTAGAAGTAGAGAACCAAAACGGGTATAAGTATTATGTCCTTTGATGAAATAAGGGAGGAGAATACTTGTGCATGGAATTCTTGGACTATTCTAAAGGAGAATGAGATTCTCTCTCAGTGTTACTCATCTGATTACACCACAGCACAACGGTGTATTGGGGCGGAGCAATCACACCCTATATGATAAGGTGTGCTCTATGATGAGTACTACTGAGTTACCTATTTCCTCTTGGGAGTTATGCACTTGAGAAGCTGCATACCTATTGAATAGGGTTCAAATCAAATCAGTTGCCTACCACTTCATATGTGATATGGAAAGGGAAGAGCCCATATCTTAAGATAGTTAAGATTTGGGGTTGTCCGGCCTATGTCTAAAAGCAAAATCTGGACAAGCTCGAGGTAAGGTCAGTTATGTAGAACTGGAAAGGTTCCAGCTATACAATCTGCAGCTGATGATTTGGTAGAACCAAAGGATTCAATAGAATCTAACGAACCTCAGCCTCTCCGCCGATCTAGTAGGGTTCCTCACCCATCTGAGAGATACTTCTGTTTCTCTATGACAGTGGGAGCAAGGATTGCATCATGAGATGATGACCCAACTAGTTTCGAGCATGCCATCAAGAGTATGGACTCTGTAAGAATGGCTGGATGCTTAGCGATCTGAGATGGAATCCATGTACACCAATAAAGTATGGACTTTGGTTTCTTTATCTGAAGGGTTAAATCCCCATCAGGAGCAAGTATATCTTGAGAAGATTACTTGGTGTACATGGAAAAGTTGAGACTTTCAAAGCTAGACTTGTTAAAAGTTTGCATCATTGACCAGGTATGGATTATGATGAAACCTTTTCTAAGTAGCTATGCTTAAGTCCATCCAGATCCTACTTGCCACGGCTACATACCATGACTACGATATCTAGCGGTTGGGTGCCATGACTGCTTTTCTAAGTGATGTTTTAGAAGAGTGCGTCTATAAGTACACAGCCAGAGGGCCTCGTAGACAGTGGGAGCAGCGGAAACGCGTGCAAGATGTTTTATGTGATAAAGCAGGCATCGCGGAGTTGGAACGTCTGTTTTGATGTATTAGTCAAAGAGTTTGACATCATCAAAATGGTAGATGAACCTTGTATAAATAAAAGGGTAGTAAGGAGTATGGTGGTGATCCTCGTAGAGTACGTGGATGGCATACTCTTGATAAGAAAGGAGTTTCCTATGCTACGCTCAGTCAATCTCTGCTTATCACAATGATTCTCCAAATAGGATCAAAGTGATACCTACTAAAATCCTGGGTTTTGGATCTATGAGATAGATCTAATTGGATATTAGCATACTCACTAGTTGTAGTGAGATGGTATCAATTGATCCTAGGGAGAATCACTGAAAATGTTCCAGGGTGATAAGGACGACTGAATGTCAGTCGCAGGCATTGTCTTTACCCTCAGTAGAGGGACGGTATGTTGGAAGAGTTCCAAGCTAGATACCATGGCAAACTAGACGATAAAGGCTGGTGACATCGCTATTAAAGATACTACCAAAGAAGCAGTTTGGATGTATATTGGTTCATGAGATGAACTAGATTCCTACCATTGTGTGACAATGGAAGTGTGGCTTTGGCCCAGGAACCCCGGTCCCATCAATGACCCAGACATAATCTGAGGCAGTATCACCTGATCATGGAGATAGTTGATCTCCAGGATGATCGAGGTGAGGAGAGTAGACTCAGAGGACAATACGGCGGATCCACTCACAAAGGCTTTTTCCCAGAGAGAGACTTTTATGGGATGGTTGAGTATGAGATACTGCAACCACTGCTACAGATGGACCTAGTGCAAGTGGGAGATTGTTAGTTATATGTATGCCCTAGAGGCCATTACTGTACATAGGATGTATATTGTAGTGGATGCTGGGACATATATAGGGAGGACTTTCTTGCTCGACATGATAGTATGCTATCTGGTTGATCTTTATCTTAACGTGTACACTGGTTGTCTCTCTGTTACATGTTGGTAAAGCCCTTAGGATGTGTACTTGACTACCTATACTATGATGCGGATCATACTAGTGGGGACATGGTAGTCCATAAGTACATCCTTCAAGGCCCCTAGTCGTGGGTGTATCGAGACGGGGCATCGATATACCAGAGTAGACTAGCGTATACCTTCTCGACCCATACAGATGGGCGATGGATGATCCCATATCCATTGGTGTTTGACATCAGAGATGATATACGGGTGCTCAGTGGAGACTGGGTACACTGGACGGACTCGCCGAGAACTCCCAGATGGTATTATACCTTACGTCAGATGGCAGTTCTCTGGTGACACTGGTACAGGTTAGTCTGTAGACCCGAGATCGTCATAGAGTCTTGTGTGATTCCCACTGTGCTTTGATTTCCACCTTACCACGTCCAAGAGGGCATGCAAAACGGTGGTTTTTGGGTACAGTCCCGAATCACATGGAGGCAATGAGCGATACGAGGGGATTCGTCTCTCCCAGTATAGGGAGTTGATGTTGCGCTGTGTTCGATTGGCTATAACCGGAAATCTCTGGGCAGGGTTGCTGAGATTTGCTGGTAAGTGTTACCAGTAGTTTCTCGAACTGTTATAGACCTCATATCGACACGACTTATCGAGCTACTGGGGTCTGACGTTTACCACCCCTAGGCGAGATATGCGACATATCAGACGACGAGACCAGAATGTACGGTAAGTGTTACTGGTTGGATTCACAGGAGTGTGAGCGGGCTTGCTCGTTGATCTTCTGATCGCTCAATACCCGGGTGGCCGTTACGTTTAGCAGACCGCTTGCGGCTTGTGGGTGTTTGATGTGATCATCACCTGCTGCCGGCATATTGACGAGTCTTTAGAGTCCTACACAGCGGTTTTCTAGCTCAAGCGAAACGAAATAGGAGCGCATATGAGATATGTGCGGGACCGAGAATAATACCAGTATGTGATACTGTATTCTATTCTCGCGATTTGTATCATTGGTCGGTTATATGTGATATAGCCGGGTTACCGAATCAAATGTTGATTCGATACATTGATACACTTGATATTAGTCGGTTATATGCAGTATGACCGGATCATTGAATCAAGTGTTGATTTTATGATTTAATGTATAATTATATATTTGATATATTACTTTACATTAACTAGTATTGGTTCACTTAAGATTATTTTCTCACTTGATTGTGCACATTGTATATGTGATATATGTTTGTGCACTAGTTTGTATCATGTTTGATGATACATGCAAACTTGGGTGTGTGTTTACTTTAAACCATGTTTGGTTAATGGTTAGGGTTTACATTACTTTATTTGTTTGTTTATTTTTTTCCTTTTGGCAAAAACAAAATAGGTGGCTTTCTTTGTTTTACACTAGAAGCTTCATGACACTTTTGACAAAGTCTTAGCCATTTTGTTTTTATCCTTAACCTAACCATTTAACTAAACCCTAGTTTATTCTCTACACTCACCCATGGTTGCTAAATGATAACCATCACTTGATTTTGTTTTAATTGATAATTCTTTTTCTTTCTTCTTCTTCATCTTCTTCAAGTGAAGAAGAAAGCTTTCTTGAAAATGTCTAAGTGATGATTCCAAGTGAGAAATCCAAATCCAAAGTGAACCAACTTCCTATTTCTTCATCCTCTACCACTTTCCATGTAGTATAGGGTGTTTTCTTCACAAGTTTCATGACTTGGTGAAGTTGGAGCTTGATCTTGAGTTGCCTCGACGTAGATCATCTTCGGCATCGAAGTCAACGACCTAGCTCGATCTTTTCACCGATGAAACCACCGTGAGAGTCCAGGATTCCGATGGTTGCAGCGGAGGGATGTCATCACGGAGCCAAGGAAGTGGAGGACCGGATCTACAAAGGTTGTATTTCCATTCACTTAGAAATAAAGTTGTTTACTTGCATGTTTCGCCTTTGCCTCTAGTTATCGATCTATCATTAGGGTTGTTAGGCACATGGAAAATTTTGAATTTGGCATGGTAGATGCCTTGTGGAACCTCTTGAGTGTGCCTAGGAACCCTTCAGGGTAGCTGCTGGGCTGCCTTTTAGTGAAGGCTTAGATCCTTGGGCGAGGTGGTCCTTGAGCCGCCGTGGGGAGCCCCTTCTGTGCGACCCTGTCAAGGGAGGAGTGTCGGTCTAGTCGGCCGGCGAGGGCGTTGATGACGGTCGCCGGAGAAGGTTCACCCGCGCCTCCGGTGAGGGGGAGGCGGCGGCTGGTATCTGGATCTTCAGGGTGATTGCTTGCCATGTGGATGGAGATCGAAATGCCAACTTTGTTTTTTGTGGAGCTTCTGTTCCCACAGACGGCGCCAACTGATGGATGTGCTTTTCGGGCCTCCGTCAGATGTTGTCTTCCGTCGATCTCCCGGTGGATTCTGATGATCATTTTCTATTGCGTGTGGGTCTCAATAGGTTTTGGTAGAAGAGGTGAAGTGAGGGAGTTGGTGCCGAGTACCTGCAAAGAAGTCCCGGGGTGGTTTGGTACTACCGAGGACCCTCCGACGCTCAAGTTAGTGATGAGATCCGAGCAGAGTAACGGCTTAAAGGAATAAAGAATGGCTTACTTGACCCCTCTGTGATAGGGTTTTTTATAGAGGCGGCAGCACGCAGCAGCAGGCGCGAGGATCTCGCCGGCAGTTACGCTCCCGACGTCACGCCCGCGTAAAGAGCGGATCGCCCATAAATGGGGATCGTGATGGCGTGGAACGTGGGATGTTGCTGGCGGAGAATCTGCGCATAGCGAGGTTTGCAAAGCGGCGGTTACGCCTGAGTGGTGGAGTCTGTCGGTCGGAAGGACCGAGGAAGATAGCCTCAGCTGGGGAGCTCGGAGACGAGCAAGAGGGCCGAGGAGTCTTGGTCCGGTGGCAGCTCGGGGCGAGCTGAGAGGTCGAGGAGGCCAGTTTCAAGGGGGCTATGTGGAGAGCCAGCTAGAGCTTGCGAGTCGGGTACCCGGATGACCTGGTCGGCCCCTGTGGGCCCTTTCTTCTGGGTTCTGGGACACGTCATCTGCCACGTGCCTTGATCATGAAGGCTGTTAGGGGGTCGTCAATATGGAGCATCATCAATATACAAACAATCAGATCTTAAAGCATATCTGTAATGTAAGGGCGGAGGGTCTTCAAATTATGATTAAGTGGTGACATGAAAATTTTCTCTTTATTTCAACTCAAAAGAAATGCTTATTTACCAAAAACTCCCCATAGGTTTGGACTCGTGACACTAAACTGTCATTTTCTTTCAATACTGAATAAAACTATCTTAACTTTTTATTTCAACGACGTCTTTTGGTAGCGGCAAGGGAGGGGTCGAGGGTTGGGGTGGCGGAGTTTGAGGGCGAGGGTATGGAGAGGCGAATTTGGAGGTGGAGGAGAAGGAGAAAGAAGATGAAAGTGGGTTTAGGGTTAGGACGAAGGAGGAAGAAAATGTAATTAGGTTTAGGTTTAGGTTTAGGTGTAGGTTTAGATTTAAGATGGAGGAGGCAGAAAATGAATAGAGAGGACAGGCAAGAGCATGCAATAGTTCGTCACCCCATAGCGGGTGTGGAGAAGGGTAGGGGTTTGGGTTGTAATTTTTATTTTCTAAGAAATAATGACTAGGGTTAGTAGAAATGGAAAATTTTGGGGTTTTAAATTTTATTTGTTGACATGGCAACTTAGCTGATGCGGCGATAATGTGGCGCAGTTAGAGCTGATGCGGCATCGTTAAGTAAGATAATTTTTTTGTTATTTTAAAAGGAAATGGTAGTTTAGTATCACGTGCCAAAAACCATGAGAGTTTTTATTAAAATAAGCCTTAAAGAAAATATGGAGAAATTTCATGCCCGGACCGTTCTGTTTCCCTTTTTCTTCCTCTTCCTCTGTTATAGCTCCATCGTATTCAAGTTTTATATATTTTTAGTTTTACTTATCTCGATACTTCGTTTTATGGTACGTTGGCATCATTTAAATAATGTCACTCCAAGTAAATCCAAATATAAAATATAAAATTGCAACTTTTTACCAAATCATCTTTACCTATAAGCGGTCTTGTAGCCACTTGTAAAAACGGTTATGCTATAAAACCGCATATAATAAATTATAAAATTGCAAATTTTTACCAAATCATCCTTAATTACAAGTGGCTTTGTAACTTTGACTGTAAGCTTACAAGCGTTTTTATAGCCGCAAACATTGTATTCTACTTTTATATATGTCTTCTTTTTATGATATGTTGCTCTCATTTAAATCATGTCACTGAAAGTAAATCGAACCGATAAATATAAAGCTGTAAATTTTTACTAAATCACCCTTAAGTATAAACGGTTTTGCTAAACTACCTATAGATTTTTTTTTTAATTATAGCGAATTCCCCTAAAACATGCCTACATTCAAGTGTATTCTATTGGAATAATTTTTTTGTAAATCCATAGTTTGAAGGACTAATAATAAAAAGTATCAGTTTGTGTAGTGAAGAACATTGATAGTTAATTAAGGGTGATGTATGATGTAAATTATTGAGCTGTGAGAGTCAAAAGCGTAACTTATATAAATGAGGCTAAATTGCATAAATGTACCATGAACTTCGTAATTTTTGCAATTGATACCATAAATTAATTTAATTACAAAAAAATACTATGAATTATCACCCCCCGATTGCAACGAATATCATTTTACTGTCACGTCAACAATATTTTGAGCTGTTTTCCTTATTTTACCCTTATGAGATTTCTCAGTTAAACTCATAACCTTCAATTTCAAAAAAGAAAAAGAAAAAGAAACAAAATATTCGAATGCAAACCAAGATTCATGATACTTATTTACAATTATTAAAGTTCATGGTATCAATCGCAAAATACATGAAAATCGATGGATACATTTGTGCAATTCAGCCTATAAATACCACACACGTAGAAAGAGAGCCTTTTGGCTTTTAGCATGGAGCTTTTGGAAAGCTAGAAACTTTTTCTATCCCCTATCAACTTTTGTTTTCCACCCTTGGATTTTTGTGTTGTGTTTTGATGCAAAGGGCAGATGCTTTATAAATTTTAGGCCAAGTTTCAGAAAAATACCTGAAATTTTAAGCATTTTCGATTAAGTAGAACCCTAAATTTTACTATAAATATGTAACCTATATTTAGTATATTGAAAATAATTATCCAACTCTTTTGGCATTTTTCAAATTGCTTCTGCACCACGTTTTAAACAATTCTTTACGTTTATACAGCATTTTTATTATTTCACCAAAAATCGCAAAAGTCAAAAGATACTAAATTGGAAACCAATGGAAGTTCAAGGTATTTATATTAAATCTTATAAGCCGAGCTTGGTCATGCCACCTTGTAATTCCAATGGAGGCAAATAAGACGAGCTTGGACAGTTAGTTGTGGTTGATCGGATAACAAATACGAGTAAGGGCCCGCATATGCGAAGCAACAAGTGATATTGTTGGTTACATATCTATGGAGCGTCCCACTCCGCTCCAATAAATCCCCCTAATAGCACAGTCTGATAAGAACTATGGATTACGAAAGGAAGTAGCCCTAGGAGCAGTCTCAAGAATCTCAGATTAGAATGTATGGTTGCGCCCCTTGACAGGGCTTGAAAAAAGAGAATGAAAAAGAGTGAGACGATCCAGGTGATTCACAAGTGGCTTAGTTGCACTAGATTGAAGTGCCCATACTTTTTCGAGCCCTATCTCTCTTTCTTGCGATACCGGTGATTAAGGAAGGAGCCCTTTCAGTGCTAGTGGAATCTCCTATCTTAGCGGAAGGTATCAAACTACATATGGATATCTTTAAAAAAAAAGACTAAATCTTTATAAGTTGAGGATATATATATATATATATATATATATAAAAGAAAAAGAAATTATTTGTTATTTGAAACACAGAAAGTACCAAGGTGGCGTAAAGGAATTTAAGCCTAGTTTTCTATTTTTATGTTGGTCATGTGAACCTTTCCAAACAAGAAATCCATGGGAATGTGGCTGGCATGACAACCACTAGCTAGCTAGCTTAGGGACACCCTTGCACACTGACCCTACTTATGCTAGACTCCTTAAAATACTTTTTCCTGCCTATTTATAATTTTATGGGTAAATTATCAAAAAACTCCAAGCACTTTTTTCCGCTGTTAAAAACCCCCATGGCCTAGAAACGGTAGTAAGAAATCTCGTAGAATTTTTCATGCAGTAGCCTGCTATATCTAACCAATTCATACAAATTATTTAGATATCGCAGGAAACGGTTTAGATACCACAGGCAACTGCTTAGATATTAACGGTTTAGATATCACAGCCAACTGTTTAGATATCGCAGAAAACTAGATATAGCATGCGACTATTAGATATCATGGGTAGGGGTTTTCTTGACAACTAAAATTTTTTTATGGAAATTTTGACTAACTTTTTGAGGTCGGGGGTTTTTGACAACAGAAAAAAGTGCTTGGGGGATTTTGATAATTTAACCTAATTTTATCTGTATGTATAAAAAAATAAAGGGTAAATTGTCAAAATCCCCCAAGCACTTTTTCTTTTTTCAAAAGCATCCTGGCATCGAAAAGTTAATCAAAATCCCCTAAAAAGGCTTTTAGTTGTCAAGAAACCCTTTACCTGTGATATCTAGTAGTTGCCTACTATATCTAGTTTCCCGTGATATCTAAGCAGTAGCCAGCGATATCTAACCAGTTGCATGTGATATTTAAAATGTTTCCTGCGGTATCTAAATAGTTTGTATTAATTGGTTAGATATAGCAGGCTACTATATAGATACTGCAGGAAAAATTTCTAAGGTGTTTTTTATTACTGTTTCGAGGCAAGGAGGTTTTTGACAACGCAAAAAAGCGTTTGTTTTTTTTTGACAATTTACCCAAAAATAAACATGATGGGTCCTATTTTTACCTCTTAATCTTGCCTAGAGACCCTACTTTTCTGTCTATTTAGAATTCCTTTTCATTTTAAATTTCTACCGATATCTACCCATAAGATAAACACCATGGATTCTCCTATTTGACACTAATATTAAGTTGTGACGAGTGTCATTTTATCTCTTAGATAGATACGGATAGAATTTAAAAAGGATAGCTAAAGTGTTCCTTACAGTTCTACTATTATAGCGCAAACCCGAAAGGGCCAGCTGTCCCCATTTTCCTTTTCTAAGAAAAACTACAAATAAAATTTCTCCAAGACGTCCACATCATCCGCTCACCCTCCAAATTGGTAAAAGTGGAAAACTACCATAGCCCCCTAATTTTTTTAGATATACATCTTCTTTCAACACCCTTTGCCTTGAAATCTAAAAATGCTATAAATTAAAATATGCAATCAGCTTATGAAATAGAAATGGAAAAGACCAACACTATTTATTAAAAAAGGCAATATAAGTTAGTTTTTTAAATTTTATACAAATGAATTGGCACATGCAAAATTCTCTTAAACTATGGATTATTGTCAATGGGTTAATGTCGGTTCCTGGATAGAATATTTTCATTGACAAAGATATAATATTGAAAGAAGATATATCATCAGCAATGATTTATTAACAAGGAAACATTTTCTGTCAAGAACTCCACTATTATTAATATGGGAGAGACCCCGAATCCGGCAGGAACTTTTATCAACGGTTTTTCAGACATTGATAACAGATTTTACCTTTGTATCTTTGTCATCCTTTCCGATTTTACAAAATTAATTCTCTTTTTCACCATGTGATACCATTTTCCATTAGTTGTACACACATTTTATTGGTAATATATGGAATTATAAGATCATTTACTCTCTCTTGAACAAATTCGAGACATTTTCAAGAAGATCCTTACTGCCAACCCACCTTACGTTTCTTGCCAAAGTATCTCTCTCACTCCCTTGTCAAAGCCCTAATGAGTGGCCTTCACATCTCAGCATCATTCACACCAGAACAATGGAAACATTTTCAACAAGAAAGATCCTTAATTTGCCATCGCTTTCATCTCAGAGTTTATTGTTGAAATATCTCCTCACAACTTTTTTCTAGTTTAGACTGGTGGCCCGCACATCTCTATATCATTGTCAACCACAGCTTATGGTTACAGTTATGGTTTCTAAAACCCCGGTTTTGATAAGGTCTGATCCTAAACTCTAAAATTGTATATGGCTTGTTTGGCAACCACAATAAAGTTTATCAAACTATGGATCCAAAAAAATTCCGACGCTCGAAACCCTGTTTCGTAACTCCAAAAAAGATGGAGTTTTGGAAAGTTTTGTGCCATCTCTTTTTATTCCATCTCTTGCACTTTTTAATTTTTAATTGTCCCGTAAATTTAGTCCATATACACAACACATATAAGCACACAACACATATACGTGTTGGGTTACGGCAGCGTCCCGGCCATCTACCGTGGCCAAATGCGGAACAAATTTTTTTTTAAACCGGCGCTACCACAACCCGATATCCGAATCTACCCTAAACTCTATACTAGCAATATGTAAACTAGGAGTTAGATGGTTATACCAAACGGATCGTGTCCTTCAGTCTTCTACCATTTCCAAGCTCCTTGAGGTGTTGCGGATCGAATTTGGTTGCCGATCTACCTCTATCTACGATGATCCACCCGAGGGAAACGGCGTAAGGCTCAGTCTTGCCTAGCAAGGCAACCGACGCTCCAAAATTGCTAGTAATGAAGAGTGGAGGTGTAGAATTATCTCACTATAATTTTCTCTCATCACTAATGCTCAAAAGACCAACCCTAGAAAATGAAGGAGGTGAGTAAACATATGGCATGAGCAACTAAAGAAATGGCTAAGTGTTTCTCCAAGTGAGAATGAGAATGTAATGAAACAAGTCAAGAAAAACTAAGTCTCTTTGCAATCATGCACACAAAATATCTCCTTACATTTTACTAATAAACAAATCCATACCATACCTCTCTACATGCCATACAATGTTCATGCCACCTCACCCCTTCCACCTCATTTCCTAAAATGATTTTCTAAAAAGAAAATCAAATAATGAGGTGCTAAATCTTCTAGAAACTATTCCGTATAAATACAGAATACAACCTAGTATACGTATCGAAATATATATACGCGTATTCGTACAAAAATACGAATAGCCAAGAGAGAAAATGAATAGTGAACAATAATACTAGAATATATATATATATATATATATATATATAAATTATTAAATCAAAACCTGATTTAATAATTCGGCTCAGTCCTAAACCACTAGTATTATCAACCGTCCGACTAAAGGTTGTGCAGCCTGTACACATATTTAATTGGACACCTATATGTACCAACATACGTCATCTAACCCATATCGTTTGAACCGTGAAAACCCTCTGTGTGGGACTTTAAAGACTCGTCAATACGCTGGCAGTGGGTTTAACCACAAGCACGTCAGCGGCACTAACTATACGTAACGGCTACCCAGGTATTGAGTGAAAGGAAGGCCGACGAGCAAACTCATCTGTACCTCTACTGAGCCTGACAGTGACAATCTCCGTACAGTCCGGTCTGTTCGTCTAAGAGTATTGCATATCGAGTCTAAGGGGTGGATAAAGTCACACCCCTAATAACGCGATAATTCGTATCGGTATGAAACCCATCACCACATGAGAAACTACCGATCCTAGATCAGTAATTCTCTATTATCTTGGCCAAGGATTTCTGGTGATGGCCACCTGTGTACTGCGCGACATCAACCCTCAATACCGGGAGAGACGAATCCCCGACAATCCGCTCACTGCCTCCATGTGGCTCGGGACTGTACCCAACTAAAATCTGTTTGCACGACTCCTTTAAGCCATGGTAGGGTAGTAATCAAAGCAAAGTGGGAACTCACACAAGACCAATGACGATCTTAGGTCGACAGACTAACCTGTATACATGTCACCATGGAACTGCCATCTGACAATAGGTATAATACCAACTAGTATGTTCCCAGCGAGTCCGTCCAATGTACTAATAACCCAATGAGCACCTGTATACTATCTTAAGTGAACAAACTGACACCAATGGCTTGTGAGACCGGCCACCGCCCCTCGTCGGGGTCTCGATCAGTATACACTAGTCTATTCTGGAGTATCGATGCCCAGTCTCGAAACTCCCACGATTAGGGACATTTAAGGATGTGCCTATAGACCACCCAGCTCCCACGTATATGATCGCCATCATAATGCTGGTAGACAAGCAAGAATCCTATGTGCTATATCAACATGTAACAGTGATCTGTAATTCCACCTAATACTGTACATGATGATAAAGGCAAACCAGATAGCATACTATTATCTCGAGTAAGACTGTTCTACCGGTATAAGTCCTTCCTCAATCATCACAATCGTGTGCTCGCAATTCAATAATTGACTTGAGAGCACTACAGGAAACAATCTCCTACTTGCACTTAAGGATAATTATTGCGGTATCGCATACTCACAGCCCGTGTGATGCCGAACACCCAACTTCTATACAATCAGTCTCGCAAAGCCGGTTTACGAAACTATTGCGTTCGAGAAATAGCCTCAGTGAGTGGATCCGCTCCAGTATTTCTATCTTTATCTCTCTATATCTCAATTTCGCGGAAAAAGACTATCTCCCGAAATGAGCAACACCTGTCTTAGAATTTGTTTGCTTATCTGATGGGACCCAGTTCACAAATGAACTCCAAATCCAACAAACTTCTTAGATTATATCATCCACTGAATTTAATCAGTATCCTGCGCCATGCCTGCCTCAGTATCCCCTTGGACCACCCGTCCAACATACTGCCCCTCAGAAGAGGGAAAACTATAACTTTGACAGTCGCTCTGTCATCCAGGTCACCTTGGAAGCCTGAAATGATAACCGCCTCCCGAAGGAAGCTGTCGTTACCATATACCAAGAATATTCACTTATGTTCATTACTGCTTCCCAATATTTCTCCAGGATTGGATTAATATATGTTTATTGCAGCTAGTGCAAAAACAATATCTGGTGTGGTACTTGACATCACATGATTTGACTCAATTGCCTAAGCATGTGATATGAAATCATGCAAATCCCTCTCCCCTTTAGTCTGAAAGGCATCTTTTAGAGAGGGTGACTCCATCACCTGCAGGTACACCACTATGTCAGGAGTCAACCATTCTAAAACACCTTTAGAATAATGTCAAAGTACCCAGATTGAGACACTTCCCAAATCTAGATCTAAAACTATAGATCTAGTAACCAGAAAACCTGATATTATATCCATATCCTATGTGAAGAAACAACTTTGTGAAAACCACAATATAACCGATCGTAGTATAGGAATTTCACTTCCTATAAAGTGCATATCATCCAAATACTAGGACATCACACTCTACCACCTTCTAACCAGATCCATCTCTTATTCTAATGAGGTCAAAGCCTATGCTGTCACATCAAAAATAGATGATCTATCTCCGCTATATCTTCTTTAGTCTATAAATGGACACAAGATACTTGTCCACTATGCTTCTGCTGCTCCCACTGACTACAACTCTCTGGCAGAGTCATATACACATGCACTTCTAAACCTAGTTAGAACAACGTTATACTCATCCTCCTGCCGGGTCTTATAATCTAGAACAGCAGCAATGGCAAGTCTGGATAAACAAGAACCTTCCTGTCACCGTCCCTGAGAAGACCGAAATACCTCTCGGGTGCCTGAGGTTACCCACCATATCTGCGGAGTGGCTAATGGAATGTCGAGTCCAATTGAATCTTTAGGTTCTACTAAATTTTCAGTAATCGTTTGTGGTTCTAGAATAACTTCCAGTTCTACCATACTCCCACCAATGTTTTCTGAAAAGAATCTATTTTTTTTTTTGCTAAAACTGGTGGCGAGGCAAGAACAATATAACTATTGATCTTTCAGATGGTAGAATGCTAATCCTTGTTAATGCCCGGGATAACCCGCAAACTGCCATTACTGAAACGTGCCTAGCGTTTTTCCAGATTCTGGTTTTAGGCATCAGCCGGAAAACTCCATATACTTTAACATTGTTAAGATATGATCCATTCTATATATCCATATAGAAACAAAGGCACTGATTTAATTGAAACCAGATTCAAAATCATGCAGCTGTCTGCAGTGCATATCAACCAAATAGAAGGAGGCCAAGCATCATTACTCATCAAGGATTGCATCCACGTATGAGTAACCTGAAAGAGAATCAAGTTCTCAAAACTATTACTTACAACGGAATACCTTACACAAGTATCAACATTTTCGATCACTTTGAAGAATCCCGATACTTGCAACACATGTTTCTCTACTTTATTCTTATACCTATAACTTCTCAAAATCCGGACCTTGTATTTCAACGAAATATTTGTCTAAAACTAAAGAAGTCATGAGTAAACAGAATATAGTACGAGTACCAACCCTTCTGTCCTAATGGACATCGGACAACATACAATACTTTGTATAAGTCCCATGAGTTTAATAACTCAAACCATGTGCGTTGTAGGTTAAAAATTGTACTATGGTTAAGAAGAATTATACCGTTGTTGAATGCTCCTTACCTAACCATCAACTGATATAGGTAAATGTCATAAACATAATTTCAAAAAGCTATATCTCACTTTATAAAATAAATGTACAGATATATCAGTTTGAAACTGGTGCATAGCTACGGATATTCAAAACCAAATATTTGCCGTCCGGCAAAAACCCAGGTGATTTCCTCAAATATCACCAATTGCAAAGAATTCCGATATGTTGAGAATATAATCACCCAATTCCCAATATTTTACTCCCACTCATCATCTGTAACACCATACAGATGTGAGAATCAAATCTGGTAAATACATACCCTGGAGTATGAATCTAATTGGAAAATCAGTTTTCAATTAACAACACATAGTGAAACTGAAACATGAAAATGTTTTGAAAGGGTATCCGGGTATTCCTAGTAATGCATCTTCCACTATCCATAATCATGACTGTAACCGTATATTTCCTTGCCATCTCTCCAATCCCTTTATTTGTCTTTACATATTACCTTCTGTACACCACCCTTAGGCTAAATGGTTTTCTTCATTCCCTACTGTTCGGCACCGGCTTAAGGTTTGGAAGAAGATTATCCAATAAGCGTAATAGGTATACCTTCCTAATCCTAGGAGCCCGCGCAATCTGAGAGAAGGTAAATGGAAAAGACAGCTGGATAATCCTTATTCTATTTCTCCTGAACCAGAAACCATTCTCGAACTGGAACAAGTTCTTTCGAGTTCGTATGTAACTATACGATGGATTATCCAATAAATGTGGATCTTCGTAGTGATACGGAATGTTCAGGAGAAATGCAAATGTGAAGTAGGAGTGGCGATGATATACGCGGTTTCGTCGTGAATGATAGCAGCCGCAATTTACTTTGCCCTCTTTCTAATCCCTTTATTTGTCTTTACTTAATACCTTTTGTACACCACACTTAGGCTAATTGGTTTTCTTCCTTCCCTACCCTTCGGCACCAGCCTATGGTTTGGAAGAAGACTATCCAATAAGCATAATAGGTGTACTCTTCTAAATACCAGGAGCCCTTGCAACCTGAGAGAAGGTAAAGAGAAAAGACAACTGAATAGTCCTATTCAATTTCTCCAGAACCGGAAACCATTCTCGAATCTGAAACAAGTTTCTTCGAGTTCGTATATAACTATACGATGGTCATATCTAATAAATGTGGATTTTCGTAGTGATACGGGATGTTCTGGAGAAATTCAAAGGGTAAAAGCAAGAGTGGCAATGATATATGCAATTATGACAATCCAAAAGCCAATGTGGTTTAAGAAGTTTCGGTTAACTTGGTTCATGAGTTTTAGTCAAGGGTCGGACCATGGTCGCTGCCAAAGAGAGAGAGAGAAAAGAAACACTCAGCGTGCACTTTAACCTAGATCAGAATTGTTAATCATTTTATCTAATCAGGATGTCTCCCACCGTTTCCTCGAATTCTCCACCAAACCCTAAAAGAAGAATTAGTCGGGATCATTTAAAATCACCCGAGGAGTAAATCAACTCATCAGTGGGAATCAGGATCCAACTATCATCGTATGATAACTTGATGGAAGCCACTTGATTGAATGTGAGATTTTACGATCAAAGAATTAATTACCGCAATCAAGAACGGCGTTGCTTGGTGGCTAGCCGGTGAGTACGGGTCGGTCCACAGAGATTTTGTGTATTCTCAATTTTTTCTAACGAGTTAATTCCGATTGTTTTCGGATTGATTAAATCTAAAAATGTAATATTTCAAAAAAATAAAATATTATTTTTGGGAATTTTTATAATTTAATATTATTTTTAATGAGTATTTTAATATTTCGGTATAATTAGATACCGATAAATTGGGGAAATTTTTGAAAATTATAGAAATTACTAAAAGAGGGTGTTTTATGTGAATTATGCAATTTTTAAGTTTTTATGATTAATTATATGCTAATTTAGTGCTAATCGCGATTAAATATCGCTAATCGGATTTTTAGCATATTTGTGCAAAACACACACCATATCTTTTTTTCCATTTGTTACATATTCTTATGGCTTTCCTATATATTTTATTATGGCATTCTTGCATGGTTGTTAATTAGAGAGAATGGGAAAAAGAAAAGAAAAGAAAAAGGGAAAGAATAGAATAATGTGTATGGGTGAGAGAGAGAATGGTGAGGGTGTGTTGACTTGGCCATTTCTCTTCATTGTTTTCACTCATTTCTCTCCCTCTCCCTCATATTGCTGCTACTGTTGCTGTCCTTCTCTCCCTCTTCACAAAATCTCCCAAAACATCATGGAAATCAACTCAAAACCCAAACCCCATTTCACAAATAAGATGCACAAGCTCTAGAGAAGCACATTGGACCAAGAAAGAGAAGATTTTGAGGACTTTGAGCAACTCAAGAAAATTCTTGAGTTGCCAAAGGAGGTAATTTCTGTACCATTAGAGTAGTGTTTCGATTCCTTATGCATCCATACATGTTTCATGTCGATATTGAGTGGTTATGTAGACTTAGAAAATTCTAGTTAGGGTTTGAGGGAACTTTAGGTTGTGATGGGTAATTAAGCTCAGTAGAGGACACACAAACCCCCTAGTTCTAGAACCCAGGCCTAAAACCAGAGACTTGAAACCCGGAATACGGATCAAGAAAGCCGATATCGGAAAAACTGTGATTCTGTGAAGGTTAAATGGAATCTGCTATCACCCCGAGACTCTGAAAATTATTTTGCATGGACAGTGATACATGCAGGCACCTAGGAAGCTACCACCAAAACCCTAGCCCCTAACTCCCAACCATGGCCACAGATTTATTTCTTATGGCCGCAATTTGCGGCCAGACCTGGAGCATTTTGGCTCGTTCTTGTTCTGTAGCTCCTACATCTATAAATTAGACCCCTGGCATATGCAAAATTGTCCAATTTGACTTAGGGTAGAATCTGGAGCCTTTTTCCTGAGTTGTTTTAATTCGTGTTTTCGTTTTGCGTATTTTAAATTCTGGATTTGTATAATTGCGTTTTACCTCGATTACTTGGCGTTTATACGACGATATCGAGGATAGTTTGATGGTTTGAAAGCGTAGTCCATAGGTTCTAACCTATAGGCCTTAGCGCGTCGTTTGGTTTTCTCGATGTGATTTTAAGGTTTATTTGCGATTGTGTTATCTTGTAGGTACCTTCTCGAGGGCTTCATACGATGAAGAAGATGAAGGCGACATCAACACCGACACGCAGGATACAATGTGAGTAGATTATATCTACGGGGGAAGTCGGGTGGATGGCGTATAGCACCCCCGCAGTTCGATGTTTAGTATGGTATATATATGTACTATTTATGTTAGCTTATAGTGTGTCGTGGATATTTGAGATGAGATTAGGTGTACTATGGTTAGATTAGGGCGTAGAAGTAAACTAGTATAGTTCCTAGTTGCGAACCCTAGAATAGGTTTACACCCATACGCACACACATGCATATTCGTTATACATATACCTAGATGACGAGGATAGTGTATGATATTTGGAGATGAGTCGATGAGATTGGGCATAGTGCCATGAGATCGGTGATTTGATGTGATTCGTATTTGGGATACGACAGGTGATTTTAGCGGGCCTTTAGACATGTGTTTCACACACGCATTTATACTTATATAGAGGGTATCGATTTGTACTAGACTTAGATCAGTACCCCAGATCACGAGATATGATGATAAGGATACCTGATAATTAATGAGAGGAATGTGATATTGACCCGTACCCAGATTTTGGGATGCCGTACGATGATTTACCGTACGAGCTTCATATTGATGATAGATCCGTACTTATGACTCGAGGATGTCATATGATATTGTATCGTACACGGTACCTTTGAGGCGGGATCACCGACTATTATACTTATATATATATATATATATATATATATATATATATATATATATATATATATCGACTCAGATTTAGGTGGTTTCCATACCCCTCCTGATTGACTTGTTAGTTCGAGCTGTAGGTTTGCTAGTAGATGTTAGGCTAGGTTGATGTCATACCTATTTCAAAAACTAACGAACCGGGAGTATTTTAAAGACAGGCAAAGAGATTCTACGGATATTTTCAAAAAACGCATCTTTTCTTAAAACACCGTAGCCTTTACTTTACTAAAAACCCCGATTCTTCTTATTTCAAAAGGCAAATTGTATGACTTTTTATATTGATGCAGATGCGTCACTGTTGCATTTATTAGTCGATTTCTGCATACTCTTGTTATTCGCATTGCATTGCATGTGCAATTGGTTATTGTTATATAAAAAATCATGCTGTTACGACACCGGCACCATTATCGATGATGCATATGTTCCATGTACACCTGCTTGCCGGCTCACACACATCATCATCGATAATTGCCATGTCACTACACTGTAGTACTGTTGCATTCAGGATATGATCCCTTGCATGGCATACTTGTGTACATACCTATTGTACACTCATATGTGCATACATACATATTCGCACATACATAGATGATTCTCGCTGGATTTGGAGATTTGGGAACCGCAAGATACTCTTTAAAACTGATTCATTTTAAAAGAGCGGTTTCCCTCAATATGTGCATATTACTATTCCATATTGCATGATATACTGATATGCTTACATTTCTTTTACATGTCGCATACATCATGCTTTTGATTATACGCATTGAGATATGTTGTTTCCATGATATTTCTGGATTTGGGAAACCGTGGATATTTCACAGGAGAGTATGTAATTGTTTTAAAAACCCGGTTACCCTTGATATGATATTTTAGTGCGTCCACTATGTGTTTTCTCGGTGCTGAGAGCGACATGTGAAACCCGATTCGAGGAGGCGGATGAGGCCGATTGCGGGTACATGGTAGACCCGGTATGGTACCCCGGGGCGAGAACGGATCGCTGTGTAGTAGACGGTGAGCCTGGCAGAGGGACCACTACCTACCGGTGATATTATTTGGGCTCGGCGGATATCCGGAGAATACCGACCGGAGTCGAGAGATGATATGGGCCGATCCAGACTGACGGAGCCCGATATATGAGGATTTACGTGCCGATGATAGGCACAGGTTTCATGATGTTTTCGAGTGTCGATGCTTGACACTCAGGTTTCATGATTTTGATATGTCGCAAGCGACACCTGTTGATTTACATCCGCATACTTCCATGCATATGTTTATGATATTTACATGCATGATGCTTATTGTCATTGGGTGACACGTAGACGATTTCCACATACATATATTGACATTGATTACATAGTTGGATGATATCCACTTTTTCATAGACTTTATGATATAGTCGACATTGATCATACCTCATATTTATGATATGTTATTACCTGAGGCACTGGCACGAGCACTTGACACTACACTCATGTATAGATGTTACATTGCCACCTTATCATGCTTCAGACTTATTTATTTGAGGTTTATATATATCTGATCATATTGACCTAGGATTGTGTCATACATACGATTTCTGCTCTGTGATGTTTTCTATTCATGAGTTGGCAACTCATCCCCGTTGTGCCACAGTTCTTGCAGGTTTTTCCGTACAGGTTCCATGGCGGCATTTCTGGAACATTGCTTCCCTTATGGGTGATTTGCTTTGGTAGGTGGGTTCTTTTGCATCGGAACCACCATTATACATGTATTATTCAGTTGTATCTAGAAATTCCATCAACCAAACTTGTATATTGTTTCAGACTTAGAAAACCAGTTGTGTATTATTTCGACCTTAGAGTCGCGCGTTGTAGTATTATGGTTTTCAAGCTGATTTGAGTTTTTCCTTTGAGTTTTGATCCTCGCCCTTTGGCGTTGTATATTATACTGCTTGTGTGGTTGTGACCGTCGATTGACGAAGAGCTAGCTCCCGCTTGGGGATGCCTTTTATCATTGTGTATATATTATTCTTGTTGTACCCCGTTCGGGGCCATTATTTACAAAGGAAACTCTGCCGAAATTTTCAGAAAAGAATATAGATTTTAAAAATGCATATTCAGCTTACTTATTTAAAAACCTTGTTTTTAAAACATGTTTTCCTTACTTCTTAAAAACTAGTTTTTTTATTTATTCCTTAAAATGGTTTTAGATTTCTGGGTTTTTGGCTTACTTGAATTAGATGGGGTCCTATAGACTTCATATGATTCAAGTGCCAGTCACGTACTATTTCGGGTTGTGACAAAGTTGGTATCAGAGCGCTAGGTTAATCTTGGTTTGAGTCTAAGTTTGACTATGCGGAGCCTAGAGCGTTTATATATATACGGAACTTAGGCTTGACCTTACGGAACTTGGACTTAGTCGAGGGGGTATTATACCCAAACTTTCGTCGCGTAGGATGATCCTTGGTTGATGGAGTAGGTAGCTTGAGTAGAGTGACGTACCGTACGTATGTTCCGCGGCATATTTACGATACGCTACTCCGCTTAAGAGACCTTAGGATGTACATTTCCTTGCACAGTATTATATTCATTCCTATGATCTATCCTCATCGATACTGGTTATGATTTTGCTGCTACGATTACACGGGCAGAGAGAGCTACGGCTAGAGTTGAGGTCAGCACGAGACCGTCATGAACGAGGACTGACCAGGGCATGATTCCAGAGACGTACGATTGCATAGAGAGGCGTCATCTTATTGTGTTTTCGCGCCATGAGCGTTTGACCGATCGCTGTTATGAGATTTCCCGGATGTGCTGATCGGCACCAGAGGATCAGGCTACTGCTAGAGGCTAGCCAGAATGTGATGACCATTGATATATCGCTTATTCATGATGCTTGAGGCGCTGTTCAGCGTACAGACGAATGAGCCCATTGTTGCTGCAATGATGAGATATTGCCCAGATGTTGGAGCTACTGCAGCATGAGTATATACTTAGAGATATAATGGAAGGTCGCTAGTCACCCGAGGTTGAATGACTAGGACATGTGGTACGTTCGCTTACCCCGATGCGAGCTCATCAGATAGATTGATTCCAGTTAGAGACGACTTCACGCAGATTCGTTGAGAGTCGATAGAGACGATCGAATGTCAGGAACCCGATTCCATGTTTAAAGTATTCGGAAGACAATGCAAGTAATGCTATGGACCCTCTAGAAGAATGAAACCCTAACTCGACGTAATGACCATGGAACGCCTCCGAACCTTAGGGTTTGCGGCAGTTTAGCGGTGCCATTTGTGAGGCTTGGGTTTGCCCTTCTACGGTTGGTCCACAGGTGCTGTGGTATGTACCGGAATACTATTAAACTGTACTCAAGATGTTGATCTCTTGGGGGATTATGAGGTTCTGACGAGTCGATTGGATGGTTCGACATCATTCGGATATCATGTGACGGGACACATTGCAAGAAAGGGGTGAGAGATTTTCATCTCTCAAACCTTCCCTATTCCTAACCCTAACAAGTGAGGAACTACTCACTCATTAGGGAATTGAAAAACATGTTCTAAACTAATTAACTAGGGCAGATAATAAAAATTAACTAGGGCAGATAATAAAAATCTATACTAGGGCAGGAAAGAAAATTTAACTAGGGCAATAAAAAGAAACTTACTCTAATTTTTATTTGATGCTCTCTTCAATCATTTACAGGAATTGAATTCTGTATTTTGATAAATACTTTGAAGCAAAGGAAGAGGCATACCTCAAAAAGAGGTTTAGGGTTTCTATTTATAGAGCATAGAAACCCTAGGGTTACAATTGATTCACATCCGCATTTACAAATATACCCTATGAAGACTAGTCAACGCACCGCACACCGTCACAAAATTTGCGCCGACACGGCCTCTTCATGGCTGCGGAACCGCGGCCAAAACCCATGTTTGGCCGTGGATCCGCGGCCATATAAAAAGCTTGATGGCTCAATTTTCTCGGTTTGCTTCCTGTTGCATTCTGCTTCTGGTTTCTTCACTTGGTTTCTCAGATTGTCTTCTATATTTATTCCAGATTTCCACAGTGAATAATGTCGTGGACTTTACCGTTTACTTCGTGTCGAAGTCTTGAATCATGCTCTGCCTTTGTGCTTTGTGAAATTGTCCATTGATCTTCGTTTATTCTTCAAACTGTAGGCATGATCAAGATTCTTCCATTTGTTGGTCGTAGTCTCACTTTTGTATCGTCTTTCCATCATTTTCACTGTTTTTGTTCCGAGAACCTGTAACCTGCAACTATGTAGCAGACATGGATCAAAAGCATCTGTTTATTTGTAAAATGAATAAGAATGGGGAATATAATAATACAAAATTATGATATGAACAAATATCCTCAAACTTATCTTTTGCTCGTCCTCGAGCAAACCTAGTTTTATTCTCGAAAAAGACCTAGCCTCACTTTCGCAGGGAAACGCGATTGCACTGAGCTCGTGCAACAAGCCGTTAAACCTTTAGGTGTCCCTAGTAGGAGGAGTGTTGTCTCCTAAGGGTTTTCAGCGGATACTACCCACAAACTCCTATCAATTCGTCCCATTGACTTTTATTCTCCAATTATGTTTTCTAACAAGAAACTCTATTATCTTTGACTCAGAAATTATCCACCCGTATTTTTCACGCTTCCTTATCATTTAACTTAAAATTATATATGTTTTGTAGATTTACTTAGCTTTTAGCATCTTTTAAATTTTCCTTCTAGGGTTCTATCTCAACTTAGGAATTTTTATCATTTCTATTAAAGATACAAGTCCTATTTTTCATTCCTATCTCTTATCTAAACCCCAATCACATACCCCTACGTGTGTGTATATATCACCCCTACATTTGGAAATTCAAATCAAGCTATTATACTCTTATCCATCGTCCAAAGTACTTTTCAATTGGTGAATTTTTAAATGAAATTGCTCACACATTCTTCATGCGACCGTTAATACTTCTTGAGGTACCAACGACCGATTACAAAATGTGTTTGCAAATTAAAGCGTAATTCCTAGTCTTGTAACACCTAAGGCTTTAGCAGTGACTCCCAAACCAGTTGGTCTAAGGCACTAGGTGATAAAGCACCCTCGCTAAATATTTTTTTCTATTTATGCAGCCTTAAGTAATTACAAAAAACAGTGTTCATTTTTTTTACCTCTTTATTCACACTTGCATTTTTATTTTATTTCCCTTTATACTAAGGACTTTAGACAAGAGCATTTTAAGGTCTCTTCTACTATTCCAAGTTTCAAGGTTCGTGTTTGTGCAATTTGTAGGGTATATATTTTCAGAATTTAGACTTAAACTTAGGAATTATTTTTCAAATTTATACTTTAATAAAAATATCAATACTCTTCCTTTATTTCGACTTAGCCCAAGAAGTGAACTCAAAATTTGCCTATTTCTAAATAAACTACAAAGACATATACTTTCTACCGTTAAATTTTAAGAAAGGATATTTTTAGGGTTTTTAATTTACTAAGTCTAAAATCTAGTTGTTCCTAACTAATTAACCTTTTTGTCAAACTCAAGTTAATTATGGCCAAAATTGAAGGTTTCAATTTTTATAATTTTTAAAAATTTTCAATTTTTATGAGTTTTAAAATAAGTATGCAAATGCAAAAATATACACATGAATGCGAAGGAAGAAAGCTTACCAAGTATACCCCCAAACTTAAACTTGACAGTGTCCTCACTGTCATGCTACACCAAGAGGGTCAAAATGGACGGTATTCCCCTGTTTATTTTTTAATATTTTTTTTATTGTTGAAAGTGAAGGGTCCCGGCAGCGCCCGGCCGTCGAAACGTGGCCAAAATGCGGAACAAAAATTTATCAAACCGGCGCTACCGTTACGCGATTTACGGATCGACCTTAAACCCTAAACTAGCAAACTAACTAAGAGTTAGAATCATTATACCGAGTTGATCCGTGTTCTTCGGTCTTCATTCCAAGCTCCTAGCGGCTCCTTGATGTGGTTTGGTTGCCGGTCTTCCTCCATCTCCGATGATCCACCCGAGGGAAACGGCACAAGCTCCAACCTCGTCGAACGAGGTAACCGACGCTCTAACGTCGCTAGCGATGGAGAGTGGGTGTGTATGAAAGTGTCACTATATTTTCTCTCATCCCTTGAGCTCAAGAGAGCATCCATGGAAGATGAATGAAGGTGGTGATGAAAACTTGGCATGAAACAAAGGAAATGGCTAAATTTCTTTTTGCATGAGAGAGTGAGAGAGAGGGCTAGTGTAATTAATCATGTAACCATACAAAATGAAATGAATCCCACCGAAATAATGGCCGGCCAACTCTCTCTCTCTCCAATCAACAAAATCTCAATTTTCTTTTTACAATAAAATAACATCAACCATACTTTGTTCCATGCCCAAGACCATGCCTTTGCCACCTCACACCCTCCACCTCATTATCAAACAAATGATTTTTCTAAAAAGAAAAAATCAATAATGAGGTGGCACATCTTCTAGAAGCCATTCCGTATAAAATACGGAATAGTTCCCGGTACATGTATCGAAATACATATACGCGTATTTGTACCAAAATACGAATAGCCGAGAGAGAAAACAAATAGTGAACAATAATACTAGAGTACGTATATACAAATACATATATCAATTATTAAATCGAAACCTGATTTAATAATCCGGCTTAATTCTAAGCCGCTAGTACTATCAACTGTCCGATAAAAGTCTGCGCAGCACTTGCACATATTTAATCGGACACCTGTATGTATCAACATATCTCATGTACACCATATCGCCTGAACCGTGAAAACCCTCTGTGTGGGGCTATAAAGACTCGTCAATACGCTGGCAGTGGGTTTAACCACAAGCACGTCAGCGTCACTAGTTGTACGTAGCGGCTACCCAGGTATTGAGCGAAAGGGAGGCCGACGAGCAAACTCATCCTGAACCCCTACTGAGCCTGTCAGTGACAATATCCGTACAGTCCGGTCTGTTCGTCTAAGAGTATCGTATATCGAGTCTAGGGGGGTGGATAAAGTCAGACCCCCAACAACGCGATATTTGTGTCGGTATGAAACCCATCACCACTTGAGAAACTATTGATCCTGGATTGGTAATTCTCGTCCACCGTGGCCACGGATTTATGGTGATGGCCATCCGTACACAACGCGACATCAACCCCCAATACCGGGAGAGACGAATCCTCGACGATCCGATCACTGCCTCCATGTGGCTCGGGACTGTACCCAACTAAAACCTGTTTGCACGACTCCTTTGAGTCGTGGCAGGGTAGTAATCAAAGCACAGTGGGAACTCACACGAGACAAATGACGATCTCAGGTCGACAGACTAACCTGTACACATGTCACCTGGGAACTGCTATCCGACAATAGGTATAATACCAACTAGCAGGTTCCCGGCGAGTCCGTCCAGTGTACTCATAACCCAATGAGCACCTGTATACTATCTTAGGTGAACAAACTAACACCAATGGCTTGTGAGACCTGGCCACCGCCCCTCGTCAGGGTCTCGATCAGTATACACCAGTCTACACTGGAGTATCGATGTCCGGTCTCGATACTCCCATGACTAGGGACATTTAAGGATGTGCTTATTGTTGGAGATAGTGCCCTCATAGTCAATTATTGGATCGCAGGTACGTGATTGCAATGATTTCGGAGGACCTATACCGGTAGGACAGTCTTACTCAAGATGATAGTATGCTATCTGGTTTGCCTTTATCAGTCGTGTACATGTTCAGGTGACTGATTACATGTTACACTTTGATAGAGCCCTTAGGATCTTGCTTTACCACCAACTGTATGATGGCGATCATATACGTGAGAGTTGGGTGGTTTATACGCATATCCTTAATTGTTGTCCCTAGTCGTGGGAGTTTCGAGACAGGGCATCGATACTTCGGAGTAGAATAGTGTATACAGTCGAGACCCCGACGAGGGGCGGTGGCCGGTCTCACAAGCCACTGGTGTCAGTTGGATCACCTAAGATGTATACAGGTGCTCATTGGGTTATGAGTACACCGGACAGGACTCGCCGGGAACCTGCTAGTTGGTATTATACATATCGTCAGATAGCAGTTCCCAGGTGACATGTGTACAGGTTAGTTCATCGACCTGAGGTCGTCATTTGTCTCGTATGAGTTCCCACTGTGCTTTGATTTCTACCCTACCACGGCTCAAAGGAGTCGTGCAAACAGGTAGTTTTTGGGTACAGTCCCGAGCTATATGGAGGCACGTGAGCGGATCGGCAGGGGATTCGTCTCTCCCGGTATTGGAGGCGAGGTCGTGCTGTGTCTAGGAGAGCCATTACACAAAGTCCATGGCCATAGCAGGAGATTTACTGGTAGGTACTCCAGTAGTATCTCAGTGTGTTATTGGGCTACACTCCGACACGACTTATACTGCTATTGGGGGTCTGACGTTATTAGCCCCCTAGGCAGATATGCGATACTCATAGACGAACGGACCGGACTGTATATACATTGTCACTGTTAGGCTCAGTAGGGTTTCCGGATGAGTTCGCTCATCGGCCTCCCTTGAGGTCAGTCTATGGGCAGCCGTTACGCATAGCTAGTGCCGCTGACGGTTTGTGGTTAAACCCACTGCCAGGGTACTGACGAGTCATTAGAGTCCCCCACAGACAGTTTCCCAAGTTCGGGCGAAACGTTGTAGAGGCCGTATGGTTTTATGGCAGGGTTCGGAAAATGCACGTGCGTTTACGCACGTGTTATTTTTCGGGCAGATGATACCGGTCGGCTTTGGTTTAAGCCGGATCCGAGTATTGTATTGAGTAGATATAATATCTTTGTCTCAGTTGCATTTGTATTCGGTCGTAATACAAATGCGGGTATATTTATACAGATACGGGGTTATCCTGAAAGTCGTTTCAGGATCACTTTTGGAAGTTGCCAGTTTCCAGTTTTCTATCAGCCGTCTTTTAACATTCGGTTAAAGACGGATTTATCTTTTCTTGAGATGAGGTGAGTCAGTGTTCTGGAAGTTTCTAGAAGCAACTAGAAGAGGTGACTAGGTTCATGAACCTTTGCTTACATTGATTACATGATGACTAGGTGTTTATGACTCATGCTTTGACATTAATGATTCTTGTTTATCCTTAGGATATTTGTTCATGATATTTATTCTTAAGGTTACTCTCCCCTCTCCTACACTCACCTCCCTCCACCTATAAATGGCCGGCCCCTCCTCTCTCTCTACTTCACTTGAGGTTTCATTTTGTGAAAAAAAGATTATGATAGATTTTGGGGTGTATGGAATTTCACAGCTCATTTCATTCCATCACCCGATTCCCACGGCAACTTCATTAACCGTTCGTCCATGGTCTTGGACGAAGCGAGACAAAGTCATCTACTCATTCTCTACATCATTCTTGGTCGTCTCTTTTAGCAAACTTGACGACCAAGTTGCCTCATGTCAGAGGCGGGAGCCCGTTTAAAGAATCGTTGACGTGGTGCCACCTAGACGAGCAGATCGGAGATCGACGAGATCGGAGCAGCCGCAACGGAGCGTGGGATGATGGTTAAAGAACGAAGGACTTGGATCGTTCGGTATAACCTTTCTACACTCTTTACAGTTTGTTAGTTTAGCAACAATGGCAGATCCGGGTTAAAGTATACGATAGCGCCAGTTAAAAAGTTTTCGTTCCGCATTTGGCGTCTGTAGATGGCCGGGGCGCTACCGTAGACTTACAGTGGTATCAGAGCCTCACCATTTTGCTATGCTAACTTGTGCTAACGCGTTTAAAACATCGATCGAACCGGAAATCAAAAACTGCAAAATCCAAGCTTGACAGTTTCTGTCGATTTTAAATGGCTTCCTAAAATTATTCCACATATCACAGAAAGTTGTGCAGGGTCTCAGAAGCACACCGACCAAATTTGGTCACGTGATTCCACCAAAGCGCCGTGGAATCGCGGCCAAACCCATGGTTTGGCCGCGCATCCGCGGCCGTTCTGTGGGATCAGTGCACCAAATTTTGTCTGTGTCTTCTCTGTTGGAATTTGGGGTTTTTGATATATATCTTTTGGGCCGAGATTTTGTTACTGTTCACCAGTTGTTCGTGGGGCCCACTTTGTGATATTTAGTCGATCGAAATTTAAACATGTTAGTTTACAGTGCTTACATTATATCTCCGACCGGGAATATCATTTGATCGGTAAACCGCGTCTGATTTCTATAGTTCTTTTAGACGGGTTTGCGAACGTGACATTCGCGTTGATGTTCTGTGTTGTGCTGTGATGTTGCGGATTTGTCGTGGTGGATAGCAGTGTGCAATGATAGTGCAGTTTGAGTTTATTTGTACATTTGATATTGCGGGGCGAGCGTCCAACTTGTGGACTGCCGTCACTGCCTGTTGTATAATATTCTTTTGGGGCACGACCAGGTTGCGGTCGATGTACCTGTTGTACTATTTTTCATTACTGTACTAGGTTTTGCCCCGAGACGGAGTGCACGGATAGCCGGGTTCTGGAGGGCAACGGGTCCGCATCTCATGGCTTTGAGAGGCAGAGGGGCCTCACTCTGGAATTGGCAGACTATCCGCCGCACTCGTAGGGGGTACAGGTTGACCCAAGGAAGGGTGCCCAAGATTACCGGATTCCGTGAAGTGTCGGGTGGTCCATTCACTTTGCTGTAGGGGGCTGCCTCGCTTCAGGTTTTGGCGGGTAACTTGCCGCACCCGTAGGGATCTAGGTTTCATTGCATAGGCTATCCACACGACAGGGGAACGTCGGGTTTCAGCAGCGGCTCTGTGAAACCCGGGGATCCCAGATTATCTGTATTGTTCTGTGATGCTTATTACTTTTCTGTAATGTTGCATATTATCACGCCTGGAGTGATTATTGTATATTGGTTTATATACTATTAGATATTGTATATGTTTTACACCCGCGCTAGTCCAGTCTCCGCTCTGTCGTTAGTTAAGTAACCTAACGGGTGATGACGGGACCCAGTGACGAATGCGGATGGCATATACGTACATTTTTTTTTCATTCTTTTATGGTGTGATTGATTGATGGGACTGCGTTGATTCTGATCAATGCAAAGTAAAGAAAACCTGTTTACAGTTGTTGGAACCAATTTAAAAGGTGTTATTGCAAAGACGTTTCCTTTTGTTATGCATAGCGGTATTCAGTGGAATATCCTGCACCTCATTCGACGGGGCAAGGGCCGATATCCCTTCACCGGGACTGACCCCTTGGGCAGAAGTTTGCGTCAGAGTAATAACTTCACTATAGTCGATTACAAGTTGCTTTGCATAGCGGTATTCAGTGGAATATCCTGCACCTCATTCCACGAGGAAAGAGCCGAAATCCCTTTACCGGGAGTGACCTCTTTAGCAAAAGGTTTTCGCCACTATATTTTAAAAAGCTATCAGGTTCCTTCAGCGATATCAAGTTCATTACGTTAAAGGTTTTTCTCCAAAAACCAGCCGTAGCCCTCCGTCACTTCTTTTGGGTATTCAGTAGTATTCAAGCTATGCATTTTAGCCAAAGTTAAGGCATAGTGTTTGGTAGCTGCTGGGTATTTATTTGTTGCATAGATAGATGAGTTAGTTTGGGACAGTCGTTCTGCCGATTGGCCAAAGTCAGGGGCATGTGCGGGTGGGTTCAAATTGACAAGATAGTGACGGGTAGAACTTGGCATGTGACTTATGACATTTTGACCAAAGCCAAGGTTATAAGAGCATGGGGCAAAAATCTTATCGGGAGTTTCTAAAGAAACTGAAACTTGCCAAGTATGCGCATACCTTCTGGAGTATGAGTAACGTGGATGCATTCCATCACGTTATCATGCGATGAGAGTTGGATCCCGATTCCCACTGATGAGTTGGTTTACTCTTCGGGTGATCCCGATTGATTCTTCTTTCTGGTTTGGAGGAGAATTTGACAGGACAGTGGGAGGTTTCCGGATTAGATAAAGTGATAACCATTCTGATCTAGGTTAGAGTGCACGCAGAGTGTTTCTTTTCTCTCTCTCTTTGGCAGCGACCTTTGACCGACCCTAGACTATGACTCAGTGACCAGGTTGACCGAACCTTCTTAAAATACTGGCTTTTGGATTGTCTATGTTGCATAAGTCATTGCCACTCCTTCTTTTACCCTTTGAATTTCTCAGAACACCCGTATTACTACGGATATCCACTTCCATTGGATAGATCCATCGTATGGTTATATACGAACTCGAAGGGACTTCTTCGAGGATGGATCCAGGTTCAGAAGAAATAGAATTGGTTTATTCAGTTGTCTTTTATTATCACCTTCTCTCAGGTTGCGAGAGCTCCTTGGTTTAGGAGAGTACACCTATTACGCTTATTGGATAGTCTTATTCCAAACCATAGGCAGGTGCCGAAAGGTAGGGAATGAAGAAAACCAATTAGCCTAAGCAGGGTGTGCAGAAGGTAATATATAAAGACAAAATAAAGGGATTAGAAAGAGGGCAAAGTAAATTGCGACTGATATCATTCACGACCAAAACCGCGTACTTCATCGCCACTCCTATTTCACCTTTAAAAGAATAAGGTATTATTCAGTTGTCTTTTATCATCGCCTTCTCTCAGTTATGAGTACTCCTTGGTTTAGGATGGTACACCTTTTATGCTTACTGGATAGTCTTCTTCCAAACCATAGGCTGGTGCCGAACGGTAGGGAAAGAAGAAAACCATTTAGCCTAACGATGGTGTACAGAAGGTAACGACTAAAGACAAATAAAGGGATTTGGAGAGATGGCAATAAAATATACGGTTGAAGTCATGAATTGGATTATGGAAGAGGCATTGCTATGAATACCAGGATACCCCTACGAAACATTTTCATGTTTCAGTGCATTGTTAAAGAAAAACTGTTTTCCCGATTAGACACTTACTCCAAGGGTATGTATTTACCAGGTTTCATTCTCATATCTGTATGGTTTTACAGATGATGAGTGGGAGTAAGTTATTGGGAATTAGGTGATTATCCTCATTATATCGGAATTCGTTGTAATTGGTGATATTTGAGGAAATCGCCAGGGTACAGTTTTCAACCTACGACGCACAGATTTTGAGTTGTTTAACTCAGCGGACTTATACAGAGTATTGTATGTTGTCCAGTGTCTATCAGGACAAAGGGGTAGGTCCTCGTACTATGTTCTATTTACTTATAACTTCTCTAGTATTTGGACAAGTGTTTCGTAGAAATACAAGGTCTAAGTTTTGAGAAGTTATGGGTATAAGAATAAAGTAGAGAACCAGGTGTCACAAGTGTCGGGATTCTTCAAAGAGATCGAAGATGTAGATTCTTGTGATTGGTATTCAGATGATAGTGATGGTTTTGAGAAACGTGTTTCTCTTTCAGGTTACTCATAATTGGATGGATTCCTAAGTTGAGTAATGCTGATTAGCCTCTTTCCATTAAGTTGATATGCACTAGAGACAGCTGCATGATTTGAATCTGGTTCCAATTAAATAAGTGCCAAAGTTTCTGTATTGGATATAGAATGGATCGTACCTTAAAAGATGTTAAGGTACGGGGAGTTGTCCAGCTTATGCTTAAAACCAGACTCTGGATAACTCAGGGCACGTTTCTGTAATGGCTGTTTGTGGGTTGACCCTGGCTATGACGAGGGTTGATATTCTACCATTTGGAAGATCAATAGTGATATTGTTCTTGACTCGCCACAGTTTTAGTAAAATGGATCTTTTTTAGAAAACAGTAGTGGGAGTATGGTAGAACTGGAAGTGATTCCAGAACCGCGAACGATTACGGAAAATTTAATAGGACCTATATATTCAATCAGGTTTGACATTCCAATAGCCACTCCGCAGATATGGTGGGTAACCTCAGACACCCGAGAGGTACTTCGGTAGCCTCAAGGACGGTGACAGGGAGGTTCTTATCTACCCAGACTTGCGTACACTACTGTTGTTCCAGGTTATGAGACCCGGTAGGAGGGTTGTCGTAGTCAGTGGGAGCAGCAGAAGCATAGTGGGCAAGTAGCTTATGTCTATTTATAGACTTGAGCAGTTATAGCGGAGATAGATCATCTAATTTTGATGTGACGGTCATAGGTTTGACTTCATCAAAATAGGGGATGGATCTGTTAAGAAGGTAGTAGGGTGTGATGTCATGGTATCTGGATGACATACACAGAGTAGGAAGTAAAATTCCTATACTACGATCGGTTGTATTTTGGTCGTCACACAGTTGTTTCTCCAGACAGGATATGGATATAATATTTGACATTCTGGTTTCTGGATCTATGGTTTTAGATCTGGATTTGGGTAGTTTCCCAATGTGGGTACTTTGACAGTATTCTAATGGTTTTTAGAATAGATGACTCCTAGCATGGTGGTGTACCTGCAGGTGATGGAGTCACCCTCTCTAAAGGTGTCGTACAGACTAAAGGGGAGAGGGATGTGCATGATTGGCAGATCACTTGCTTAGGCAATTGAGTCAATCATGAGATGTCAAGTACCGCACCAAATGTTGTCTTTGCACTAGATGAAATAAGTTTGTATCAATCCAATCCTGGAGAAACATAAGGAAGCAGTTTTAGAACATAAGTACATGTTCTACGGATTTGATGACGGCAGCCTCTTTCGGGAGACGGTTATCATTCCAAGCTTCAAAGGTGACATGGATGACAGAGTGATTGTCAGAGTTATAGTTTTTCCCTCTGAAGAAGAGGGACAGTATTATGGACAGGTGGTCCAAGAGAATACTGTGGGAGGCATGGTGCCGGATACTGATTAGGTTCAGTGATCGATACAGTCTAAGAAGTTTGGATTTGGAGTTCATTTATGAACTAGGTCCCATCAGATATCCAGACATATTCTAAGACAGGTATTACTCGATTCGGGAGATGGCTTTCTCCGCGAACTTGAAATTAAGAGAGATATAGAAAGAAACATCTAGGCGGATCCACTCACTGAGGCTATTTCTCGAACACAATAGTTTTACAAACGGGCTTTGTGAAACTGATTAGTAGAGGAGTTGGATGTTCGGTTTCACACGGGCTGTGAGTAGTCGACATCGCAATAATTAGCCTTGAGTACAAGTGGGAGATTGTTGGAGATAGTGCCCTCATAGTCAATTATTGGATCGCAGGTACGTGATTGCAATGATTTCGGAGGACCTATACCGGTAGGACAGTCTTACTCAAGATGATAGTATGCTATCTGGTTTGCCTTTATCAGTCGTGTACATGTTCAGGTGACTGATTACATGTTACACTTTGATAGAGCCCTTAGGATCTTGCTTTACCACCAACTGTATGATGGCGATCATATACGTGAGAGTTGGGTGGTTTATACGCATATCCTTAATTGTTGTCCCTAGTCGTGGGAGTTTCGAGACAGGGCATCGATACTCCGGAGTAGACTAGTGTATACAGTCGAGACCCCGACGAGGGGCGGTGGCCGGTCTCACAAGCCACTGGTGTCAGTTGGATCACCTAAGATGTATACAGGTGCTCATTGGGTTATGAGTACACCGGACAGGACTCGCCGGGAACCTGTTAGTTGGTATTATACATATCGTCAGATAGCAGTTCCCAGGTAACATGTGTACAGGTTAGTTCATCGACCTGAGGTCGTTATTTGTCTCGTATGAGTTCCTACTGTGCTTTGATTTCCACCCTACCACGGCTCAAAGGAGTCGTGCAAACAGGTAGTTTTTGGGTACAGTCCCGAGCCATATGGAGGCACGTGAGCGGATCGGCAGGGGATTCGTCTCTCCCGGTATTGGGGGCGAGATCGTGCTGTGTCTAGGAGAGCCATTACACAAAGTCCATGGTCATGGCAGGAGATTTACTGGTAGGTACTCCAGTAGTATCTCAGTGTGTTATTGGGCTACACTCCGACACGACTTATACTGCTATTGGGGGTCTGACGTTACTAGCCCCCTAGGCAGATATGTGATACTCATAGACGAACGGACCGGACTGTATATATATTGTCACTGTTAGGCTCAGTAGGGTTTCCGGATGAGTTCGCTCATCGGCCTCCCTTGAGGTCAGTCCATGGGCAGCCGTTACGCATAGCTAGTGCCGCTGACGGTTTGTGGTTAAACCCACTGCCAGGGTACTGACGAGTCATTAGAGTCCCCCACAGACAGTTTCCCAAGTTCGGGCGAAACGTTGTAGAGGCCGTATGGTTTTATGGCAGGGTTCGGAAAATGCACGTGCGTTTACGCACGTGTTATTTTTCGGGCAGATGATACTGGTCGGCTTTGGTTTAAGCCGGATCCGAGTATTGTATTGAGTAGATATAATATCTTTGTCTCAGTTGCATTTGTATTCGGTCGTAATACAAATGCGGGTATATTTATACAGATACGGGGTTATCCTGAAAGTCGTTTCAGGATCACTTTTGGAAGTTGCCAGTTTCCAGTTTTCTATCAGCCGTCTTTTAACATTCGGTTAAAGACGGATTTATCTTTTCTTGAGATGAGGTGAGTCAGTGTTCTGGAAGTTTCTAGAAGCAGCTAGAAGAGGTGACTAGGTTCATGAACCTTTGCTTACATTGATTACATGATGACTAGGTGTTTATGACTCATGCTTTGACATTAATGATTCTTGTTTATCCTTAGGATATTTGTTCAAGATATTTATTCTTAAGGTTACTCTTCCCTCTCCTACACTCACCTCCCTCCACCTATAAATGGCCGGCCCCTCCTCTCTCTCTAATTCACTTGAGGTTTCATTTTGTGAAAAAAAGATTATGATAGATTTTGGGGTGTATGGAATTTCACAGCTCATTTCATTCCATCACCCGATTCCCTCGGCAACTTCATTAACCGTTCGTCCATGGTCTTGGACGAAGCGAGACAAAGTCATCTACTCATTCTCTACATCATTCTTGGTCGTCTCTTTTAGCAAACTTGACGACCGAGTTGCCTCAAGTCAGAGGCGGGAGCCCGTTTAAAGAATCGTTGACGTGGTGCCACCTAGACGAGCAGATCGGAGATCGACGAGATCGGAGCAGCCGCAACGGAGCGTGGGATGATGGTTAAAGAACGAAGGACTCGGATCGTTCGGTATAACCTTTCTACACTCTTTACAGTTTGTTAGTTTAGCAACAATGGCAGATCTGGGTTAAAGTATACGATAGCGCCAGTTAAAAAGTTTTCGTTCCGCATTTGGCATCTGTAGACGGCCGGGGTGCTACCGTAGACTTACACTTATTGACCCCCAGCTCCCACGTATGTGATCGCCATCACAATGCTAGTAGTCAAGCAAAAATCCTATAGGCTCTATCAACATGATGATAAAGACAAACCAGATAGCATACTATCTTCTTGAGTAAGACTGCTTTATCGGTATAGGTCCTCACTCAATCATCATAATCACAAGTCCGCGACTATGATAATTGCCTTGAGGGCACTATAGCCAACAATCTCCCACTTGCACTTAAGGCCAATTATTGCGATGTCGCATACTCACAGCCCGTGTGATACCGAACACCCAACTTCTCTACTAATCAGTTTCGCAAAGTCCGTTTGTGAAAATGATTGCGTTCAAGAAATAGCCTCAGTGAGTGGATCTGCTCCAATGTTTCTTTCTGTATCTCTCTTAATCTCAACTTCGCGGAGAAAACAATCTCCTGAAATGAGCAATACTTGTCTTAGAATTTGTCTGGATTTCTGATGGGACCCAGTTCACAAATGAACTCCAAATCCAGCAAACTACTTAGACTGTATCGTCCACTGAATTTAATCAGTATCCTGCGCCATGCCTTTCCTCAGTATCCGCTTGGACCACCTGTGCAACATACTGTCCCTCAAAAGAGGGAAAAACTATAACTCTGACAGTCACTCTGTCATCCAGGTCACTTGGGAAGCTTGAAATGATAACCGTCTCCTGAATGAGGCTGCCGTTACCATATCCTTAGAACATCCATTTATATTCATTAACTGCTTCCCAATGTTTCTCCAAGATTGGATATATTTATTGCAGCTAGTGCAAAAACAACATCTGGTGTGGTACTTGACATTTCATGATTAACTCAATTGCCTAAGAAAGCGATATGCTAATTATACAGATCCCTCTCCCCTTTAGTCTGTAAGACACCTTTAGAGAGGTTGACTCCATCACCTGCAGGCAGACCACCATGCCAGGAGTCATCCATTTAATGTCAAAGTACCCAGATTAGGATACTTCCCAAATCTAGATCTAAAACCATAGATCTAGTAACCAGAAGACCTGATATTATATCCATATCCTATGTGGAGAAACAACTTTGTGACAACCATAGTATAACCGATCGTAGTATAGGAATATATCTTCCTATTAAGTGCATGTCATCCTGAATCCTCGGACACCACACCCTACTACCTTCTTACCAGACCCATCTCCTATTCTGATGAAGTCAAAGCCTATGACTGTTACTGTAAGTCCACGTTGCGACCCCCGGTTCTTACGGGGAGGCGGAAACGGTATAAAAAACAAATTATTAGCGCAAGGGGCAACATGGACTAAGCAAAGTCGGGATCTTGGACTAAACTAAAACTAGCAAACTTAGCTAAAGAGAGTTAGCTACTCGGATGGAGATGGTTATACCTAAACTTGAACCCCTTCGTCTCCGAGCTCCGATGGTGGTCCGATGGCTCCTTCTCGTCGTCTCCGTACGCCGAAGATAGATCCACCTGAAAGCTCCAACCTTTAGCTCCTTCTTCGTTCTTTGAAGAAACTAGTTCACTTGGTTTGCTAAACCTAGTGAACTAGAATGAGTAGAGAAGATTTAGAATGGGATTTTATCTATGGTTCTTGATTCTCAACTCATGAGACAAGAGAACCATAGATCAAGAGAGGGAGCAAGAGGTTGAGGGTGAGAGCAAGAGGAGAGCTCAAGAACAAGAGAGAGAATGAGCAAGAAAGAATGAGGCTCTCTTTTGTCTCTCACCCTCTTATAATCCAATGTAATCATAACTCATCATATCAATAAAAGTCTTATGTGATGGTTGAAGCAACCATAACCTTATCATGTCATGCACTCATTTTACTCAAATGAGCAAGCAAGTAAAAGTCTTTGGCATGAAATGATAACCATGGTTATCATGATGGTCAACTAGTCAAGCCTAGTCAACCGGTCAACAAAGTCAACAAGTCAACAAAAGTCAACAAGTCAACAAAGTCAACAAAAGTCAACAACCAAGTCACCATAATACTTAATTAATATAATAGTTAATCACATATCATATTCTCATTAGGGTTGAGCAAAAAGTCAAATAGTCAACGGTCAACTGTCAACAACCCTAATGAGAATCCGCTGTCTGTGCCTCCCTGTCAACTGTGCATACACACCCGCATCCGCGTTCCGAGGAACACGAATGCAAACTGGATAAATCCAATCCCATAAGGTACACTAGGATCTGGCTTAAACCAAAGCCCGCTAGTGTAAACTGTCCGGACACTGTACGTGCACAAGTGCACGGATGTGACCGAACCCTGTCGCAAAACCATGCGACCTGTCGCAATACCATGCGACCTCTACTCTTTTGCCTAAAGGCGAAAATCTTTCTGTATGGGACTCTAAAGACTCGACACTACGCTGGCAGTGGGTTTAACCACAGACCGCAAGCGGCACTAGCTGTGCGTAACGGTCCCCAGGTAATGCCGACAAGAAGACCGACGAGGCGAAACCCATCTGAACTCCTACTGAGCCTGAGTGTGACATTCTCCGTACAGTCCGGTCTGTTCGTCTGATACATCGCATGGCGGGCCTAGGGGGCGGTAAACGTCAGTCCCCCAATAGCGGTACAAGTCGTGCCGGAGCGAAGCCTAAAACACCCTGAGATAACACTGGAAACCTACCAGTATATCTCGATTGCCCTGGCCAGGGACTACTCGTGTAATGGCTCTCCTAGACACAGCGCGATGTCAACCCCCAATACCGGGAGAGACGAATCCTGTCTAACCGTCACTGCCTCCAAGTGCTTCGGGACTGCACCCAACCACCACCTGTTTGCACGACTCCTTTGAGCCGTGGTAGGGTAGTGATCAAAGTACAGTGGGAACACACCCGAGGCGAAGTGACAGTGTCAAGTCAGCGGACTAAGCTGTACTCATGTCACCTGGGAACTGATAACTGACGATAGGTATAATACCAACTAGTCAGTTCCCGACGAGTCCTGTCCAGTGTACCCGTAACCTAACGAGCACCCGCATACTATCTCAAGTACGACGTACTGACGGCTGTGGGACAGACCGTCTCCCACACTGGGATGAGAAGCGCATGCGCTGGTCTACTCCGGAGTATCGATGCCCTGTCTCGATAGTCCTGCGACCAGGGACCTGCATAAGGATGTGCTTATAGATTACCCAGCCCCACTAGTGTGACGGCCATCACATCGCTGGTAATCAAGCAAAGATCCTAAGGGCTTTACTAATGTGTATAGGCGATATACAAAAATAAACACATGTACACATTGAAGTAGAAACAAACCAAGTAGCATACTACTATTTTGAGCAAGATTGTATATACAAGGTGAATATCCCAAGCATCCATTAAGTAATATACAAACTAGTATGATACAGTAATGGCCTCTAGGGCATATACACTAACATGTTACATCAAAAATAGATGATCTATTTCCGCTATACCTGCTTTAGTCTATAAATAAACATAAGCTACTTGCACACTATGCTTCCGCTGCTCCCACTGACTACAACAACCCTCTGACAGAGTCATATACATGTGCACTTCTAAAACTAGTTTAGAATGATGCTATACTCATCCTCCTGCCGGGTCTTATAGTCTAGAACAGCAGCAATGGCAAGTATGAGTAAACAAGAACCTCCCTGTCACCGTTACTGAGAAGACCGAAGTACCTCTCGGGTGCTTGAGGTTACCCACCAAAATCTGCGGAGTAGCTAATGGAATGTCAAAAACAATTGAATCCGTAGGTTCTATTAAATCTTCAGTAATCGTTTGTGGTTCTGGAATCACTTCCAGTTCTACAATACTCCCACTTGTGTTTTCTGAAAAAATCTATTTTATTAAAATCGTGGCGAGTCAAGAACAATATAAATATTGATCTTCCTGATGGTAGAAAGTTAACCCTCGTCAAAGCCCGGGATAACCCACAAAACAGCCATTACTGAAACGTGCCTTGAGTTTATCCGGATTCTGGTTTTAGGCATCAGCCGGACAACTCCCTATACCTTAACATCGTTAAGATATAAATTGATTCTATATATATCTGATATAGAAACAAAAGCACTAATCTAATTTAAACCAGATTCAAAATCATGCAGCTGTCTCCAGTGCATATCATCCAAATGGAAAAAGGTCAATCAACATTACTCATCTAGGAGTGCATCCATGAGTGACCTGAAAGAGAAACAAGTTCTCAAAACCATTAATATTAACGGAATACCAAACACAAGTATCTACATCTTCGACTTCCTCGAAGAATCCTGATACTTACAACAAATGGTTCTCTACTTTATTCTTATACCTATAACTTCTGAATATCTGGACCTTGCATTTCAACGAAATACATGTCCAGAACTGGAGAAGTCATAAGTTAACACAATATAGTACGAGTACCAACCCCTTTGTCCTAATGGACACTGGACAACATACAATACTTTGTATAAGTCCCCTGAGTTCAACAACTCAAACCCTGTGCGTCGTAGGTTGAAAAACTGTAGTATGGTTAAGAAGAATTACACCGCTGTTGAATGCACCTTACCTAATCACCAACCGATATAGGTAAATGACACAGACATAATATCAAAAAGATATATCTCACTTTATAAAAATAAACGTACAGATATATCGGTTTGAAATTGGTGCATAACAACGGATATTCAAAACTAAATATTTGCCATCCGGCAAAATCCAGATGATTTCCTTAGATATCACCAATTACAACGAATTCTGATATAATGAGGATCTAATCACCCAATTCCCAAAATCTTACTCCCACTCACCATTTATAATAACATACAGATGTGAGAAACTGATATGCTAAATACATACCCTGGAGTTAGATTCTTATTGGGAAAACAGTTTTCAATTAACATCGCACAGTAAAACTGAAACATGAAAATGTTTCAAAAGGGTTAACTGGTATTCCTAGTAACGCCTCTTCCATTATCCTGAATCATGACAGTAACCATATACTTACCTGCCCTCACTGCAATCTCTTTATTATGTCTTTACTTATTACTTTCTGTACACCTCCTTTATGCTAATTGGTTTTCTTCATTCCCTACCCTTTGGCACCAGCCTAAGGTTTGGAAGAAGACTATCCAATAAGCGTAATAGGTGTACTCTCCTAATCCTAGGAGCCCTCGCAACCTGAGAGAAGATAAAGAGAAAAGACATCTGAATAATCCTATTCTTTTTCTCTTGAACCAGAATCCATCCTCGAAAAAGTTCCTTCGAGTTCGTATGTAACTATACGATGGATTTATCCAATGGAAGTGGATATCCGTAGTGATACGGAGTGTTCTAGAGAAATGCAAAGTGGATGTAGGAGTGGCAGGGGTTTACCCGGTCTTTGTCATGAAAGATGGTGATCGCAATTTCCTTTGCCATTTTTCTAATCCCTTTATATGTCTTTACTTATTTCCTTCTGTACACCACAGTTAAGCTTGTTGGTTTTCTTCCTTCCCTACCGTTCGGCACCTGCCTATGGTCTGGAGGAAGACTATCCGATAAGCTTAATAGGTGTACCCTCTCCTAATCCTAGGAGCCCTCACAACCTGAGAGAAGGTAAAGTGAAAAGACAACCGAATAATCCTATTCAAACTCTCCAGAACCAGAATCCATCCTCGAAAAAGTTCCTTCGAGTTCGTATATAACCATACGATGGATTTATCCAATGGAAGTGGATGTTCGTAATAATACGGGGTGTTCTGGAGAAATGCAAAAGATGATATAGAAATGGCAATGATGTATGCGACACCGTGACATTCCAAAAGCCAAAGTGTTTTAAGAAGGTTCGGTCAATTTGGTTTCATGAGTTTTAGTCAAAGGTCGGGTCATAGTCGTAGCCAGAGAGAGAGAAAAGAAACACTCAGCGTGCACTCAAAGCTAGATCAGAATGGTCAATCATTTTATCTAATCTGGATGGCTCCCACCGTTTCCTCGAATCCTCCTCCAAACCTGAAAGGAGAATTAGTCGGAATCACCCGAGGAGTAATCCTACTCATCAATGGGAATCGGGATCCAACTATCAACGCATGATAACTTGATGGAAGCCACTCAAGTCACCACACTCCAGAAGGTATGCGCAAGCCTGGCAAGTTTCCTGTATGTTTGAAACTACCGATGTATATTTTTACCCCTAGGACCCAAGTGACCTTGACAATGCCAACATATCAAAAAGTCCAAGTCAAGTTCAACCCGTCATTATCTTGATTGCGTTAAACCCACCCGTACGAGTCCTTGACAATGCCAACATAACCATATGACTGTCCTAACCAATCCACATATCCATGCGACAGAAAAGCATTACAGAGCTACCGAACATTACGCCTCGGCAATGCACGACATACGTAGTACGAATACTAAGCAATACTGATCTGAAATGACGGAGGGCTACAGCTGGTTTTTGGCGAAAAACCTTTAATGTAATGAACTTGATCTCGTTGAAGGAATCCAAATGGTTTTATAAATATATAGCGGCAAAAACTTTTGCCAAAGAGGTCACTCCCGGTGAAGGGATCTCGGCTCTTTCCCCGTCGAATGGGGTGCAGGATATCCCAAACTGAATACCATGATGCAAAGAAAAAATTGTTGGATATAGTGCCCTCAAAGTCAATTATTGGATCACAGGTACGTGATTGCAATGATTGAGGCAGGACCTATACCAATATGACAGTCTTGCTCGAGGTGATAGTATGCTATCTGGTTTGTCTTTATCATCATATACATGCTTTAGTTCACTATTGCATGTTGATAAAGCCCATAAGATTCTTGCTTGACTGCCAGCAGTATGATGGCGATCATATACGTGGGAGCTGGGGTCTATAAGCACATCCTTAAAGTGTCCCTAGTCATGGGAGTTTCGAGACAGGGCATCGATACTTCAGAGTAGACTAGTGTATACAGTCGAGACCCCGACAAGGGGCGGTGGCCGGTCTCACAAGCCATTGGTGTTAGTTGGTTCACCTAAGATATATACAGGTACTCATTGGGTTATGAGTACACCGGACAGGACTCGCCGGGAATCTGCTAGTTGGTATTATACCTAGCGTCAGATAGTAGTTCCCTGGTGACATGTGTACAGGTTAGTTCATCGACCCCAGGTCATCATTTGTCTCGTGTGAGTTCCCACCGTGCTTTGATTTCTACCCTAACACGGCTCAAAGGAGTCGTGCAAACAGGTTTTTTTTGGGTACAGTCCCGAGCCACATGGAGGCAAGTGAGCGGATCGGCAGGGGATTCGTCTCTCCCGGTATTGGGGGGTGAGATTGCGCTGTGTCTAGGAAAGACATTACACAAAGCCCTCGGCCGAGGCAGGAGATTTACTGGTAGGTACTCCAGTAGTATCTCAGGGTGTTCTCGCCTACTCTCTGACACGACTTATACCGCTAATGGGGGTCTGACGTTACCAGCCCCCTAGGCTGATATGCGATACTCATAGACGAACGGACCGGACTGTATGTATATTGTCACTGTCAGGCTCAGTAGGGTTTTTGGATGAGTTCGCTCGTCAGCTTCCCTTCCAATCAATACATAGGCAATCGTTACGTGCAGCTTGTACCTCTGACGTGCTAGTGGTTATACCCAGTGCCAGTGTGTTGATGAGTCATTAGAGTCCCCCACAGACAGTTTTCCAAGTTCGGGCGAAACGTTTTAGAGGCCGTATGGTTTTATGGAAGGGTTCAAAAAATGCACGTGCGTTTACGCACGTGTTATATTTCGGGCAGATAATACTGGTAGGCTTTGGTTTAAGCCGGATCCGAGTATTATACTGTATAGATATTATAGGGTTCCTAGGCACAGTCAAGAGGTTCCACAAGGCATCAACCATGCTAAATTAAAATTTTACGGTGCCGAGAAACCCTAATATAGATCGTTAAGTAGAAGTTAAGGCGAAAGAACATGCAAGTTAACAACTTAACTACAAGTGAAAGAGATTACAACCTTTGTAGATCCGGTCCTCCACTTCTTTAGCTCCGTGTTGACGTCCTTCCGCTGCGATCATCGGGATCCCGGACTCTAGCAATGGTTTCGTCGGAGAAATGATCGGGCTAGGTCATTGACTTCGAGGCCGAAGATGATCTACGTTGGGGAGACTCAAACTCAAGCTATTCCTTCACTAGGTCAAGAACTTTATGAAGAGAACACCCTCTACTAAATGGAAAGTAGTAGAGAATGATGAAGTAGGAAGGTTGCTCACTTTAAAATTGATTTTCTCACATTTTTCCTTAAGGCACCATTAGAGCTAGACAGCTTTTCAAGGAGCTTGATGAAGAAGAAGAAGAAGTGAATTATTCATCCAAATGAAAACTTATCCTCTTGAATAATTCACCCATGGTTGAGTTAAGCCCTCATGCTTAACTCATGTAGAGAATTAACTAAGGTATGAGGTTTAAGGGTTAGGTTAAAGAAATATCAAGAGAATTGATAAAAGAGTGGACTTTGTCAAAGTTTCTCCAAGCTTCTTCAAGCTTGACAACTTTGACTAAGTTTAACTCATTTGTTAAATCTTAAGATAATCCAATAACCCTAATCTTAACCCTAATCTTAGTGTAAGTCTCATACATCCATCTTGTGTGTATCATCAAGCATGATACATACATGTACACTTGCATATATCACATAAAAACAATATGCACAAACTAGTGAGAAAATAAATCTTAAGTGAGCTAATATTAGTTAATGTAATATAATATATCAAATTTATAATTATACATTAAATTATTAAATCAACTCTTGATTTAATAATCCGGTTATAACCGACTAATATCAAAAGTAACAACTTACCGAATCAACACTTGATCCGATAACCTGGCTATATCCATACAACCGATGAATGTCATATATCGCGAGAATCGAATACGGTATCTCATATCGTATCAATCTCGGTCCCGCACATATCACATATGCGCTCCTACTCCGTTTCGCTTGAGCCAGGAAACCCCTGTGTAGGACTCTAAAGACTCGTCAATACGCCGGCAGCAGGTGATGATCATATCAAACACTCACAAGCCGCAAGCGGTCTGCTAAACGTAACGGCCACCCGGGTATTGAGCAATCAGAAGATCAACGAGCAAGCCCGCTCACACTCCTTTGAATCCAACGAGTAACACTACCGTACAGTCCGGTCTGTTCGTCTGATATGTCGCATATCTTGTCTAGGGGTGGTAAACGTTAGACCCTAATAACCCGATAAGTCGTGTCGATATGAGGCTTATAACGGGTCGAGAAACTACTGGTAACACTTACCAGTACATCCTTAAAATAGCATTGGCCAAGGATTTCCTGTTATAGCCAATCGAACACTGCGCAACATCAACTCCCTATACCGGGAGAGACGAAACCCCTCCTATCGCTCATTGCCTCCATGTGATTCAGGACTGTACCCAAAAGCCACCTTTTTGCACGCCCTCTTGGACGTGGTATGATGGAAATCAAAGCACAGTGGGAATCACACAAGACTCTATGACGATCTCGGGTCTACAGACTAACCTGTACCAGTGTCACCAGAGAACTGCCATCTGACGTAAGGTATAATACCATCTGGGAGTTCTCGGCGAGTCCGTCCAGTATACCCAGTCTCCACTGAGCACCCGTATATCATCTCTGATGTCAAACACCAAATGGATATGGGATCATCCATCGCCCATCTATATGGGTCGAGAAGGTACACGCTAGTCTACTCTGGTATATCGATGCCCCGTCTCGATACACCCACGACTAGGGACTTTGAAGGATGTACTTATGGACTACCACGTCCCCACTAGTATGATCCGCATCATAGTCCAGGTAGTCAAGTACACATCCTAAGGGCTTTACCAACATGTAACAGAGAGACAATCAGTGTACACGTTAAGGTAAAGAGTAACCAGATAGCATACTATCATATCGAGCAAGAAAGTCATCCCTATATATGTCTAAGCATCCACTACAATATACATCCTATGTATAGTAATGGCCTCTAGGGCATACATATAACTAACAATCTCCCACTTGCACTAGGGCCATCTGATAGCAGTGGTTGTAGTATCTCATACTCAACCATCCCATAAAAGTCTCTCTTTGGGAAAAGGTCTTTCGTGAGTGGATCCTCCGTGTTGTCCTCTGAGTTTACTCTCCTAACCTTGATCCCCTGGAGATCAACCATCTCCATGATCAGGTGATACTGCCTAAGAATATGTCTGGATTACTGATGGGACGGGCGTTCCTTGGCATAAGCCACAACTCCATTGTCACACAATGGGAGGAATGAAGTTCATCTCATGAACTTATATACACCCAGACTGCCTCTTTGGTAGCATCTTTGGTAGCAATGTATCCAGCCTTTATCGTCTAGTATGCCACGGTATCTAGCTTAGAACTCTTTCAACATACCGTCCCTTTACTGAGGGTAAAGACAATGCCTGTGACTGACATTCAGTCATCCTTATCACCCTGGAACCTTTCCAGTAATTCTCCCCAGGATCAATTGATACCATCTCACTACAACTAGTGAGTATCCTAACATCCAATTAGATCTATCTCATAGATCCAAAACCCAGGATTCAGGAGGTATCACTTTGATCCTTTATGGAGAATCCTTGTGATAAGCGGAGATTGACCGAGCGTAGCATAGGAAACTCCTTCCCTATCAAGAGAATGTCATCCACGTACTCTACGAGGATCACAACCATACTCCCTACTACCTTTTTGTATATACAAGGTTCATCTACCATTTTGATGATGTCAAACTCTTTGACTACCACATCAAAACAGATGTTCCAACTCCACGATGCCTGCTTTATCACATAAAACATCTTGCACACGTTTCCGCTGCTCCCACTGTCTACGAAGCCCTCTGACTGTGTACTTATAGACTCTCTCTTCCAAATCATTATTTAGAAAAGCAGTCAAGACACCCAACCGCCAGATATCGTAGTCATGATATGTAGCCGTAGCAAGTAGGATCTGGATGGACTTAAGCATAGCTACTTAGAAAAGGTTTCATTATAATCCATACCTGGTCAATGATGCAAACCTTTAACAAGTCTAGCTTTGAAAGTCTCAACTTTTCCATGTACACCAAGTAATCTTCTCAAGATATACTTGCTCCTGACGGGGATTTAACCCTTCAGATAAAGCAACCAAAGTCCATACTTTGTTAGTGTATAAGGATTCCATCTCAGATCGATAAGCATCCAGCCATTCTTATAGAGTCCCACTCCTGATGGCCAGCTCGAAACTAGTTGGGTCATCATCCCATGATGCAATTCTTGCTCCCACTGTCATAGAGAAACCGAAGTATCTCTCAGGTGGGTGAGGAACCCTACTAGATCGGCAGAGAGGCTGAGGTTCGTTAGTTTCTATTGAATCCTTTGGTTCTACCAAATCATCAGCTGCAGTTTGTATAGCTGGAACTGTTTCCAGTTCTACCTCATAACCAGTAATTTCTTCACAAGAAATTCCCTTTCACAAAGGTGGCATGCTGAGTAACAAAACATCTTTTGTTCCTCGGTTAGGTAGAAGATATTCCTTTGCGTATGCTTGGGATATCCAACAAACTTCCACAGAACTGATTTTGCCTCGAGCTTGTCCGGATTTTGCTTTTTAGACATAGGCCGGACAACCCCAAATCTTAACTAACTTAAGAGATGGGCTCTTCCCTTTCCATATCTCATATGAAGTGGTAGGTAACTGATTTTATCGTAACCCTATTCAATAGGTATGCAACTTCATAAGTGCATAACACCCTAAAAGGAAATAGGAAACTCAGTAGTACTCATCATAGAGCACACCATATATAATAGGGTGTGATTGCTCCGCCCCGATACACCGACGTGCTGTAGTGTATACGGAGGAGTAATGCTGAGAGAGAATCTCATTCTCCTTTAGAATAATCCAGGAATTCCGTGCTCAAGTATTCTCCACCTTGATCACATCAAAGGACATAATACTTTTACCCGTAGTTTGGTTCTCTACTTCTAACTTATATTCTGTGAATATCTCAAAAGGTTCGGACTTGTGTTTCAACAGTAACATGTGTCTGAATCTTGAGAGATTATCAGAGAATGTAATGAAGTACAAAGAACCGGTCTTGGCATTTGTAGACAGGGGACCTTCATACATCAACATGTATCATCCCAAGAGTACACTAACTCTTTCTCTGCTTCCAATAAACAGAGTTGTGGTCATCTTATCTTTGTGACATGACTGGCAAGTTTCAGAAGATGTAAATTCAAACTAATTTAAATATGCATCTATATGTAATTTCAGCTAGTCGGGTCGCATTGATATGACCTAGTCTATAATACCTCAAGAAGAACTCGTTCATATCTGAACTTTTCCTCTTATGTGTATTCTATATACTAAGAACTGTAGTTTGATTTAGAATGTTAATGATTTTAGATAACGTGCCTGAACCGATCAACTCTTGATTTAGGAAATGTTCAAAAAATTATCCAATAATACAAAATCATATCCTTCTTTATCTAAATAAAGAGACTGATATGATTTTGTATATCAGGTTCGGTATCTAATAACATTTGTTCAGAATCAATGTATTCTGGTAATACATGGTGACAGTGACCAACAGACTTGGCTGCAACACTTGCACCGTTTTCTGCCTCATGAAACTCATCACCCGTTCTCAGTTCTCTACCTTTCTGTAGCCCATGTAATATATTATATATGTGGGATCCTGATCCGGTATCATATACCCAGGACGTAAAGGACATTGAGAAACAGTTCTCTGTAATGAACACACCCGAAGATGATGCATCAACATGCACTTTCTTCGTTTGGGTGGCACGGGAATTCTGGTAATCCCCAATTTCCTACTCTGTCTTATAACAATTATAAGTTGAAGCGGGACCAACGTTCCCCAGCTCAGTATAACAAGCGGGTTCGGTCAATGTATCCGTATTATTATCTTGATTAAGGCGTGACATGGTCGCTACCAGGAGAGAGAGAGAAGAAAACACTCTGCGTGCGCTCTTGCAAGATCAGATTGGTTATTATTTTATCTAATCAGGATGGCTCCCACTGTTTTTATCAAATTTTCCTTCAAACCTTAAAAGGAAAGACTAGCCGGGATTAATTACACGCTACAAGTTCGCCAATCTTTCAGCCAGGCCAGTGTCGGTACTTTGAGGGAGGTCCCCCGTGCTTTCGCACGAACCTAATTAATGTAAACCTTGTTTTCCCAGAGGCGTAACCCCGTTGACACCTTTCCAGACACCTACTTGATCGGCTAATTGTAATGTGTAAAACTCTCCCAGGAGTAACTCTTACTCGCAGCGGGTACCGGGATCCAACTATCTTATAGAAGGTATGCAATCTTATTGAAAATTTCGACACTTGAAATTCCCGATATTATTTTACCCCTAGCGTCCTATGACCTTGACAGAGGTCAACAAACCATAGGCTGCTAGTCAAGTTCAACCCGTCATTTCCTGATTGAAGTAAACCCATCCGCATGACCCTTGACAGAGGTCAACAAGGTCGCACGACTACCCTAAATCAATCACATCATATGCTTATACAGATAAGCACCAATCAGCTACCACACACTACGCCTTGACAGAGGTCAACAAACGCAGCACGAATACTAACCAGTACTTATCTGAAATGAAGGAGGGCTACGACAGGTTTTTAAGAAAACCTTTTGCGTAAAGAACTTGATATCGCTGTAGGATCGAATGAATTTTAAAATGGAGTGTTTTTTAGGCTTTTCTAGTTTTGCTAAAGGGGTCACTCCCGGTGAAGGGATCGTCGGCCCTTTCCTCATCGAATAAGGTGCAGGATATATCATATATACCGCTGTGCAAAGCAAGAACTATAAGAGCAATCAAAAGACAAACCGAGGGTTGTAGCATCTGCCAGTTATTGCTAAAGGGGTCACTCTCGGTAAAGGGATCTCGGCCCTTTCCTTATCGAATAAGGTGCAGGATGTTCTACAAGGAACACCGCGATGCAAAGCAAGAACTGTAGCTACCTGTTTTTGAAAATTCGATTCCACAACATTTTTAGGTTTCTTTTCTTTCATTAATCATATTAATGAAGTCCCATCATTTAAGTACCTAAACATCACAGATAAATACGACGTACACTTATGCCATCCGCATTCGCCTCGAGGTCCCCTCGTGCACCGTTAGGTTAGGTAACTAACGGCAGAGCGGGGCAGGGCTAGCGCGGGTGTAAAACATAAGTAACATCTATATAATATATCATATATACTATATACAGTATTTTGTTGGAGATAGTGCCCTCAGAGTCAATTATTAGGTCACAGGTACGTGATTGTAATGATTGAGGGAGGACCTATCCCGGTAGGACAGTCTTACTCGAGATGATAGTATGCTATCTGGTTTACCTTTATCATCGTGTACTGTTTTAGGTGACCTGACACGTCGCTATTACACGTTGATAGAGCCCCTAGGATTCTTGCTTGACCACCAGCAGTATGAGGGCGATCATATAAGTGGGAGCTGGGGGTCTATAAGCTTATCCTTAAAAGGTCCCTAGTCGTGGGAGTTTCGAGACTGGGCATCGATACTCCATTAGTAGACTAGTGTATACAGTCGAGACCCCGACGAGGGGCGGTGGCCGGTCTCACAAGCCACTGGTGTCAGTTGGATCACCTAAGATGTATACAGGTGCTCATTGGGTTATGAGTACACCGGACAGGACTCGCCGGGAACATGCTAGTTGGTCATATACCAGACGTCAGATGGCAGTTTCCTGGTGACATGTGTGCAGGTTAGTTCATCGACCTGGGGATCGTCATTTGTCTCGTGTGAGTTCCCACTGTACTTTGATTACTACCCTACCACGGCTCAAAGGAGTCGTGCAAACAGGTTTTAGTTGGGTACAGTCCCGAGCCACATGGAGGCAGTGAGCGTATCTTCAGGGGTTCGTCTCTCCCGGTATTGGGGGTGAGGTCGTGCTGTGTCTAGGAGAGCCATTACACAAAGTCCTTGGCCAAGGCAAGGAGATTTACTGGTAGGTATTCCAGTAGTATCTCAGGGTGTTCTGGGCTACACTCCGACACGACTTGTACCGCTTTTGGGGGTCTGACTTTTACCAACCCCCTAGGCCCGCCATGCGATGCTCATAGACGAACGGACCGGACTGCACGGATATTGTCACTGACAGGCTCAGTTGGGTGTCGGGGTGAGCTTCCTCATCGACGTCCCATTTGGTCAGTACCTGGTAGCCCGTCACGTATTGGCTTATACCTCTGACGTGCTAGTGGTTAAATCCACAACCAAGGTGTTGACGAGTCTTTAGAGTCTCCCACATTCAGTTACTCAGCTTTCGGGCGAAAGGTTGTAGAGGCCGTATGGAGATATGGCAAGGTCGGATCAGATACGTGCGGTATTGCACGGATCAGGATCGGACAGTCTGTACTATAGGCCGTATGGTTATATGGCAGGGTTCGATCAGATACGTGCGGTATTGCACGGATCAGGATCGAACGGATATTACTGGCCGGCTTTGGTATAAGCCGGATCCTAGTATTGTACAGTGTAGAGTTTGTCTCATTGCATTTGTATTTCGGTCGAAATACAGATGCGGGTGTGTATGCACAGTATCGGGGTTTTCCTGTGATTTATTACGGGACCAGTTTTCTGGAGTTGCCAGTTTGCTTTCCGTTTCGGCCAATTTCCTTTGTTCCGTTCATTGGCCGAAGTTTGGTGGAGGAGGGCTTATTTGCATTGTTGCAAATAGGCATTTGTGGAAGGGGGTCTTTGCTTTTTGTAGCATCATGATAGTCTTCATGATGGTGCACCTTCCATTGACTTGCTTGACCTTGACTTCTAGCTATCATGATGGCTTGACTTTGTTTAGTGATGGTTGTGGTTTGAGTGTGGTTTTGGTGTTGTGATCATATTCTTTCATAATTGTTTTTTGATGCCTTGCATTATTGTTCAAGCCTCTCACTCTCTCATGGTGATCCATCTCATTCTCTCCCTCACTCACTAGAGCATGGCCGGCCTCCCTCTTGAAGGGGCTGTCCAAATATTTTGAGGTGGGATTTTGCTTCATTTCATGTTGCAAAAATCCCACAAGTTCCATCTAAAAAGCTCCAAGTTCAATCCCTCCTCAAATGGCAATTCCACAACCCCAAAAGTGAGACACAAGCTCTACCAAACATTCTACAGCAAATCTTGGGCACGTCGAGTAGCCGGCTTCGTGCCCGAGTTGCCTCGGCATTGAGGTGGGAGCCCGTAAAAGAAGTAGGCGATGTGGTGCACTTCCAGCGACGAGGAGGAGACGGGACTTTTCCGCAGGAGATCGGGACCATGACGAGAAGACCGGAGGACTTGGATCGTCGGTATATCTCTAACCCATCTTCTTGTTAGCTTAGACTAGTTAATGGTTTTCGATCCGGGTTATAGTGCGCGGTGGTGCCGGTTTGCTAAGTCCGCAAAATTTAAGTTATTCACAGCTTCCGCTTTCCGGCGTCGGATTGACGGCCGGGGCGCCGCCGTGCACTTACAGTGGTATCAGCGCCTCGCCATTAACTTAGTCTAACTTTGTGTAATGTGTTTGCATTTCCGATCGATCAAAAAGTTCCAAAACTGCATTTTAGTTCGCATCAGTTTCTGTTGAAAATTTTTGGTCTCGAAAATTTTTTCAGGTTATAAAATATTGATGTACTGGAAAATCTAAGAGTTCTGTAAAAATTTGACGAAGTAACTCCACAGTTGGAGCACGGAACCGCCGCGAAAACCCCATTTGTGCGGCCCTTCCGCCGCGCACTATTCACATCACTTCACCATTTTTTTACAGAGGCCTTCTGGGCTTAAAATATGGGCTTTGGAATATTAAAGTTGGGCCAATTGTTTCTGTGAGTGCTACAGTTTTCTTTGGGGCCCACTTGTTAATTGTTTGATCAATCGGAAATTTTTTAAACACATTTTTCACAGTATTTACATTATATCTGCGACCGTGAATGTCACTCGATCGGTAAATCCAGTCTAACTGCTATAGCCCGGTTAGACGGATTTGCGAACGTGACTTTCACGTTGATGTTCTATGTATTTGCTGTGATGTTGCGGATCGGTCGTGGGGGATAGCCTGGATGCAATGCTAGTACTGTGCTGTTGTATTATGTACATTTGATATTGCGGGGCGAGCGTCCGACATGTGGACTGCCGTCACTGCCTGATTGTATTATTATTTTGGGGCACGACCTGGTTGCGGTCGATGTACCCGTTGTATGTATATTTTACTTTCTGTACTAGGATTGCCCCGCGGAGGGGTGCACGGATAGCCGGGTTCTGGAGGGCAACAAGCCCGCATCTCATGGCATTGAGACGGAGGGGGCTTCACTCTAGGATTGGCGGGCTATTCGCCGCACTCGTAGGGGGTACAGGTTGACCCAGGAGGGGTGCCCAAGTTGCCGGATTCCGTGAAGTGCTGGGTGGTCCATTCACGGCGCTGAAGGGGGCTGCCTCGCTTCAGGTTTTGGCGGGTGACTTGCCGCGCCCGTAGGGGTCTAGGATTTCATTGCACAGGCTATCCACACGACCAGGGGAACGTCGGGTTTCAGCGGCTCTGTGAAACCCGGGGATCCCAGATATCTGTATTGTTTCTGTGATGCTGTACATTTCTGTGATGTTGCATTTTATTCACGCCTTGAGCGAATATAATATATTGGTATATATATTAGTAGATGTTGTATATGTTTTGCATCCGCGCTAGTCCAGTCCCCGCTCTGTCGTTAGTTAGCTAACCTAACGGGTAATGACGGGACCCAGTGGCGAATGCGGATGGCATATACGTACATCAGTATATTTTCGTTCTTTTTGGTGTGATCAATTGATGGGACTGCATTGATTCGGATCAATGCAAAGTTAAAAACAAACCTAATCTGATGTTGTTGGAACACTTTTTCAAAAAGCTGTTATTGCAAGGACGTTCACTTTTGTTTTGCATCGTGGTATTCATTTGGAATATCCTGCTCCTCAGTCGACGAGGCAAGGGCCGAGATCCCTTCACCGGGAGTGACCCCTTGGACAATAAGTTTGCGTCAGGGCATTAACTTCACTATAGCCGATTACTTTTGCTTTGCACCGTGGTATTCATTTGGAATATCCTGCACCCCATTCTACGGGGAAAGAGCCGAGATCCCTTCACCGGGAGTGACCTCTTTAGCAACGGTTTTCGTCACTATATTTTCAAAAAGCTATCCGTTCCTTCAACGATATCAAGTTCATTACGTTAAAGGTTTTCGCCAGAAACCATTCGTAGCCCTCCGTCGTTTCAGACGGGTAGCACGTAGTATTCATGCTATGTTTGTTGACCTTCGTCAAGGCATAGTGTATGGTAGCTGCTTGTTACCTTTCTGCTGCATAGATAGATGCGTTGGTTTGGGACAGTCGTATAGCCTTGTTGACCTTCATCAAGGGCTTGTACGGGTGGATTCAAATTAACCTGGATAATGACGGGTAGAACTTGACATGTGACTTATGATTTGTTGACCTTCGCCAAGGTCATAAGAGCATGGGGCAGAAATCACATCGGGAGTTTCAAAAGAACTGAGACTTGCCAGATATGCGCATACCTTCTGGAGTGTGATACCGTGAGCGGATTCCGTCACGTTATCATGCGATGAGAGTTGGATCCCGATTCCCACTGATGGGTTAGTTTACTCCTCGGGTAACCCCGACTAATTCTTCTTTCAGGTTTGGAGGAGAATTTGAGGTACAGTGGGAGGATTCCAGATTAGATAAATTGGTAACCATTCTGATCTAGGTTAGAGTGCACGCTGAGTGTTTCTTTTCTCTCTCTCTTTGGCAGCGACCATTGACCCGACCCTAAGACTTTGACTCAGTGACCAAGTTGACCGAACCTTCTTAAACACCGGCTTTTGGATTGTCAGAGTTGCAGACCTCATTGCCACTCCTACTTTTACCCTTTTTCTCCAGGACACCCCGTATTACTACGAACGTCCACTTCCATTGGACAAAACCATCGTATGGTTAGATACGAACTCGAAAGAATTTATTCGAGGATGGTTTCCGGTTCTGGAGAAAACGGATAGGATTATTCAGTTGTCTTTTCCTTTTACCCTCTCTCAGGTTACGAGTACTCCTTGGTTTAGGGGTAGTACACCTATTACGCAAATTGGATTGTCTTCTTCCAAACCTTAGGCTGGTGCCGACCGGTAGGGAATGAAGAAAACCAATTAGCATAACGATGGTGTGCAGAAGGTATTAAGTTCAGACAAAGCAAGGGATTAGTAAGAGGTCAAAGTAAATTGCAACAGATATTCACGACCAAACCAAATATTTCATTACCACTCCCACATCACCTTTGTATTTCTCCAGGACACTCCGTATCACTACGAAGATCCACAGTTTATTTGGATACTCCATCGTATGGTTATATACGAACTCGAATGGAACTTGTTCCAGTTCGGGGATGGATTCTGGTTCAGGAGAAATAGGAATAAGGTTTATTCGGTTGTCTTTTATCTTCACCCTCTCTCATTGCGAGTGTTCCTAGGATGCGGACAGTACACCCATTATGCTTATTGGATAGTCTTCTTCCAAACCATAGGCTGGTGCCGAACGGTAGGGAAGGAAGAAAACCATTTGGCCTAAAAGGGTGTGCAGAAGGTAAAGACTAAAGACATATGAAGGGATTTGGAGAGGTGGCAAAGAACTATACGGTTACAGTCGTGAATCTGGAAGAGGCATTACTAGGAATACCAGAATACCCCATCGGAACATTTCAATGTTTCAGTTTCACTGTGTAATGTTAAAGGAAAACTGATTTCCCGATTAGATACTTACTCCAGGGTATGTATTTACCAGGTACGATTCTCACATCTGTATGGTTTTACAGATGATGAGTGGGAGTAAGTTGTTGGGAATTGGGTGATTATCCTCATTATATCGGGATTCGTTGTAATCGGTGATATTTGAGGAAATCACCTGGGCTGTTTGCCGGTCGGCAAATATTTGGTTTTGAATATCCACTGTTATGCACCAATTTCAAATTGATATATCTGTACGTCTATTTTCATAGAGTGAGATATACCTTTCTGAAATTATGTCTACGACATTTACCTATATCAGTGGATGGTTAGGTAAGGAGCATTAAACAGCGGTGTAATTCTTCTTAACCATAAGTACAGTTTTCAACCTACGACACACAGTGAATGAGTTATCAGACTCAAGGGACTTATACAGAGTATTGTATGTTGTCCAGTGTCCATTAGGACAGAGGGGTTGGTCCTCGTACTATATTCGGTTTACTTATGACTTCTCTAGTTTTTAGACAAGTGTTTCGTGGAAACACAGGGTCCGAATTTGGAGAAGTTATAGGTATTTGAATAGAGTAAAGAACCAGGTGTAGCAAGTATCGGGATTCTTCAAAGTGATCGAAGATGTAGATACTTGTATATGGTATTCAGTTGATAGTAGTGATTAAGAGAAATTGCTTCTCTTTCAGGTTACTCATAAATGGAAGCATTCCTAAGTTGAGTAACGCTGATCGGCCTCCTTCCATTTAGTTGACATGCACTGGAGACAGTTGCATGATTTGAATCTGGTTCAATTAAATCAGTGCCTCTGGTTCTATATATGATATAGAACAGTTCATATCTTAACGATGTTAAGGTACGGGGAGTTGTCCGGTTTATGATTAAAACCAGACACTGGACAACTCAAGGCACGTTTCTGTAATAGCTGTTTGTGGGTTGACCCAGGCTATGACGAGGGTTGATTTTCTACCATCTGGACGAACAATAGCGATATTGTTCTAGACTCGCCACAGTTTTATTAAAAATGGATTTTTTCAGAAAAACAGTAGTGGGAGTATGGTAGAACTGGAAGTGATTCCAGAACCACAAACGATTACTGAAGATTTGATAAGGAACCTAAAGATTCAATCTGAATTGACATTCCATTGGCCACTCCGCAGATAAGGTGGGTAACTTCAGGCACCCGAGAGGTACTCCGGTAGCCTCAAGGACGGTGACAGGGAAGTTCTTGTTTACCCACAATTACCATTGCTGTTGTTCCAGGCTGCGAGACCCGGCGGGAGGATGAGTATATCGTCGTTCTAAACTAGTTTTAGAAGTGCACGTCTATATGACTCTGCCAGAGGGTTGTCGTAGTCAGTGGGAGCAGCGGAAGCATTGGTGGACAGGTAGCTTATGTCTATTTATAGACTAGAGCAGATGTAGTGGAGAAAGATCATCTATTTCTGACGTGACAGTCATGGGTTTGACTTCATCAGAATAGGGGATGGATCTGTTGAGAAGGTAGTAGGGTGTGATATCCTGGTATTTGGATGATATACACAGAGTAGGAAAGGAAACTCCTACACTACGATCGGTTATAGTTTGGTCGTCACACAGTTGTTTCTCCACAAAGGAAATGGATTTTATATCAGACATACTGGTTACTAGATCTATGGTCTTAGATCTAGATTTGGGTGGTTTCCCAATCAGGGTACTTGACAGCGTTCTAAGAGTATTTAGGATGGACGACTCCTGGCACGGTAGTGTACCTGCAGGTAATGGAGTCACCCTCTCCAAAGGTGTCTTACAGACTAAAGGGGAGAGGGACGGGCATGATTGGCAGATCACTTGCTCAGGCAATTGAGTCAATCGTGAGATGTCAAGTACCACACCAGATGTTGTTCTTGCACTAGATGCAATAAGTTGACATTAATCCAATCCTGGAGAAACAGTCGGAAGCAGTTTTAGAACATAAGTGGATGTTCTAGGGAGATGATAACGACAGCCTCATTCAGGAGACAGTTATCATTCCAGGCTTCCAAGGTGACATGGACGACAAGAAGGTTGTCAGAGTTATAGTTTTCCTTCTGATGAGGGGCAGTATTTTGGACAGGTGGTCCAAGGCAATACTGAGGGAGGCATGGCGCGCAGGATACTGATTAAGTTCAGTTGACGATATAGTCTAAGAAGTTTGGATTTGGAGTTCATTTATGAGCTATGTCCCATCAGACATCCAGACACATTCTGAGACTGGTATTACTCTTTTCGGGAGATGGCTTTCTCCGCGAACTTGAGATATAGAGAGACATAGAAAGAAACAACTAAGCGGATCCACTCACTGAGGCTATTCCTCGAACGCAATAGTTTCGCAAACGAGCTTTGTGAGACTGACTAGTAGAGGAGTTGGATGTTCGGTATCACACGGGCTGTGAGTATGCGACATCGCAATAATTAGCCTTGAGTGCAAGTGGGAGATTGTTGGAGATAGTGCCCTCAGAGTCAATTATTAGGTCACAGGTACGTGATTGTAATGATTGAGGGAGGACCTATCCCGGTAGGACAGTCTTACTCGAGATGATAGTATGTTATCTGGTTTACCTTTATCATCGTGTACTGTTTTAGGTGACCTGACACGTCGCTATTACACGTTGATAGAGCCCCTAGGATTCTTGCTTGACCACCAGCAGTATGAGGGCGATCATATAAGTGGGAGCTGGGGGTCTATAAGCTTATCCTTAAAAGGTCCCTAGTCGTGGGAGTTTCGAGACTGGGCATCGATACTCCATTAGTAGACTAGTGTATACAGTCGAGACCCCGACGAGGGGCGGTGGCCGGTCTCACAAGCCACTGGTGTCAGTTGGATCACCTAAGATGTATACAGGTGCTCATTGGGTTATGAGTACACCGGACAGGACTCGCCGGGAACATGCTAGTTGGTCATATACCAGACGTCAGATGGCAGTTCCCTGGTGACATGTGTGCAGGTTAGTTCATCGACCTGGGGATCGTCATTTGTCTCGTGTGAGTTCCCACTGTACTTTGATTACTACCCTACCACGGCTCAAAGGAGTCGTGCAAACAGGTTTTAGTTGGGTACAGTCCCGAGCCACATGGAGGCAGTGAGCGTATCTTCAGGGGTTCGTCTCTCCCGGTATTGGGGGTGAGGTCGTGCTGTGTCTAGGAGAGCCATTACACAAAGTCCTTGGCCAAGGCAAGGAGATTTACTGGTAGGTATTCCAGTAGTATCTCAGGGTGTTCTGGGCTACACTCCGACATGACTTGTACCGCTTTTGGGGGTCTGACTTTTACCAACCCCCTAGGCCCGCCATGCGATGCTCATAGACGAACGGACCGGACTGCACGGATATTGTCACTGACAGGCTCAGTTGGGTGTCGGGGTGAGCTTCCTCATCGACGTCCCATTTGGTCAGTACCTGGTAGCCCGTCACGTATTGGCTTATACCTCTGACGTGCTAGTGGTTAAATCCACAACCAAGGTGTTGACGAGTCTTTAGAGTCCCCCACATTCAGTTACTCAGCTTTCGGGCGAAAGGTTGTAGAGGCCGTATGGAGATATGGCAAGGTCGGATCAGATACGTGCGGTATTGCACGGATCAGGATCGGACAGTCTGTACTATAGGCCGTATGGTTATATGGCAGGGTTCGATCAGATACGTGCGGTATTGCACGGATCAGGATCGAACGGATATTACTGGCCGGCTTTGGTATAAGCCGGATCCTAGTATTGTACAGTGTAGAGTTTGTCTCATTGCATCTGTATTTCGGTCGAAATACAGATGCGGGTGTGTATGCACAGTATCGGGGTTTTCCTGTGATTTATTACGGGACCAGTTTTCTGGAGTTGCCAGTTTGCTTTCCGTTTCGGCCAATTTCCTTTGTTTCGTTCATTGGCCGAAGTTTGGTGGAGGAGGGCTTATTTGCATTGTTGCAAATAGGCATTTGTGGAAGGGGGTCTTTGCTTTTTGTAGCATCATGATAGTCTTCATGATGGTGCACCTTCCATTGACTTGCTTGACCTTGACTTCTAGCTATCATGATGGCTTGACTTTGTTTAGTGATGGTTGTGGTTTGAGTGTGGTTTTGGTGTTGTGATCATATTCTTTCATAATTGTTTTTTGATGCCTTGCATTATTGTTCAAGCCTCTCACTCTCTCATGGTGATCCATCTCATTCTCTCCCTCACTCACTAGAGCATGGCCGGCCTCCCTCTTGAAGGGGCTGTCCAAATATTTTGAGGTGGGATTTTGCTTCATTTCATGTTGCAAAAATCCCACAAGTTCCATCTAAAAAGCTCCAAGTTCAATCCCTCCTCAAATGGCAATTCCACAACCCCAAAAGTGAGACACAAGCTCTACCAAACATTCTACAGCAAATCTTGGGCACGTCGAGTAGCCGGCTTCGTGCCCGAGTTGCCTCGGCATTGAGGTGGGAGCCCGTAAAAGAAGTAGGCGATGTGGTGCACTTCCAGCGACGAGGAGGAGACGGGACTTTTCCGCAGGAGATCGGGACCATGACGAGAAGACCGGAGGACTTGGATCGTCGGTATATCTCTAACCCATCTTCTTGTTAGCTTAGACTAGTTAATGGTTTTCGATCCGGGTTATAGTGCGCGGTGGTGCCGGTTTGCTAAGTCCGCAAAATTTAAGTTATTCACCGCTTCCGCTTTCCGGCGTCGGATTGACGGCCGGGGCGCCGCCGTGCACTTACATATTTATCACAGAACATCAAATGATCACATCACAGATATAGCAGCAGAACAAACATATGAAACATTGGATATACTAGGACATCCGTGTTTTCAATACGAGCCTGTATAAAACACGGATTCCACAGTCGCGATGAATAGCCAAACCCATACCCCTAGACCCCTACGAGAGCGGCAAGCAACCCTACCAGTTCTAGAGTTAGGAGACCCGGACTCGACTCCTCGAGTTGGTCTCCCACTGGACTCCAGAACCCGGTTACTTGTGCCTTCCTCCTTGGGTCTATCCTAGTGTGGAAAAGTAAATAATATACAATGGGTGACATCTTCCGCTACCTGGAAGTGCCCCAATAAAAGAATATTACATACAAGTTATTTTTACATGAATGAAAATAAAAACTCTCATCTCACATAAAACCCCCGGCTATTCAAACGCGACGATCCAGTATAACATATCCAGCAACACATAACATCACATGTCATCAACGTAAGTAAATGTGTGAATCCCAATTGTCGTTGACATATAGCAACGAAACCGGCGATATCACATATTACACTTACGGTCGCAGAAAAGGAAGTGTAAAACTACAACAGTTGGAATCCGCAAACTCATTAGACATCACATGCCTAATCAAATGAATTCCTTAGATGTCACATGCCTAACAATTATAAACCCTGCATTTTAGTCTCTATATCGAAAACACTTTTCAATATCTAGTCGGGCAATTCAACAAGATTCCCGATAAACTGATCGAATGCTCGTCGGAAACTTTAGTAGACGGCCGCACCCCCGGATGCCGTCGACGAAGTGCACTAAGGCGGAACACCGTTGCCGCGAGCACCCGAACGGATGCTTTTGGCGACGGGATTCTCCTACAGTCACTTGGTCGGGGCTATGGGGCATGGCTGTCTATTAAGTTTACCCGGCGAGTATCTGCGTACGCTACGTGATTGCGACGGACTTTTGATCGCATCAAAATTCCGTGGCAACCGATCAATTGAGACTAAAGTGCTATGTTTATAACATCCAAATCAGTTATCTCATAACTACTTGTGGATTCCAAATATTGTATCACATTCCAGATAAATAGAAAATGTTAAACTTTCCGATCGAACATTCAAACACCCAAGTTTTCCCGAAATAGCTCAACTCTTGAAATAAGTTCAAAAACATCCAGTTCATGCCTCAGTACCAACGGTCCAGCCGTAGAAGGGTCAAGCCAACGCCTCACATGTGGCACGCCGTACTGCCCCAAACCCTAAGGTTTAAAGGGCAGTTCAAGACGGTCACATAATCGAGTTAAGGTTTGTTGTCTTCTAGAGGGTCCATCGCTTTACTTGCACTACTTAGAATGTTATTAAACTACGGAAAAATCCAACACTTGGAAATTTCCCGACAGGGGAAAAAAGTGGGTATTTATATCCGGTCGAACTTTTTAACATGTTCTAAAAATTTCCGGAAAAACATAACAAAATTAAATTCTCCGATCGAATCGATGATTACAAAATAAACCCCCAGAAAAATCAACCCTTGAGTCAGTTTAAAAATACCCATAAAATAGCACTTTAATATATAAGAATTACTGTGCAAACAAAATGACCCAATCCCTCAGTACGGCCGCGGATCCGCGGCCCAAGCACGGTATGGCCGCGGTTCCGCGGCGGTTTGGAAGTGTTAGGTGCTCGTTTTTCACCACAATTCTTATATTTCCCTGCTTGATTTTTCAGGTATTTTTAATTCATAAAATACACAGTTTTGAAAAAATATACAGAGAGGGGGTAAACTTGGACGTATCGGGTTCGTTTGGAGTTTTAACTTCGTTAACACATCGCCTAAAGCTCTAGTTAGGCTCTGATACCACTGTAGGGTTTCTAGGCACAGTCAAGAGGTTCCACAAGGCATCAACCATGCCAAATTAAAATTTTACGGTGCCGAGAAACCCTAATATAGATCGTTAACTAGAAGTTAAGGCGAAAGAACATGCAAGTTAACAACTTAACTACAAGTGAAAGGGATACAACCTTTGTAGATCCGGTCCTCCACTTCTTTAGCTCCGTGTTGACGTCCCTCCGCTGCGATCATCGGGATCCCGGACTCTAGCAATGGTTTCGTCGGAGAAATGATCGGGCTAGGTCATTGACTTCGAGGCCGAAGATGATCTACGTCGGGGAGACTCAAACTCAAGCTATTCCTTCACTAGGTCAAGAACTTTATGAAGAGAACACCCTCTACTAAATGGAAAGTAGTAGAGGATGATGAAGTAGGAAGGTTGCTCACTTTAAAATTGATTTTCTTACATTTTTCCTCAAGGCACCATTAGAGCTAGAAAGCTTTTCAAGGAGCTTGATGAAGAAGAAGAAGAAGTGAATTATTCATCCAAATGAAAACTTATCCTCTTGAATAATTCACCCATGGTTGAGTTAAGCCCTCATGCTTAACTCATGTAGAGAATTAACTAAGGTATGAGGTTTAAGGGTTAGGTTAAATAAATATCAAGAGAATTGACAAAAGAGTGGACTTTGTCAAAGTTTCTCCAAGCTTCTTCAAGCTTGACAACTTTGACTAAGTTTAACTCATTTGTTAAATCTTAAGATAATCCAATAACCCTAATCTTAACCCTAATCTTAGTGTAAGTCTCATACACCCATCTTGTGTGTATCATCAAGCATGATACATACATGTACACTTGCATATATCACATATAAACAATGTGTACAAACTAGTGAGAAAATAAATCTTAAGTGAGCTAATATTAGTTAATGTAATATAATATATCAAATATATAATTATACATTAAATTATTAAATCAACTGTTAATTTAATAATCCGGCTATAACCGACTAATATCAAAAGTAACAACTTACCGAATCAACACTTGATCCGATAACCCGGCTATATCCATACAACCGATGAATGTCACAAATCGTGAGAATCGAATACGGTATCTCATATCGTATCAATCTCGGTCCCGCACATATCACATATGCGCTCCTACTCCGTTTCACTTGAGCCAGAAAACCCCTGTGTAGGACTCTAAAGACTCGTCAATACGCCGGCAGCAGGTGATGATCATATCAAACACCCACAAGCCGCAAGCGGTCTGTTAAACGTAACGGCTACCCGGGTATTGAGCGATCAGAAAATCAACGAGCAAGCTCGCTCACACTCCTGCGAATCCAACGAGTAACACTACCGTACAGTCCGGTCTGTTCGTCTGATATGTCGCATATCTTGTCTAGGGGTGGTAAACGTCAGACCCCAATAACTCGATAAGTCGTGTCGATATGAGGCTTATAACGGATCGAGAAACTACTGGTAACACTTACCAGTACATCCCTAAAACAGCCTTGGCCAAGGACTTCCTGTTATAGCCAATCGAACACTGCGCAACATCAACTCCCTATACCGGGAGAGACGAAACCCCTCCTATCGCTCATTGCCTCCATGTGATTCGGGACTGTACCCAAAAGCCACCTTTTTGCACGCCCTCTTGGACGTGGTATGATGGAAATCAAAGCATAGTGGGAATCACACAAGACTCTATGACGATCTCGGGTCTACAGACTAACCTATACCAGTGTCACCAGAGAACTGCCATCTGACGTAAGGTATAATACCATCTGGGAGTTCTCGGCGAGTCTGTCCAGTGTACCCAGTCTCCACTGAGCACCCGTATATCATCTCTGATGTCAAACACCAATGGATATGGGATCATCCATCGCCCATCTATATGGGTCGAGAAGGTACATGCTAGTCTACTCTGGTATATCGATGCCCCGTCTCGATACACCCTCGACTAGGGACTTTGAAGGATGTACTTATGGACTACCACGTCCCCACTAGTATGATCCGCATCATAGTCCAGGTAGTCAAGTACACATCCTAAGGGCTTTACCAACATGTAACAGAGAGACAATCAGTGTACACGTTATGGTAAAGAGTAACCAGATAGCATATTATCATATCGAGCAAGAAAGTCATCCCTATATATGTCTAAGCATCCACTACAATATACATCCTAGGTATAGTAATGGCCTCTAGGGCATACATATAACTAACAGATATAATATCTTTGTCTCGGTTGCATTTGTATTCGGTCGTAATACAAATGCGGGTATGTTTATACCATTACGGGGTTATCCTGAAATTCGTTTCAGGATCGCTTTTGGAAGTTGCCAGTTTCCAGTTTTTTATCAGCCGTATTAAACATTCGGTTTAATACGGATTTATCTTTTCTTGATGAGTGTGGAAGGTTCTAGAAGCATCTAGATGGTGACTAGGATGGTGAGGTGGCTAGTGACTCATTAGTGCATTAATTGTGCAATTAATGTATGATGACTAGGTTAGATGACTCTTCATTTACATTAAATGATTTGTGCAAGGTGTTATATGACTCATTATTCTCTTTAATGCTAATGGTCACTCTCTTTTGTTCCTACACTCACCTCCCCCCTCCTTCATAAGTGGCCGGCCCCTCTTGTGAGAAAAATCATGGTTGCTTGAAAAAAGATTAAGGTTTTGGATTCATGAAAATTAGTATATTCAATTCTCATTTCACCCGATTCCAAAAAGGCAACTTCATTAATCGTTCGTCCATGGCTTTGGACGTAACGAGACAAAGTGTTCTACCCATTCTCTACATCAATCTTGGTCATCACTTTTAGCAAACTTGATGATCGAGTTGCCTCGGTTCAGACGCGGGAGCCCGTTTAAAGATCCGTCGACGTGGTGCCATCTGGACGAGAAGACTGGAGATTCAGGAGATCGGAGCAGCCGCAACAAAGCGTGGGATGATGGTTGAAGACCGAAGGACTCGGATCGTTCGGTATAACATTTCTACCCACTTTGTAGTTTGTTAGTTTAGCTTTAATGGTAGATCGGGGTTATAGTATACGATAGCGCCAGTTAAAAAGTTTTTGTTCCGCATTTGGCGTCTGTTAGACGGCCAGGGCGCTACCGTGTACTTACAGTGGTATCAGAGCCTCACCATTAAGCTTTACTAACTTGTGCTAACACGTTTAAAACATCGATCGAACGGATTTTCGAAAACTACAATTTTTCTGTTCAATGTTTCTGTCGATTTTTTAAAAGGGTCTAAAAATTATTTTGCATATCACAGAAAATTGAGCAGGGTTTTTAAAGAATTATAGTGAAATTTAGGCACGTGTTACCAGAGTACCGCCGCGGATCCACGGTCAAATTTAGGGTTTGATCGCGGAACCGTGGCCAGTATGTGGCAACAGTGGACCAAATTTTTCCAGTAAGTTCTTCATGTGAAATTGTAGTTTTTGGTATATTTCTTTTGGGCCCAGATTTTATTACTGTACAGCAGATGTACGTGGGGCCCACTTCGGGAAGTTTTGTCGATCGAAATTTTAAACTTGTTAGTATGCAGTACTTATATTATATCTCCGACCGGGAATATCATTCGAGCGGTAAATTGCGTCTAATTGCTATAGTCCTTTTAGACGGATTTGCGAACGTGACATTCGTGTTGATGTTCTGTGTTGTGCTGTGATGTTGCGGATTTGTCGTGGTGGATAGCAGTGTGCAATGGTAGTTCTTTTTGAATTTATTTGTACATTTGATATTGCGGGGCGAGCGTCCAATATGTGGATTACCGTCATTGCCTGTTTGTATAATATTCTTTTAGGGCACGACCGGACTGAGGTCGATGTACCCGTTGTACATATTTTTATTTCTGTACTAGGTTTACCCCGCGACGGAGTGCATGGATAGCCGGGTTCTGGAGGGCAACGGGTCCGTATCTCATGACTTTGAGAGGCAGAGGGGCCTCACTCTAGAATTGGCAGACTATTCACCGCACTCGTAAGGGGTACAGGTTGACCCAAGGAGGGGAGCTCAAGTTATCGGATTCCGTGAAGTGCCGGGTGGTCCATTCACTATGCTGTAGGGGCTGCCCCTCTTCAGGTTTTGGCGGGTAACTTGCTGCACCCGTAGGGGTCTAGGTTTCATTGCATAGGCTATCCACACGACCAGGGGAACGTCGGGTTTCAGTAGCGGCTCTGTGAAACCCGGGGATTCCAGATTATCTGTATTGTTCTGTGATGCTTATTACTTTTCTCTAATGTTGCATATTATCACGCCTGGAGCGATTATTGTATATTGGTATATATACTATTAGATGTTGTATATGTTTTACACCCGCGCTAGTCCAGTCCCCGCTCTGTCGTTAGTTAAGTAACCTAACGGGTGATGACGGGACCCTGTGGCGAATGCGGATGACATATATGTACATTTTATTTTTCGTTCTTTTCTGGTGTGATTGATTGATGGGACTGCAATGATTCTGATCAATGCAAAGTAAAACAAACCTATATTTGATGTTGTTGGAACAAATTTTAAAAGGTGTTATTACAAAGACGTTTCCTTTTGTTTTGCATCGCGGTATTCAGTTAGAATATCCTGCACCTCATTCGACGAGGCAAGGGCCGAGATCCCTTCACCGGGATTGACCCTTTGGGCAGAAGTTTACGTTAGGGTAATAACTTCACTATAGTCGATTACAAGTTGCTTTGCATCGCGGTATTCAGTTAGAATATCCTGCATCTCATTCCACGAGGAAAGAGCCGAGATCCCTTCACCGGGAGTGACCTCTTTAGCAAAAGGTTTTCGCCACTATATTTTTATAAAAAGCTATCAGGTTCCTTCAACGAGATCAAGTTCATTACGTTAAAGGTTTTTCGCCAAAAACCAGCCGTAGCCCTTCGTCATTTCTTTTGGGTATTCAGTAGTATTCAAGCTATGTATTTTGACCAACGCCAAGGCATAGTGTTTGGTAGCTGCTGGGTATTCATTTGTTTGCATAGATAGATGAGTTGGTTTGGGACAATCGTTCAGCCATTTTGGCCAACGTCAAGGGCATGTGCGGGTGGGTTCAAATTGACCTGGATAGTGACGGGTAGAACTTCGCATGTGACTTATGACATTTTGACCAACGCTAAGGTCATAAAAGCATGGGGCAAAAATCAAATCGGGAGTTTCTAAAGATACATGAAACTTGCCAGGCATGCGCATACCTTCTGGAGTATGATAACTTGAGTGGCCTCCATCAAGTTATCATGCGATGATAGTTGGATCCTGATTCTCATTGATGAGTTGGTTTACTCTTCGGGTGATCCCGACTAATTCTTCTTTCAGGTTTGGAGGAGAATTTGAGATTACAGTGGGAGGTTTCCTGATTAGATAAAGTGATAACCATTCTGATCTAGGTTAGAATGCACGCAGAGTGTTTGTTTTCTTTCTCTCTTTCGCAGCGACCATGGACCGACCCTAGACTATGACTCAGTGACCAAGTTGACCGAACCTTCTTAAAATACTGGCTTTTGGATTGTCTGAGTTGCATAAGTCATTGCCGCTTCTTTTACCCTTTGCATTTCTCAGAACACCCCGTATTACTATGGATATCCACTTCCATTGGATAGATCCATCGTATGGTTATATACGAACTCGAAGGGACTTCTTCGAGGATGGATCCAGGTTCAAGAGAAATAGAATTGATTTATTCAGTTGTCTTTTATTATCACCTTCTCTCAGGTTGCGAGGGCTTCTTGGTTTAGGAGAGTACACCTATTACGCTTATTGGATAGTCTTATTCCAAACCATAGGCAGGTGCCAAATGGTAGGGAATGAAGAAAACCAATTAGCCTAAGTAGGGTGTACAGAAGGTAATAACTAAAGACAAAATAAAGGGATTAGAAAAAGGGCAAAGTAAATTGCGACTGCTATCATTCACGACCAAACCGCGTACTTCATCGCCACTCCTATTTCACCTTTGCTTTTTCCCCCAGTTCGGGAGAAATAGAATAAGGTATTATTCAGTTGTCTTTTATCATCATCTTCTCTCAAGTTGCGAGTACTCCTAGGATTATGAGAGTACACCTATTATGCTTCCTGGATAGTCATCTTCCAAACCATAGGCTGGTGCCGAACGATAGGGAAGGAAAAAAACCATTTAGCCTAACAATGGTGTACAGAAGGTAATGAATAAAGACAAAATAAAGGGATTTGGAGAGATGGCAAAGAGATATACGGTTATAGTCATGAATTGGATTATAGAAGAGGCATTACTAGGAATACCAGAATACCCCTACGAGACATTTTAAATGTTTCAGTTTCACTGCGCATTGTTAAAGGAAAACTGATTTCCCGATTAGATACTTACTCCAGGGTATGTATTTACCAGGTGAGATTCTCACATCGGTATGGTTTTACAGATGATGAGTAGGAGTAAGTTATTGGGAATTAGGTGATTATCCTCATTATATCGGAATTCGTTGTAATTGGTGATATTTGAGGAAATCGCCTGGGTACAGTTTTCAACCTACGATGCACAGGTTATGAGTTATTCAACTTAGCGGACTTATACAGAGTATTGTATGTTGTCCAGTATCCATCAGGACAAAGGGGAAGGTCCTCGTACTATGTTCTGTTTACTTGTGACTTCTCTAGTTTTTAGACAAGTGTTTCGTAGAAATACAATGTCTAAGTTTTGAGAAGTTGTGGGTATAAGAATAAAGTAGAGAACCAGGTATCGCAAGTATCGAGATTCTTCAAAGAGATCGAAGATGTAGATTCTTGTGATAGGTATTCAGTTGATAGTAATGGTTTTGAGAAACTTGTTTCTCTTTCGGGTTACTCATAATTGGATGTATTCCTAAGTTGAGTAATACTGATTAGCCTCTCTCCATTAAGTTTCTATGCACTGGAGACAGTTGCATGGTTTGAACTTGGTTCCAATTAAATTAGTGCCTCTATTTCTATATAGTATATAGAATGGTTCATATCTTAACGATGTTAAGATACGGGGAGTTGTCCGGCTTATGCTTAAAACCTGACTCTGGATAACTCAAGGCACGCTTCTGTAATAGCTGTTTGTGGGTTGACCCGGGCTATGTCGAGGGTTGATTTTCTACCATTTGGAAGATCAATAGTGATATTGTTCTTGACTCGCCACAGTTTTAGTAAAATGGATTTTTTCAGAAAACAGTAGGGGGAGTATGGTAGAACTAGAAGTGATTCCAGAACTGCAAACGATTACGGAAAATTTAATAGGACCTATATATTCAATCAGGTTTGACATTCCAATAGCCACTCCGCAGATATGGTGGGTAATCTCAGACACCCGAGAGGTACTCCGATAGCCTCAAGGACGGTGACAGGGAGGTTCTTGTTTACCCAGACTTGACACTACTGTTGTTCCAGGCTATAAGACCCTGCAGGAGGTTAAGCGTTGTTCTAAACTAGGTTTAGAAGTGGACGCATATATTATTCTGCCAGAGGATTGTCGTAGTCAGTGGGAGCAGCGGAAGCAAAGTGGACAAGGAGCTTATGTCTATTTATAGACTTGAGCAGATATAGCGGAGATAGATCTTCTATTTTTGATGAGACAGTCATGGGTTTGACTTCATCAGAATAGGGGATGGATCTGTTAAAATGGTAGTAGGGTGTGATGTCCTGGTATTTGTATGACATACATAGAGTAGGAAGTAAAATTCCTATACTACGATCGGTTATACTGTGGTCGTCACACAGTTGTTTCTTCACAAAAGACATGGATATAATATCTGAAATTCTGGTTACTAGATCTATGGTTTTAGATCTAGAATTGGGTAGTTTCCCAATATGGGTACTTTGACAGTATTCTAATAGTATTTTAGAATAGATGACTCCTGACATGGTGGTGTACATGCAGGTGATGGAGTCACCCTCTCCAAAGGTGTCTTACAGACTAATGGGAAGATGGATGTGCATGATTGGCAGATCACTTGCTTAGGCAATTGAGTCAATCGTGAAAAGTCAAGTACCACACCAGATGTTGTTTTTGCACTAGATGCAATAAGTTTATATTAATCCAATCCTGAAGAAACATAAGGAAGCAGTTTTAGAATATAAGTGCATGTTCTACGGATTTGATGACGGCAGCCTCTTTCGGGAGACGGTTATCATTCCAGGCTTCAAAGGTGACATAGATGACAGAGTGATTGTCAGAGTTATAGTTTTTCCTCTGACGAGAGACAGTATTATGGACAGTTGGTCTAAGAGGATACTGTGGGAGGCATGGTGCTGGATACTGATTAGGTTTAGTTATTGATACAGTATAAGAAGTTTGGATTTGGAGTTCATTTATGAACTAGGACCCATCAGATATCCAGACATATTCTTGTAAGTCCATGTCACGCACCCCACGAACTTGCGGGGAGGCAGAATATATGAAAAACGATTATCAAAGCTTCGCAACACGGACTTGAGCACATGAATCGTATCTAAACTGTTACCAGCAAACTACGAGAGGTTAAACTACTCGGATTCGAAGTTATATCTCACGTTACTTGTCCTTCGGGTCTTCATCGCTTTCCTCCACTCCTCGTAGGCTCATTGGAACATCGGCACCTCAACGGCCTCCTCGAATCAAAGACGATCCACCCGAGAGCTCCTATGCCAAGCTTGATCTCTAACTTGAGATAACTAGGTTGCTCAAAGTGCTAATCTAAGCTACCTAGGGGATATAGAGTGAGGTTATGGATGTAATAGTCTATCTAATCCTTGATCTCAACACATGAGAGGGGAGGATTAGGGTTTCAAGAGAGAGCTTGAGGAGAGAGAAGGTGAGCATAAGAATCCTTTTGGATGAATGAAGTCATTTTTGTATATATGAAACATATGATAATATTAAGTAAATAACAAACAATGAATTATCACCATGTTTCATTAATACACTAAGTGATTCATCACATGAGTCATATAAAACATTAAATGAATCATTAATTCAATGTATGAATCACTACATGACTCATTAATCCAATTAATGCATATGCCACCTTAACCCCCAAGTCAACATGCTTCTATAAGCTTCCCGGAAAATTACGATAACGCCCCTCCAATCCGTGAAAATACGGAAAAACTTTAGACTGTATAAATCCAATAACCCGATACTAGAATCTGGCTTAAACCAAAGCCGACTAGTAAAAACTGTCCGAACGTCGTACGTGCGTAAACACACGTATGCGTCCGAACCCTTGTCGTAAAACCATACGACCTCTATATCGTTTCGCCTGGAGCAGGGAAACTCTCTGTGTGGGACTCTAAAGACTCGACACTACGCTGGCAGTAGGTTTAACCACAGACCGCAAGCGGCACTAGCTGTGTAGGGTTCCTAGGCACCCTATGAAGGTCTCACAAGGCATCGAACATGCCAATATAAAAATTTACGGGTGCCGAGAGACCCGACTACGGATCGTTTGCTAGATAACTAGGCGAAAAAGCTAACTAGTTAACACTTAACTAAGAGATACGGAAATACAACCTTTGTAGATCCAGTGCTCCACCTCCATAGCTCCGCAACGAAGTCCTCTCCGCTGTCCAAAAAGAATCCGGGCTCTAGCGTCGACTTCATCGGAGATTAAGCGAGCTAGGTCGTCGATGTCCATGCCGAAGATGATCTACGTCGAAGCATCACTAGATCGAGCTCCACCTTCACCAAGTCTTGAAAACTTGTGAAGGAAACACACTCTACTACTTGGCAAGAGGTAGAGGATGAAGAAATAGGAAGTGGGTAGACTTTAGAATTGGATTTCTCACTTGTTTCATCAATCCACCATTGATGAAGAAAGCTTTTCTTCTTTGAAGAAGATGAAGAAGAAGAAGCTAATTATTATGATAAGTTATCATGAAAAGAATAATAAATTTATTCTTATCATAATATTAACCTAAGTTAAGTGTAGAGAATTGACCAAGGTTAAAGAATGGTTAGGGTTAAGGAGATGAGACAAAAATGGTGACATAATGAAAGCTTCATGAAGCTTCATGTTGAAAACAAAACTAGCCACCATTTTTGACTTCTTTTCCTTTTCTCATTTATCTTTTAAATGCAAATCAAAAGATAAATGAATGAATAAAAGAAAACCCTAATCATTCACTTAACCTAGGTTTAATTCATTACACTTAACAAAAAAGATATGTATCATCAAACATGATACAATCAAGTGCACAAAATCATATCGCATATGCAATGCGCACACCCGAGTGAGAAAATCCATTTAAAGTGAACCGATACTAGTTAATGCAAAGTAATATATCAAATATATAATTATGCATTAAATCATTAAATCAACTCTTGATTTAACGATCCGGTCATATCGCATATAACCGGCTAGTATCCAATGTATTGGCTTATCGAATCAATCCTTGATTCGATAATTAGGTTATATCGCATACAACCTTTCGACACATTGATCACGAGAATGAAATAAGGTATCACATACACGCACTACTCTCGGTCCCGCACATATCTCATATGCGCTCCTATTTCGTTTCGCTTGAGCCAGGAAACCTCTGTGTAGGACTCTAAAGACTCGTCAATACGCCGGCAGCAGATGCTGATCATATCAAGCATCCACAAGCCGCAAGCGGTCTGCTAAACGTAACGGCCACCCAGGTATTGAGCGATCTGAAGATCGACGAGCAAGCCCGCTCACACTCCAGTGAATCCAACCAGTAACACTACCGTACAGTCCGGTCTGATCGTCTGATATGTCGCATATCTCGCCTAGGGGTGGTAAACGTCAGACCCCAATAGCTCGATAAGTCGTGTCGATATGAGGTCTATAACTGTTCGAGAAACTACTGGTAACACTTACCAGTAAATCTCAGCAACCCTGGCCAGGGATTTCCTGTTATAGCCAATCGAAACAGCGCAACATCAACCCCCTATACCGGGAGAGACGAATCCCCTCCTATCGCTCATTGCCTTCATGTGACTCGGGACTGTACCCAAAAACCACCGTTTTGCACGCCTTCTTGGACGTGGTAAGATGGAAATCAAAGCACAGTGGGAACCACACAAGACTCTATGACGATCTCGGGTCAACAGACTACTCTGTACCAGTGTCACCAGAGAACTGCCATTTGACGTGAGGTATAATACTATCTGGGAGTTCTCGGCGAGTCCGTCCAGTGTACCCAGTCTCTACTGAGCACCCGTATATCTCCTCTGATGTCAAACACCAATGGATATGGGATCATCCATCGCCCATCTGTATGGGTCGAGAAGGTATACGCTAGTCTACTCTGGTATATCGATGCCCTGTCTCGATACACCCACGACTAGGGACTTTGAAGGATGTACTTATGGACTACCATGTCCCCACTAGTATGATCCGCATCATAGTCCAGGTAGTCAAGTACAGATCCTAAGGGCTTTACCAACATGTAACAGAGAGACAATTAGTATACACGTTAAGGTAAAGTGCAACCAGACAGCATACTATCATGTCGAGCAAGAAAGTCCTCCATATATATGTCCCAGCATCCACTACAATATACATCCAATGTACAGTAATGGCCTCTAGGGCATACATATAACTAACAATCTCCCACTTGCACTAGGGCCATCTGTAGCAGTGGTTGCAGTATCTCATACTCAACCATCCCATAAAAGTCTCTCTCTGGGAACAGGCCTTTGTGAGTGGATCCGCTGTGTTGTCCTCTGAGTCTTCTCTCCTAACCTCGATCTCCCTGGAGATCAACCATCTCCATGATCAAGTGATACTACCTTAGAATATGTCTGGATCACTGATGGGACCGGCGTTCCTTGGCATAAGCCACAACTCCATTGTCACACAATGGTAGGAACGTAGTTCATCTTATGAACCAATATACACCCAAACAGCCTCTTTGGTAGCATCTTAAGTAGCGATGTATCGTGCCTTTATCGTCTAGTATGTCACGGTATCTAGTTTGGAACTCTTCCAACATACCGTCCCTTTATTTAGGGTAAAGACAATGCCTGTGACTGACATTCAGTCGTCTTTATCATCCTGGAACACTTCCAGTGATTCTCCCCAGGATCAATTGATACTATATGGAGAATCATTGTGATAAGCGGAGATTGATCGAGCGTAGCATAGGAAACTCCTTTCTTATCAAGAGTATGTTATCCACGTACTCTACGGGGATCATCACCATACTCCCTACTACCTTTTTTTTTATACAAGGTTCATCTACCATTTTGATGATGTCAAACTATTTGACTACTGCATCAAAACAGATGTTCCAACTCCGCGATACCTGCTTTATCCTATAAAGCATCTTGTGCACGTTTCCGCTGCTCCCACTGTCTACGAAGCCCTCTGGCTGTGTACTTATAGACTCTCTCTTCTAAAACATCATTTAGAAAAGCAGTCAAGACACCCAACCACCAGAGATCGTAGTCATGGTATGTAGCCGTGGCAAGTAGGATCTGGATGGACTTAAGCATAGATCCTTAGAAAAAGGTTTCATTATGATCCATATCTGGTCAATTATGCAAACCTTTAACAAGTCTAGCTTTGAAAGTCTCAACTTTTCCATCTACACCAAGTAATCTTCTCAAGATATACTTGCTCCTGATAGGGATTTAACCCTTCAGATATAGCAACCAAAGTCCATACTTTGTTGGTGTATAAGGATTCCATCTCAGATCACTAAGCATCCAGCCATTCTTACAGAGTCTTACTCTTGATGGCCAGCACGAAACTAGTTGGGTCATCATCTCATGATGTAATCCTCGCTCCCACCGTCATAGAGAAACCGAAGTATCTCTCAGGTGGGTGAGGAACCCTACTAGATCGGCGGAGAGGCTGAGGTTCGTCGGTAACTATTGAATCCTTTGGTTTTATCAAATCATCTGCTGTAATTTGTATAGCTGGAACCATTCCAGTTGTACATAACAGATCTTGCCTCGAGCTTGTCCGGATTTTGCTTTTAGACATAGGCCGGGCAACCCCAAATCTTAACCAACTTAAGATATGGGCTCTTCCCTTTCCATATCACATATGAAGTGGTAGGCATTGATTTGATTCGAACCCTATTCAATAGGTATGCAGCTTCTCAAGCGCATAACACCCAAAAGGAAATAGGTAACTCAGTATTACTCATCATAGAGCACACCATATCATATAGGGTGTGATGGCTCCGCCCCGATATACCATCGTGCTATGGTGTATACGGAGGAGTAATGCTGAGAGAGAATCTCATTCTCCTTTAGAATAGTCCAGGAATTTCCGTGCTCAAGTATTCTCCTCCTTGATCTCATCATAGGACATAATACTTATACCCGTATTCTGGTTCTCTACTTCTCACTTATATTCTGTGAATATCTCAAAAGGTTCGGACTTGTGTTTCAACAGGAACATATGTCTGAATCTTGAGAGATCATCAGAGAATGTAATGAAGTATAAAGAACTGGTCTTGGCATGTGTAGACAGGGGACCTACATACATCAACATGTATCATCCCAAGAGTTCACTAACTCTTTCTCTATTTCCAGTAAACAGAGCTATGGTCATCTTATCTCTGTGACATGACTGGCAAGTTTCACAAGATGTAAATTCAAACTGATTTAAATATGCATTTTCATGTAACTTCAGCTAGTCGGGTCGCATTGATATGACCTTGTCACGACCCGAAAGTACGGAACGCGACTGGCACTTAGATTACGAGACGTCTAAAGGCGTACCGTAACCTAAGTCAGCCAAAGCCCAGAAGAATCTAAACCAAATCAAAAGAGAGTGAAGGAAAACCTTTAATGAAAATGGTTTTTAAAATCATTTAGGTTGCATAGAATCCCAAAAAAAAAAAAAAAAAAAAACATCATAAATTTCTGAAAATTTCGGCAGAGTCTCCCCTGTATTTTCTATCCCCCAAAATGGGTACAACAAGATAATAAACCTGTAATCATAAAAATGGCATCCCCAAGCGGGAGCTAGCTCTTCGCCCAAGGCGGATCACAACCACATGCAATATAATAGTAATGTCAAGAAAAGAGCATAAAGAAACGTAAAATACCAGAAAACACACGTCGGCTCAAGTGAGCTCGACCCAAAAGAAAACCACAAATATACATATCTCTCAGTCTCATCACTAGGTCGTATATACAATATAAGTGGTAGATGGAGAATACTAGATACAATGATAAAGCAAAAAGGAATAAAGTATACTCGCAACCCACCTACGGGCGATGTCGCGAGTCTGAGCAAAAGGAACTGATGACAAGATAGCCCGCCGCTACAAGACTGACGGGTCCGACCTGCAAGACACTGTGGCACAACGGGGGTGAGTTGCCAGCTCGTGAGTAGAATATAACATCTAGTAAGGCAATCGTAAGAATGCACGCAATGCGGAACAACCTGTATGTCCATATGTGATATAATATCTCTAGTATGCATGCACATGTATGCAATATCTTCTCTAACTCTTTAAGTGTTTTAAATGTTAATGTTACTGCATTCTTAACTTTTAGAAAATGAATGTCTGCATAATAGCTAAATATCATCAAGAAATCCTCTGAAAACCCGTGTCAAGCATCGACACCAAATAGGAATCACATCTGTCTCAATATCGGGCTCCGTCAGTCCGGATCGACCCATATCATAAATCTCACGATAACGGTCGGTATCCTCCGGATATCCGCCGCGCCAGACATCACCGGTAGGTAGTCTTCCCCTGCCAGGCTCATCGTCTACAACTCGATCTTCTTGCCCCGGGGTACCATACCGGGCCCACCATGTACCCGAGACGGTTCATCCACTCCTCGAATCGGGTCTCGAAATCCAACAGAAAACATGAAAACTCATGGTGGACGACACATACATCACGAGAAAACCGCAACTTTGTTTTGAAAATGATAAATATAAGGTTTTGTTAAATTCTTGCGGTTTTCCCCAAAAATCCAGAAATCGCAGCAAAACTGAAATCCTCAAGAAAATCATAATGTCCACATGTTATATATATGATAAATGTCTATGATATCAATGTGTATGATGTGAATTTTGGCTAGAGTTCTATGTAAATATGATGATGATGCGAGATATGTGCATGCGATGCAGTTTCATATATCAAGTATGAATGCAGGTGACGATATTAAGATAAACAGGTTCTATCGTGCGCGTGGCATGTCAATTACCAAAGGCGTGTGTGTCACATGAATAGTGCGCGTGCAACAGATGCCAATAGTAAGGTGTTCGTGTCCTACGAAATGATATCGCATAGGTAGAGATGAATGTCCATGCAATTTAACATACTGTTCGCTATAAGGGTATGCAGTGTACATGAATGGACAAGCTAACTAACAATATAATCTTGCAAAAAGTAGGGTAATCCTAACTAGGGGGGGCGCCTCGCGCCATCCAGACGATTCCCCCATAGATGAATATATCTACTCACCTGAAATCTCCGCTAATCCGATCCGGCCACCGCCTTGCCTTTTCGCGCCGTGTCCGAAGTTTCCCCGACCGATCCTATATTTGCACAATACCAAGCATAAGATTACAAAACCTAACACAATGCAAGTCATAACATACAATTATCCACGCTCTCGAAATAAACATAGCATGCACTCGGTGCGCGGAAAAACGCACGAAAATCGCAATCCTTTAACTAGAATCGTCATTTCGGGGAAATCGGCAAAACTACAACCCGACTATACGAAACACCGCGTTTGCGCATTCTAATAATCCTATACGAAGCTAATAATATTGCTAACCTAACGCAAATTGACCGCATTCTATTTTCTACAAAAATCTAGTAAGCGAATTCAACGCCGATTCAATGCAAACATCGATATTTTGTCGATTTAGCGAGCATATAAATACACCATTAACCACTACAACCAATTAGAAACCCAAAGCCCTAATTTAACTCTAACCCCATGCTTCAAACCCTAATCCACAATCAAATCCCTTGAATTTTCAAAACTAACCATTTCAATGAAATTAATCATTTTAAAATACTAAACTAGCTTTATTAAACTACAAATTAACAACTAGTTTAGGATTATACCTCCCAAGTGAACCCCAACTTGTACTTGCCCTTGAAAGAAACCTCTTTTCACTTTGTTTTGAAACAATTTAGGGTGGGAAGGAGGTGGCTTAGGGTTTTGATTTGAATTAGAGAAGAAAAATGTGCATTTTTGTGGATTTTGTGCACTTTTTCATAGATTTTTGAAGAAAGAAAATGGAAAAAAAATGAGGGCTGAAGGAGGGGAGGCTCGGCCTGAGCTTGAGGAGGGGGTTTGTGGATTTTTTGAGAAGTTTCTAGGTCAAACAAACATCATATGATATCATTTCATGCTTTCATATCAACCTTTTTCCAAAAAAACCCCTTTTTAAGCCATTTTTTTCATAATTTTCCCACCAAAAATCTAAAAGTTTGCAAGACATGATATAATTTTATTAACACCATATTTTAGCTTATAAAGACTCCTAATTAAGAAATTTACCTAATTAAATTTGTATTTATCCCTAATTAAATGTATTTAAAAAGGCTTAAAATAATAAAAAATTAATTAATTACGAATTTTTTTTTATTTAACTAGATAATTATAAGTGACATTTTAGTGACAAAATTATAGTAATATCTTATCTAAATTTTGTATAATTAGGTCTACAATGAAAAATATCAATTTTGACTTTTTACGGAAAAAGCCGAAAAATTTGCCGATTACCGAAAAACTGCCTAAACGATTTTCGAAGGGTTACAATCTTCCCCCCTTAAAGAAATTCGGTCCCCGAATTTAGAATTTAACTACGCGTACCTTCAAAAAGATGGGGATATCTCTTCCTCATCTCGACCTCGGTCTCCCAGGTGACCTCCTCGCTGTTCGGGCCACGCCAAAGAACCTTGACAGACGGTATGACCTTCGACCTCAATTTCTTCACCTGCCGATCCAAGATGACAACCGGCTGCTCGGTGAAAGAAAGATCACGCTCTAACTGGATCGTCTGGTGCTGAATCGCCTGGGAAGGATCATGAAGGTACTTGCGGAGCATCGAGATATGGAATACGGGGTGAACATCGGGGAAGCTGGGCGGAAGAGCTAATCGATAAGCGACTGGACCAACACGCTCTAGGATCTCGAAAGGACCAACATATCTAGGACTCAGCTTCCCTTTCCGCCCAAATCTCATCACACCCTTCATCGGAGAGACCTTCAGGAAAACAAGATCGCCAACAGCGAACTCGAGTCGGCGACGACGCCTGTCAGCATAAGATTTCTTCCTGCTCTGTGCCGCTCTCATCCTGTCCCGAATCAGCTGTATTTTCTCGGTCGTCTCCTGCACAATCTGCGGCCCCAAAATACTGCTCTCCCTGAGCTCTGTCCAACATACTGGCGATCGACATCTCCTCCCATATAAAGCCTCGAAAGGTGCCATCTGAATCGTCTCCTGGAAGCTATTATTGTAGGAAAACTCGATCAAAGGCAAATGACGATCCCAGCTACCACCGAAATCTAAAACACAAGCTCTGAGCATGTCCTCAAGAGTCTGAATAGTACGCTCCGACTGACCGTCAGTCTGAGGATGAAAGGCTGTGCTAAAACTCAATCGGGTGCCCAAAGCTTCCTGTAGTTTCTGCCACAATCGGCTGGTAAACTGGGTACCACGGTCGGACACGATGCAAGTCGGAACACCATGCAGTCGCACTATCTCATCAATATAAACCTGGGCGTACTGAGAAAATCCAAAAGTGGTCTTTACTGGCAGAAAGTGAGCCGCTTTCGTCAGTCGATCCACAATCACCCATATAGAGTCATACCCTCGACTAGTCCTGGGTAGACCGACAACGAAGTCCATGGAGACCTGCTCCCACTTCCACTCAGGGATGGGCAAAGGCTGTAACTCGCCGGCTGGCCTCTGGTGCTCAGCCTTGACTTGCTGACAAGTCAGGCATCTCGACACAAAGTCTGTAATATCCTTCTTCATCCCGTCCCACCAGTAAACCTCTCTCAAATCACGATACATCTTGGTGGAACCTGGGTGAACACTGTATACTGATCTATGTGCCTCCTTGAGAATATCACGCCTCAGTCCCTCTGAATCTGGCACACACAGTCGAGTCCCAAATCGAAGTATCCCCTGATCATCAATCACGAACTCAGAAACTCTGCCCTGTCGAATCTGCTCAATGATCTCTAATGTACGGGCATCGCCGGACTGTGCCTCGTGGATACGGTCAAGTAACTGTGGGTGTGCTCTGAAATGGGCCAGCTGTCCCCCTGTAGGAGTAAACTCGAACTGCACTCTGCTATCACATAAAACCTGCTAATCCGCCGTCGACTGCATCTGTACTGCGCTCAAACAAGATAAACTACCTCCGGGCCTCCTACTCAAAGCATCTGCCACCACATTCGCCTTGCCCGGATGGTATAGAATCTCGCAGTCATAATCTTTCACCAACTCCATCCAACGACGCTGTCTCAGGTTCAGGTCTCGCTGCTGGAAGATATACTTCAAACTCTTGTGGTTAGTGAATATCTGGCACGACTCACCGTATAGGTAATGTCTCCAGATCTTGAGTGCAAACACCACTGCAGCCATCTCTAAATCATGGGTGGGGTAGTTCTGCTCGTGTTTCCTCAGCTGCCGAGAAGCATACGCGATAACTCTGTCGTGCTGCATCAATACACAGCCCAGCCCCACTCTAGAAGCATCACAATAAACCACGAACCTGCCTGATCCTGAAGGCAATGCTAACACTGGTGCAGTAGTCAGACGAGTCTTCAACTGCTGAAAGCTATCCTCACATGCCTGGGTCCAATCAAAAGGAACCCCCTTCCGGGTCAACCCGGTCAAAGGTGCAGCAATGCGGGAGAAATCCTGGACAAAACGCCGATAATAGCCGGCCAGACCTAGAAAGCTGCGAACCTCTGTAAATGATACTGGTCTAGGCCAACGCTGAACTGCCTCGATCTTCTTCGGGTCCACACAAATACCATCTCTCGTCACCACATGACCCAAGAAATCGACACTGTCTAGCCAGAATGCGCACTTGGAGAATTTGGCGAACAGCTGATGCTCCCTCAAAGTCTGTAATGTGATACGTAAGTGCTGCTCATGTTCCTCCCGGCTCTGAGAATAAACCAAGATGTCGTCAATGAACACAATAATGAACTGATCGAGATACGGCCTGAATACGCGGTTCATCAAATCCATAAATGCTGCCGGGGCATTGGTGAGCCCGAACGACATCACCAAGAACTCATAATGACCATATCGAGTACGGAAAGCTGTTTTCGGAATATCCTCCTTCCGAACCCGCAACTGGTGATAACCTGACCGTAAATCAACCTTCGAGAAAAACCCTGCACCCTGGAGCTGATCGAATAAGTCATCAATGCGGGGTAGGGGATACCTGTTCCGCACAGTAACCCGGTTCAGTTGACGATAATCAATGCATAAACGCATACTTCCGTCCTTCTTCTTAACAAACAGGACGGGAGCACCCCAAGGTGACACACTCGGTCGGATAAGCCCCTTGTCCAGCAAGTCCTGTAACTGATCCTTTAGCTCTCTCAGCTCCGCCGGGGCCATCCGATAAGGAGGTATAGAAATAGGCGCCGTGCCAGGGATCAAGTCAATACAGAACTCAATCTCGCGCTCTGGTGGCAGACCAGGCAGCTCGTCAGGGAATACATCAGGAAACTCTCTCACAACAGGGACCTGGTCCAACGGAACCTCTGTGGAGCGAGTATCACAAACATAGGCTAAGAATCCCTGACACCCTTTCCTTAAGAGCTGACCAGCGCGAAGAGAAGAAATCAAGCTGGGAAGGGTAGCACTACGATCTCCCTGAATAATAAGAACCGGCTCACCAGGAAAACTGAATCTGACTGCTTTTTCACGGCAGTCCACGGATGCATAACAGGTGGCTAGCCAGTCCATACCAAGAAGAACGTCAAAGTCTAGCATATCGAGGAGAATCAAATCTACTGAAGAATCTCTCTCCCCAATACGAACGGAACACGATCGATACACAAAACGGGCAACAAAAGACTCGCCTACCGGGGTAATAACGACAAGCGGCTGATCTAACGGAGAAGACTCTCGGCCTAACCTCGGTGCAAAATACGTGGATACATAGGAATGTGTCGAGCCTGGATCAAATAATACCCGTGCATCAAAAGAACATACTGGCAGAGTACCTGTCACGACGGCATTGGATGCCTGTGCATCCTGAGGAGTCAATGCGAACACTCGGGCCTGTCCACCACTAATAGCTGGCTGTCCTCTGCCTCTACCTCGGCCTCTGCCTCTGCCTCTGTCGCCTCGTCCTCTCTGGACTGGACCGCCACGCCCACGGCCTCTAGAAGCATCTGACTGGCGTGGAGCATCATCAGGAGTAGGAAGTAAAGCTCTCTGAGTAGGTGGTGAGGGTGGTAAAGTCACATGCGGGACTGTCGCCGCGCCCTGGCGTCCCATGGTACAGTCTCTGACACGGTGGTACTGACTCCCACACCGAAAACATCCTGGAGACGACTGCTGGGTCTGTGGATATGAACCAAATAACTGACCTCGTCTCAATCCTCTGCCTCCACCATCTCCTGGAAATAATCTATCACGATGTCTGCCCATCTGCCGCTGAGCTGGCGTATCAGTACGGATCCTCTTCGGCCCAGAAACGACCGGAGTCTCAGAAATACGCTCCTCCAAAAGTAAAGCTGCATCCATCGCGGCTGCGTATGTATCAAAGTGCTGGGTGCCGATGGCAAGGAATAGCTGTGTATCAAGCCCTCGTACAAACCTCTTTATTCTCTTCTCTTCTGTGTCGACTAGGTACAGAGCATATCGAGACAACTGGGTAAACTGTATATCATACTCCGACACTGTCATCCCAGGAGTCTTGCGCAAAGACTCAAAACTGCGGGCTCGAGCATCTCGGACACTCTCCGGAAGAAAACGGGCAAGAAATGCAGCTGTAAACTCATCCCAGGTCATAGAAGGCAGACCTGCAGCTCGGCCTCTCTCTACTGAGTCGTACCATGTCTGGGCAAGACCCTCCAGACGAAAACTCGCAAACTCCACCAATCTATCCTCAGAACACCTCAACGAACGGCCAATCCATGCCATCCTATCGAGAAATACCTGTGGGTCCTCTGTCGCATCTGTACCGGTAAAAGCTGGAGGTCTCAATCTCATGAACTCCTGTAGTGAAACAGGGATAGTCTCCGTAGTAGCAGCAGGAGTGACCATCTGTGCAGCAGGTACGATCGTGGTCTGTGCGGTAGAAGGAACGTCCTCGGATCTCTGTGCCCGGCTGGACTCAACTAAAGATCCCATCATCTGCCGCAACTTTTGCATACCGGCCTCTAATCTGGCAATACGGTCAGGATAAGGCGGATCAGTATGACCCTGAGGGGTAGGAGTATCCTCCCGCTCGATCCTCGCCTCAGACGAGCCTGCCCGAATCTCATCCCTAGCGGCAGCCCGCTGAGCTCTCGTAGTCTTTGGCGGCATCGAAGCTGGAATAAGAAATAGAACTGATAAGGACATTGCAATTGAATTAAGGAATGCAAGGAATCAAGAAAGGAAATAGAAGCAATTATGTCCTAAGGTTACTTAGGCGGAGTACCGTATCGTAAGTATGCCGCGGATCATACCCACGATACGCCACTCTGCTTAAGTCACCTACTCCATCTACCAAGGTCGTCCAACACTCAGAAAGGTAAAACCTACGCTCTGATACCAACTTAGTCATGACCCGAAAGTACGGAACGCGACTGGCACTTAGATTACGAGACGTCTAAAGGCGTACCGTAACCTAAGTCGGCCAAAGCCCAGAAGAATCTAAACCAAATCAAAAGAGAGTGAAGGAAAACCTTTAATGAAAATGGTTTTTAAAATCATTTAGGTTGCATAGAATCCCAAAAAAAAAAAAAAAAAAACATCATAAATTTCTGAAAATTTCGGCAGAGTCTCCCCTGTATTTTCTATCCCCCAAAATGGGTACAACAAGATAATAAACCTGTAATCATAAAAATGGCATCCCCAAGCGGGAGCTAGCTCTTCGCCCAAGGCGGATCACAACCACATGCAATATAATAGTAATATCAAGAAAAGAGCATAAAGAAACGCAAAATACCAGAAAACACACGTCGGCTCAAGTGAGCTCGACCCAAAAGAAAACCACAAATATATATATCTCTCAGTCTCATCACTAGGTCGCATATACAATATAAGTGGTAGATGGAGAATACTAGATACAATGATAAAGCAAAAAGGAATAAAGTATACTCGCAACCCACCTACGGGCGATGTCGCGAGTCTGAGCAAAAGGAACTGATGACAAGATAGCCCGCCGCTACAAGACTGACGGGTCCGACCTGCAAGACACTGTGGCACAACGGGGGTGAGTTTCCAGCTCGTGAGTAGAATATAACATCTAGTAAGGCAATCGTAAGAATGCACGCAATGCGGAACAACCTGTATGTCCATATGTGATATAATATCTCTAGTATGCATGCACATGTATGCAATATCTTCTCTAACTCTTTAAGTGTTTTAAATGTTAATGTTACTGCATTCTTAACTTTTAGAAAATGAATGTCTGCATAATAGCTAAATATCATCAAGAAATCCTCTGAAAACCCGTGTCAAGCATCGACACCAAATAGGAATCACATCTGTCTCAATATCGGGCTCCGTCAGTCCGGATCGGCCCATATCATAAATCTCACGACAACGGTCGGTATCCTCCGGATATCCGCCGCGCCAGACATCACCGGTAGGTAGTCTTCCCCTGCCAGGCTCATCGTCTACAACTCGATCTTCTTGCCCCGGGGTACCATACCGGGCCCACCATGTACCCGAGACGGTTCATCCACTCCTCGAATCGGGTCTCGAAATCCAACAGAAAACATGAAAACTCATGGTGGACGACACATACATCACGAGAAAACCGCAACTTTGTTTTGAAAATGATAAATATAAGGTTTTGTTAAATTCTTGCGGTTTTCCCCAAAAATCCAGAAATCGCAGCAAAACTGAAATCCTCAAGAAAATCATAATGTCCACATGTTATATATATGATAAATGTCTATGATATCAATGTGTATGATGTGAATTTTGGCTAGAGTTCTATGTAAATATGATGATGATGCGAGATATGTGCATGCGATGCAGTTTCATATATCAAGTATGAATGCAGGTGACGATATTAAGATAAACAGGTTCTATCGTGCGCGTGGCATGTCAATTACCAAAGGCGTGTGTGTCACATGAATAGTGCGCGTGCAACAGATGCCAATGGTAAGGTGTTCGTGTCCTACGAAATGATATCGCATAGGTAGAGATGAATGTCCATGCAATTTAACATACTGTTCGCTATAAGGGTATGCAGTGTACATGAATGGATAAGCTAACTAACAATATAATCTTGCAAAAAGTAGGGTAATCCTAACTAGGGGGGCGCCTCGCGCCATCCAGACGATTCCCCCATAGATGAATATATCTACTCACCTGAAATCTCCGCTAATCCGATCCGGCCACCGCCTTGCCTTTTCGCGCCGTGTCCGAAGTTTCCCCGACCGATCCTATATTTGCACAATACCAAGCATAAGATTACAAAACCTAAATAATACAAGTCACAACATACAATTATCCACGCTCTCGAAATAAACATAGCATGCACTCGGTGCGCGGAAAAACGCACGAAAATCGCAATCCTTTAACTAGAATCGTCATTTCGGGGAAATCGGCAAAACTACAACCCGACTAGACGAAACACCGTGTTTGCGCATTCTAATAATCCTATACGAAGCTAATAATATTGCTAACCTAACGCAAATTGACCGCATTCTATTTTCTACAAAAATCTAGTAAGCGAATTCAACGCCGATTCAATGCAAACATCGATATTTTGTCGATTTAGCGAGCATATAAATACACCATTAACCACTACAACCAATTAGAAACCCAAAGCCCTAATTTAACTCTAACCCCATGCTTCAAACCCTAATCCACAATCAAATCCCTTACTTGAATTTTCAAAACTAACCATTTCAATGAAATTAATCATTTTAAAATACTAAACTAGCTTTATTAAACTACAAATTAACAACTAGTTTAGGATTATACCTCCCAAGTGAACCCCAACTTGTACTTGCCCTTGAAAGAAACCTCTTTTCACTTTGTTTTGAAACAATTTAGGGTGGGAAGGAGGTGGCTTAGGGTTTTGATTTGAATTAGAGAAGAAAAATGTGCATTTTTGTGGATTTTGTGCACATTTTCATGGATTTTTGAAGAAAGAAAATGGAAAAAAAATGAGGCCTGAAGGAGGGGAGGCTCGGCCTGAGCTTGAGGAGGGGGTTTGTGGATTTTTTGAGAAGTTTCTAGGTCAAACAAACATCATATGATATCATTTCATGCTTTCATATCAACCTTTTCCCAAAAAAACCCCTTTTTAAGCCATTTTTTTCATAATTTTCCCACCAAAAATCTAAAAGTTTGCAAGTCATGATATAATTTTATCAACACCATATTTTAGCTTATAAAGACTCCTAATTAAGAAATTTACCTAATTAAATTTGTATTTATCCCTAATTAAATGTATTTAAAAAGGCTTAAAATAATAAAAAATTAATTAATTACGAATTTTTTTTTATTTAACTAGATAATTATAAGTGACATTTTAGTGACAAAATTATAGTAATATCTTATCTAAATTTTGTATAATTAGGTCTACAATGAAAAATATCAATTTTGACTTTTTACGGAAAAAGCCGAAAAATTTGCCGATTACCGAAAAACTGCCTAAACGATTTTCGAAAGGTTACAGACCTAGTCTACAATGTCTCAAGTAGGATTCGTTCATATCTGAACTCTTCCTCTTGTGTGTGTTCCGTATACTAAGAACTGTAGTTTGATTTAGAACATCAATGTTTTTAGATAACGTGCCTGAACCGATCAAGTTTTGATATAGGAAATGTTCAAAACATTATCCATCTATACAAAATTTTATCATTTCTTTACTAATAAAGAGATAGATATGATTTTGTATATCAGGTTCGGTATCTAATAACATTCATTCAGAATCAATGTATTGGTAATACAGGGTGACAGTGACCAACAGACTTGGCTGCAACACTTGCCCCGTTTTCTGCCTCATGAAACTTATCACCCGTTCTCAGTTCTTTACCTATCTGTAGCCCATGTAACATATTACATTTGCGGGATCCTGATCCGGTATCACATACCCAGGACGTAGAGGATACAGAGAAACAGTTCTTTGTAACGAACACACCCGAAGATGATGCATCAGCATGCACTCTCTTCGTTTGGGCGGCACGGGAATTCTGGTAATCCCCAATTTCCTGCTCTGTCTTATAACAATTATAAGTTGGAGCGGGACCAACGTTCCCCATCTCAGAATAACAAGCGGGTTCGGTCAATAATCCGTATTATTATCTTGATTAAGGCGTGATATGGTCGCTACCAGGAGAGAGAGAGAAGAAAACACTCAGCGTGCGCTCTGTCAAGAATAGATTGGTTATTATTTTATCTAATCAGGATGGCTCCCACTGCTTTTTATCAAATCTTTCTTCAAACCCTAAAAGGAAAGACTAGCCGGGATTAATTACACACTACAAGTTCGCCAATCTTTCAGCCAGGCCAGTGTCGGTACTTTGAGGGAGGTCCCCCGTGCTTTCGCACGAACCTAATTAATGTAAACCTCGTTTTCCCAGAGGCATAACCCCGTTGACACCTTTCTAGACACCTACTTGATCGGCTAATTGTAATGTATAAAACTCTCCCAGGAGTAACTCTTACTCGCAGCGGGTATCGGGATCCAACTATCTCATAGAAGGTATGCAATCTCATTGCAAATTTCAACACTTGAAATTCCCGATAATATTTTGCCCCATGCGATCTATGACCTTGACTGAGTCAACAAACCATAGACCGCAAGTAAAGTTCAACCCGTCATTTCTCGATTGAATTAAACCCACCCGCACGACCCTTGACTGAGTCAACAAGGCCGCACGACTACCCTAATCCAATCGCATCATATGCTTTGCAGGTAAACAATAATCAGCTACCGCACACTACGCCTTGACTGAGTCAACAAACGCAGCACGAATACTAACTATTGCCTATCTGAAATGACGGAGGGCTACGACAGGTTTTTAAGAAAACCTTTTGCGTAATGAACTTTATATCGTTGTAGAATCAAATGATTTTGAAATGGAGTGCTTTCGAGGCTTTTCTAGTTTTGCTAAAGGAGTCACTCCTGGTGAAGGGATCGTCGGTCCTTTCCTCGTCGAATAAGGTGTGGGATATATCATATATATCACTGTGCAAAGCAAAAACACTTAAAAGCAATCAAAAACCAAACCGAGTGTGTAGCATCTGCCAGTTATTGCTAAAGGAGTCACTCCCGGTGAAGGGATCTCGGTCCTTTCCTCATCGAATAAGGTGCAGGATATATCACATATACCGCTGTGCAAAGCAAGAACTGTAGCTACCTGTTTTATTTTGAAATTCGATTCTACAACATCTTAGGTTTCTTTTATTTCATTAATCACATTAATGAAGTCCCATCATATAATTACCTAAACATCACAGATAAATACGACGTACGCTTATGCCATCCGCATTCGCTTCGATGTCCCCTCGTGCATCGTTAGGTTAGGTAACTAACGACAGAGCGGGGCAGGGCTGGCGCGGGTGTAAAACATAAGTAACGTCTATATAATATATCATATATACTATATAATGTATCTATCACAGAACATCACATGATCGCATCACAGATATCGCAGCAGAAGAATCATATGAAATATTGGATATACTAGGACGTCAGTGTTTTCAATACGAGCCAGTATAAAACACGGATTCCACGGTCGCGATGAATAGCCAAACCCACACCCCTAGACCCTTACGAGAGCGGCAAGTAACCCTACCAATTCTAGAGTTAGGAGACCCGGACTCGACTCCTCGAGTTGGTCTCCCACTGGACTCCAGAACCCGGTTACTTGTGCTCCCCTCCTTGGGTCTATCCTAGTGCGGAAAAGTAAATAATATACATCAACGGTGACAACTTCCGCAACCTGGAAGCGCCCCAATAAAAGAATATTACATACAAGTTTTTACATGAATGAAAATGAAAAACACTCATCTCACATAAAAACCCCCGGCTATTCAAACACGACGATCCAATATAACATATCCAGCAACACATAACATCACATGTCATCAACGTAAGTAAATATGCGCATCCCAATTGTCGTTGACATATAGCAACGAAACCGGCGATATCACATATTACACTTACGGTCACAGAAAAGAAAGTGTAAAACTACAACAGTTGGAATTCGCAACCACCTCAGACATCGCATGCCTGACCAAATGAATTACTTAGACATCGCATGCCTAACAATTATAAACCCCGCATTTTAGTCTCATCATTGAAAACACTTTTCAATATCAAGTCGGGCAATTCAACAAGAATCCCGATATCCTGATCGAATGCTCGTCGCAAACTTTAGTAGGCGGCTGCACCCCCGATACCGTCGACGAAGTGCACCAAGGCGGAACACCGCTACCGCGAGCACCCGAACGGATGCTTTCAGCGACGGGGTTCTCCTACAGTCACTTGGTCGGGGCTATGGAGTGAGGCTGTCTATTAAGTTTACCCGGCGAGTATCCGCGTACGCTACGTGATTGCGACGGACTTTTGATCACATCAAAATTCCGTGGCAACCGATCAAGTGAGACTAAAGTGCTACGTTTATAACATTCATTCAGTTATCTCATAACCTTTTTGTGAATTCCAATTATTGTATCACATTCCAGATAAACAGAAAATGTTAAACTTTCCGATCGAACAATCGAACACCCAAGTTTTCCCGATACAATCCAACACATGAAATAAGTCTAACAACATTCAGTTCGTGCCTCAGTACCAACGGTCCAGCCGTAGAAGGGTCAAGCCAACGCCTCACATGTGGCACGCCGTACTGCTCCAAACCCGAAGGTTCAAAGGGCAGTTCAAGACGGTCACATAATCGAGTTAAGGTTTGTTGTCTTCTAGAGGGTCCATCGCGTTACTTGCACTACTTAGAACGTCGTTAAACTACGGAAAAGTCCAACACTTGGAAATTTCCCGACAGGGGAAAAATTGGGTATTTATATCCGGTCGAACTTTTTAACATATTCTAAAAATTATCCGGAAAGCCACACAGACAAAATTTGATAATCCGATCGAACATTCGAATCCCCAAAACAACCCAGAAAAATTCAACTCTTGAAAAAATATTAAAAATACCCAGGAAAACCAGCACAGTTAAATAGGAGTTACTGTGCAAACATCACCACACAAAACGACAAACAGGCCGCGTTTCCGCCGCACGAGCCATGCTCGTGCCGCGGAAGCGCGACGCTTTAATGGAATTAGGGTTACGAATTGCACAGTTACTCTTAGATTTTCCTGCATGTTTTTCTGCATATTTTTAATATAGAAAAACTCACTGTTTTCAAAAATGTACAGAGAGCATTCTCGGGTGTGGGTTTCGGGTTCGTTCGGGTTTCAAATTCCGTCTGGACTTCGCCTAAGGCTCTAGCTAGGCTCTGATACCACTGTTGGTCAGGCAGCCATCCCATCCAATGGGGTCGCCGTGGCACCAACGGGTCCCTCAGCCGCTACTTTTTACGCATGCCCCCTCGCGAGGACTACAACCCGCCGGAATACCTTCCGGTCTCGGGACACCCTGGGGGTAAGAGCCTATGCTTCGCCACACTGTCACACAGTGAGAACCCCCCATAGGTCGACATCCAATGCCTAGTAGCTCTGATACCACTGTAGGGTTCCTAGGCACCCTATGAAGGTCTCACAAGGCATCGAACATGCCAATATAAAAATTTACGGGTGCCGAGAGACCCGACTACGGATCGTTTGCTAGATAACTAGGCGAAAAAGCTAACTAGTTAACACTTAACTAAGAGATACGGAAATACAACCTTTGTAGATCCGGTGCTCCACCTCCATAGCTCCGCAACGAAGTCCTCTCCGCTGTCCAAAAAGAATCCGGGCTCTAGCGTCGACTTCATCGGAGAATAAGCGAGCTAGGTCGTCGATGTCTATGCCGAAGATGATCTACGTCGAAGCATCACTAGATCGAGCTCCACCTTCACCAAGTCTTGAAAACTTGTGAAGAAAACACACTCTACTACTTGGCAAGAGGTAGAGGATGAAGAAATAGGAAGTGGGTAGACTTTAGAATTGGATTTCTCACTTGTTTCATCAATCCACCATTGATGAAGAAAGCTTTTCTTCTTTGAAGAAGATGAAGAAGAAGAAGCTAATTATTATGATAAGTTATCATGAAAAGAATAATAAATTTATTCTTATCATAATATTAACCTAAGTTAAGTGTAGAGAATTGACCAAGGTTAAAGAATGGTTAGGGTTAAGGAGATGAGACAAAAATGGTGACATAATGAAAGCTTCATGAAGCTTCATGTTAAAAACAAAACTAGCCACCATTTTTGACATCTTTTCCTTTTCTCATTTATCTTTTAAATGCAAATCAAAAGATAAATGAATGAATAAAAGAAAACCCTAATCATTCACTTAACCTAGGTTTAATTCATTACACTTAACAAAAAAGATATGTATCATCAAACATGATACAATCAAGTGCACAAAATCATATCGCATATGCAATGCGCACACCCGAGTGAGAAAATCCATTTAAAGTGAACCGATACTAGTTAATGCAAAGTAATATATCAAATATATAATTATGCATTAAATCATTAAATCAACTCTTGATTTAACGATCCGGTCATATCGCATATAACCGGCTAGTATCCAATGTATTGGCTTATCGAATCAATCCTTGATTCGATAATTAGGTTATATCGCATACAACCTTTCGACACATTGATCGCGAGAATGAAATACGGTATCACATACACGCACTACTCTCGGTCCCGCACATATCTCATATGCGCTCCTATTTCGTTTCGCTTGAGCCAGGAAACCTCTGTGTAGGACTCTAAAGACTCGTCAATACGCCGGCAGCAGATGATGATCATATCAAGCATCCACAAGCCGCAAGTGGTCTGCTAAACGTAACGGCCACCCGGGTATTGAGCGATCTGAAGATCGACGAGCAAGCCGGCTCACACTCCAGTGAATCCAACCAGTAACACTACCGTACAGTCCGGTCTGATCGTCTGATATGTCGCATATCTCGCCTAGGGGTGGTAAACGTCAGACCCCAATAGCTCAATAAGTCGTGTCGATATGAGGTCTATAACTGTTCGAGAAACTACTGGTAACACTTACCAGTAAATCTCAGCAACCCTGGCCAGGGATTTCCTGTTATAGCCAATCGAACACAGCGCAACATCAACCCCCAATACCGGGAGAGACGAATCCCCTCCTATCGCTCATTGCCTTCATGTGACTCGGGACTGTACCCAAAAACCACCATTTTGCACGCCCTCTTAGACGTGGTAAGATGGAAATCAAAGCACAGTGGGAACCACACAAGACTCTATGACGATCTCGGGTCAACAGACTACTTTGTACCAGTGTCACCAGAGAACTGCCATCTGACGTGAGGTATAATACCATCTGGGAGTTCTCGGCGAGTCCGTCCAGTGTACCCAGTCTCTACTGAGCACCCGTATATCTCCTCTGATGTCAAACACCAATGGATATGGGATCATCCATCGCCCATCTGTATGGGTCGAGAAGGTATACGCTAGTTTACTCTGGTATATCGATGCCCTGTCTCGATACACCCACGACTAGGGACTTTGAAGGATGTACTTATGGACTACCATGTCCCCACTAGTATGATCCGCATCATAGTCCAGGTAGTCAAGTACAGATCCTAAGGGCTTTACCAACATGTAACAGAGAGACAATTAGTATACACGTTAAGGTAAAGTGCAACCAGATAGCATACTATCATGTCGAGCAAGAAAGTCCTCCATATATAATTGTTTGTTGCATAAGTGGGATTGGTTGAGACAGTCGTGCGGCCTTGTTGACCTAGTCAAGGGCACGTGCGGGTGGGTTTAATGCAATCCAGAATAATGACGGGTTGAACTTGACTGGCGGTTTATGGTTTGTTGACCTAGTCAAGGTCATAAACCGCTTGGGGTAAAAAAAAAAAATCAATGTTGCGCCACGGCAGCGCCCCGGCCTCGTACTCGAGGCCAAAATGCGGAATCAAAAATTTTCCTTACTCGGAAACCGGCGCTACCGCGGACAAAGAAAACCCGGATCGTTTACCATTAACCTAATGCTAGCAATCAAGAGATAGGGTGAGAAGTATACCGAGTGATCCGAGTCCTCCGGTCTTCTCTTCATCGTCTCGATCTCCCGCGGAAAGTCTTGTCTCCATATCGTCGCCTCCTCGCCGGAAAGGGCACCACATCGCCTGCGTCTTTTACGGGCTCCCGCCTCAATACCGAGGCAACTCGAGCATGAAGCCGGCAACTCGACATGCTCAAGATATGCTGTAGAATGTAGTGTAGAAGATGCTTGTCTCATTTGGGGTTTGTTGCCATGGTGATGGAGGAATCAAGAATAGAAAAATGGTGCTTGCATTTTTCTAGCAAGAAAATGAGATCATGAATGAAACTCTCAAGATGAAGCTCTCTTCTTCTTCTTCTCTCTTTCTTTTTCCTCTCATGAAAAACTTATCATCTAAATGAGAATGGTGGAGGAGGTAATATGAAGCATGAAGGGAGGTGAGTGTAGGGTAAAGCAAGTGGTGACCACATCAAGAGACAAAGAAACATCAACCATGCTTCACACATTAATCAAACCCATACCCTCATTAATGCAAGTGATGGAGCAAAAGATAATGATGCTATCATAATCAATCTTTATGCAAGAAACCCCCTCCACAAAAGTTATTTGCACAATTGCAAATAACCCCCTCCATCGGAAAAGTCCGGCCGGGAAAGAACAAAGGAAAACTGGCCGGAACGGAAAGCAAACTGCCAACTCCAGAAAACTGGTCCCGTAATAAATTACAGGAAAACCCCGACACTGTGCATACACACCCGCATCTGTATTCCGACCGGATACAAATGCAATGAGACAAAATCTACACTGTACTAAACTAGGACCGGCTTAAGCCAAAGCCGGCTAGTAAAATCCGTTCGATCCTGATCCGTGCAATGCCGCACGTATCAGATCAAACCCTGCCATATAACTATACGGCTACTAGTACATAACTGTCCGATCCTGATCCGTGCAATACCGCACATATCTGATCGGACCCTGCCATATCTCCATACGGCCTCTACAGCGTTTCACCCGAAAGCTGAGTAACTGAAAGTGTGGTGGACTCTAAAGACTCGTCAATACAATGGCTGTGGATTTAACCACTAGCACGTCAGAGGTATAAGCCAATACGTAACGGGCCACCAGCTATTGACCAAAAGGGACGTCGATGAGCGAACTCATCCTGACACCCTACTGAGCCTGTCAGTGACAATATCCGTACAGTCCGGTCCGTTCGTCTATGAGGATCGCATGTCGGGCCTAGGGGGTTGGTAAAAATCAGACCCCCAAAAGCGGTACAAGTCGTGTCGGAGTGTAGCCCAGAACGCCCTGAGATACTACTGGAATACCTACCAGTAAATCTCCTGCCTCGGCCGAGGGCTTTGCGTAATGGCTCTCCTAGACACAGCGCGACCTCACCCCCAATACCGGGAGAGACGAACCCCTGCAGATCCGCTCACTGCCTCCATGTGGCTCGGGACTGTACCCAACTAAAACCTGTTTGCACGACTCCTTTGAGCCGTGGTAGGGTAGTAATCAAAGCACAGTGGGAACTCACACGAGACAAATGACGATCTCAGGTCGATGAACTAACCTGTACACATGTCACCTGGGAACTGCTATCTGACGTATGGTATAATCCCAACTAGCAGGTTCCCGGCGAGTCCTGTCCGGTGTACTCATAACCCAATGAGCACCTGTATACATCTTAGGTGAACCAACTGACACCAGTGGCCTGTGAGACCGGCCACCGCCCTTCGTCGGGGTCTCGACTGTATACACTAGTCTACTAATGGAGTATCGATGCCCTGTCTCGAAACTCCTACGACTAGGGACCTTTTAAGGATGTGCTTATAGACCCCAGCTCCCACGTATATGATCGCCATCATACTGCTGGTCGTCAAGCAAGAATCCTAGGGGCTCTATCAACGTGTAATAGCGACCTGTAAGGTCACCTGAAACAGTACACGATGATAAAGGTAAACCAGATAGCATACTATCATCTCGAGTAAGACTGTCGTCCCGGGATAGGTCCTCCCTCAATCATTGCAATCACGTGCCTGTGATCCAATAATTGACTCTGAGGGCACTATCTCCAACAATCTCCCACTTGCACTCAAGGCTAATTATTGCGATGTCGCATACTCACAGCCTGTGTGATACCGAACACCCAACTCCTCTACTAGTCAGTCTCACAAAGCTCGTTTACGAGACTATTGCGTTCGAGGAATAGCCTCAGTGAGTGGATCCGCTGTGATGTTTCTTTCTATGTCTCTCTATATCTCAAGTTCGCGGAGAAAGCCATCTCCCGAAATGAGCAATACCTGTCTTAGAACGTCTGGATGTCTGATGGGACCTAGCTCATAAATGAACTTCAAATCCAAACTTCTTAGACTGTATCGTCAACTGAACTTAATCAGTATCCTGCGCCATGCCACCTTCAGTATTGCCTTGGACCACCTGTCCAAAATACTGCCCCTCGTCAGAAGGAAAACTATAACTCTGACAACCTCCTTGTCGTCCATGTCACCTTGGAAGCCTGGAATGATAACTGTCTCCCAAATGAGGCTGTCGTTATCATATCTCTAGAACATCCACTTATGTTCTAAGACTGCTTCCGACTGTTTCTCCAGGATTGGATCAATATCAACTTATTGCATCTAGTGCAAGAACAACATCTGGTGTGGTACTTGACATCTCATGATTGACTCAATTGCCTAAGCAAGTGATCTGCCAATCATGAGTATTCCTCTCCCCTTTAGTCTATAAGACACCTTTAGAGAGGGTGACACCATCAACTGCAGGTATACTACCGTGCCTGGAGTCGTCCATTCTAAATACTCATAGAATGCTGTCAAGGTACCCAGATTGGGAAACTACCCAAATCTAGATCTAAAACCATAGATCTAGTAACCAGTATGTCTGATATAATGTCCAAGTCCTTTGTGGAGAAACCACTGTGTGACGACCAAAGTATAACCGATCGTAGTATAGGAATATCACTTCCTACTACCTTCTCAACAGATCCATCTCCTATTCTGATGACGTCAAACCTATGACTGTTACATCAGAAATGGATGATCTATCTCCGCTACATCTGCTTTAGTCTATAAATAGACATAAGCCTGATGTCCACCAATGCTTCCGCTGCTCCCACTGACTACGACAACCTTCTGGCAGAGTCATACAGACGTGTACTTCTAAAGCTAGTTTAGAACGACGCTATACTCATCCTCCTGCCGGGTCTCGCAGCCTGGAACAACAGCAATGGTAATTTTGGGTAAACAAGAACTTCCCTGTCACCGTCCTTGAGGCTACCGTAGTACCTCTCGGGTGCCTGAAGTTACCCACCTTATCTGCGGAGTGGCCAATGGAATGTCAAATCAGATTGAATCTTTAGGTTCCTTATCAAATCTTCAGTAATCGTCTGCGGTTCTGGAATCACTTCCAGTTCTACCATACTCCCACTACTGTTTTTCTAAAAATCCATTTCTTTCAAAAATGTGGCGAGTCAAGAACAATATAGCTATTGTTCATCCAGATGGTAGAAAGTCAACCCTCGTCATAGCCTGGGTCAACCCACAAAACAGCCATTACAGAAACGTGCCTTGAGTTGTCCAGTGTCTGGTTTTAAGCATAAGCCGGACAACTCCCCGTACCTTAACAACGTTAAGATATGAACTGTTCTATATCCAATATAGAAACAGAGGCACTGATTTAATTGAACCAGATTCAAATCATGCAGCTATTTCCAGTGCATGTCAACTAAATGGAAGGAGGTCGATCAGCGTTACTCAACTTAGGAATGCTTCCAATTATGAGTAACCTGAAAGAGAAGCAAGTTCTCATTACTATCAACTGAATACCATACACAAGTATCTACATCTTCGATCACCTTGAAGAATCCCGATACTTGCTACACCTGGTTCTCTACTCTATTCAAATACCTATAACTCCTCAAAACTTAGACTCTGTGTTTCCACGAAACACTTGTTTAAAAAACTAGAGAAGTCATAAGTAAACCGAATATAGTACGAGGACCAACCCCTCTGTCCTGATGGACCCTGGACGACATACAATACTCTGTATAAGTCCCTTGAGTCTGATAACTCATTCACTGTGTGTCGTAGGTTGAAAACTGTACTTATGGTTAAGAAGAATTACACCGCTGTTCAATGCTCCTTACCTAACCATCCACTGATATAGGTAAATGTCATCGACATAATATCAAAAGGTATATCTCACTCTATAAAAAATAGACGTACAGATATATCAATTTGAAATTGGTGCACAACAGCGGATATTCAAAACCAAATATTTGCCGACCGGCAAACAACCCAGGTGACTTCCTCAAATATCACCGATTACAATGAATCCCGATATAGTGAGGATGATCACCCAATTCCCAATAACTTACTCCCACTCATCATCTGTAAAACCATACAGATGTGAGAATCATACCTGGTAAATACATACCCTGGAGCAAGTGTCTAACTGGGAAATCAGTTTTCCATTAACAGTACACAGTGAAACTGAAACATTGAAATGTTTCGTCGGGGTATCCTGGTATTCCTAGTAATGCCTCTTCCATTATCCAGATTCACAACTGTAACCGTATAATTTCTTTGCCATCTGTCCAAATCCCTTTATATGTCTTTAGTCATTACCGTCTGCACACCCCTTTAGGCCAAATGGTTTTCTTCCTTCCCTACCGTTCGGCACCAGCCTATGGTTTGGAAGAAGACTATCCAAAAAGCATAAAGGGTGTACTGTCCTAATCCTAGGAGCACTCGCAATGCGAGAGAAGGTGAAGATAAAAGACAACCGAATAAACCTTATTCCTATTTCTCCTGGACCAAAATCCATCCCCGAACTGGAACAAGTTCCTTTCGAGTTCGTATATAACCATACGATGGAGTATCCAATAAACTGTGGATCTTCGTAGTGACACGGAGTGTCCTGGAGAAATACAAAGGTGATTTAGGATTGGCGAAGAAATACTTGGTTTGGTCGTGAATATCAGTCGCAATTTACTTTGCCCTCTTACTAATCCCTTTCTTTGTCTTAATCTTAATACCTTCTGTACACCGTTTAGGCTAACTGGTTTTCTTCATTCCCTACCCGTCGGCACCAGCCTATCGTTTGGAAGAAGACTATCCAATTTGCGTAATAGGTGTACTACTCCTAAACCAAGGAGTACTCGCAACCTGAGAGAAGGTGAAAAGAAAAAGACAACTGAATAATCCTATTCGTTTTCTCCAGAACCAGAAACCATCCTCGAAGTCCTTCGAGTTCGTATATAACCATACGATGGTTTTGTCCAATGGAAGTGGACGTTCGTAGTAATACGGGGTGTCCTGGAGAAAAGGGTAAAAGTAGGAGTGGCAATGAGGTTTGCAACTCTGACAATCCAAAAGCCAGTGTTAAGAAGGTTCGGTCAACTTGGTCACTGAGTCATAGTCCAGGGTCGAGTCAATGGTCGCTGCCAAAGAGAGAGAGAAAAGAAACACTCAGCGTGCACTCTAACCTAGATCAGAATGGTTATCACTTTATCTAATCTGGAAACCTCCCACTGTACCTCAAATTCTCCTCCAAACCTGAAAGAAGAATTAGTCGGGGTCACCCGAGGAGTAAACCAACTCATCAGTGGGAATCGGGATCCAACTATCATCGCATGATAACTTGACGGAATCCACTCAAGTCACCATACTCCAGAAGGTATGCGCATGCCTGGCAAGTTTCAGTTCTTTTGAAACTCCCGATGTGATATTTTTTTTTATTTACCCCAAGCGGTTTATGACCTTGACTAGGTCAACAAACCATAAACCGCCAGTCAAGTTCAACCCGTCATTATTCTGGATTGCATTAAACCCACCCGCACGTGCCCTTGACTAGGTCAACAAGGCCGCACGACTGTCTCAACCAATCCCACTTATGCAACAAACAAGTACCACTTAGCTACCGAACACTACGTCTTGACTAGGTCAACAAACGCAGCACGAATACCAAATAATACCTGTAGGAAATGACGGAGGGCTACGGCTGGTTTTTGGCGAAAAACCTTTAACGTAATGAACTTGATATCGTTGAAGGAACTGCATAGCCTTTTATAAAAATATAGTGACGAAAATCTTTACTAAAGAGGTCACTCCCGGTGAAGGGATCTCGGCTCTTTCCCCTTAGAATGAGGTGCAGGATATTCCAACTGAATACCACGATGCAAAGCAAAAGTAATCGGCTATAGTGAAGTTAATGCGCTGACGCAAACTTCTGTCCAAGGGGTCACTCCCGGTGAAGGGATCTCGGCCCTTGCCTCGTCGACTGAGGAGCAGGATATTCCAAATGAATACCACGATGCAAAACAAAAGTAAACGTCCTTGCAATAACAGCTTTTTTTTTTTTTGAAAAACTGTTCCAACAACATCAGAATAGGTTCGTTTATCTTGCATTGATCCGAATCAACGCAGTCCTATCAAATGATCACACCACAAAGAACGAAAATATACTGATGTACGTATATGCCATCCGCATTCGCCACTGGGTCCCGTCATCACCCGTTAGGTTAGCTAACTAACGGCAGAGCGGGGACTGGACTAGCGCGGATGAAAAACATATACAACATCTACTAATATATATACCAATATATAGTATTTCGCTCAAGGCGTGAATAAAATGCAACATCACAGAAATGTATAGCATCACAGAACAATACAGATATCTGGAAGCCCCGGGTTTCACAGAGCCGCTGCTGAAACCCGACGTTCCCCTGGTCGTGTGGATAGCCTGTGCAATGAAAACCTAGACCCCTACGGGCGCGGCAAGTCACCCGCCAAAACCTGAAGCGAGGCAGCCCCCTTCAGCACCGTGAATGGACCACCCAGCACTTCACGGAATCCGGTAACTTGGGCACCCCTCCTGGGTCAACCTGTACCCCCTACGAGTGCGTCGAACAGCCCGCCAATCCTAGAGTGAAGCCCCCTCCGTCTCAATGCCATGAGATGCGGGCCAGTTGCCCTCTAGAACCCGGCTATCCGTGCACCCCTCCGCGGGGTAATCCTAGTACAGAATGTAAAATATACATACACCGGGTACATCGACCGCAACCAGGTCGTGCCCCAAAAGAATGATACAAACAGGCAGTGATGGCAGTCCACAAGTCGGACGCTCGCCCCGCAATATCAAATGTACATAATACAACAAAACTGTACTAGCATTGCATCCAGGCTATCCCCCACGACCGATCCGCAACAACACAGCATAAACATAGAACATCAACGTGAAAATCACGTTCGCAAATCCGTCTAACCGGGCTATAGCAGTTAGACGGGATTTACCGATCAAGTGACATTCACGGTCGCAGATATAATGTAAATACTGTGAAAAATGTGTTTAAAATTTTCCGATTGACCAAAAATTAACAAGTGGGCCCCCAATCTAAACTGTAGCACTCACAGAAAACCTGGGCCCAATTTTAATATTCCAAAACCCCTAATTACAGCCCATAAGCCCACTGCAAAAAAATAATCACAGGAACCCACACTCCTGCGGCGGAAGAGCGGCCAAAAGGGGGTTATGGCCGCGCTTCCGCGGTCGTACGGAGGAATCATGTCACCAACTTTTTGCAGTGTTCTTAGAACTCCCTGCACATCATTCTGAGACCACCTGAAAAATTTTTAGACTCCAAAAAATTTCGACAGAAACTGATTGTGCTAGAAAAATACGGTTTTTGGAAATTTTGGTCGATCGGAAACGCAAACACATCAAACGAAGCTAGGTAAGGTTAATGGCGTGGCTCTGATACCATGTTGCGCCACGGCAGCGCCCCGGCCTCGTACTCGAGGCCAAAATGCGGAATCAAAAATTTTCCTTACTCGGAAACCGGCGCTACCGCGGACAAAGAAAACCCGGATCGTTTACCATTAACCTAATGCTAGCAATCAAGAGATAGGGTGAGAAGTATACCGAGTGATCCGAGTCCTCCGGTCTTCTCTTCATCGTCCCGATCTCCCGCGGAAAGTCTTGTCTCCATATCGTCGCCTCCTCGCCGGAAAGGGCACCACATCACCTGCGTCTTTTACGGGCTCCCGCCTCAATACCGAGGCAACTCGAGCATGAAGCCGGCAACTCGACATGCTCAAGATATGCTGTAGAATGTAGTCTAGAAGATGCTTGTCTCATTTGGGGTTTGTTGCCATGGTGATGGAGGAATCAAGAATAGAAAAATGGTGCTTGCATTTTTCTAGCAAGAAAATGAGATCATGAATGAAACTCTCAAGATGAAGCTCTCTTCTTCTTCTTCTCTCTTTCTTTTTCCTCTCATGAAAAACTTATCATCTAAATGAGAATGGTGGAGGAGGTAATATGAAGCATGAAGGGAGGTGAGTGTATGGTAAAGCAAGTGGTGACCACATCAAGAGACAAAGAAACATCAACCATGCTTCACACATTAATCAAACCCATACCCTCATTAATGCAAGTGATGGAGCAAAAGATAATGATGCTATCATAATCAATCTTTATGCAAGAAACCCCCTCCACAAAAGTTATTTGCACAATTGCAAATAACCCCCTCCATCGGAAAAGTCCGGCCGGGAAAGAACAAAGGAAAACCGGCCGGAACGGAAAGCAAACTGGCAACTCCAGAAAACTGGTCCCGTAATAAATTACAGGAAAACCCCGACACTGTGCATACACACCCGCATCTGTATTCCGACCGGATACAAATGCAATGAGACAAAATCTACACTGTACTAAACTAGGAACGGCTTAAGCCAAAGCCGGCTAGTAAAATCCGTTCGATCCTGATCCGTGCAATGCCGCACGTATCAGATCAAACCCTGCCATATAACTATACGGCTACTAGTACATAACTGTCCGATCCTGATCCGTGCAATACCGCACGTATCTGATCGGACCCTGCCATATCTCCATACGGCCTCTACAGCGTTTCACCCGAAAGCTGAGTAACTGAAAGTGTGGTGGACTCTAAAGACTCGTCAATACAATGGCTGTGGATTTAACCACTAGCACGTCAGAGGTATAAGCCAATACGTAACGGGCCACCAGCTATTGACCAAAAGGGACGTCGATGAGCGAACTCATCCTGACACCCTACTGAGCCTGTCAGTGACAATATCCGTACAGTCCGGTCCGTTCGTCTATGAGGATCGCATGTCGGGCCTAGGGGGTTGGTAAAAATCAGACCCCCAAAAGCGGTACAAGTCGTGTCGGAGTGTAGCCCAGAAAGCCCTGAGATACTACTGGAATACCTACCAGTAAATCTCCTGCCTCGGCCGAGGGCTTTGCGTAATGGCTCTCCTAGACACAGCGCGACCTCACCCCCAATACCGGGAGAGACGAACCCCTGCAGATCCGCTCACTGCCTCCATGTGGCTCGGGACTGTACCCAACTAAAACCTGTTTGCATGACTCCTTTGAGCCGTGGTAGGGTAGTAATCAAAGCACAGTGGGAACTCACACGAGACAAATGACGATCTCAGGTCGATGAACTAACCTGTACACATGTCACCTGGGAACTGCTATCTGACGTATGGTATAATCCCAATTAGCAGGTTCCCGGCGAGTCCTGTCCGGTGTACTCATAACCCAATGAGCACCTGTATACATCTTAGGTGAACCAACTGACACCAGTGGCCTGTGAGACCGGCCACCGCCCCTCGTCGGGGTCTCGACTGTATACACTAGTCTACTAATGGAGTATCGATGCCCTGTCTCGAAACTCCTACGACTAGGGACCTTTTAAGGATGTTCTTATAGACCCCAGCTCCCACGTATATGATCGCCATCATACTGCTGGTCGTCAAGCAAGAATCCTAGGGGCTCTATCAACGTGTAATAGCGACCTGTAAGGTCACCTGAAACAGTACACGATGATAAAGGTAAACCAGATAGCATACTATCATCTCGAGTAAGACTGTCGTCCCGGGATAGGTCCTCCCTCAATCATTGCAATCACGTGCCTGTGATCCAATAATTGACTCTGAGGGCACTATCTCCAACAATATATGTCCCAGCATCCACTACAATATACATCCAATGTACAGTAATGGCCTCTAGGGCATACATATAACTAACAAGCTGTACGTAACGGTCCCCAGGTAGATGTCGATAAGAAGGCCGATGAGGAAATCTATCCGAACTCCTACTGAGCCTGATGTGACAATCTCCGTACAGTCCGGTCTGTTCGTCTAAGACTATCGCATATCTAGCCTAGGGGGCGGCAAGCGTCAGTCCCCTAATAGCGGTATAAGTCGTATCAGAGCGTAGCCCATTACACCCTGAGAAACTACTGGAACCTACCAGTAAATCTCGCTTGCCCTAGCCAGGGACTTTACGTAATGGCTCTCTCACACAGCGTGATATCAACTCCCAATACCGGGAGAGACGAATCCTTTCTAACCGCCACTGCCTCCAAGTGCTCGGGACTGCACCCAACTGCTACCTGTTTGCACGACTCCTTTGAGCCGTGGTAGGGTAGCAATCCAAGAACAGTGGAACACACTCGAGGCGAAGTAGCAGTGTCAAGTCTGCGGACTATACTGTACTCATGTCACCTGGGAACTGTTAACTGACGATTGGTATAATACCAACCAACAGTTCCTCTGCGAGTCCTGTCCGGTGTACCCGTAACCTAATGAGCACCTGTATACTATCTCCAGTACGACGTACTGATGGCTGTGGGACTGACCATCTCCCCAACTGGGATGAGAAGCGTATACACTTGTCTACTCTGGAGTATCGATGCCCAGTCTCGATAATCCTACGACTAGGGACAAGTATAGGATGTTGCTTATAGACTACCCAGCCCCCACTAGTGTGACTGCCATCACAACGCTGGTAATCAAGCAAAGATCCTATGGGCTCTACTAATATGTATAAGTGATACGTTACAAGAAACATATGCACATATTAAACTAGACACAAACCAAGTAGCATACTACCATTTTTAGCAAGACTGTATATACAACTGTGAATATCCCAAGCTTCCATTAAGTAATATACATACAAGTATGATACAATAATGGCCCCTAGGGCATATACACTAACAATCTCCCACTTGCACTAGGGCCATGAGCTGGCATATCGTAGACCTATCATCTCGAATAGCCTCTCGAACTGCGTCTGAGGAATGGCCTTTGTGAATGGATCAGCAATGTTATTCTCCGTCTCTACTCTTTTCACCTCAATCTCCCGGCAATCTACGATCTCCCTGATCAGGTGATACCGCCTTAAGATGTGTCTGCACTTCTGATGGGACCTAGGTTCCTTCGCTAAAGCTATAGCGCCGTTGTTGTCACAATACAGAGGTATTGGATCAACACTGGTAGGAACCACCTGAAGTTCAGTGAGGAACTTCTTCATCCAGACAGCTTCTTTTGTGGCATCGCAAGCAGCTATGTACTCCGCTTCCATCATTGAGTCAGTAACGGTCTCCTGTTTGGAACTTTTCCAACATACCGCCCCTCCATTGAGGGTAAAGACATAACCCGACATGGACTTGGAGTCATCTTTGTCACTCTAGAAGCCGGAGTCGGCAAAGGCCTCAATCTGGAGGTCTTTTCCGCCATACACCAAGAACATATGTTTAGTCCTCCTCAGGTACTTGAGAATGTTCTTTACTACTATCCAATGATTCTCCCCTGGGTTTTCCTGATGCCGGCTTACAACGTTCAATGCGTATGCTACATCTGGTCTGGTACATAACATCGCATACATTATAGAGCCTACCGCTGAAGCGTAGGGTATAATCGACATGCGATCCCTTTCCAAATCAGTCTTGGGAGACATCTCTTTAGAGAGGGTGATTCCGTGACAAGCCGGTAGGTTACCGCGCTTAGAATCTTCCATACTGAATCTCTTCACTATGGTGTCTATGTACCTGGACTGCGAAAGTCCCAACATCCACTTTGATCTATCACGATAGATCCGGATCCCCAGAATGTAGGTGGCATCACCCAGGTCTTTCATGGAGAATTTCTGTGATAAGAATCTTTTGACTGACTGTAACATAGGAATATCATTTCCTATTAGGAGAATGTCATCCATGTACAAGACGAGAAATATTACAGCTCTCCCTACAATCTTACTGTATATGCATGGTTCATCTGGATTTTTGATAAAGTTTAATTCTTTGACAGCATCATCAAAACAGATGTTCCAGCTCCACGATGCTTACTTTAGTCCATAATGTTAGTTATATGTATGCCCTAGAGGCCATTACTGTACATACGATATATATTGTAGTGGATGCTTGGACATATATAGGGAGGACTTTCTTGCTCGACATGATAGTACGCTATCTGGTTATAATTTATCTTAACATGTACTCTGATTGTCTCTATGTTACATGTTGATAAAGCCCTTAGGATATGTACTCGACTACTGGGACTTTGATGAGATCATACTAGTGGGGCCATGGTAGTCGGCGAGTACATCCTATAACTGTTCCTAGTCGAGGGTGTATCGAGATAGGGCATCGATGCACCAGAGTAGACTTGCGTATATGCATCTTGACCCATATGATGGGTGATGGATGATCCCATATCCATCGGTGTTTGACATCAAGGATGGTGTACGGGTGCTCAGTGGAGACTGGGTACACTGGACGGACTCGCCGAGAACTCTCAGATGGTATTATACCTCACGTCAGATGGTAGTTCTCCAGTGACACTGGTACAGAGTAGTCTGTTGACCCGAGATCGTCATAGAGTCTTGTATGATTCCCACTGTGCTTTGATTTCCATCATACCACGTCCAAGAGGGTATGCAAAAAGTTGGCTTTTGGGTACGGTCCCGAATCACATGGAGGCAATGAGCGATAGGAGGGGATTCGTCTCTCCCGGTATAGGGAGTTGATGTTGTGCTGTGTTCGATTGGCTATAACTGGAAATCCCTGGCCAGAGTTGCTGAGATTTACTTGTAAGTGTTATCAGTAGTTTCTCGAACTGTTATAGACCTCATATCGACACGACTTATCAAGCTACTGGGGTCTGACGTTTACCATCCCTAGGCGAGATATGCGACATATCAAACGACGAGATCGGACTGTACGGGAGTGTTACTGATTGGATTCATAAAAGAATGTACAGGCTTGCTTGTTGATCTTTTGAGCGCTCAATACCTGAGTAGCTGTTACGTTTAGCTGACCGCTTACAGCTTGTGGGTGTTTGATATGATCATCACCTACTGCCGGCGTATTGACGATTCTTTAGAGTCCTACACAGAGCTTTCTTGACTCAGGCAAAATGGAGTAGGAGCACATATGTGATATGTGCGGGACCGAGGATAATGCGATATTAGATACCGTATTATATTCTCGCGATATTTGATATCAGCCGGGTCATCGGATCAAGTGTTGATTCGATGAATCGGTAAATGAGATATTAGTCGGTTATATGCGATATAGCCGGATTGTTGGATCAAGTGTTGATTCGATAATTTAATGTATAATAATATATATGATATATTAAATTACATTAACTAATATTAGCTCACTAAAAGATTCTTTTTCTTACTCGGGTAATACATTGATATATATGCGATATATGTTAATTGTATTATTTTATTTTGTTACAATAAATATTATATATGTGATATATAATATTGTAACATGATGTGGTTATTAATGCAACCTGTTTAGTGGAGATTAAACATGGTTAGGGTTTGATTAGGGTTAAGTTATTCTAGAAGTTTCTAGAAGCTTTCTTTTTGTTTTGTGCAAAGATATTTGTTTAGATATTTTTGCATGATATTTCCTTAACCCAACCACACCCTTTAACCTTGGTTAATTCTCTACAATGGTTACTTGAACCATGGTTGCATTTCTAACCTTATGATTACTTTCATTATTCATCACAAAAGCATTACTTCTTCTTCTTCCTTCTTCTTTCTTTTATGGAAAAAGCTTTCTAGCTTTTTTCCAAGTGATGAAAATGAGTGAGAATAAGAAAATAGAAGAGTGCAAAAATCCTACTTCATCATCCTCATCTATCCTTGCCATTTAGATGAGGGTGTTCACTTCATTTAGTGAGTGTTAGCTTGTGTTAATGAAACTTCAAGGTAGATCATCTTTGTTTTCGAAGATCGGAAGCAAGACTGCATCTTTCTCTTCGTGAAGCCTCTAGAGAGTCCGGAACATGATGATCGCAGCAAAGGGATCTCAACACAGAGCTTAAGAAGTGAAGGACAGGATCTACAAAGGTTGTAATCCCTCTCACTTAGTGTTAAAATGTTTAACATGCTTGTTTTCACCTAAACTCTAATTTAAAGATCCGGCTTTGGGTTTTTCGGCACGGCTAAATTTTAAATTGGGCATGGTTGATGCCTCGTAGACCCTTGTGCGTGTGCATAGCAATCCTATAGTGGTATCAGAGCCAAGCTAGATCTTCAGGCGAAGTCTAGACATAGTTTAAAGTCCGATCGAAACCCCGAAACCCTAGTTTAGACCCCTCTCTGGATTTTTTCTAAAAAGGTGTTTTTTTCTGGATTAAAAATACTCAAAAAAATCAGCAGGGAAATCTAGGAATTACTGTGAAACCCGACCCCCTAAATCACCCAAAGCACCGCGGAACAGCGGCCAAAAAAGGGTATTGGCGGCGGTTCCACGGCAATAAATGCGGATTGAGGAATAGGGTTTGCACAGTAACCTCCGTAGGTAATTCCTGATTCTTCTGGGAATTTTTAATTTTACTCAAGTGTTGAGTTTTCTGGGTTGTATTGGGGACTTGTTTATTCGATCGGATAATTTAACTTTGTTTAGTTCTTTTCCGTATAATTTTAGAAACTTTTAAAAAGTTCGACCAGATATCAATAATTCACTTTTTTCCCTGTCGGAAAATTTTTCAAAAGTTGGATTTTTTCTCGAGTTTGAAACTTTCTAAGTCGTGCAAGTAACGCGGTGGACCCTCTAGAAGACAACAAACCTTAACTCGATTATGTGACCGTCTTGAACTGCCTCTGAATCTTAGGGTTTGGGGCAGTACGGCGTGCCACATGTGAGGCGTTGGCTTGACCCTTCTACGGCTGGACCATCGGTACTGTGGCATGTGATGGATATTTTTGAACTCCGCTCAAGTGTTGAGCTATTTGGAAAAACTTGGGTGTTTGATTATTCGATCGGAAAGTTTAACATTGTCTATTTATCTGGAATGTGATACAATATTTGGAATCCACATGTAGTTATGAGATAACTAATTTGAATGTTATAAACATAGCAGTTTAGTCTCAATTGATCGGTTGCCACGGAATTTTGATGTGATCAAAAGTCCGTCGCAATCACGTAGCGTACGCGGATACTCGCCGGGTAAACTTAATAGACAGCCATGCCCCATAGCCCCGACCAAGTGACTGTAGGAGAACCCCGTCGCTAAAAGCATCCGTTTGGGTGCTCGCGGCAGCGGTGTTCCGCCGTAGTGCACTTCGTCGACGGCATCTGGGGGTGCGGCCGTCTACTAAAGTTTACGACGAGCATTCGATCAGAATGTCGGGAATCTTGTTGAATTGCCCGGCTTGATATTGAAAAGAGTTTTTGATAATGAGACTAAAATGCTGGGTTTATAATTGTTAGGCATGAGGTGTCTAAGGAATTCATTTGGTTAGGCGTGCGATGTCTAAGGAGGTTGCGGATTCCAACTGTTGTAGTTTTACACTTTCTTTTCTGTGACCGTAAGCGTAGTATGTGGTATATTGCCGGCTTCGTTGCTATACATCAACGACAATCGGGATACACATATATGCTTACGTTGATGATATGAGATATTATGTGTTGCTGTGATATGTTATATTGGATCGTCGCGTTCTGAATAGCCGGGGGTTTTATGTGAGATGAGAGTTTTTCTTTTTCATTCATATAAAATTCATTTGTATGTAATATTCTTTTATTGGGGCACTTCTGGGCTGAGGATGATGTCACCATTGTATATTATTTACTTTTCCGCATTAGGTAGACCCAAGGCGGGGAGCACAAGTAACCGGGTTCCATGGTCCAGTGGGAGATCATCTCGAGGAGTCGAGACCGGGTCTCCTAACCTTAGAATTGGCAGTGTTGCTTGCCGCTCTTGTAGGGGTCTAGGGATGTGGGTTTGGCTATTCATCGCGACCATGGAATCCGTGTTTTATACAGGCTCGTATTAAAACACGGACGTCCTAGTATATCCAATATTTCATATATGTTTCTTCTGCTGCAATGTTCTGTGATGAGATCATATTACTGCCTGTGACGAATGTTTATATTATATATATGAGATATATGTTATATTGTAGATTTTGTTTCAAATGTGATGCTTGTGAAGCATAATAAAATGGGACTTCATTAATGAGATTAATGAAACTAAAAGAAACCTAAAGATGTTGTAGAAACTTGTTTAAAAACTGGCAGCTCTAGTTCTTGCTTTGCATAGCGGTGTTCCTTGTAGAACATCCAGCACCTTATTCGATAAGGAAAGAGTCGAGATCCCTTCACCGGGAGTGACCTCTTTAGTGAAACTAGCAGATGCTACAAACTCGGTTTGTCTTTTGATTGCTTCTATAGTTCTTGCTTTGCATAGTGATATTTGTGAAATATCCTGCACCTTATTCAATGAGGAAAGAGCCGACGATCCCTTCACCGGGAGTGACCTCTTTAGCGAAACTAGAAAAGCTTCAAAAACATTCTTTTTAAAAATCACTGTATTCTACAACGATATCAAGTTCATTACACAAAAGGTTTTCTTAAAAACCTGTCGTAGCCCTCCGTCATTTTAGGAAGTAGAGTACTTAGTATTCGTGCTGCGTATGTCGACTTTAGTTGAGGCGTAGTGTACGGTTGCTAAGTGATGTCTTCCTACATAGCATATGATGCCATTAGTTAGGATATTCATGTGATTATGTCGACCATAGTTGAGGGTCATGTAGGGTTGGTCTGATTAATCATGAAATGACGGGTATAACTTGACTAGTGCTTATGATATGTTGACCTTAGTTAAGGTCATAAGTGCTAGGGGTAAAGTATTATCGGGAATTTCAAGTGTTGAAATTTGCAATGAGATTGCATACCTTCTATGAGATAGTTGGATCCCGATACCCGCTGCGAGTAAAGAGTTACTTCTGGGAGAGTTTTACACATTACAATTAGCCGATCAAGTAGGTATCTAGAAAGGTGTTAACGGGGTTACGCCCCTGAGAAAATGAGATTTACTTTAATTAGGTCCGTGCGAAAGCACGGGGAACCTCCCTCAAAGTACCGACACTGGCCTGGTTGAAAGATTGGCGAACTTGTAGAGTGTAATTAATCCCGGCTAGTCTTTCCTTTTAGAGTTTGAAGGAAGATTTGACTAAAACAGTGGGAGACATCCTGATTAGATATATTAGATAAACCAATCTAATCTTGCAAGAGCATACGCTGAGTGTTTTCTTCTCTCTCTTTCTAGGTAGCGACCATGTCACGTCTTAATCAAGATAATAAAATGGATATACTGACCGAACCCGCTTGCTATACTGAGCTGGGGAACGTTGGTCCCGCTCCAACTTATAAATGTTATAAGACAGCAGGAAATTGGGGAATACCAGATTTCCCGTACCGCCCAAACGAAGAAAGTGCATGTTGATGCATCATCTTCGGGTGTGTTCATTACATAGAACTGTTTCTCAGTATCCTTTACGTCCTAGGTATGAGATACCGGAGCCCGTATATGTAATCTGTTACATGGGCTACAGATAGGTAGAGAACTGAGAACGGGTGATAAGTTTCATGAGATAGAAACGGTGCAAGTGTTGCAGCCAAGTCTGTTGGTCACTATCACCCTGTATTACCAGAATACATTTATTCTGAACGAATGCTATTAGATACCGAACCTGATATACAACATTATATCAATCTCTTTATTAGTAAAGAAGGATATAATTTTGTATTGTTGGATAATGTTTTCAACATTTCCTATATCAAGAGTTGATCGGTTCAGGCACGTTATCTAAAAGCATAGACGTTCTAAATCAAACTACAGTTCTTAGTATAAAGAACGCACACAAGTGGAAGAGTTCAGAAATGAACGAATCCTTCATGAGGCATTGTAGACTAGGTCATATCAATGCGACCCGACTAGCTGAAGTTACATTGAGATGCATATTTAAATTAGTTTGAATTTACATCTTGTGAAACTTGCCGGTCATGTCACAGAGATAAGATGACCACAGCTCTGTTTATTGGAAACAGAGAAAGAGTTAGTAAACTCTTGGGATTGATACATGATGATGTATGTAGGTCCCCTGTCTACACATACCAAGACCGGTTCTTTATACTTCATTACATTCTCTAATGATCTCTCAAGATTCAGACATATGTTCCTGTTGAAACACAAGTCCGAAGCTTTTGAGATATTCACGGAATATAAGTTAGAAGTAGAGAACCAAAAACGGGTATAAGTATTATGTCCTTTGATGAGATCAAGGAGGAGAATACTTGAGCAAGGAATTCCTGGACTATTCTAAAGGAGAATGAGATTCTCTCTCGGCATTATTCCTCCGTATACACCTTAGCACGATTGTATATCGGGGCGGAACAATAGCACCCTATGTGATATGGTGTGCTCTATGATGAGTACTACTGAGTTTCTTATTTCCTTTTGGGATTTATGCACTTGAGAAGCTGCATACCTATTGAATGTTGATTCAATAGTTTCCAACGAACCTCAGCCTCTCCGCCGATCTAGTAGGGTTCCTCACCCACCTGAGAGATACTTCGGTTTCTCTATGACAGTGGGAGCGAGGATTGCATCATGAGATGATGACCCAACTAGTTTCGAGCTGGCTATCAGGAGTGGGACTCTGTAAGAATGGCTGGATGCTTAGCGATCTGAGATGGAATCCTTATACACCAACAAAGTATGGACTTTGGTTGCTTTATCTGAAGGGTTAAATCCCCATCAGGAGAAAGTATATCTTGAGAAGATTACTTGGTGTACATGGAAAAGTTGAGACTTTCAAAGCTATGCTTAAGTTTATCCAGATCCTACTTGCCACGGCTACATACCATGACTACGATATCTGGCGGTTGGGTGTCATGACCGCTTTTCTAAATATTAATTTGGAAGAGAGCGTCTATAAGTACACAGCCCGAGGGCTTCGTAGACAGTGGGAGCAGCGGAAACGTGTGCAAGTTGTTTTATATGATAAAGCAGGCATCGCGGAGTTGGAACGTCTGTTTTGATGTGGTAGTCAAAGAGTTTGACTTCATCAAAATAGTAGATGAACCTTGTATATACAAAAAGGTAGTAGAGAGTATGGTGGTGATCCTCGTAGAGTACGGGGATGACATACTCTTGATAGGGAAGGAGTTTCCTATGCTACGCTCGGTCAATCTCCGCTTATCACAAGGATTCTCCATATAGTATCAAAGTGATACCTCCTAAATCCTGGGTTTTGGATCTATGAGATAGATCTAATTGGATGTTAGGATATTCACTAGTTGTAGTGAGATAGTATCAATCGATCCTGGGGAGAATCACTGGAAAGGTTCCAGGGTGATAAGGATGACTGAATGTCAGTCGCCGGCATTGTCTTTACCCTCAGTGAAGGGACGGTATATTGGAAGAGTTCCAAGCTAGATACCGTGACTTATTAGACGATTAAAGGCAAGATACATCGTTACCAAGGATGCTACCAAAGAGGCAGTCTGGATATATATAAGTTCATGAGATGAACTTCGTTCCTACCATTGTTTGACAATGGAGTTGTGGCTTATGCCAAGGAACCCCCGTCCTATCAGATATCCAGATATAATTCTTAGGCAGTATCACCTGATCATGGAGATGGTTGATCTCCAGGGAGATCGAGGTTAGGAGAGTATGTAGGGTTCCTAGGCACTCTAATGAGTTCTTACAAGGCATCAACCATGCCAATTTCAAAAAATACGGGTGCCGAGAAACCCTAGACTATGGATCGTTAACTAGATGTCTAGGCAAAAGATGCAACTAGTAAACTACTTTACTAAGAGAACGGAAATACAACCTTTGTAGATCCGGTCCTCCACCTCCATAGCTCCGCAATGAAGTCTCCTCGCTGTCCAAATGGAAACCCGGGCTCTAGCATCGGCTTCATCGGAGAAATGGGCGGGCAAGGTCGTCGGCTTCGTGCCGAAGATGATCTACGTCGAGGCATCACTAGATCAAGCTCCCACTTCACCAAGTCATGAAACTTGTGAAGAAAACACCCTATACTACTTGGCAAGAGGTAGAGGATGAAGAAATAGGAGGTGGGTTCACTTTAGAATTGGATTTCTCACTCATTAGCTCAAGTTGCCATTGATGAAGCAAGCTTTCTTCTTGAAGAAGAAGAAGAAGAAGATGAAAAATGTTATGATAAGTATATCCAAAATGAATAATAAAATGAATACTTATCATGTGGCAACCATGGTCAAGTGTAGAGAATAAATCATGGTTAAATGGAATGGTTAGGGTTAAGCATGAAGACAAAATGGTCACTTAGTCAAAGCTTCATGAACTTTCAATGTAAAACAAAACTAGCAACCATTTTCTTTTCATTTGCCATTTCTTTTCCAAAATAAAATAAATGAAATAAATAAATAAATGAAAAAGAAAACCCTAACCATTACACAACCATGGTTTAATCTTTACACAAACCCTAGAGAACATGTATCATCAAACATGATACAATCAAGTGCACAAAAAGTATATCACATATACAATGTGCACATCCGAGCGAGAAAATCCATTTAAAGTGAACCGATACTAGTTAATGCAAAGTAATATATCAAATATATAATTATGCATTAAATCATTAAATCAACACTTGATTTAATGATCCGGTCATATCGCATTTAACCGACTAATATCTACAGTAACAACTTATCGAATCAACACTTGATCCGATAACCCGTCTATATCGCATATAACCGATCAATGTCACAAATCACGAGAATCGAATACAGTATCACATACTGGTATCATTCTCGGTCCCGCACATATCTCATATGCGCTCCTATTTCGTTTCGCTTGAGCCAGGAAACCTCTGTGTAGGACTCTAAAGACTCGTCAATACGCCGGCAGCAGATGATGATCATATCAAACACCCACAAGCCGCAAGCGGTCTGCTAAACGTAACGGCCACCCGGGTATTGAGCGATCAGAAGATCGACAAGCAAGCCCGCTCACACTCCAGTGAATCCAACCAGTAACACTACCGTACAGTCCGGTCTGATCGTCTGATATGTCGCATATCTCGCCTAGGGGTGGTAAACGTCAGACCCCAATAGCTCGATAAGTCGGGTCGATATGTGGTCTATAACAGTTTGAAAAACTACTGGTAACACTTACCAGTAAATCTCAGCAACCCTGGCCAGGGATTTCCGGTTATAGCCAATCGAACACAGCGCAACATCAACTCCCTATACCGGGAGAGACGAATCCCATCCTATCGTTCATTGCCTCCATGTGATTCGGGACTGTACCCAAAAACCACCGTTTTGCACGCCCTCTTGGACGTGGTAAGATGGAAATCAAAGCACAGTGGGAACCACACAAGACTCTTTGACGATCTCGGGTCAACAGACTACTCTGTACCAGTGTCACCAGAGAACTGCCATCTGACGTATGGTATAATACCATCTGGGAGTTCTCGGCGAGTCCGTCCAGTGTACCCAGTCTCTACTGAGCACCCGTATATCATCTCTGATGTCAAACACTAATGGATATGGGATCATCCATCGCCCATCTGTATGGGTCGAGAAGGTATACGCTAGTCTACACTGGTATATCGATGCCCCGTCTCGATACATCCATGACTAGGGACCTTGAAGGATGTACTTATGGACTACCATGTCCCCACTAGTATGATCTGCATCATAGTCCAGGTAGTCAAGTACACATCTTAAAGGCTTTACCAACATGTAACATAGAGACAATCAATGTACACGTTAAGGTAAAGATCAACCAGATAGCATACTATCATGTCGAGCAAGAAAGTCCTCCCTATATATGTCCCAGCATCCACTACAATATACATCCAATGTACAGTAATGGCCTCTAGGGCATACATATAACTAACAATCTCCCACTTGCACTAGGGCCATCTGATAGCAGTGGTTGTAGTATCTCATACTGAACCATCCTATAAAAATCTCTCTCTGGGAACAGGCCTTTGTGAGTGGATCCGCTGTGTTGTCCTCTGAGTCTACTCTCCTTACCTCGATCACCCTGGAGATCAAATATCTCCATGATCAGGTGATACTTCCTTAGAATATGTCTGGATCACTGATGGGACGGGTGTTCCTTGGCATAAGCCACAACTCCATTGTCTCACAATGGTTGGAACGTAGTTCATCTCATGAACCTATATACACCCAGACTTCCTCTTTGGTAGCATCTTAAGTAGCGATGTATCCTGCCTTTATCGCCTAGTATGTCACGGTATCTAGCTTGGAACTCTTCCAACATACCGTCCCTTTACTGAGGGTAAAGACAATGCCTGTGACTGACATTCAGTCGTCTTTATCACCCTGGAACACTTCCAGTGATTCTTCCCAGGATCAATTGATACCATCTCACCACAACTAGTGAGTGTCCTAATATCCAACTAGATCTATCTCATAGATCCAAATTCCAGGATTTAGTAGGTATCACTTTGATCTTATGTGGAGAATCAGTGTGATAAGCGGAGATTGATCGAGCGTAGCATAGGAAACTCCTTCCCTATCAAGAGTATGTCATCCACGTATTCTACGAAGATCGTCACCATACTCCCTACTACCTTTTTGTTTATACAAGGTTCATCTACCATTTTGATGACGTCAACTTCTTTGACTAATCCATCAAAACAGATGTTCCAACTCCGCGATGCCTGCTTTATCCTATAAAGCATCTTGCACACGTTTCCGCTGCTCCCACTGTCTATGAAGCCCTCTGGCTGTGTACTTATAGACGCTCTCTTCCAAAACATCATTTAGAAAAGCAGTCATGGCACCCAACCACCAGATATCGTAGTCATGGTATGTAGCCGTGGCAAGTAGAATCTAGATGGACTTAAGCATAGATACTGGAAAAAGGTTTCATCATTATCCACGCCTGGTCAATGACGAAAACCTTTAACAAGTCTAGTTTTGAAAGTCTCAACTTTTCCATCTACACCAAGTAATGTTCTCAAGATATACTTGCTCCTGATGGGGATTTAACCCTTCAGATATAGCAACCAAAGTCCATACTTTGTTGGTGTATAAGGATTCCATCTCAGATCGATAAACATCCAGCCATTCTTACAGAGTCTTACTCTCGATGGCCAGCTCGAAGCTAGTTGGGTCATCATCTCATGATGCAATCCTCGCTCCTACTGTCATAGAGAAACCGAAGTATCTCTCAGGTGGGTGAGGAACCCTACTAGATCGGCGGAGAGGCTGAGGTTCGTTGGTTTCTATTGAATCCTTCGGTTCTACCAAATCATCTGCTGTAGTTTGCATAGCTGGAACCTTTCCAGTTCTACATTACAGACCTTGCCTCGAGCTTGTCCGGATTTTGCTTTTCAGACATAGGCTGGACAACCCCAAATCTTAACCATCTTAAGATATGGGCTCTTCCCTTTCCATATCACATATGAAGTGGTGGGCAACTGATTTGATCTGAACTCTTTTCAATCGGTATGAAGCTTCTCAAGTGCATAACTCCCAAAAGGAAATAGGTAACTCAGTAGTACTCATCATAGAGCACACCTTATCATATAGGGTGTTATTGCTCCGCCCCGATACACCATCGTGCTATGGTGTATACGGAGGAGTAATGCTGAGAGAGAATCTCATTCTCCTTTAGAATAATCCAGGATTTCCGTGCTCAAGTATTCTCCTCCTCGATCTCATCATAGGACATAATACTTTTCCCCGTATTTGGTTCTCTACTTCTAACTTATATTCTGTGAATATCTCAAAAGGTTCGGACTTGTGTTTCAACAGGAACATAAGTCTGAATCTCGAAAGATCATCAGAGAATGTAATGAAGTATAAAGGACCATTCCTGGCATGTGTAGACAGGAGACCTACATACATCAACATGTATCATCCCAAGAGTTCACTAACTCTTTCTCTGTTTCCAATAAACAGAGCTGTGGTCATCTTATCTCTGTGACATGACTGGCAAGTTTCACAAGATGTAAATTCAAACTCATTTAAATATGCATCTTTATGTAACTTAAGCTAGTCGGGTCGCATTGATATGACCTAGTCTACATTGCCTCAAGAAGGATTCGTTCATTTCTGAACTCTTCCTCTTGTGTGTGTTCTGTATACTAAGAACTGTAGTTTGATTTAGAACATCAATGCTTTTAGATAACGTGCCTGAACCGATCAACTTTTGATATAGGAAATGTTCAAAACATTATCCAACAATACAAAATTTTATCATTTCTTTACTAATAAAGAGATAGATACGATTTTGTATATCAGGTTCGGTATCTAATAACATTCGTTCAGAATCAATGTATTCGTAATACAGGGTGACAGTGACCAACAGACTTGGCTGCAACACTTGCCCCGTTTTCTATCTCATGAAACTTATCACCCGTTCTCAGTTCTCTACCTTTCTGTAGCCCTATGTAACAGATTACATATCTGGGATCCTGATCTGGTATCAAATACCCAGGACGCAGAGGATACTGAGAAACAGTTCTTTGTAATGAACACACCCGAAGGAGATGCATCATATGCACTTTCTTCGTTTGGACGGCAAGGGAATTCTGGTAATCCCCAATTTCCTGCTTTGTCTTATAACAATTATAAGTTGGAGCGGGACCAACGTTCCCCAGCTCAGTATAACAAGCGGGTTCGGTCAATATTCCGTATTATTATCTTGATTAAGGCGTGATATGGTCGCTACCTGGAGAGAGAGAGAAGAAAACACTCAGCGTGCGCTCTTGCAAGAATAGATTGGTTTTATTTTATCTAATCAGGATGGCTCCCACTGCTTTTTATCAAATCTTCCTTCAAGCCCTAAAAGGAAAGACTAGCCGGGATTAATTACACACTACAAGTTCGCCAATCTTTCAGCCAGGCCAGTGTCGGTACTTTGAGGGAGGTCCCCCGTGCTTTCACACGAACTTAATTAATGTAAACCTCGTTTTCCCAGAGGCGTAACCTCGTTAACACCTACTTGATCGGCTAATTGTAATGTATAAAACTCTCCCAAGAGTAACTCTTACTCGCAGCGGGTATCGGGATCCAACTATCTCATAGAAGGTATGCAATCTCATTGCAAATTTCAACACTTGAAATTCCAGATAATATTTTGCCCCTAGCGTCCTATGACCTTGACGGAGGCCAAACAACCCATAGTCCGCTAGTCAAGTTCAACCCGTCATTTCCTGATTGAATTAAACCCACCCGCACGACCCTTGACGGAGGCCAAACAACGCCGTACGAATACCCTAATCCAATCGCATCATATGCTAGCAGATAAGCACCAGTTAGCTACCGTACACTACGCCTTGACGGAGGCCAAACAACCGCAGCACGAATACTAACTAGTACGTATCTGAAATGACGGAGGGCTACGACAGGTTTTTCTGAAAACCTATTGCGTAATGAACTTGATATCGTTGTAGAATCAAATGATTTTAAAATGGAGTGCTTTTGAGGCTTTTCTAGTTTTGCTAAAGGAGTCACTCCCGGTAAAGGGATCGTCGGTCCTTTCCTCGTCGAATGAGGTGCGGGATATATCATATATATCACTGTGCAAAGCAAAAACACTTAAAAGCAATCAAAAGACAAACCGAGTGTGTAGCATCTGCCAGTTATTGCTAAAGGAGTCACTCCCGGTGAAGGGATCTCGGTCCTTTCCTTATCGAATAAGGTGCAGGAGATAACATATATACCGCTGTGCAAAGCAAGAACTGTAGCTACCTGTTTTATTTTGAAATTCGATTCTACAACATCTCAGGTTTCTTTTCTTTCATTAATCACATTAATGAAGTCCCATCATTTAAGTACCTAAACATCACAGATAAATACGACGTACACTTATGCCATCCGCATTCGCCTCGATGTCCCCTCGTGCACCGTTAGGTTAGGTAACTAACGGCAGAGCGGGGCAGGGCTAGCGCGGGTGTAAAACATAAGTAACGTCTATATAATATATCATATATACTATATACTGTATCTATCACAGAACATCTCACATGATCACATCACAGATATCGCAGCAGAAGAATCATATGAAATATTGGATATACTAGGACGTCCGTGTTCTCAATACGAGCCAGTATAAAACACGGATTCCATGGTCGCGATGAATAGCCAAACCCACACCCCTAGACCCCTACGAGAGCGGCAAGCAACCCTACCAATTCTAGAGTTAGGAGACCCGGACTCGACTCCTCGAGTTGGTCTCCCACTGGACTCCAGAACCCGGTTACTTGTGCTCCCCTCCTTGGGTCTATCCTAGTGCGGAAAAGTAAATAATATACAAACGGTAACATCTTCCGCAACCTGGAAGTGCCCCAATACAAGAATATTACATACAAGTTTTTACATGAATGAAAATGAAAAGCACCCATCTCACATAAAAACCCCCGGCTATTCAAACACGACGATCCAATATAACATATCCAGCAACACATAACATCACATGTCATCAACGTAAGTAAATATGTTCATCCCAATTGTCGTTGACATATAGCAATGAAACCGGCGATATCACATATTACACTTACGGTCGCAGAAAAGAAAGTGTAAAACTACAACAGTTGGAATCCGCAATCTGCATAGACATCGCATGCCTAATCAAATGAATACCTTAGACATCGCATGCCTAACAATTATAAACCCCGCATTTTAGTCTCATTATCGAAAACTCTTTTCAATATCAAGTCGGGCAATTCAACAAGATTCCCGACATCCTGATCGAATGCTCGTCGCAAACTTCAGTTGACGGCCGCACCCCCCGATACCGTCGACGAAGTGCACCAAGGCGGAACACCGCTACCGCGAGCACCCGGACGGATGCTTTCGGCGACGGGGTTCTCCTATAGTCACTTGGTCGAGGCTTTGGAGCGAGGCTGTCTATTAAGTTTACCCGGCGAGTATCCGCGTACGCTACGTGATTGCGACGGACTTTTGATCACATCAAAATTCCGTGGCAACCGATCAAGTGAGACTAAAGTGCTATGTTTATAACATTCATTCAGTTATCTCATAACTAATTGTGAATTCCAATTATTGTATCCCATTCCAGATAAATAGAAAATGTTAAACTTTCCGATCGAACAGTCGAACACCCAAGTTTTCCCAAAACAGATCAACACATGAAACAAGTCTAAAAACATTCAGTTCGTGCCTCAGTACCAACGGTCCAGCCGTAGAAGGGTCAAGCCAACGCCTCACATGTGGCACGCCGTACTGTCCCAAACCCGAAGGTTCAAAGGGCAGTTCAAGACGGTCACATAATCGAGTTAAGGTTTGTTGTCTTCTAGAGGGACCATCGCGTTACTTGCACTACTTAGAACGTCGTTAAACTACGGAAAAATCCAACACTTGGAAATTTCCCGACAGGGGAAAAATTGGGTATTTATATCCGGTCGAACTTTTTAACATATTCAAAAATTATCCGGAAAGCCATATAGACAAAATCTGATATTCCGATCGAAACACCGAATCCCCAAAACAACCCCAGAAAATTCAACTCTTGAATAAATATTAAAAATTCCCAGAAAATCCAGCATAATAAAATAGGAGTTACTGTGCAAACAGGGGATGATGATGTCATCCTTTGGCCGCGGAACCGCCGCAGAAGGCATGCTTCTGCCGCGGTTCCGCCGCACTTTGTACTGTTCATGAGTCAAATTTTGCACCGTAATTCTTATAATTCCCTGATGAATTTTTTAAGCATTTTTAATGTGGAAAAATCCCAGATTTTAGAAAAAGTCCAGAGAGCATGTTTGGTTTAGGGTTTCGGGTTCGTTCGGGTTTCAAACTTCGTCTACGCATCACCTAAGGCTCTAGCTAGGCTCTGATACCACTGTAGGGTTCCTAGGCACTCTAATGAGGTCTTACAAGGCATCAACCCTGCCAATTTCAAAAAATACGGGTGCCGAGAAACCCTAGACTACGGATCGTTAACTAGATGTCTAGGCGAAAGATACAACTAGTAAACTACTTTACTAAGAGAACGGAAATACAACCTTTGTAGATCCGGTCCTCCACCTCCATAGCTCCGCAATGAAGTCTCCTCGCTGTCCAAATGGAAACCCGGGCTCTAGCATCGGCTTCATCGGAGAAATGGGCGGGCAAGGTCGTCGGCTTCGTGCCGAAGATGATCTACGTCGAGGCATCACTAGATCAAGCTCCCACTTCACCAAGTCATGAAACTTGTGAAGAAAACACCCTATACTACTTGGCAAGAAGTAGAGGATGAAGAAATAGGAGGTGGGTTCACTTTAGAATTGGATTTCTCACTCATTAGCTCAAGTTGCCATTGATGAAGCAAGCTTTCTTCTTGAAGAAGAAGAAGAAGAAGAAGAAGAAGAAGATGAAAAATGTTATGATAAGTATATCCAAAATGAATAATAAAATGAATACTTATTATGTGGCAACCATGGTCAAGTGTAGAGAATAAATCATGGTTAAATGGAATGGTTAGGGTTAAGCATGAAGACAAAATGGTCACTTAGTCAAAGCTTCATGAACTTTCAATGTAAAACAAAACTAGCAACCATTTTCTTTTCTTTTGCCATTTCTTTTCCAAAATAAAATAAATGAAATAAATAAATAAATGAAAAAAAAACCCTAACCATTACACAACCATGGTTTAATCTTTACACAAACCCTAGAGAACATGTATCATCAAACATGATACAATCAAGTGCACAAAAAGTATATCACATATACAATGTGCACATCCGAGCGAGAAAATCCATTTAAAGTGAACCGATACTAGTTAATGCAAAGTAATATATCAAATATATAATTATGCATTAAATCATTAAATCAACACTTGATTTAATGATCCGGTCATATCGCATATAACCGACTAATATCTACAGTAACAACTTATCGAATCAACACTTGATCCGATAACCCGGCTATATCGCATATAACCGATCAATGTCACAAATCGCGAGAATCGAATACAGTATCACATACTGGTATCATTCTCGGTCCCGCACATATCTCATATGCGCTCCTATTTCGTTTCGCTTGAGCCAGGAAACCTCTGTGTAGGACTCTAAAGACTCGTCAATACGCCGGCAGCAGATGATGATCATATCAAACACCCACAAGCCGCAAGCGGTCTGCTAAACGTAACGGCCACCCGGGTATTGAGCGATCAGAAGATCGACAAGCAAGCCCGCTCACACTCCAGTGAATCCAACCAGTAACACTACCGTACAGTCCGGTCTGATCGTCTGATATGTCGCATATCTCGCCTAGGGGTGGTAAACGTCAGACCCCAATAGCTCGATAAGTCGTGTCGATATGTGGTCTATAACAGTTTGAGAAACTACTGGTAACACTTACCAGTAAATCTCAGCAACCCTGGCCAGGGATTTCCGGTTATAGCCAATCGAACACAGCGCAACATCAACTCCCTATACCGGGAGAGACGAATCCCCTCCTATCGTTCATTGCCTCCATGTGATTCGGGACTGTACCCAAAAACCACCGTTTTGCACGCCCTCTTGGACGTGGTAAGATGGAAATCAAAGCACAGTGGGAACCACACAAGACTCTATGACGATCTCGGGTCAACAGACTACTCTGTACCAGTGTCACCAGAGAACTGCCATCTGACGTAAGGTATAATACCATCTGGGAGTTCTCGGCGAGTCCGTCCAGTGTACCCAGTCTCTACTGAGCACCCGTATATCATCTCTGATGTCAAACACCAATGGATATGGGATCATCCATCGCCCATCTGTATGGGTCGAGACGGTATACGCTAGTCTACACTGGTATATCGATGCCCTGTCTCGATACACCCATGACTAGGGACCTTGAAGGATGTACTTATGGACTACCATGTCCCCATTAGTATGATCTGCATCATAGTCCAGGTAGTCAAGTACACATCCTAAGGGCTTTACCAACATGTAACAGAGAGACAATCAATGTACACGTTAAGGTAAAGATCAACCAGATAGCATACTATCGTGTCGAGCAAGAAAGTCCTCCCTATATATGTCCCAGCATCCACTACAATATACATCCAATGTACAGTAATGGCCTCTAGGGCATACATATAACTAACAGAGTAGACACAGAGGACAACAACGCGGATCCACACAAAGGCCTTTTTCCCAGTAGTGACTTTTATGGGATGGTTGAGTATGAGATACATCAACCACAGCTAATTGTTGGGTATGAGATACCACAACAGATGGCCCTAGTGCAAGTGAAAGATTGTTATTTATATGTATGCCCTAGAGGCCATTACTGTACATACGATGTATATTGTAGTGGATGCTTGGACATATATAGGGAGGACTTTCTTGCTCGACATGATAGTATGATATCTGGTTATACTTTATCTTAACATGTACTCTGATTGTCTCTATGTTACATGTTGATAAAGCCCTTAGGATATGTACTCGACTACTGGGACTATGATGAGATCATACTAGTGGGGCCACGGTAGTCGGCGAGTACATCCTATAACTGTTCCTAGTCGAGGGTGTATCGAGATTGGGCATCGATGCACCAGAGTAGACTTGCGTATACGCATCTTGTCCCATATGATGGGCGATGGATGATCCCATATCCATCGGTGTTTGACATCAAGGATGGTGTACGGGTGCTCAGTGGAGACTGGGTACACTGGACGGACTCGCCGAGAACTCTCAGATGGTATTATACCTCACGTCAGATGGCAGTTCTCCAGTGACACTGGTACAGAGTAGTCTGTTGACCCGAGATCGTCATAGAGTCTTATGTGATTCCCACTGTGCTTTGATTTCCATCATACCACGTCCAAGAGGGCATGCAAAAAGTTGGCTTTTGGGTACAGTCCCGAATCACATGGAGGCAATCAGCGATAGGAGGGGATTCGTCTCTCCCGGTATAGGGAGTTGATGTTGTGCTGTGTTCGATTGGTTATAACCGGAAATCCCTGGGCAGGGTTGCTGAGATTTACTGGTAAGTGTTATCAGTAGTTTCTCGAACTGTTATAGACCACATATCGACACGACTTATCAAGCTACTGGGGTCTGACGTTTACCACCCTTAGGCGAGATATGCGACATATCAGACGACGAGACTGGACTGCACGGGAGTGTTACTGATTGGATTCACAGGAGAATGTTCAGGCTTGCTTGTTGATCTTCTGAGCGCTCAATACCTGGGTAGGTGTTACGTTTAGCTGACCGCTTGCAGCTTGTGGGTGTTTGATATGATCATCACCTACTGCCGGCGTATTGACGATTCTTTAGAGTCCTACACAGAGGTTTCTTGACTTAGGCAAAACAGAGTAGGATCACATATGTGATATGTGCGGGACCGAGGATAATGCGATATGAGATACCGTATTATATTCTCGCGATATTTGATATCAGCCGGGTTATCGGATCAAGTGTTGATTCGATGAATCGGTAAATGAGATATTAGTCGGTTATATGCGATATAGCCGGATTGTCGGATCAAGTGTTGATTCGATAATTTAAAGTATAATAATATATATGATATATTAAATTACATTAACTAATATTAGCTCACTAAAAGATTCTTTTTCTCACTCGGGTAATACATTGATATATATGCGATATATGTTAATTGTATTATTTTATTTTGTTACAATAAATATTATATATGTGATATATAATATTGTAACATGATGTGGTTATTAATGCAACATGTTTAGTGGAGATTAAACATGGTTAGGGTTTGATTAGGGTTAAGTTATTCTAGAAGTTTCTAGAAGCTTTCTTTTTGTTTTGTGCAAAGATATTTGTTTAGATATTTTTGCATGATATTTCCTTAACCCAACCACACCCTTTAACCTTGGTTAATTCTCTACAATGGTTACTTGAACCATGGTTGCATTTCTAACCTTATGATTACTTTTATTATTCATCACAAAAGCATTCCTTCTTCTTCTTCCTTCTTCTTTCTTTCATGGAAAAAGCTTTCTAGCTTTTTTCCAGGAGATGAAAATGAGTGAGAATAAGAAAATAAAAGAGAGCAAAAATCCTACTTCATCATCCTCATCTATCCTTGCCATTTAGATGAGGGTGTTCACTTCATTTAGTGAGTGTTAGCTTGTGTTAATGAAACTTCAAGGTAGATCATCTTTGTTATCGAAGATCGGAAGCAAGACTGCATCTTTCTCTTCGTGAAGCCTCTCGAGAGTCCAGAATACGATGATCGCAGCGAAGGGACCTCAACACGGAGCTTAAGAAGTGAAGGACAGGATCTACAAAGGTTGTAATCCCTCTCACTTAGTGTTAAAATATTTAACATGCTTGTTTTCGCCTAAACTCTAGTTTAAAGATCCGGCTTTGGGTTATTCGGCACGGCTAAATTTTAAATTGGGCATGGTTGATGCCTCGTAGACCCTTGTGCGTGTGCATAGCAACCCTACACATAAATGGACTTAAGCAACTTGTATACTTTACCGCTGCTCCCACTCTGAATGAATCCCTCTGGCTGATCCATATAGATGCTCTCTTCTAAATTACCATTTAGAAAGGCCGTCTTTACGTCTATCTGCCAGATTTCATAATCATGGAAGGCAGCAATAGCAAGAAAGACCCGAATGGATTTAAGCATAGCTACTGGAGAAAATGTTTCATCATAGTCCAAACCAGGTCTTTGACGGAAACCCTTTGCAACAAGTCTAGCCTTGTAGGTTTCAACCTGTCTATCTACACCAATCTTCTTTTTGAAGATCCATTTGCATCCTACGGGTTTTACCCCATCTGGAGCAATGTCCAAAGTCCATACTTTGTTAGTGTACATGGACTCCATTTCGGTCCGCATTGCATTCAGCCATTTTACCGATTCGGCGCTCTGAATGGCTTGCTGGAAGCTAGTAGGCTCATCATAGTCAATAGTGCAATCCTCTCTATCCTCGTCTATGAGAAAACCGTAGTATCTCTCGGGCGGATGAGACTGCCTACTACTCCTGCGGAGTGGCGTCGGGATGTCCCTTTCTTCTGAAACCTCTGGTTCTACCAAGCTTTCAGTAATAGCTTGTGGTTCAGGAATTTCTTCCAGTTCTATTGCGCTCCCACTCTTCTGATTTTCCAAAAATTCAGTTTCCAAGAAGCGGGCATGTTGAGAAACAAAGACCTTTTGTTCCTCTGCGTAATAGAAACAATATCCCATGGAGTTCTTTGGATATCCCACAAACTTACACTGTACTGAGCGTGCCTCGAGTTTGTCCGTATGCTGCTTCTTTACAAAAGCTGGACATCCCCATGTCTTAAGATACTTAAGATAAGGTTTCTTCCCACTCCACATCTGATATATTGTGGTAGGCACAGTCTTGGTTGGAACTCGGTTCAAAAGATATGCAGCTGGTTCTAGTGCATATCCCCAGAATGATCGCGGTAACTCAGCGTTACTCATCATGGAACGTACCATACCCAATAGGGTTCGGTTCCGTCTCTCCGATACACCGTTATGTTGTGGTGTGTATGGAGGAGTAAGCTGAGAGAGAATTCCATTCTCTTTTAAGTAACCTAAGAACTCGGCACTTAAGTATTCACCACCTCGATCAAATCTCAGTGTCTTGATACTTTTGCCGGTTTGGTTTTCTACTTCATTCTTGTATTCCTAGAATTTTTCAAAGGCTTCAGATTTATGTTTCATTAAGAAGACATATCCGTACCTTGAAAAGTCATCCGTAAAAGTAATGAAGTATGAATAACCGCTTCGCGTATGTGTAGACATTGGACCGCACACATCACTGTGTACGATCCCTAAGAGCTCGCTTGCTCTTACTCCGTGTCCAGTAAACAGAGTTTTTGTCATCTTTCCTATGAGACAAGATTCACAAGTAGCATAAGAATGATATTCGAAAGGATTCAAATATCCTTCTCTATGTAACTTAGTCAACCTTCTCTCATTGATGTGACCCAGTCTACAATGCTATAAGAAATCCTGATTTAATTCCGGAGACTTTCTTTTAAGTGTGTTCTGGACATTGAAAACCTGAGCTTGACCTAATACGTATATTCCGTTATCTAATGTACCGGACCCAATCAAAACTTGATTTAGGTGGATGTGAACTACATCGCCTACGAATGTAAAATCATATCCCTCTCTCGAAAGTGAGGATACTGATATGATGTTACAAGTCATACTAGGTATATACAGACAGTTACGTAGAATCAATATCTGCCCGCTTGTCAAACCTAGGCGATATTCTCCCACGGATTCAGCGTCCACGCTCATTCCGTTTGCAACTCTGAGAGACCAATCACCTTCCTTTATAACTCTACAGTTTCTTAAAGCATGTAATGAATTACAGATATGAGATCCTGCTCCGGTATCTATTACCCAGGAAGTAGAATTAATTGACAAACAGTTCTCAATTACAAACACACTTGAAGCTGAAGCCACAACATGCTTCGAATCCTAGCTACTGGCTTTGCTAGCCCTGCAATCCTTCTACCAATGTTCATTCCTGTAACAATAGGAATGTCCCTCTTTTACTATATCCAGTCCCGAAACTTTTGCCTTTCTCTTTCCTTCTATATCCCTGGTTTCCTTCAGGGTAGAAGGCAGAGACTGAAGAACCAAGTCAGTATCTGACCTGTTTCCCAACGTGGTCTGCAGGTCCTTTAGATCATCAATATAGCTAGTCATTGTAAGGACGTTGTCCCCTACAGATGACCCGACGGCCAACCTCGCTTGAATTAATTCGGTCGAGGTCTCATAGCTTGCGATATGAGATTGCTCTCCATATAAATCTTTGTTACGGAGAAAGATGGAAACTGAGTCCATCTTCTCGTGCTGCTTCTGGTATACACCATCAATTGAAGCTAACACGAGGTACTTGGCTTTCGCTATATCTTTTTCCCTTGTCTGGCGGATATCTATATCCGTGACGGTGGAAATTGGACCTGGGACGACGGGATCTTGAGTAGTAATAGGGTGGTCCAGCTTGTCATAGGCAATGGACATCTGGACAGACCTTTGCCAGTCGTATAAGTCAGATTTAGTCAATTTGTTATCTAGATGTAACCTAGTCGTGGTCACAAGGTCGCTGCAATTAAGAGAGAGAGAAGAAAACACTTTTAGCATGATGCTCTTGCAAGTTTAGAGTGGTTTTAATTTATCTAAACAGGATGGCTCCCACTGTTTCTCGAATCCTTCCTCAAACCATAAAAGAAGAATTATCCAGGACTATTCTCACCGTACAATACTTGTTTAACCGTTTAGCCAGGTCAGTGTCGATACTTCGAGGGAGGTTTTCCAACGCTTTCGCGAAGTTCCTTAATTAAAGAACCTCTTTTCTATGGGGGCGTAGCCCCACTGACACCTTTCTAGGCACCTACTTAGTTTATAGCATTGATCGTTAAGTGACGAATCTCCTGATAAGTACTATATACTCACAGTAGGATCGGGATCCAAAATATCATCGTATGATAATGTTGAAGGAATCCTACCAACATTCATCAAACTCCAAAATAGTATGCATCTCTCTGCAAATTTCAGTTTCTTTAGAAATTCCCGATATGGATTTTTGCCCCATGCTCTTATGACCTTGACTTTAGTCAACAAATCATAAGTCACATGTCAAGTTCTAACCGTCATTATTCAGGTTAATTTTACCCCACCCGTACATACCCTTGACTTTAGTCAACAAGGTAATACGACTGTCCGAAACCAACGCATCTATCTATGCTGCATATGAATATCCAACAGCTACTAAACACTGTGCCTTGACTTTAGTCAACAAACACAGCTTGAATACTATTGACTATCTATATGAAATGACGGAGGGCTACGAATGGTTTTGGCAAAACCGTGAACGTAGTGAACTTGATATAATCGAAGGAACCTGATACTTTTTAAAAGGAGTGGTTAAAGCTCCGCAATTAAAAAATTCTGCTCTTTTAAAATAACCGAGTGGTTTCTTTTAAATTTGTTCCAACGATTGAACTTTGGTTTATTTTCTTTGCATTATAATAATGTGTCCCATCATTTATCCTATCATTGCAGAAAACAACGAAAATACCATGTCCTCTTATGCCATCCGTATTAGCCACGGGGTCCCGTCATCACCCGTTAGGTTACTTAACTAACGACAGAGCGGGGGCTGGGCTAGCGCGGGTGTAAAACATAAGTGACATCTAATAGCTATCATATATAGATATTGTACATTCGTCAGACGCAATAATAAGCATTCCAGATCACTGATGAACTTTATTGGATTTACTAGCAATCCGTATTTGCTTTGAGCCTGCAATAAAAGACGGATTACACAGTTGTGATGAATAGCCATTACCCCAACCCTAGACCCCTATGGGTATGGCAAACTACCCGCCAAGTACCCGAAGTGAAGCGGTCTCCCTCAACAACGTGAGTAGGCCACTAAACACTTCAATGTACCCGGTAGTTTGTGTACCCCGCCTTGGGTCTATCCTAGGAACAAAAACAGTAAAAAGAAATAATACAACGGTGGCTACAACCGCAACCTGGATGCGCCCCACAAAAGAATATTACATCATATTACATTTACATCGAATGAATGAATATTAAATCCATCTCAAACCCCGGCTAATCATCACAACACTCCAATCAAGTCCATATACACAAACAGTAAACATTACAGAAATGTGCAACCCCCTGCCAACCGACATACTAGCAGTTAGCGGAGGTTTACGAACACATTAAACATTACAGATAAAACCCAATTAGCAAATAACTTAGAACATCGATCAACAACCTTTTTCCATGTCTACCCCAAAAGCAAACCATCACTGAAGTAACCTGGGCAGAAACAAAACATACAGGAAAACAGAACACCAAAATATATGAATTATAGAGAAAATCGGAGTCAACTCGGGGTTGACTCCGCCGCGGATCCACGGCCAAAAGCACACTCTTGCCGCGGATCCGCGGCCATCAAGCCGAGTTAGAACTCCGTATTTTCCCAGAATTCTTATATTTACCTGCTGTGAATTTTAAGGCATATCAAATAATTTTTTAGACATGTTTAAAATTAACAGAACTGTTAGGGCAAGGTTTTTCGTTTTTCGCATTTTTCCGTCGATCGAACTTCTAATTAGTTGCTAACAAGCTAGTAATGGTTTAGTTGGCTCTGATACCACTATAAGTCCATGTCACGCACCCCACGAACTTGCGGGGAGGCGGAATATATGAAAAACGATTATCAAAGCTTCGTAACACGGACTTGAGCGCATGAATCGTATCTAAACCGTTACTAGCAAACTATGAGAGGTTAAACTACTCGGATTCGAAGTTATATCTCACGTTACTTGTCCTTCGGGTCTTCATCACTGTCCTCCACTCCTCGTAGGCTCCTTGGAATATCGGCACCTCAATGGCCTCCTCGAGTCAAAGACGATCCACCCGAGAGCTCCTACGCCAAGCTTGATCTCTAACTTGAGATAACTAGATTGCTCAAAGTGCTAATCTAAGCTACCTAGGGGATATAGAGTGAGGTTATGGATGTATTAGTCTATCTAATCCTTGATCTTAACACATGAGAGGGGAGGATTAGGGTTTCAAGAGAGAGCTTGAGGAGAGAGAAGGTGAGCATAAGAATCCTTTTGGATGAATGAAGTCATTTATATATATATGAAACATATGATAATATTAAGTAAATAACAAACAATGAATTATCACCATGTTTCATTAATACACTAAGTGGTTCATCACATGAGTCATACAAAACATTAAATGAATCATTAACTCAAAGTATGAATCACTACATGACTCATTAATCCAATTAATGCATATGCCACCTTAACCCCCAAGTCACCATGCTTCTAGAAGCTTCCCGGAAAATTACGAGAACGTCCCTCCAATCCGTGAAAATACGGAAAAACTTTAGACTGTATAAATCCAATAACCTGATACTAGAATCTGGCTTAAACCAAAGCCGACTAATAAAAACTGTCCGAACGTCATACGTGCGTAAACACACGTATGCGTCCGAACCCTTGTCGTAAAACCATACGACCTCTATATCGTTTCGCCTGGAGCAGGGAAACTCTCTGTGTGGGACTCTAAAGACTCGACACTACGCTGGCAGTGGGTTTAACCACAGACCGCAAGCGGCACTAGCTGTACGTAACGGTCCCCAGGTAGATGTCGATAAGAAGGCCGATGAGGAAACCAATCCGAACTCCTACTGAGCCTGATGTGACAATCTCTGTACAGTCCGGTCTGTTCGTCTAAGACTATCGCATATCTAGCCTAGGGGGCGGCAAGCGTCAGTCACCTAATAGCGGTATAAGTCGTGTCGGAGCGTAACCCATTACACCCTGAGAAACTACTGGAACCTACCAGTAAATCTCGCTTGCCCTGGCCAGGGACTTTGCGTAATGGCTCTCTGACACAGCGCGATATCAACTCCCAATACCGGGAGAGACGAATCCTTTCTAACCGCCACTGCCTCCAAGTGCTCGGGACTGCACCCAACTGCTACCTGTTTGCACGACTCCTTTGAGCCGTGGTTGGGTAGCAATCCAAGAACAGTGGGACACGCTCGAGGCGAAGTAGCAGTGTCAAGTCTGCAGACTATGTTGTACTCATGTCACCTGGGAACTGTTAACTGACGATTGGTATAATACCAACCAACAGTTCCCCTGCGAGTCCAGTCCGGTGTACCCGTAACCTAACGAGCACCTGTATACTATCTCCAGTACGACGTACTGATGGCTGTGGGACAGACCACCTCCCTAACCGGGATGAGAAGCGTATACACTAGTCTACTCTGGAGTATCGATGCCTAGTCTCGATAATCCTACGACTAGGGACAAGTATAGGATGTTGCTTATAGACTACCCAGCCTCCAGTAGTGTGACTGCCATCACAACGCTGGTAATCAAGCAAAGATCCTATGAGCTCAAGTAATATGTATAAGTGATACGTTACAAGAAACATATGCACATATTAAAGTAGACACAAACCAAGTAGCATACTACCATTTTTAGCAAGACTGTATATACAACTGTGAATATCCCAAGCTTCCATTAAGTAATATACATACAAGTATGATACAATAATGGCCCCTAGGGCATATACACTAACAATTCTAAGACAGGTATTACTCAATTCGGGAGATGGTTTTCTCCGCGAACTTTAGAATTAGAGAGATACAGAAAGAAACATTAGGGCGGATTCACTCACTGAGACTATTTCTTGAACACAAAAGTTTTACAAACGAGCTTTGTGAAACTGATTAGTAGAGGAGTTGGATGTTCGGTATCACACGGGCTGTGAGTATGCGACATCGCAATAATTAGCCTTAAGTGCAAGTGGGAGATTGTTGGATATAGTGCCCTCAAAGTCAATTATTGGATCGTAGGTATGTGATTGCAATGATTGAGGCAGGACCTATACCAATATGACAGTCTTGCTCGAGATGATAGTATGCTATCTGGTTTGTCTTTATCATCATATACATGTTTTAGTTCACTATTGCATATTGATAAAGCCCATAGGATTCTTGCTTGACTGCCAGCAGTATGATGGCGATCATATACGTGGGAGCTGGGGTCTATAAGCACATCCTTAAAGTGTCCCTAGTCGTGGGTGTTTCGAGACAGGGCATCGATACTCCAGATTAGACTAGTGTATACAGTCGAGACCCCGACGAGGGGTGGTGTCCGATCTCACAAGCCAATGGTGTTAGTTGGTTCACCTAAGATGTATACAGGTGCTCATTGGGTTATGAGTACACCGGACAGGACTCGCCGGGAATATGCTAGTTGGTATTATACCTAGCGTCAGATAGCAGTTCCCTAGTGACATGTGTACAGGTTAGTTCATCGACCTGAGGTCGTCATTTGTCTCGTGTGAGTTCCCACTGTGCTTTGATTTCTACCCTACCATGGCTCAAAGGAGTCGTGCAAACAGGTCTTTTTTGGGTACAGTCCCGAGCCACATGGAGGCAAGTGAGTGAATCGGAAGGGGATTCATCTCTCCCGGTATTGGGGGGTGAGATCGCGCTGTGTCTAGGAGAGCCATTACACAAAGCTCTCGGCCGAGGCAGGAGATTTACTGGTAGGTACTCTAGTAGTATCTCAGGGTGTTCTCGGCTACTCTCTGACACGACTTATACCGCTAATGGGGGTCTGACGTTACCAGCCCCCTAGGCCGATATGCGATACTCATAGACGAACGGACCGGACTGTATGTATATTGTCACTGTCAGGCTCAGTAGGGTTTCTGGATGAGTTCGCTCGTCAGCTTCCCTTCCAATCAATACATAGGCAACCGTTACGTACAGCTTATACCTCTGACGTGCCAGTGGTTATACCCAGTTCCAGCGTGTTGACGAGTCATTAGAGTCCCCCACAGACAGTTTCCTAAGTTCGGGCAAAACGTTATAGAGGTCGTATGGTTTTATGGCAGGGTTCGGAAAATGCACGTGCGTTTACACACATGTCATATTTCGGGAAGATAATACTGGTAGGCTTTGGTTTAAGCTGGATCCGAGTATTATACTGTGTAGATATAATATCTTTATCTCGGTTGCATTTGTATTCGGTCGTAATACAAATGCGGGTATGTTTATACCATTACGGGGTTATCCTGAAATTCGTTTCAGGATCGCTTTTGGAAGTTTCCAGTTTCCAGTTTTCTATCAGCCGTATTAAACATTCGGTTTAATACAGATTTATCTTTTCTTGATGAGTGTGGAAGGTTCTAGAAGCATCTAGATGGTGACTAGGAAAGTGAGGTGGCTAGTGACTCATTAGTGCATTAATTGTGCAATTAATGTATGATAACTAGGTTAGATGACTCTTCATTTACATTAAATGATTTGTGCAAGGTGTTATATAACTCATTATTCTCTTTAATGCTAATGGTCACTTTCCGTTGTTCCTACACTTACCTCCCCCCTCCTTCATAAGTGGCCGGCCCCTCTTGTGAGAAAAATCATGGTTGCTTGAAAAAAGATTAAGGTTTTGGATTCATGAAAATTAGTATATTCAATTCTCATTTCACCCGATTCCAAAAAGGCAACTTCATTAACCGTTCGTCCATGGCTTTGGACGTAACGAGACAAAATGTTCTACTCATTCTCTACATCAATCTTGGTCATCTCTTTTAGCAAACTTGATGATCGAGTTGCCTCGGTTCAGAGGCGGGAGCCCGTTTAAAGATCCGTCGACGTGGTGCCACCTGGACGAGAAGACGGGAGATTCAGGAGATCGGAGCAGCCGCAACAAAGCGTGGGATGATGGTTGAAGACCGAAGGACTCGGATCATTCGGTATAACATTTCTACCCCCTTTGTAGTTTGTTAGTTTAGCTTTAATGGAAGATCCGGTTATAGTATACGATAGCGCCAGTTAAAAAGTTTTTGTTCCGCATTTGGCGTCTGTTAGACGGCCAGGGCGCTACCGTGTGCTTACAAAAATAATCGATTATAGTAAAGTTATTACGTTGACGCAAACTTTTACCCAAGGGGTCACTCCCGATGAAGGGATCTCGGCCCTTGCCTCGTCGAATGAGGTGCTGGATATTCATAACCGAATACCACTGTGCAAAGCAAAAGAGAACGTCTGTATTGTCAGTTTTTAAAACTTGGTTCCAACAACGTCATATATAGGTTTTTTTTATCTTTGCATTAATAAGAATCAATGCAGTCCCATCAATTAATCACACCAGAAAAGAACGAAAATAAAATGTACGTATATGCCATCCGCATTCGCCACTGGGTCCCGTCATCACCCGTTAGGTTACTTAACTAACGACAGAGCGGGGACTGGGCTAGCGCGGGTGCAAAACATATACAACATCTACTAGTATATATAAAATATATAACAATCATCCCAGGCATGATATAAAGCAACATCACAGAAACATCACAGAAGCAATACAGAATGGTCGATAATCTGGAGCCCCGGGTTTCACTTGAGCCGAAAGTGAGACCCGACGTTCCCTGTCGTGTGGATAGCCTGTGCAATGCAACCTAGACCCCTACGAGAGCGGCAAGTTACCCGCCAAAACCAGAAGTGAGGTAGCCCCCTTCAGCAATGTGAATGGACCACCCACACTTCACGGAATCCGGTAACTTGAGCACCCCTCCTGGGTCACCTATACCCCCTACGGGTGCGGCGAATAGCCCGCCAATTCTAGAGTAAGGTCCCCTCCGTCCCAATGCCATGAGATGCGGACCCGTTGCCCTCTAGAATCTGGCTATTCATGCACCCCACCGCGGGGTAATCCTAGTATAGAAAATAAAATAATATACAAGGGTGACATCGACCTCAGCCCGGTCGTGCCCCAAAAGAATAATATACAAACTGGCAGTGATGGCAGTCCACATGTCGGACGCTCGCCCCGCAATATCAAATGTACAAATAAAATTAAAACTGTACTATCATTGCACCACTGGCTATCCACCGCGACGATCCAACCAACATCACAGCACAACACAGAACATCAACGTGAATGTCACGTTCGCAAACCCGTCGAAAAGACATATAGCAGTTAGACGGGTTTACCGATCAAATGATATTCACGGTCGCAGATAGAAATATATGTATTGTTAAATGCCCACTTAAATTATCGATCGACTAAGTTCCAAATTGGCCCCAATAGAAAAACAACACTTCACTGAAACCTGGGCCAAAACAGAATATCATAAAAATCATAATTCCAAGTACATGAGCTTCAGAAAAAATTTGTTCGCCCGTTGCCACTACACCGCCGCGGAACCGCCGCCAAAATGGGGTAAGTACGGCGGATCAGCTGTGCTTTTGTGGAATCACAAGCCCAAATTTTTCTAGTACCCTTAAAATTTCCTGCACGGATTTTTAAGATGCCTCAAATAATTTTTTGACCACTTTTGAAATTCGACAGAAACATGAAAAATGAAATCGTGATTTCGGTAAAATCCGTCGATCGATCTTTTAAGCACGTCTAAAACAAGCTAGTAAGGGGTTTAAAGGGTTGCTCTGATACTATGAAGGGTCCCGGCAGCGTCCCGACCGTCGAAACGCGGCCAAAATGCGGAACAAAAATTTATCAAACCAGCGCTACCGTTACTCGATTTACGGATCGACCTTAAACCCTAAACTAGAAAACTAACTAAGAGTTAGAATCATTATACCGAGTTGATCCGTGTCCTTCGGTCTTCATTCCAAGCTCCCAGCGGCTCCTTGATGTAGTTTGGTTGCCGGTCTTCCTCTATCTCCGATGATCCACCCGAGGGAAACGACACAAGCTCCAACCTCGTCGAACGAGGTAATCGATGCTCCAACGTCGCTAGCGATGGAGAGTGGGGGTGTATGAAAGTGTCACTATATTTTCTATCATCTCTTGAGCTCAAGAGAGCATCCATGGAAGATGAATGAAGGTGGTGATGAAGACTTGGCATGAAACAAAGGAAATGGCTAAATTTCTTTTTGCATGAGAGAGTGAGAGAGAGGGCTAGTGTAATTAATCATGTAACCATACAAAATGAAATGAATCCCACCCAAATAATGGCCGGCCAACTCTCTCTCTCTCCAATCAACAAAATCTTAATTTTCTTTTTACAATAAAATAACATCAACAATACTTTGTTCCATGCCCAAGACCATGCCTTTGCCACCTCACACCCTCCACCTCATTATCAAACAAATGATTTTTCTAAAAAGAAAAAATCAATAATGAGGTGGAACATCTTCTAGAAGCCATTCCGTATAAAATACGGAATACTTCCCGGTACATGTATCGAAATACATATACGCGTATTCGTACCAAAATACGAATAGCCGAGAGAGAAAACGAATAGTGAACAATAAACTAGAATACGTATATACAAATACATATATCAATTATTAAATCAAAACCCGATTTAATAATCCGGCTTAATCCTAAGCCGCTAGTACTATCAACTGTCCGATAAAAGTCTGCGCAGCACTTGCACATATTTAATTGGACACCTGTATGTATCAACATATCTCATGTACACCATATCGCCTAAACCGTGAAAACCCTCTGTGCGGGACTCTAAAGACTCGTCAATACGCTGGCAGTGGGTTTAACCAGAAGCACGTCAGCGGCACTAGCTGTACGTAACGGCTACCCAGGTATTGAGAGAAAGGGAGGCCGACGAGCAAACTCATCCTGAATCCCTACTAAGCCTGTCAGTGACAATATCCGTACAGTCCGGTCTGTTCGTCTAAGAGTATCGCATATCGAATCTAAGGAGGTGGATAAAGTCAGACCCCCAACAACGCGATATTTAGTGTCGGTATGAAATCCATCACCACCTGAGAAACTATCGATCCTGGATCGGTAATCCTTGTCCACCGTGGCCACGGATTTATGGTGATGGCCATCCGTACACAACGCGACATCAACCCCCAATACCGGGAGAGACGAATCCCCGACGATCCGATCACTGCCTCCATGTGGCTCGGGACTGTACCCAACTAAAACCTGTTTGCACGACTCCTTTGAGCCATGGTAGGGTAGTAATCAAAGCACAGTGGGAACTCACATGAGACAAATGACGATCTCAGGTCGACAGACTAACCTGTACACATGTCACCTGGGAACTGCTATCTGACAATATGTATAATACTAACTAGCAGGTTCCCGGCGAGTTCGTCCAGTGTACTCATAACCCAATGAGCACCTGTATACTATCTTAGGTGAACAAAATAACACCAATGGCTTGTGAGATCTGGCCACCGCCCCTCGTCGGGGTCTCGATCAGTATACACTAGTTTACACTGGAGTATCGATGCCCTGTCTCGATACTCCCACGACTAGGGACATTTAAGGATGTGCTTATAGACCCCCAGCTCCCACGTATGTGATCGCCATCACAATGCTGGCAGTCAAGCAAAAATCCTATGGGCTCTATCAACATGATGATAAACACAAACCAGATAGCATACTATCATCTTGAGTAAGACTGCTTTATCGGTATAGGTCCTCACTCAATCATCATAATCACAAGTCCACGACTATGATAATTGCCTTGAGGGCACTATAGCCAACAGAAAGAAAAACAAAACATATATACAAAAAGCCCCCCAAACTTAAGTGAGACAGTGTTTCCACTATTTTAAGCGTTAAAGTTCAGAGTTAGGGAGGAGAAAAATCAAACTATACAAGGCCTTACACAGGCCAAAGGTTAGCACCAACCATTCAAAATTTTTATCGTTATAATGGTAGGGTTGGTGGAAGAATGGAGTGTAGAGAAAGGAGTTGAGAAACACACGAGACCGTATGGGAAGAAGGGTGGAATATGGTCTCGGTATATTCGGAGAAGAATGGTGGAAGAGAGAAAGAAGTGTAGTACGAACTTGAGGGTGTAAATTGAGTGAATAAATTAGCATAAATTGTGATGACCGATGTGTTAAAAGCTTGTGCTAATTTATCAACCCGTCGAGAAATAGGGTCAAATCCCTCAAGATTCGTAAGAAAACATGGGTACATTGAACTTAGTAAACCATCCATTGAAAATGGAAGTGCGACGGACTCTTGCGCGGTCGAAACGATGGAAAGGACGAAGGGGAGTGATTTAGGGATAGTCTTATTCTCACCTAAGTAAACTGTCTCGAACTCGAAGGATTCCATCAATGGTTCGAAATGACTGTAAGCAACCGAGTTTGATGGTTCAACTAACTCATCTGAAAATTCAAAGGACTCAAACTCGGGCAGTGAGTCTTTAAAATCGTCCGAAAAAGTGAAGCACTCGTAATCGTTATCGGCTGTGAGAACTGTGTCAGATTCAAAGAGGAACGCACTAGTGGCGTCCAAACTGCTGTGATCGAACAGAAAATTTTCAAGTTCACAGTCCTCCTGCGTGATCTTTTGCGTTGTCGGAATGATGGAAAGGAGGGGGGTGATTTAGGAAGTATAACAGTTAAAGGTTCAGGAGGATGAATTGGAAAATCCGACACTTCAAACAAAACTGGTTCATCCTCAACACTATCCTCAATACTATCCTCATAATTCTCCTCAAAAGTTATCTCATTCATGCAATTATCATCAAAATCAAGATGCATATGAAGTTCGGGAGAAACATTTAATGACAAGGGATGATGAATTGGAGAGAAAATTTCAGTCAAATCTGCGGGTTCATCATCCAAAATATTCCCTACGTCAATATCTTCAATCAAGTGAAAATCAATTTTTTTGGACATCTCATCAAAAGCATGGATATTTATCAATTCAGGTTCTAGATTGGAGGTGTAGAGGTCGAAAGGATTAGTGATGGTTTCACTCGAAAGGTACTCTTCACAATCTGGCAAATCAAGCACTACGAAGTCGCACAACTCATTAAACGTTTTATTTTCGACTGGTGAATCATTTGGGATACTTGATAGACATTCAAAACCGGAGTTGTGGGATTCAATTGGTGATGGGTAGGTTTGATCTGGAAGGGTGCACAGTTCACTCCCTCCACTCAAATTCTCAATCTGTCTAACCGTCTTATCATACATTGGAATTTTTGGAGCTAGTTGGAACTAGCTACCAGGTCACTATGTTGCATAAGGGCGGCAATGAACGCATCCAAATTCCTCATCTGTCAGTTTGTTGCTGCAATGTACGCTTCCAACGACTGTACCAAACTAGACATGGGTTGTGAAGGGGTTTCAGTAAAAGATTCAAAGTTGTTTGGATACGTGAAACTCCCAAATAGTTGTGTAGAAGCAATGTCTAGGGAAGGTGTGAAAGTCGGGTAGGACTGGTAGGAATTGAATGGTTGGACAGGAGTAGGATCAACATTTGGATAAAAAGGTGAATGGACTTGTTGACCCCGAGAACTGGAAGTGTTGAAAGGAATGAAAGATCGGTTACGAGATTATTCAATGTGTTTAGCAATAGACATGGGTTTCGGAGTTACAACAGGACTCAAAAAAGGAGTATCAATGTAAGACGGTGGTGAAGGTTGAAATGATTGATACAAAGTGGATTGTAGAGTCGAACTGTTTCTCCTAAACGCTTCTATTCGATCTTTCAAAGAAATTTTGGGCATGGAGGGGTCGTCCGTAATTCGACCAAAACAATTCGCGTATGAAGCAATGTTTGGATGAGGGTACCAAAGTTCGGTAAGAGTTTTGGGAGGTGGGGTACCCATGATGTAAGAAAGGAGAAGAAAAAGAATGTGGGGTGCAATGGATTTCTTAGCGACAAGTTGCAAGTTTTTGTAAAAAAATTTACATTTTTTTTCTTTTTGTGTTTTTTTTATATGGAGCTTTTTGCAAAAAAAAAAAGATTTTCGATAAAAGGCTTAGACACACGTTTAATCAATCATAAATGCACAATCAAGCCTAGATCTAGGGTCACCTAGGTCAGCTAGACTTCTCCTAACTGTTCCAAAGGGCAAGAAGTAGGACCTCAAACCGCCTCTTCACCGCCAATTGTAGCCAGGTAAGCACAAGTAGATAAAGGAGGGATCTGCTCACTAATCACCGTGAGACGGGCCTTTTTAAGTTACCTTTCACTACCTGTCTAGCCTAGGCACCATAAAGTCAGGTTAGGATCAACGGTCGATGCCTACAACTACTCCCTTGTCCTATTGAGCGCGAAGTCCTTAGGGCTGAGTCTAATCTTTTTTAATTATTTTGATGGTCAATGCAATATGCCTTATGCGATTTTTGGGGTCCTAGGAAGGGTAATGAAATCCCCACCCAATCTGGATTGGTGTTCAAGCCCCTTAAAGTCAATTTAAATATACAAAGCAGTAAACACAATCAAACACTTGCAAACAAATTTTTTTTTAGCGCAGCGCAAAGAATCCTGCACAAGATCAAGTTATTAAGAAGGGAAGAAATTTTTGCGCAAAGAATCTTGCAGGAAATTTTTACAGAGGAGATATCAGGGGGTTCAGAGAAGAAAAGGGAAAACTTACAGTGATTTTTCCAACCGCTGACGTCACCAAGCCGCCGCGGTTCCACGATCACAAGGTGCTTTCGGCGGAGGTTCCGCGGTGGGATCGTTGACTCAGTCCTCCAACTTCTTCTGTTGCTCTGTTGTGGTTATCCTCTGTTTGTTCAGATCTACGGTTTTCTGTTTTGCTCTCTGGATTTTTCCAGATCTGAATTTGTTCTTCGATCCTGTACAATTCAAACGAAAATACCCTTCACAAAATAACAAGATGATAAATTTTTTTTAATAATTTTTTATTTTTCAGTTTTTATGAGTTTTATGATTTTATATTAACTCAAAATTGCAAAAAGAAAATACTACGCCATCCCCGGCAACGACGCCATTTGATTTAATGTGAGATTTTACGATCAAAGAATTAATTACCGCAATCAAGAACGGCGTCGCTAGGTAGCTAACCGGTGAGTACGGGTTAGTCCACAGGGATTTTGTGTATTCTCAATTTGTTCTAACGAGTTAATTCCGATTGTTGTCAGATTGATTAAATCTAAAAACTAAGGTTGATATAGACTAGGATTAAAATCTTGCTATGGTTAGGTTTAGGTTAAGTTTGGAAAGTCAATATTCCTCACCGCTTTCTATGCCCTAATTAAGATCTATGAGGTGTTATGGTAATAATTAATAAAGTGGATTAGTACCATCGGGAAGAAACGATGTTTCTTCCTCTAGGTTCTTGTCCTTCCTTTCTTAATTCTTACCCTAACCTCCATGGAAAACATACGCAACCGGTCTTTTATACTACGGTATCACCGCTACCTCGTGGGATAGGATGCCGTAGGGAGCGGTGTGTGTATGTATGCATGGAGTCCTATAAAAATATATGATGGACAAGTAAGGGGTGAGAGATTTTCATCTCTCAAACCTTCCCTATTCCTAACCCTAACAAATGAGGAACTACTCACTCATTATGAAATTGAAAAACATGTTCTAAACTAATTAACTAGGGTAGATAATAAAAATTAACTAGGGCAGGAAAGAAAATTTAACTAGGGCAATAAAAAGAAACTTACTCTAATTTTTATTTGATACTCTCTTCAATCATTTACAGGAATTGAATTCTGAATTTTGATAAATACATTGAGGCACAAGAAGAGGCATACCTCAAAAAGAGGTTTAGGGTTTCTATTTATAGAGCATAGAAACCCTAGGGTTACAATCGATTCACATCCGCATTTACAAATATACCCTAAGAAGATTAGTCAACGCACCACACACCGTCACAAAATTTGCGCCGACACGGGCTCCTCATGGCCACGGATCCACGGCCATATGAAGGGCTTGATGGCTCAATTTTCCTGGTTTGCTTCCTGTTGCATTCTGCTTCTGGTTTCTTCACTTGGTTTCTCAGATTGTCTTCTATATTTCTTCCAGATTTCCACAGTGAATAATGTCGTGGACTTTACCGTTTGCTTTGTGTCGAAGTCTTGAATCTTGCTCTGCCTTTGTGCTTTGTGAAATTGTCCATTGATCTTCGTTTATTCTTCAAACTGTAGGCATGATCAAGATTCTTCCATTTGTTGGTCGTGGTCTCACTTTTGTATCATCTTTTCATCATTTTCACTGTTTTGTTCCGAGAACTTGTAACCTGCAACTATGTAGCAGACATGGATCAAAAGCACCTGTTTATTTATAAAATGAATAAGAATGGGGAATATAATAATACAAAATTATGAAATGAACACCACTCAAGTTATCACACTCCAGAAGGTATGCGCATGCCTGGCAAATTTCAGTTTCTTTAGAAACTCCCGATGTGGATTTTTACCCTAAGCGGCTTATGACCATGACTAGGTCAACATATCATAAGTCGCAAGTCAAGTTCAACCCATCATTATCCTGGATTAATTAGACCCACCCATACGAGCCCTTGACTAGGTCAACATAACCGTACGACTGTCCTAACCAATTGCATATTCATGCAGCAGAAAAGTACTACAAACCTACCGAACACTACGCCTTGACTAGGTCAACATACGTAGTACGAATACTAAGAAATACTCGTCTGAAATGATGGAGGGCTACGGCTGGTTTTTGGCGAAAAACCTTTAACGTAATGAACTTGATATCATTGAAGGAATCCAAGCGGTTTTACAAATATATAGTGGCGCAAACTTTTGCTAAAGAGGTCACTCCCGGTGAAGGGATCTCGGCTCTTTCCTCATCGAATGAGGTGCAGGATATTCCCAACTGAATACCATAATGCAAAGCAAAAATAATCGACTACAGTTAAGTTATTACGTTGACGTAAACTTCTGCCTAAGGGGTCACTCCCGATGAAAGGATCTCGGCCCTTGCCTCGTCGAATGAGGTGCAGGATATTCCCAATCGAATACCACTTTGCAAAGCAAAATAAAACGTCTATAATGTCAGATTTTAAGAACTTGGTTCCAACAACATCATATATAGGTTTGTTTTATCCTTGCATTGATCAGAATCAACGCAGTCCCATCAATTAACATATCATACTAAAAAGAACGAAAAATATGATGTACGTATATGCCATCAGCCGTCGCCACTGGGCCCCGTCTATAGGAATGCCTAGCACGACAGCACGGTTTCGGGAGGCATCGTCCATGCCATTTTCAAAATTTTGCCATGCTAAACAATCCTAACTCTAGAATCTTAACTAGAGATTTAGACAATACAACATGTAAACAACTTTACAATTAAGTGAATATGGAATACAACCTTTGTAGACCGGTCTTTCACTTCAATAGGTCCATGTAGTAGTCCCTTTGCTCCAAGTAGTGATCTTCTGGACTCAAGAATGGTTCCACATGATGAAAGGAACGAGCTTGCACGAAGTCTTCGAAGCCGAAAATGATCTACGTCGAGGACACACTAACCCAAGCCACATCTTCATTAATTAGAGATTAGTGAAGCTAACACCCTAAACTAAATGACTAATCTAGTAGAGGATGTTGAAGTAGGAATTTTGCTCGCTTTAGAATTAATTTTCTCACTCCTTTTCTTCTCCTCTCAAATACCTAGAGAGCTAAGCTCTTGATGAAGAAGAAGAAGAAGCAAATAATGGATGAGAGAGTGAATGGCAACCATGGGTGAAAAATTCTCATATAACTCATGTAGAGACTTAACCATGAGTTTAGATAATGGTTGGGTTAATAGATATCTAGTGCGAGACAAAACCAGTGGACTAAGTCAATGGTTCTACAAGCTTCCACTAAGCTAACCCATGTGACTAATTTCCAACTAATATTTGATTTACTCTAAATAAATAAACCCTACATTATCATTAGCATGGTGTAAGTCTCATACACCCATATAGCATGTGGCATCAAGCATGACACAAAAAGAAATACAATTAATATATATCACATATATATTAAATACATAAGTGAGAAAAGAAATGCTTAAGTGAGCTAATATTAGTTAATGTAAATTAATATATCAAATATATAATTATACATTAAATCATTAAATTAACACTTGATTTAATAATCCGGTTATATCTCATATGACCGACTAATATTATTTGTATCAACTTATCGAGCAACACTTGATTCGATAACCCGGCTATATCATATATAACTGACCGATACGAATAAATCGCGAGAATAGAATACGGTATCACATACTCGTATTAATCTCAGTCCCGCACATATCACATATGCGCTCCTACTTCATTTTGCCAGAGCCAGTAAAATCTCTGTGTAGGACTCTAAAGACTCGTCAATACGGCCGGCAGTAGGTGATGATCATATCAGGAACCCACAAGCCGTTAGCGGTACTAGCTGGACGTAACGACTACTCGGGTATTGAGAGATCAAAAGATCAACAACCAAGCCTGCTCTTACTCCTGAAAATCCTGTCAGTAACACTACCGTACAATCCGGTCTTTCGTCTGATATGTCGCATATCTAGTCTAGCGGTGGTAAACGTCAGACCCCAGTAACCGATAAGTCATGCCGATGTGAGGCTCATAACGGGTCGAGAAACTACTGATAGCACTTATCAGTAGATCTCCATATCAGCCCTTGCCAGGGACTTCCTGTTATAGCCAATTGAGCACTACGCAACATCAACCCCCAATACCGGGAGAGACGAATCCCCTCCTATCGCTCATTGCCTCCATGTGATTCGGGACTGTACCCAAAAGCCACCATTTTGCACGTTCTCTTGAACGTGGTAAGGTGGAAATCAAAGCACAGTGGGAATCACACAAGACTCTATGACAATCTTGAGTCTACAGACTAACCTGTACCAGTGTCACCAGAGAACTGCTATCTGACGATAGGTATAATACCATCTAGTAGTTCTCAGCGAGTCCGTTCAATGTACCCAGTCTCCACTGAGCACCCGTATACCATCTTTGGTGTCAAACACCAATGGATGTGGAATCATCCATCACCCATCATATGGGTATAGAAGCGTATACGCTAGTCTACTCTGGAATATCGATGCCCTGTCTCGATACACCCTCGACTAGGAACAATTATAGGATGTACTTATGGACTGCCCTTGGCCCCACTAGTATGATCTCCCTCATAGTCCTGGTAGTCAAGTACACATCCTAAGGGCTTTATCAACATGTGAGAGCAAGACAGTATCACAATACAAGTCAATATGTTAAGACAAAGAGCAACAAGATAGCATACCAGATATCATACTATCATGTCGAGCAAGAAAGTCCTCTCTATATATATCCAAGCATCCACTATAATATACAACACATGTACAATAATGGCCTCTAGGGCATACATATAACTAACATCGTCATCACCCGTTAGGTTACTTAACTAACGACAGAGCGGGGGCTGGACTAGCACGGGTGCAAAACATATACAACATCTATATATATATGTATATATTCCCAGGTATGATATAAAGAAATATCTCAGAATCTCAGCCAAGCAACACAGAGAGGTGGATAATCCTAGAACCTCGGGTTTCACTTGAGCCACAAATGAGACCCGACATTCCCTGTCGTGTGGATAGCCTGTGCAATGAAAACCTAAACCTCTACGAGCGCAGCAAGTTAACCGCCAATCCTAGAAGCGAGGCAACTCCAATCAACAACATGAATGGGTCACCCGGCACTTCACAGAATCCGGTAACTTGGGCCCCCTCCGTGGGTTAACCTCTACCCCCTACGAGTGCAGAGAATAGCCCACCAATTCTAGAGTAAGGTCCCCTCCGTCTCAACGCTATGAAATGTGGACCCGTTGCCCTCTAGAACCCGGCTTCTCGTACACTCCTCCTTGGGGTAATCCTAGTATATAAAAGAAAATAATATGTACAAGGGTAACATCGACCTCAACACAGTCGTGCCACAAACAAAAAATATACAAGCTGGCAGTGATGGCAGTCCACAGGTCGGACGCTCACCTCGTAATATCAAATGTACAAATGAATCTAAACTGTACTAACATTGCACCCAAGCTATCCACCACGACGATCCAGCCACAACACAGCACAACACAGAACATCAACGTGAATGTCAGGTTCGCAAACTCGTCTAAAAGAACATATAGCAGTTAGACGGGTTGTACCGCTCTAATGACATTCACGGTCGCAGATAGTAATGTATGCACTATAAACTTTTAAACGGTGTTAAAATATCGACTTCGAAGCACCCCGAATTGCCCCTGAACAAAAGATAACACTATATCCAAACTGGGAAAAACAAACAATACCACAGCACCAATATTCCAGAGTGTCACCCCCCGCTTCGCAGTATATGGGCAGAGGACGCGACGAGGCCGCTACGTATATACTCAGAAGTCAACACGCTAAGTGATCAGTCGAAAATATTGCCTCTTTTAATCGGCAATTTCCCTATCATTTGCACTCACCTAGAAGTGGTCGGCATTCATATCGCACATATTAGCAAATCAGTCGTTAAATATCAGATTGCATGTGTTAGACTCTAAAACCGGCACTATAAAGGAAATTGACTACATTTCATAGCATGGCATCATTCCTATATATATCGCAACTTGTGTTTCGAAGTCCGTGCAGGAAAATACAGAAGATCGGTCAAAATTACATAACAGACTGCTAAAAAAAATACGCCAACTCATGGATTTGGAATCTGGTATTGATCTAAGAAGCATTCAGAGATTTAACATATCAGAAAATACATCAAAGTACAGAAGAAGCCAACACTGCAAGTTTGAAACCCCAAGCCAACAAAGTGGCCGCGGAACCGCGGCCGGAGCCGCCTTGAGCCGCGGTTCCGCGGCGGCGCTACCACGTCAGCCCTCCAACTTTTCTGCAATATCTCCACCTCAGCTCCTACAGCTCTTCAAGCCACTACATTTTCCAGAAGACCCTAGAAGCTTCTGCCAGTTCAGCAAACTTAGGGTTTCTAAGCTAAACATTCCTAGCTTAAAGTCTAAGCTAAGCTCCTAACTAACTTACAACAAACTTTTGGAGGGAATTGCAATTTCAAAACCTAGACCTAGGGTTTGGGAAACCTATAAATAGACCCCTAGGCTCACTTGTAAATCATCTTAGATATCATCTCATATCATTAGATCAATTCTTCATCTCTCCTAAATTCCACCCACAAGTCTCGTGACAAGGCTTGTGTCAAAACCCTAACCCTAATCCAATCTAGAAATACCCAATTCAAGATCCATGGAGTTCAAGCAAAGCAAGTCTTCAAAGATCCTTTAGAAGCAGAGCCGGTATTCAACGGAGCACGAGATCGAAGCGATCCATGACTCAAGAAGCCGAGCGATGCAAGATTTGACGAGCGAAGTTCCTACCTCTTGTAATTCTTGAGAGTTGTAACTACTTGTTGATGTAATAAATGTGAAGATTCTTTAAACTTGTTTACATTTCAATTCAAGCATCATGATTTCATTTCGATTCTTGAATGTATTCTTTGTGATGATGTGTGAATAAACTCCGCTCGTGGAGGAATCGAGATGATTGTAGAATGATGATGTTGATGAATCTTTAAACGTTTTCTTAAGTCCTATAGCAATTGTAAATTCTTGAAAATAGAATGATCGATGATCTAGATCGATGCGAAATGTGTTCTTGATTCTTTTCACACTATCTAGAAAATCAACGATCGATCATTAGATTTTCAAGAAGCTATCTAGTGAATGTGATTCATCGAAAGGACAAAGGATAGGACGAAGAACCCTAATTCTTCGCAAGATCCTTAAACCTCGATCAATCGACATCGAGTTAGCATCAATTCGTTAATGGATAAGAAACGTTAATCTTTAGTCTTCTTCACATCTACAATCTAATCGATTCCTACGAGCTTTACATCAAATCTTGAAACCCAAATCGATTGGAATTATATCGAAACTCGATTCTCGATGTTTATCATTTTCTTGATTCTTGATTAGAATAGTGACACTTGAAACTCATTGATAAAAATCTTGAATCATGTTTTCTTTTCTTTTCTATTAAGTTTTCAATTCAAACAAATCAAAAATATAAACGAATCGCACAATCCCTTTGGACGATCCGCACTCGCTTACGATCTACATCCGACACCGTTGTTGATTGCGGTCAAATAATTCTTTGATTGTGAATTCTATTCATTTTCTAAACCGACACACAAAGATAAAAGATCAATCAAATGACGCCGTTGCCGGGGATCATTTGATTTACACACACAATCGGAAATTTCAAATCAATCAAATGGCGCCGTTGCCGGGGTTCGCACGCTAATTCGTTTTATATTGAAATTTGAATTGAAAGATTTATTCCATTGTAATTTTGTAATCAAAATTCGCACAAACCCTAAACAATTTGTTGTGGTTTATTGCAAGGAGATCTGGAGCTTGCTGTGCAATTGAAATAATTTTTGGAGATTTCCAGAGAGCTGAAGGAGTGAACAGAAATTCACTGTTAAAATTTGGCGCAGAGATCAGCACAGACGACCGCGAAAGCGCGGTGAGAGCCTCTTATTGCGGCGGTTCCGCGGCTAGGTGAAGGCCCGTCGGTACAAAATTTTCTCTGTAAGCTCCTATCTTTCTTATCTCCTCCTCTCTCTGCTCCAACTAACAAATTTCTGTAGGCTTCTTTGCAAAAATTACAGCGCCGCAAAAAGCAAATTAAATTTGTGCGTGTTTTTGTATCTTGGTTGTTTGCATTATAAATACGGATATTAAGGGGCAAAGACCAAATCCAAATTAGGTGGGGAGTTCATTACCCTTCTTAGGCCCCGAAAATCACAAAACTTGCATCCGCATTGACCCACTTTAACTAAAAAATATCTAGAGATGGCTCTAAGGACCGTCGCGCTCACTTAGGACAGAAGAAGGCCGTGGGTAATTCATTGCTTATCCGCGTTTCTTTGTGGTGTCTAAGGCAAGTGTGTCGAAGGCTAGTGGTTATTAATTAGGCCCACTACTTACGTAGTGGAGTACCTTCCCACTTACCTGGCACTTACCTGGCCACAGGGAGATAAAGAGGCAGTGGAGGATTTTATCCTGCGACTTGTCTTTTGGCAGTTAGGAGCGGTCTAGAGCCGGACCTAGGTGACCACTAGATTTTAGGGTTTTGTGTGTTGCATTTGTTGTGCTCGCATCATATTTTTTCAAAAATCCGTCCCTTTTTCAAAACAAACACCGCATTCATCATTTTCCCCTAATTATAAGTCAACGCTGCCATTTGTACCAACCCTTTTTAGTGCAAGATAGGCTGGACACGGGATTCTAGTGCCCGTTTAGTCCGCGTTTCCCTCATCGACCCAAAAGTCGGTATTTCTACATTTACCTTTCCTTTACCCACTACCACACTCACACAGATGGATCCGACTCCATCAAATTTCTTTTCCACTAATCTGCCGCCGTCCGTTGGTGCGCAGAATCCACCCCGCATCTCTCTCCAAGAGAGGTGCTACCTATTCGAGGTCCTCTTTCGACCTGCTTATCCATTCCACCAGCCAACGGGGATAATTTTGAAATTAAACCCCAATACATCAATCTTTTACCCAAATTCCACGGACTCGAGACTGAGGACGCTTACGTTTTCATTACCAAATTTGAAAACGTATGCGCAATGATGGGTACGTCACAACTTTCAGTGGATGCTATGCGTCTACGACTTCTTCCATTTACTTTGTGCGATATAGCCGAGAAGTGGCTATATAATACTACCACACACTCTATTACGAATTGGGAAGAATTCGTCGCGGCATTCCTTAAGAAATTTTACCCTATGCAAAAGACAGCTCGAATCCGTAGCGAACTCAACCAATTTACCCAGTTTCCGACTGAACCATTTTCTAAATGCTTTGAACGTTTCAAGGATCTATTGGTTCAATGTCCTCATCACGGCATCCCGAGATAGGATCTTTGCCGAATCATTTATGAGGGCATTAACCCCAACACTAAACAGAACCTTGAGAACATGTGTCAAGGCACTTTTATGACTAAGGATGATAGGGAGGCATGGAAATTTTTAGAAGTGTTCGCTGAAAAATCACTACAGTGGGAGAGTTGTACCCAACCATTGAATAGGGGTAGCGTACACCAAATAGATGTGTCCATAGGTGTTCGAGCTGAGAGGGCAGCAATGCAAAAGAAGCTCGAGGCTATGGAACACAAATTTGCAGCAGCCTCCCTAAACCCAGTATCGCTCCCCAAAACTGTTTGTGAGTGTTGTTCTGATCCGTCTCATTTAACGGAAGAATGTCCATTAAACTCACCGTTTCAAGGTCACGAGCATACTAATGTCGCATTTCAAAGACCTAGAAACGATCCATATTCTTCCACGTACAATAAGGGTTGGAAGAATCACCCGAATTTTGCTTGGAACCAACAACAATCTCAAAACACGATTCCAAGCCAAAATAATTTCCAAAGGGCTCTTCCTCCACCATAGCAACCCCTTCAACTCATTCAGCACCCCTACCAGTCACAAAATTTTCAAAATCAGGTCAACACTCCTACACAGTCTAATCCTATGACCCGTTTTGACGAATTCTCTCAATTCACTCAAACCATGAAATCACTTTTGTCAAATTTCATAGAGGTTTCGGCTGAGGTTAGATCTTCCGTCAGTGAGATAAAGAAAAACTCAGTGTCCCAAGCTGAGAGTATCAAATCGTTGGAAGCTGAAATCGCACGACTTAAAGCCGAAATGAGTGCGAGAGAAAAAGGGAAACTTCCGTCTCAACCCCTACCGAATCCTGGGCATTACAATGTAAATGCCATCACAACGTTGAGATCAGGAAGAGTGCTGAACAACCATGTTGGGGAAGAAGTTGATGATATTGAAAATCATATCAACACCCCGGCTGAGACCTTCCCTCACACACACACTTCTACTTCTGATCCTTGTTCTTCTACCCCACCGCCTTCTCGCGAGCCTATTCTCCATTTCCCACTAGGCTCGACACCTCAGTATAGCCCTTCTAGTTCTCCACAGACGGTCCCCACTCCTCTTTTGGGATCTCGTCTACCCCCTCTTCCTTCTCCTATGATGGACCCGACGCTTATTGCGAAAGCTCCTTACCCGAATCGGTTAAGAGGTAATAAAATGAGTCCACATATGGAGAAAATTATGGAAATATTTAAACAGGTTAACATCAACATCCCTCTCATAGATGCGATTTAACAAGTCCCCGCATATGCGAAAATTCTTAAGGACTTGTGCACTAGGAAGAGGAAGACTCAAGTGCCGAAGAAGGTCTTCATGTCTAATAATATTAGCACTGCTTTTATCCCCCAGCTACCAAAGAAACGTAAGGACCCAGGATGTCCTACAATATCGATTTCTATTGGGGGTAAAAACATAAATCGTGCTCTTTTAGACCTTGGCGCAAGTGTTAACCTATTTCCATATTCTGTATATGAGCAATTAGGGATTGGAGAGCTAAAACCTGCTCACTGCACTCTCCAAATGGCAGACCGTTCAATCACCAAACCAAGGGGTGAACTAGAGGATGTGTTGATAAAGGTCGGGGAATTTGTTTTCCCTGTAGACTTCATTGTACTCGACACACAGCCTGTAGCAAACCCCCGGGGCCAAATTCCGGTGATTCTGGGTCGTCCTTTCCTTGCCACTTCCAACGCTATTATAAACTGTAGAAATGGTTCAATGAACTTATCATTTGGAAATATGACCATTGAACTAAACATCTACAAAGTTGGAAGTCAGCCATCAGAACCCTCTGCTCATATTCTTAATGTGTGCTCTGTCCACGAGATCGCTCCCGATAGTTGCGGAGCTGAGGAACTTTGCTTTACAGATCTCGACGCCATTACCGCATCTCTGTTTGATCTCACACATGATCTTAGTGAGGACACTTTTCCTACACTTGAGTCCTACACTCCTGACTTTTCTCCACCCGAGTCTGTATCTTTCACAGGCTCTGAGCTTCTTTGTAATTACAAAAATCACTCGATGACCCCTCCTTCTATCATTTCTCCGCCTGAATTAGATCTTAAAATTTTACCTTCTCATCTTAAATATGCTTATTTAGGTGAGAATGAGTCTTTACCGGTTATCATATCTGCTTCTCTAGCATCAGAGAAAGAGAATGCACTTTTATTGGTATTGAGATCAAATAAAGAGGCGTTTGGTTGGACTATGGCGGACATCAAAGGGATTAGTCCCTTGATAGTTGAACATCATATACATGTGATGGATGATGCCAGACCAACCTGAGAACCACAGAGACGATTGAATCCCGTCATGAAGGAAGCAGTGATGAAAGAGATCGTCAAATGCCTTGATAGTGGTATTATATACCCAATCTCCGATAGCCAATGGGTGAGTCCTATACATGTCGTCCCTAAGAAATCCGGCATCACTGTTATTACCACTGAGGCAAATGAGTTGATTCAGACACGCGCCCAAACTGGGTGGCGTGTGTGTATTGATTATAGAAAACTCAATGCTACCACGAGGAAAGACCACTTTCCTCCACCATTCATTGATCAAATGCTGGAACGCTTAGCGGGACGAGAGTATTATTGCTTTATGGATGGATACTCAGGCTATAATCAGGTCCCCATAGCCAAAAAGGATCAAGATAAAACCACTTTTACTTGTCCTTTTGGCACATTTGCTTATAGACGCATGCCCTTTAGGTTATACAATGCTCCCGCTACCTTTCAGCGGTGTATGATGGGGATATTCTCTGATATGGTAGAGAATTTTCTGGAGATCTTTATGGACGATTTCTCAATTTTTGGAGACTCTTTTTCTGATTGCCTATCGAATCTTGACGCAGTTCTTACTCGTTGCAAAGAGAAGAACTTAACTTTGAACTGGGAAAAATGCATTTTCATGGTCCAAGAAGGAATTGTACTTGGACATGTTGTTTCACAGAAAGGCATTGAGGTTGACAGAGCTAAGATAGATGTCATTCAAAACCTTCCTCATCCCAAAAGCGTCAAAAATATTCGATCTTTCCTTGGCCATGCGGGCTTTTATAGGAGATTCATTAAGGACTTTAGCAAAATTGCTAGACCTTTAACTCTTCTCCTGGCCAAGGATACGACCTTCCACTTTGACTCGGATTGTGAGGCAGCTTTCGACTCACTAAAACACTCCCTCACTATAGCCCCCGTTCTATCGTCTCCAGATTGGGACTACCCATTTGAGCTGATGTGTAACGCATCCGACTTTGCAGTAGGTGCAGTCTTAGGACAGCACATTGAAAAGATGCCACACGTGATATACTTTGCAAGTAAGACCCTGAATGATGCACAAATCAATTATACGACCACCTAAAAAGAACTTTTGGCGGTTGTATTTGCATTAGAAAAATTCAGGCCTTACTTGATTGGCTCATCAATAGTTGTGTACACTGACCACTCCGCCCTAAAACATCTTTTGGCGAAGAAAGATGCAAAAGGTCGGCTAATACGTTGGATCCTTCTGTTACAAGAATTTGATCTTGTTATCAAAGATAAGAAAGGATGTGAAAACGTTGTAGCTGACCATCTTTCACGCATCTCTTCTTCCCCTGTGATCCTGCCGATCAATGATTCGTTCCCAGATGAACAACTCTTGAGCGTATCCAATGAACTATGGTTCAGGAATATTGTGAACTATCATGCCACGGGACTGATACCCAGCGATTGGTCAAAACAGGACAAATACCGTTTTCTATCCCAAGTAAAACACTTTTACTGGGATGAACCCTATTTGTTTAAATATTGTCTTGATCAGATCATTCGCCGGTGTGTCCCAAATGAAGAGTTCAAGAGTGTTCTTTCTTTTTGTCATGATCAGGCCTGTGGGGGTCACTTCGGTCCTAGAAAGACGGCGGAGAAGGTTTTGCAATGCGGATTTTATTAGCCGACCTTATTCAAGGACGCATTTGAGTATTGCAAAACCTGTACACAGTGTCAGTACACGGGTAAAATATCCCGGAGAAATGAAATGCCTCAACAACCCATTTTAGTTGTTGAAATTTTCGATGTTTGGGGCATTGACTTTATGGGTCCCTTTCCCAACTCTTTTGGGAATTTGTACATACTGCTGGCGGTTGATTACGTCTCAAAGTGGGTTGAAGCCATTCCATGTCGCACTAATGACAGGAAAGTTGTCATTAAGTTCTTGAAAGAGAATATCTTTTCGCGATTTGGACACCCACGCGCTATCATTAGCGATAATGGGACACATTTCTGCAACAGGTCTTTCGAGACTCTGATGCGGAAATACGCAATCAACCACCGACTTTCTACACCCTATCATCCCCAAATGAGCGGGCAGACTGAGATCTCAAATAGACAGATCAAACTAATCCTGGAGAAGACTGTTGCTAAGAATAGAAAAGACTAGTCGACCAAACTGACGGATGCTCTTTGGGCATTCCGAACTGCATTTAAAACTGACCTAGGGATGTCTCCATATAGGATAGTGTTTGGGAAGGCATGTCACTTACCCGTCGAGATTGAGCATAAAGCATTGTGGGCTATTAAGGAAATCAACTTTGACCTCAACCAAGCTTGCAACTTTCGGAAGTTGCAACTTAATGAGCTAAGCGAACTCCGCGATGAAGCTTATGATAACGCTGTAATTGTAAAGAATAGGACTAAGGTTTTTCACGATAAAAACATTTTGAGGAAAACATTTTCACCTGGTCAACAAGTCCTTCTTTATGATTCACGATTACACCTTCACACGGGTAAGCTTCGATCTCGGTGGAAGGGACCTTTTGTTGTGCGGAATGTATACCCGCACGGGGCAGTAGAAGTAGAAAATGTTAAAAACGGCACATTTTTCAAAGTGAATGGACATAGACTAAAGTCGTATTTTTCCACTGACCCCACGGAGGAGCTCCTGTTCTTACAGGAGCCAGTTTATTTGGATTAAAATTCCTCCGTCTCACCTTCATATCCTGTTTATCACTGCATCATTTTTTAAATGAAGGTGAGTGAAAAGAATAAGTTTGGGGGAAGTTCTTCACTTATATATTTTGCCCCCACTAATAATTCCCCCAGGCTTATAGGTTTTTGTAGGTATAGCTGTTGGCAATAGCGAGGACACTGTTGAAAACAAGTTTGGGGGAGGTTTGTGCTTATTTTTGCATCATTTGCATATCATTTGCATAAGCACAAAACATTTCTTTAAAAACTTATAAAATTTTAAAAATTTTCAAAATCCATAAAAATTTAAAATTTTCAAAATATAAAAATATTTTAATATTTACACTTTTTTGTATATAAATAAGATAATAAAAGTTTAGATAGTGAACAATTACAACCATGAGATTAGAAAAATTTAAGAAAACTAAGAAAATTAGAAGTTTTCTTATACTGACTAGTAATAAGTAGTTATGAGCCGTTATCCCAAGGGTTAGTAAGATGAAGGAAGTCACTAATCTAAGGATAAAAATAAGTCTGAAAAATAGTTTCTATTCTGGAAGCCAAACATTTTGAACGTTGCTACCCTGCTATTCGCACTTACACACGTCTTGAAGCCTGGGATAGTAGAGGATACCTTGAAATGCTCTTGTCTTAAAGCCAAAAGTATGAAGGAAATAAAAAAAAATATGAAGAAAATAAAAAGTGGTGAGAAAAATGGACACTGGTTTTGTTATCGCCAAAACAGCAATAAAAAAAATATAGCGAGGGTGCCTCTTCACCTAGTGCCCTAAGGCCAACTGGTTTGGGAGTCACTGCTAAGCCTTAGGTGGTGCAAGACGAGGAAAATACACCAAGTAAGCAAGCACAGGAGTAATCGGTCGGTTAGTACCTCAAGAAGTATTAACGGTCGCATGAAAGTGTGTGAGCAATCTCATCTAAATATTCATTAATTAAAAAGTACTGAGGCTGATGGGCAAGAGTATGATAGCTTGAATTGAATTCTCCGGGTGTAGGGATGTCTTTACACACACGTACGGTTATATGATCGATATTTGGAAGAAAGATAGGAATGAAGAATAAGACGATGTTTTATTGAGGGAGGACGTGATTTCTAACATCTTTTCATGACTATTAAGATAGGGCTCATGACAACCAAAAAGCTAGCTTAGTTGGAAAGCCTAATTTTCAAGGCCTTTTCTTTTACAATTCTTTTCTTTAAATGTAATATTCATGATCTTTCTTTTATTATTGGATTTTGTGGGTGCAATCCGCTAAAAACCCTCAGTAGACAACACTCCTCCTACTAGAGACACCTAGAGGTTTAAAGGCTTGTTGCACGTGCTCAGTGCAATCGTGTTGCCTACGAAAGTGTGCTAGTTAGTCTTTCTCTTTCTTTATTTTCTCCTTCTTTTTAATAAAAAGTTCGCTTGAGACGATCGAAAATACGTTTGGGGGAATTTGATCAGTCGAAAATATTGCATCTTTTAATCGGCAATTTCCCTATCATTTGCACTCATCTAGAAGTGGTCGGCATTCATATCGCACATATTAGCAAATCAGTCGTTAAATATCAGATTGCATGTGTTAGACTCTAAAACCGGCACTATAAAGGAAATTGACTACATTTCATAGCATGGCATCATTCCTATATATATCGCAACTTGTGTTTCGAAGTCCGTGCAGGAAAATACAGAAGATCGGTCAAAATTACATAACAGACTGCTAAAAAAAATACGCCAACTCATGGATTTGGAATCTGGTATTGATCTAAGAAGCATTCAGAGATTTAACATATCAGAAAATACATCAAAGTACAGAAGAAGCCAACACTGCAAGTTTGAAACCCCAAGCCAACATAGTGGCCGCGGAACCGCGGCCGGAGCCGCCTTGAGCCGCGGTTCCGCGGTGGCGCTACCACGTCAGCCCTCCAACTTTGCTGCAATATCTCCACCTCAGCTCCTACAGCTCTTCAAGCCACTACATTTTCCAGAAGGCCCTAGAAGCTTCTGCCAGTTCAGCAAACTTAGGGTTTCTAAGCTAAACATTCCTAGCTTAAAGTCTAAGCTAAGCTCCTAACTAACTTACAACAAACTTTTGGAGGGAATTGCAATTTCAAAACCTAGACCTAGGGTTTGGGAAACCTATAAATAGACCCCTAGGCTCACTTGTAAATCATCTTAGATATCATCTCATATCATTAGATCAATTCTTCATCTCTCCCAAATTCCACCCACAAGTCTCGTGACAAGGCTTGTGTCAAAACCCTAACCCTAATCCAATCTAGAAATACCCAATTCAAGATCCATAGAGTTCAAGCAAAGCAAGTCTTCAAAGATCCTTTAGAAGCAGAGCCGGTATTCAACGGAGCACGAGATCGAAGCGATCCATGACTTAAGAAGCCGAGCGATGCAAGATTCGACGAGCGAAGTTCCTACCTCTTGTAATTCTTGAGAGTGTAACTACTTGTTGATGTAATAAAGGTGAAGATTCTTTAAACTTGTTTACATTTCAATTCAAGCATCATGATTTCATTTCGATTCTTGAATGTATTCTTTGTGATGATGTGTGAATAAACTCCGCTCGTGGAGGAATCGAGATGATTGTAGAATGATGATGTTGATGAATCTTTAAACGTTTTCTTAAGTTCTATAGCAATTGTAAATTCTTGAAAATAGAATAATCGATGATCTAGATCGATGCGAAATGTGTTCTTGATTCTTTTCGCACTATCTAGAAAATCAACGATCGATCATTAGATTTTCAAGAAGCTATCTAGTGAATGTGATTCATCGAAAGGACAAAGGATAGGACGAAGAACCCTAATTCTTCGCAAGATTCTTAAACCTCGATCAATCGACATCGAGTTAGCATCAATTCGTTAATGGATAAGAAACATTAATCTTTAGTCTTCGTCGCATCTACAATCTAATCGATTCCTATGAGCTTTACATCAAATCTTGAAACCCAAATCGATTGGAATTATATCGAAACTCGATTCTCGATGTTTATCATTTTCTTGATTCTTGATTAGATTAGTGACACTTGAAACTCATTGATAAAAATCTTGAATCATGTTTTCTTTTCTTTTCTATTAAGTTTTCAATTCAAACAAATCAAAAATATAAACGAATTGCACAATCCCTGTGGACGATCCGCACTCGCTTACGATCGACATCCAACACCGTAGTTGATTGCGGTCAAATAATTCTTTGATTGTGAATTCTATTCATTTTCTAAACCGACACACAAAGATAAAAGATCAATCAAATGGCGCCGTTGCCGGGGATCATTTGATTTACGCACACAATCGGAAATTTCAAATCAATCACTAAGCGTTTCTGAGCAATATAAAATAAAATATACACAAGAGACAAGATGTGAATAAACAACAACTTTATTTATTAAACATTCTTTTTATAATACAACTGAAATGAAAATACATAGAATGAAAGCAATTCATAAACAATGGCATAACAGAAATGAAAATGTAATGTACGAGTGAATCTAAAACTCCGGGTCTTCAGTAAACTGATCCAAGTCTTCCTTGCTGGGTTCGATCTCCAGTGAGTCCGAAACACCTGACGACATTCTAAAGAAGAAGAAAGAGAATGTCGTCAGCGAACAAGTCGCTCGGTAAGTCCCGTAGATAGATAAGAATAGAATAGATAGAATAGAGTATAGCTGTGTAATGTTGTTATTTAGTGTTAACGTTGTTGTTTGTACCTTGGTACAGAAGAGGCCAGTGTATACGAGAGGAGTCTCACTATCCCGGAGACTAAGATATACGGAGTACAAGAAACCGTTCAGCCACGGTACAACGGCAATGGAGATTCAGGTTAGGTGTCTTATGGTTGCAGTCTCGTGCCATTTCTAACACCTTCCGTACCAATTTACCCCTTATAAACCCCGTATGTTTTGATTGTATTGCTTGTATTGTCTTGTAAATTGTATAGATAGATGACTTGCCGAAACCATGATATCAGTAATGGAATGGATATAATGGAAGAACATGTAAATGGAATATATCCATGGTTCGGTTCAGTCAATACAAATTGGTATAGATTGAATAGATGGATTCATATTGAATCATATTGTACTGTAGTTTGTACTTGAATCACATTCAAGTCAGATTGATTAGGTTGAGATTCAGTCTGAGTTAGACACTTTTAAAAGAACTTGAAATCCTGATTGTTTTGGTGTTATCGGTAACTACTGCACATAGACGGCAGAATTTGTGTCTTTTTCTAAGATAATTACTGTGTAGATAACACCGTTTTTAAAGTTGTCTACCTTAAATAGGCAAGCACCCATATCTCCGGCTCCCTGTGGCTCAAGAGACTGGTCCCGCTTAAACTTATGTTTACTAGGGTCCTTATTGTAATTTAGTATAACTTGAGGGGGTTTTATGTAAAAATAGTTTTGGTATAATTTCAAAATACACCTCAAGCATTTAATTATCGTCTTTAGGGTTTTCATTATAAATGTGACATTTCTAATGAATAAAACCTAATTTCATAATATATGGTATTTATTTGTAATATGAATATTGTTTTGAATTATCATGGTAGTTTTATGTAATATTTGAATTCTTTTCTTGAGTTTTGGAAATATGGAATAATATATATATTTAAAATAAGTATTTTGGTAATATTTATATATACATATTTAATGAAAATAAATTTATTTATTTTCTTATAAAAATCTCATTTTCCAAAGAAAAATGTATAAAAATTCCATCGAGATTGAATGCTCCTTGCGGAGGTCTGCATCTCGCTCTACTAAGCCCGAGGATGTGCGATATGATCGCTCAATACCCGGGTGGCCGTTATGTTTAGCAGACCGCTTGCGGCTTGTGGATGTTTGATATGATCATCACCTGCTGCCGGCGTATTGACGAGTCTTTAGAGTCCTACACAGAGGTTTCCTGGCTCAAGCAAAACAAAATAGGAGCGCATATGAGATATGTGCGGGACCGAGAATAATACCAGTATGTGATACTGTATTCTATTCTCGCGATTTGTATCATCGGTCGGTTATATGTGATATAGCCGGGTTACCGAATCAAGTGTTGATTCGATATATTGATACACTTGATATTAGTCGGTTATATGAGATATGACCGGATCGTTAAATCAAGTATTGATTTAATGATTTAATGTATAATTATATATTTGATATATTACTTTACATTAACTAGTATTGGTTCACTTAAGATTGATCTTCTCACTTGATGTGCACAAGTTGTATATGTGATATATTTTTGTGCACTAGATTGTATCATGTTTGATGATACATGAAAACTTGGGTGTGTGTTTGCTTTACACCATTGTTTAGGTTAATGGTTAGTGATTTATTTATTCTTTTTATTTATTTTGATTAAACAAAATGGTGGCTTTTCTTGTTCTTTACTTGAAGCTTCATGAAGCTTTGAAAAGTCTAGACATTTTGTTTTATACCTTAACCTAACCATTACACTTAAACCCTAGTTTATTCTCTACATGAGTTTACTTCACCCATGGTTGCATTATGATAAGTCTTCACTTGATTTTTTCTTTTTAAATATAATTGATATTCTTTTCTTCTTCTTCTTCTTCTTGATGAAGAAAAGAAAACCTTGCTAGAAAATTTCAAGTGCTGAAATCAAGTGAGAAATCCAAATCCAAAGTGAACCCACTTCCTATTTTTTCATCCTCTACCACTTGCCATGTTGTATTGGGTGTTTTCTTCACAAGTTTCATGATCTAGTGAAGATGGAGCTTGAGTTAGAGTTGCCTCAACGTAGATCATCTTCGGTATCGAAGTCAACGACCTAGCTCGCTCATTTCCCCAACGAAACCATCGCTAGAGTCCGGGATCCCGGTGATCGCAGCGAAGGGACGTCATCACGGAGCTAAAGAAGTGGTGGACAGGATCTACAAAGGTTATATTTCCATTCACTTATTAGTTAAGTTGTTAACTTGTTGTAGTTTCGCCCTAATTTCTAGTTAACGATCTAGTATAGGGGTTCTTCGGCACATGGAAAAATTTGATTTTGGCATGGTTGATACCTTGTGAACCTCATGGGTGTGCCTAGGAACCCTACAGTGGTATCAGAGCCTAGCTAGAGGTTTAGGCGAAGTGTAGACGAAGTTAGAGATCCAAACGAACCCCGAAACCCCGATCAAAACCCTTCTCTTGTACATTTTTTCAAAATGTGGATTTTTTCTGAATTAAAAATGCTCAGAAAATTAAGCAGGAAAATCTAAGAATTACTGTGAAGTACGGACCTCTAACTAAAAAATTTGACCGCGGAACCGCGGCCAAAACAAGGGTTTGGCGGTGGTTTCGCGGCCAAAATTGTGAATTAGTCCCTCAAACTTCACTTATTTATTCTTAGGTCCTTTCTTGTCATTTTTTTCTGGGAATATTTTAATTCCACTCAAGTGTTGAGTTTTCTAGGGTTTTATTGGGGACTCGTTAATTCGATCGGATAATTTAACTTCGTTTATGTTATTCCGGATATTTTAGAAACTGTTAAAAAAGTTCGACCGGATATAAATACCCATTTTTTTCCCCTGCCGGAAAATTTCCATGTGTTGGATTTTTCCGCGTAGTTTAAGAACTTCTAAGTAGTGCAAGTAACGCGATGGACCCTCTAGAAGACAACAAACCTTAACTCGATTATATGACCGTCTTGAACTGCCCCTTTGAACCTTAGGGTTTGGTGGCAGTACGGCGTGCCACATGTGAGGCGTTGGCTTGACCCTTCTACGGCTGGACCGTTGGTACTGTGGCATGAAGTTGATGTTTTTAAACTTATTTCATGTGTTGAGCTTTTCGGGAAAACTTGGGTGTTTGATTGTTCGATCGGAAAGTTTAACATTTTCTATTTATCTGGAATGTGATACAATAATTGGAATCAACAACATTTGAATGTTATACTGATCGGTTGCCACGGATTTTGATGTGATCAAAAGTCCGTCGCAATCGCGTAGCGTACGCGGATACTCGCCGGTAAACTTAATAGGACAGCCACGCCCCATAGCCCCCGACCAAGTGACTGTAGGAGAACTCCGTCGCCGAAAGCATCCGTTCGGGTGCTCGCGGCAGCGGTGTTCCGCCTTGGTGCACTTCGTCGACGGTATCAGGGGTGCGGCCGTCTACTAAAATTTGCGACGAGCATTCGTTCTGGATGTCGGGAATCTGTTGAATTGCCCTACTTGATATTGAAAAGAGTTTTCGATAATGAGACTAAAATGCGGGGTTTATAATTGTCAGGCATGCGATGTCCTAAGGAATTCATTTGGTTAGGGCATGCGATGTCTAAGGAGGTTGCGGATTCCAACTGTTGTAGTCTTACACTTTCTTTTCTGCGACCGTAACTGTAATATGTGATATCGCCGGTTTCTTTTGCTATATGTCAACGACAATTGGGATGCGCATATTTACTTACGTTGATGACATGTGATGTTATGTGTTGCTGGATATGTTATATTGGATCGTCGTGTTTGAATAGCCAGGGGGGGTTTATGTGAGATGAGTGTTTTCATTTTCATTCATGTAAAAACTTGTATGTAATATTCTTTTATGGGGCACTTCCAGGTTGCGGAAGATGTCACCTTTTGTATATTATTTACTTTCCGCACTAGGATAGACCCAAGGAGGAGGGCACAAGTAATCGGGTTCTGGAGTCCAGTGGGGGACCAACACGAGGAGTCGAGTCCTGGTTTCCTAACTCTAGAATTGGTAGGGTTGCTTGCCGCTCTCGTAGGGGTCTAGGGGTGTGGGTTTGGCTATTCATCGCGACCATGGAATCCGTGTTTTATACTGGCTCGTATTGAAAACACGGACGTCCTAGTATATCCAATGTTTCATATGTTTCTTCTGCTGCGATATCTGTGATGTGATCATTTGATATGTTGTGATAGATACTGTATATAGTATATAAGATATATTATATAGGCGTTACTTATGTTTTACACCCGCGCTAGCCCTGCCCCGCTCTGCCGTTAGTTACCTACCTAACGGTGCACGAGGGGACATCGAGGCGAATGCGGATGGCATAAGTGTACGTCGTATTTATCTGTGATGTTTAGGTGATTTAAATGATGGGACTTCATTAATGTGATTAATGAAAGAAAAGAAACCTAAAAGATGTTGTGGAATCGAATTTTCAAAACCAGGTAGCTACAGTTCTTGCTTTGCATCGCGGTGTTCCTTGTAGAACATCCTGCACCTTATTCGATAAGGAAAGGACCGAGATCCCTTCACCGGGAGTGACTCCTTTAGCAATAACTGGCAGATGCTACAACCCTCGGTTTGTCTTTTGATTGCTTCTATAGTTCTTTGCTTTGCACAGCAGTATATATGATATATCCTGCACCTTATTCGATGAGGAAAAGGCCAACGATCCCTTCACCGGGAGTGACCCCTTTAGCAAAACTAGAAAAGGCCTAAAAAACACTCCATTTTAAAATCATTTGATTCTACAACGATATCAAGTTCATTACGCAGTAGGTTTTCAGAAAATCCTGTCGTAGCCCTCCGTCATTTCAGATAAGTAGTAGTTAGTATTCGTGCTAACGTTTGTTGGCCTGCGTCAAGGCGTAGTGTGCGGTAGCTAACTAGTATTTATCTGCTTATGCATATGATGCAGATTGGATTAGGGTAGTCGTGCGACTTTGTTGGCCCTGCGTCAAGGATCGTGCGGGTGGGTTTAATTCAATCAGGAATGACGGGTTGAACTTGACTAGCGCACTATGGTTTGTTGGCCTGCGTTAAGGTCATAGGATGCTAGGGGCAAAATTATGGGAATTTCAAGTGTTGAAATTTGCAATGAGATTGCATATCTTCTATGAGATAGTTGGATCCCGATACCCGCTGCGAGTAATTGTTACTCCTGGGAGAGTTTTACACATTACAATTAGCCGATCAAGTAGGTGTCTAGAAAGGTGTCAACGGGGTTACGCCTCTGGGAAATGAGGTTTACTTTAATTAGGTCCGTGCGAAAGCACGGGGAACCTCCCTCAAAGTACCGACACTGGCCTGGCTGAAAGATTGGCGAACTTGTAGCGTGTAAGTAATCCGGCTAGTCTTTCCTTTTAAGGTTTGAAGGAAGATTTGATAAAAAAACAGTGGGAGCCATCCTGATTAGATAAAATAATAACCAATCGATCTTGCAAGAGCGCACGCAGAGTGTTTTCTTCTCTCTCTCTCCTGGTAGCGACCATGTCACGCCTTAATCGAGATAAATATACGGATGTATTGACCGAACCCGCTTGTTATACTGAGCTGGGGAACGTTGGTCCCGCTCCAACTATAATTGTTATAAGACAGAGGAGGAAATAGACGAATACCAGAATTCCTATGCCGCCCAAACGAGGAAAGTGCATATGATGCATCTCCTTCGGGTGTGTTCATTACAAAAAACTATTTCTCTGTATCCTCTACGTCCTGGGTATTTGATACCGGATCTGGATCCCAGATATGTAATCTGTTACATAGGCTACAGAAAGGTAGAAAACTGAGAACGGGTGATAAGTTTCATGAGATAGAAAACGGTATAAGTGTTGCAGCCAAGTCTGTTGATCACTGTCACCCTGTATTCCAAATACATTGATTCTGAACGAATGTTATTAGATACCAAACCTGATATACAAAATCATATTAGTCTCTTTATTAGTAAAGAAATGATAAAATTTTGTATTGTTGGATAATGTTTTGAACATTTCCTATATCAAAAGTTGATCGGTTCAGGCACGTTATCTAAAAGCATTGATGTTCTAAATCAAACTACAGTTCTTAGTATACGGAACACACACAAGAGGAAGAGTTCAGAAATGAATGGATCCTTCTTGAGGTATTGTAGACTAGGTCATATCAATGCGACCCGACTAGCTAAGTTGCATATAGATGCATATTTAAATCTGTTTGAATTTACATCTTGTGAAAACTTGCCGGTCATGTCACAAAGATAAGATGACCACAGCTCTGTTTATTGGAATCAGAGAAAGAGTTAGTGAAATCTTGGATGATACATGTTGATGTATGTAGGTCCCCGGTCTACACATGCCAAGACCGGTTCTTTGTATTTCATTACATTCTCTGATAATCTCTCAAGATTCAGACATATATTCCTGTTGTAACACAAGTCCGAATCTTTTGAGATATTCACAGAATATAAGTTAGAAGTAGAGAACCAAAACGGGTATAAGTATTATGTCTTTGATGTGATCAAGAAGGAGAATACATGAGCACGAAATTCCTGGATTATTCTAAAAGAGAATGAGATTCTCTCTCAGGCATTACTCGTCCGGATACACCACAGCACCTTAGTGTATCGGGGCGGAGCGATCACACCCTATTAGATATGGTGTGCTCTATGATGAGTACTACTGAGTTTCCTATTTCTTTTTAGGGAGTTATGCACTTATGAAGTTGCATACCTATTTGAATAGAGTTCCGATCAAATCAACTGCCTACTACTTCATATGAGATATGAAAAGGGAAGAGCCCATATCTAAGTTTGTTAACATTTGGGGTTGTCCGGCCTATGTCTAAAAGCAAAATTCGGACTAGCTCGAGGCAAGATCTGTAATGTAGAACTGGAAATGTTTCAGCTATACAAACTGCAGCTGATGATTTGGTAGACCAAAGGATTCAATAGTTACCAACGAAGCTCAGCCTCTCCGCTGATCTAGTAGGGTTCATCACCCACCTGAGAGATACTTCTGTTTCTCTATGACAGTGGAGCGAGGATTGCATCATGAGATGATGACCCAACTAGTTTCGAGCAGGCCATCGAGAGTAGGGACTCTGTAAGAATGGCTGGATGCTTATCGATCTGAAATGGAATCCTTATACACCAACAAAGTATGGACTTTGGTTGCTTGATCTGAAGGGTTAAATCCCCATCAGGAGCAAGTATATCTTGAGAAGATTACTTGGTGTACATGGAAAAGTCGAGACTTTCAAAGCTAGACTTGTTAAAAGTTGCATCATTGACCAGCTATGGATTATGATGAAACCTTTTCTAAGTAGCTATGCTTAAGTCCATCCAGATCCTACTTGCCACGGCTTCATACCATGACTACGATATCTGGCGGTTGGGTGCCATGACTACTTTTCTAAATTATGTTTTAGAATAGTGCGTCTATAAGTACACAGCCAGAGGGTCTCGTAGACAGTGGGAGCAGCAGAAACGTGTGCAAGATGTTTTATGTGATAAAGCAGGCATCGCGGATGTTGGAACATCTGTTTTGATGAGTTAGTCAAAGAGTTTGACATCATCAAAATGGTAGATGAACCTTGTATATACAAAAGGTAGTAGGGAGTTTGGTGGTGATCCTCATTGAGTACGTGGATGACATACTCTTGATAGGGAAGAAGTTTCCTATGCTACGCTCGGTCAATCTCCACTTATAACAAGGATTCTCCATATAGGATCATAATGATACCTCCTGAATCCTGGATTTTGGATCTATGAGATTGATCTAATTAGATATTAGGATACTCACTAGTTGTAGTGAGATGGTATCAAATGATCCTGGGGAGAATCACTGGAAAGGTTCTAGGGTGATAAGGACGACTGAATGTCGGTCACCGGCATTGTCTTTACCCTCAGTAATGGGACGGTATGTTGGAAGAGTTCCAAGCTAGATACCGTGGCATACTAGACGATAAAGGCTGGATACATCGCTACCAAAGATGCTACCAAAGAGGCAGTCTGGATATATATTAGTTCATGAGATGAACTTCGTTCCTCCCATTGTGTGACAATGGAGTTGTGGCTTATGCCAAGGAACGCCTGTCCCGTCAGTGATCTAGACATATTCTAAGGCAGTATCACCTGATCATGGAGATGGTTGATCTCCATAGGATCGAGGTTAGGAGAGTAGATTCAGAGGACAACACGGCGAATCCACTCACAAAGGCCTTTTCCCAGAGAGGGACTTTTATGGGATGGTTGAGTATGAGATACTACAACCACTGCTACAGATGGCCCTAGTGCAAGTGGGAGATTGTTAGTTATATGTATGCCCTAGAGGCCATTACTGTACATAGGATGTATATTTTAGTGAATGCTGGGACATATATAGGGAGGTCTTTCTTGCTCGACATGATAGTATGCAATCTGGTTACTCCTTACCTTAACGTGTATACTGATTGTCTCTCTGTTACATGTTGGTAAAGCCCTTAAGATGTGTGCTTGACTACCTGGACTATGATGCGGATCATACTAGTGGGGACGTGGTAGTCCATAAGTACATCCTTCAATGTCCCTAGTCGTAGGTGTATCGAGACGGGGCATCGATATACCAGAGTAGACTAGCATATACCTTCTCGACCCATACTGATAGGCGATGGATGATCCCATATCCATTGGTGTTTGACATCAGAGATGATATACGGGTGATCAGTGGAGACTGGGTATACTGGACAGACTCGCCGAGAACTCCCAGATGGTATTATACCTTACGTCAGATGGCAGTTCTCTGGTGACACTGGTACAGGTTAGTCTGTAGACCCGTGATCATCATAGAGTCTTGTATGATTCCCACTGTGCTTTGATTTCCACCTTACCGCGTCCAAGAGGGCATGCAAAACGCTGTTTTTTTGGTACAGTCCCGAATCACATGGAGGAAATGAGCGATAGGAGGGGATTCGTCTCTCCCGGTATAGGGAGTTGATGTTGCGCTGTGTTTGATTGGCTATAACCGGAAATCTCTGGCCAGGGTTGCTGAGATTTACTGGTAAGTGTTACCAGTAGTTTCTCGAACAGTTATAGACCTCATATCGACACGACTTATCGAGCTACTGGGGTCTGACGTTTATCACCCCTAGGCGAGATATGCGACATATCAGACGACGAGACCGGACTGTACGGTAAGTGTTACTGGTTGGATTCACAGGAGTGTGAGCGGGCTTGCTCGTTGATCTTCTGATCACTCAATACCCGGGTGTCCGTTACGTTTAGAAGACCGCTTGCGGCTTGTGGGTGTTTGATATGATCATCACCTGCTGCCGGCGTATTGACGAGTCTTTAGAGTCCTACACAGAGGTTTCCTGGCTCAAGCAAAACGAAATAGGAGCGCATATGAGATATGTGCGGGACCGAGAATAATACCAGTATGTGATACTGTATTCTATTCTCGCGATTTATATCATCGATCGGTTATATGTGATATAGCCGGGTTACCGAATCTAGTGTTGATTCGATATATTGATACACTTGATATTAGTCGGTTATATGAGATATGACCGGATCGTTAAATCAAGTATTGATTTAATGATTTAATGTATAATTATATATTTGATATATTACTTTACATTAACTAGTATTGGTTCACTTAAGATTGATCTTCTCACTTGACGTGCACAAGTTGTATATGTGATATATTTTTGTGCACTAGATTGTATCATGTTTGATGATACATGCAAACTTGGGTGTGTGTTTGCTTTACACCATTGTTTAGGTTAATGATTAGTGATTTATTTATTCTTTTTATTTATTTTGATTAAACAGAATGGTGGCTTTTCTTGTTCTTTACTTGAAGCTTCATGAAGCTTTGAAAAGTCTAGCCATTTTGTTTTATACCTTAACCTAACCATTACACCTAAACCTCAGTTTATTCTCTACATGAGTTTAATTTACCCTTGGTTGCATTATGATAAGTCTTCACTTGATTTTTCTTTTTAAATATAATTGATATTCTTTTCTTCTTTTTCTTCTTCTTGATGAAGAAAAGAAAACCTTGCCAGAAAATTTCAAGTGTTGAAATCAAGTGAGAAATCCAAATCCAAAGTGAATCCACTTCCTATTTCTTTATCCTCTACCACTTGCCATGTTGTATTGGGTGTTTTCTTCACAAGTTTCATGACCTAGTGAAGATGGAGCTTGAGTTAGAGTTGCCTCGACATAGATCATCTTCGGCATTGAAGTCAACGACCTAGCCCGCTCATTTCCCCGACGAAACCATCGCTAGAGTCCGGGATCCCGGTGATCGCAGCGAAGGGACGTCATCACGGAGCTAAAGAAGTGGTGGACCGGATCTACAAAGGTTGTATTTCCTTTCACTTATTAGTTAAGTTGTTAACTTGTTGTAGTTTCGCCCTAATTTCTAGTTAACGGTCTAGTATAGGGTTCTTTGGCACATGGAAAAATTTGATTTTGGCATGGTTGATACTTTGTGGAACCTCATGGGTGTGCCTAGGAACCCTACACGATAATCCACACCATCCAAAACGGGGTCCCCAAAATGGTTTGTAGAGGCGTAACTACATGGGAATGTTTTAATAGATATTTTAAAGAACGGTTTTATAAGTTAAAGGGATTTATTTGCAAAGTCGTATTTTCCGTATTCTAATATCCTAAAATTCATTGTGCTATGATAGATATGTGTATTGTGAGGAGGTAGGTCATTACCTCATGAACTATCTAAAGGTATAGCAAGGTATAAAGGCTATAATGTCGAAATGAATAGTTTGTGGTATTTTTATGTAAAAATGCGATAAATGTCACAAAATAATTATTTTGAGGTGAAACTTGATTTCATGGTTTTGTTAATGTTTGCTAAGCAATATGTGAGAATATGAAGTTATCTTGATTAAGAAAAGTATAGTTTTTAAAGAAAACCGAATCGGAAGTCAGACTAACTCCGCTTCCGTCGGGTTTTAGAATTGAAACTTTTTAAAGAATGAGATGAGAAGGCAAAATGGGACTTACTGGCTTATAAGGTATAGGGGAGAAATAGAAAGAGTGGGGAAACACTGGTGCGTCGTTTCGCGCCGGAAACTCCTCGTATCGCGCCGGAACTTCGTCGGAGCTTTGCCTTTCGTTAACTCCACTTGCACACATGGGAACTTGGAAATTTCTTGAGAGTTTTGGTAGGGAATTGTGAGTGAGGAGGGGTGATATGAGGGTTGTATTTATAGGAAACATTAGGGTTTAGGGGATGAATGGTGAATTAAAATTTGTAATAAAAATAGGATTAAATGGGTGATTTATTGCCTCTGGAAAATGTGCAGAATAAATAAGCAATACAGGAGTTAAGGGGGGAGTCTAAGGGTTGCAGGGAAAAAATATGGGAGCATTTCCGACGATCTAGACTGGCGGCGCCGGGGTTTTTCGCCTTCTCGCCGGGCCAACACCGACGGGTGTGCTTGGGGTTTAGGCCACGTGTCGGGGTCGATTGGTATTCTTCAGTGTATATGTTTGTTTAAAGTGTGACTCTTCGTTTTACGTGTTGTGCACGTGTAGACTCTTGGGCTTCTAAAAAGATTAAAAGAAATTAAAACAAAAAGATAATGTGGCTAATGAGATTTGAACTCTGGTGCTATGTCTCAACAGTGCAAGGTCTTACCAATGAGCTACAAGCTCCTTCTTGCTGTTCTAAAGCAAAACAAATTCTTATAGCATTCATAGGAATTGTAAATACCTAATTGTACATTAAGTTTAAACGAAATTTATGTACACTGAAATTGGAGTTGTTACAGTCTACCCTCCTTACAAAAATTTTGTCCTCGAAATTTACAATTTATTTTAAAGACTAGTTTACAAATTAGTGAGGATATTTTGCATGCATCTCATCCTCCCTTTCCCAAGTCGATTCTCCTGGAGTTTCTTTCCTCCACATCACTCGAACTAAGTTGACTTCCTTGTTCCGAAGTGATTCACTTTTCTATTCTGGATCTCAACAGGTTGCTGCTCACAAGATAAGTCAGGCTGTACAGTGAGCTCGGAATGATCGAGAATATGGCTGGGGTCACTCACATACCTTCTGAGTTGGGATATATGGAATACGTTGTGCACTCCTTCCAATGAAGGTGGAAGTGCCAAGATATAAGCCACTTCACCGACTCGTTCGAGTATGTCGAACGGTCCAATGTACCTTGGACTTAGCTTACCCCATCTTCCAAAATGAATCACTCTGCGGTTCGGAGATATCTTCAGAAATACATGATCTCCCGGCTGGAACTCCAAATTGTTGGGTTACGGCAGTGCCCCGGCCGTCAATCCGAGACCAAATGCGGAACAAAAATTATATAACTTGGCGCTACCATAACCAAATACCCGGATCGTTCCATTAACCCTAAACTAGCAATTTACAAAGAGGTTAGAATGGCTATACCGATCGATCCGTGTCCTTCGGTCTTTAGCCATCATCCCACGCTCCTTACGGCATCTCCGATATCGCTCGATCTCCGATCTCCTCGTCGAAGTGGCACCACATCAACGAATCTTTATACAGGCTCCCTCTTTGAACTGAAGCAACTCGGACATGAAATTTGCTAGCCGACATGTCCAAGATTAAAGTAGAGTGAGTGTAGAATACTTTGTCTCAAGACACCCAAGCTATTGGGTGATAGTGAATGAAGTTGCCATGGAACTTTGATGATGTGAGCAGGGGATTTTTCAATGAAGAAATTTTCTCACTCAAAAGGAATTGGGCTCGGCTAATCTCAAGCTCACTGGGGATTTCTTAGTGAGGTAGTGGCAAAAGAAGTGATGGATAAATTAACACATATCACACAAAAAAACCGCTCAGCTATGTAGGCCCCGGACACCACAGAAAACCCCTTCCTTTTCTAAAATATCCATCACACAAAACAAAAGTCAATTGATTAAAATACCACCTTACCCAAAAACCCATGCCTCCCATGCCCATTTAATGCAAGTCAGTGACTCGCCAAGATTGCAGCCCCCCTCGCTGCCCAGTCATGGACTTTCAAAATGCAGTTAAAGAAAAGGCCAAGGTGATATGCTCACGTCAACCATTAGTTAAACATTAAAACTAATGTTTAATCAAGCGGAGAAAAACTTCTAACTTTAAAAAATAATCCCATAACAAATTACAGGATTACCCCACAACTGTATATACATACCCGCATTAGTATTCCTACTGAATACGAATGCAATGAGACAAAAATATTCCTACACAATATAATACTAGAATCCGGTTTAAACCAAAGCCAACTAGTATTATCTGTCCAAACCATGACATGTGCACAAGTGCACATGCATGTTCAAACCCTGCCATAAAACCATACGGCCTCTACAATGTTTTGCCCGAACTTAGGAAACTTTCTGTGGGGGACTCTAATGACTCATCAATACACTAGCAGTGGGTTTAACCACAAGCACGTCGGTGGTACTAGCTGTACGTAATGGTTGCCCATGTATTGATTGGAAGGGAAGCCGGCGAGCGAACTCATCCAGAAACCCTACTGAGCCTGACAGTGACAATATCCGTACAGTCCGGTCTGTTCGTCTATGAGTATCGCATATCGGGTCTAGGGGGATAGATAAAATCAAACCCCTAATAACGCAATAATTCGTGTCGGTATGAAACCCATCACCACCTGAGAAACTATTGATCCGAATAAGTAATTCTCGATTACCTTAGCCAAGGATTTCTGGTTGATGGCCACCCGTGCACTGTGCGATATCAACCTCCAATACCGGGAGAGACGAATACCCGACGATCCGCTCACTGCCTCCATGTGGCTTGGGACTGTACCCAACTAAAACCTGTTTGCACGACTACATTGAGCCGTGGTAGGGTAGTAATCAAAGCACAGTAGGAACTCACACGAGACAAATGACGATCTCAGGTCGACAGACTAACATGTACACATGTCACCTGGGAACTGCTATCTGACAATAGGTATAATACCAACTAGCAGGTTCCCGGCGAGTCCTATCTGGTGTACTTATAATCAAATGATCACTTGTATACATCTTAGGTGAACTAACTGACACCAGTGGCTTGTGAGACCGGCCATCGCCCTCGTCGGGGTCTCGAATTGTATACACCAGTCTATTCTGAAGTGTCGATGCCCAGTCTCGAAACTCCCACGACTAGGGACATTTAAGGATGCGCTTATAGACCTCAGCTCCCACGTATATGATCTCCATCATACTGCTGGCAGTCAAGCAAGAATCCTATGGGCTCTATCAACATGTACATGATGATAAAGACAAATCAGATAGCATACTAACGTCTCGAGTAAGATTGTCCTACCGGTATAGGTCCTCCCTCAATCATTGCAATCACGTACCCGCGATCCAATAATTGACTTCGAGGCCACTATATCCAACAATCTCCCACTTGCACTTAAGGCTAATTATTGCGATGTCGCATACTCACAGCCCGTGTGATACCGAACATCCAACTCCTCTACTAATCAGTTTCACAAAGCTCGTTTGTAAAACTATTGCGTTCGAGAAATAGCCTCAGTGAGTGGATCCGCCCTGATGTTTCTTTCTATGTCTCTCTTAATCTCAAGTTCGCGGAGAAAGCCATCTCCCGAAATGAGCAATACCTGTCTTAGAATATGTCTGGATATCTGATGGGACCCAGTTCACAAATGAACTCTAAATCCAGCAAACTTCTTAGACTGTATCGTCAACTGAATTTAATCAGTATCCCACGCCACGCCTCCCTCAGTATCCGCTTGGACCACCTGTCCAAAATACCGCCCTTCGTCAGAAGGAAAACAATAACTCTGACAGTCACTCTGTCATCCAGGTCACCTTGGAAGCCTGGAATGATAACCGTCTCCAGAAGGATACTGCCGTTATCAAATCCCTAGAACATCCACTTATATTCTAAAACTGCTTCCGAACGTTTCTCCAGAATTGGATTAATATATATAAACTTATTGCATCTCGTGCAAAAACAACATCTGGTGTGGTACTTGACATCTCATGATTGACTGAATTGCTAAAGCAAGTGATATGTCAATCATGCACATCCCTCTCCCCTTTAGTCTGTAAGACACCTTCAGAGAGGGTGACTCCTTCACCTCCAGGTACACCACCATGCCAGGAGCCGTCCATTCTAAAATACTTTTAGAATACTGTCTAAGTACCCAGATTGGGACGCTTCCCAAATATAGATCTAAAACCATAGATCTAGTAACCAGAATACCTTATATAATATCCAAATCCTATATGGAGAAATTACTGTGTGACAACTACAGTATAACCAATCGTAGTATAGGAATTTCACTTCCTACTATGTGTATGTCATCCAAATACCAGGACATTACACCCTACTACTTTCTTAATAGATCCATCCCCTATTCTGATGAAGTCAAAACCAATGACTGTCACATCAAAAATAGATGATCTATCTCCGCTATATTGCTTTAGTCTATAAATAGACACAAGCACCTTGTCCACTATGCTTCCGCTGCTCCCACTGACTACGACAACCCTCTGGCAGAGTCATATACACGTGCACTTCTAAAGCTAGTTTAGAACGATGCTATACTCATCCTCCTGCCGGGTCTCATAGTCTGGAACAACAGCAATGGCAAGTCTGGGTAAACAAGAACCTCTCTGTCACCGTCCTTGAGGCTACCGGAGTACCTCTCGGGTGCCTGAGGTTATCCACCATATCTGTGGAGTGGCTAATTGAATGTCAATCCTGATTGAATCTTTAGGTCCTATTAAATTTTCTGTAATCGTTTGCAGTTCTGGAATCAGTTCCAGTTCTACCATACTCCCACTACTGTTTTTCTGAAGAAAAAAAATCCATTTTACTAAAACTATGGCGAGTCAAGAACAATATCACTATTGATCTTCCATATGGTAGAAAATCAACCCTCGTCAAAGCCCGGGTTAACCCACAAACTGCCATTACAGAAACGTGCCTTGAGTTATCCAGAGTCTGGTTTTAAGCATAAGCCGGACAACTCCCCGTACCTTAACATCGTTAAGATATGAACCATTCTATATATTATATAAAAATAGAGGCACTGATTTAATTGGAACCAGATTCAAATCATGCAGCTGTCTCCAGTGCATGTTAACAAAATGGAGAGAGGCCGATCAACATTACTCAACTTAGGAATGCATCCAATTATGAGTAACCTGAAAGGGAAACAAGTTTCTCAAAACCATTGCTATCAATTGAATACCAAACACAAGTATCTACATCTTCGATCATCTTAAAGAATACTGATACTTGCAACACATGGTTCCCTACTTTATTCTTTTACCTATAACTTCTCAAACTTGGACCTTATATTTCTACTAAACACTTGTCTAAAAGTTGAGAAGTCACAAGTAAACAGAATACAGTACGAGGATCAACCCCTTTGTCCTTATGGACAATGGACAACATACAATACTTTGTATAAGTCCCCTGAGTTGAATAACTCAAACCCTGTGTGTCGTAGGTTGAAAACTGTACCCAAGCGATTTCCTCAAATATCACTAATTACAATGAATTCCGATATAATGAGGATGATCACCTAATTCCCAATAACTTACTCCCACTCATCATCTGTAAAACCATACAGATGTGAGAATCAAACCTGGTAAATACATACCCTGAAGTAAAGACTTAATTGGGAAATCAGTTTTCAATTAACAACGCATAGTGAAACTGAAACATGAAAATGTTTCGAAGGGGTATCCGGGTATTCGTAGTAATGCCTCTTCCATTATCAGATTCACGACTGTAACCCTATATTTCTTTGCCATCTCTCAAAATCCCTTTTTTTGTCTTTGGTCGTTACCTTATGTACAACTTCGTTAGGCTTAAATGGTTTTCTTCCTTTCCTACCGTTCGGCACCGGCCTATGGTTTGGAAGAAGACTATCCAATAAGCATAATAGGTGTACTCTCCTAATCCTAGGAGTACTCGCAATTTGAGAGAAGGTAAGGATAAAAGACAACTGAATAATTCTTATTCTATTTCTCCTGAACCAGAATCCATCCTCGAAAAAGTTCATTAGAGTTCGTATATAACCATACGATGGATTTATCCAATAGGATTGGATGTTCGTAGTGATACGGGGTGTTCTGGAGAAATACAAAGGTGAAGTAAGAGTGGCATTGAAAGACTTGGTTTGGTTGTGAATAGCAGTCACAATTTACTTTGCCCTCTTTCTAATCCCTTTATTTGTCTTTACTCATTATCTTCTGTACACCACACTTAGGCTAATTGGTTTTCTTCATTCCTTACCTTTCGGCTCCCGCCTATGGTTTGGAAGAAGACCATCTAATAAGCGTAATAGGTGTACCGTCTCCTAATCCTAGGAGCCCTCATAACCTGAGAGAAGGTAAAAAGGAAAAGACAACTGAATAGTCCTATTCTATCTCTCCAGAACCAGAATCCATCCTCGAATCTGGAACAAGTTACTTCAAGTTCGTATATAACCATACGATGGATTTATCCAATGGAAGTGGATGTTCGTAGTAATACGGGGTGTTCTGGAGAAATGCAAAGGGTAAAAGTAGGAGTGGCAATGAGGTATGCGACTCAGAAAATCCAAAAGCCAGTGTTTAAAGATGGTTCGGTTAACTTGGTTGCAGAGTTATAGTCTAGGGTTGGGCCATGGTCGCAGTCAAAGAGAGAGAGAAAAGAAACACTCTGCGTGCACTCTAACCTGAATGTCTCCCACTGTATCCTTAAATTCTCCTCCAAACCTGAAAGAAGAATTAGTCGGAATCACCCGAGGAGTAAACTAACTCATCAGTGGGAATCGGGATCCAACTATCATCGCATGATAACTTGATGGAAGCCACTCAAGTTGCCACACTTCAGAAGGTATGTGCATGCCTGGCAAATTTCCTGTATGTTTGAAACTCCCGATGTGTGTTTTTACCCTTAGGACCCAAGTGACCTTGACACAGTCAACATATCAAAGGATCCTAGTCAAGTTCAACCCGTCATTATCTTGATTGCATTAAACCCACCCGTACGAGTCCTTGACACAGTCAACATGACCGTACGACTGTCCTAACCAATCCACATATCCATGCGACAGAAAAGCATTACAGAGCTACCGCACACTATGCCTTGACACAGTCAACATACGTAGCACGAATACTAAGCAATACTAATCTGAAATAACGGAGGGCTACGGCTGGTTTTTGGCGAAAAACCTTTAACATAATGAACTTGATATCATTGAAGGAACCAGATAGCCTTTATAAAAATATAGTTGCGAAAACCTTTGCTAAAGAGGTCACTCCCGGTGAAGGGATCTCGGCTCTTTCCTCGTTGAATGAGGTGCAGGATATTCCAAACTGAATACCACGATGCAAAGCAAAAAGTAATCGACTATAGTGAAGTTATTACCCTGACGCAAACCTCTGTCTAAGGGGTCACTCCTGATGAAGGGATCTCGGCCCTTGTCTCGTCGAATGAGGTGCTGGATATTCATAGCTGAATACCACTGTGCAAAATAAAAGAAAACGCCCTAGTAATAACATCTTTTTGAAAATTATTCCAACAAAATCATATATAAGTTTGTTTTCCTTGCATTGATCCGAATCAACGCAGTCCCATCAATTAATCACACCAGAAAAGAACGAAAATATGATGTACGTATATGCTATCCGCATTCGCCACTGGGTCCCGTCATCACCCGTTAGGTTACTTAACTAACGACAGAGCGGGGACTGGACTAGCACGGGTGTAAAACATATACAACATCTACTAGTATATATATCAATAAATAATAATCACTCCAGGTGTGATAAATGCAACATCACAGAAAAGTAATAAGCATCACAGAACAATACAGATAATCTGGGAGCCCCGGGTATTCTTTGAGCCGCAAATGAAACCCAACGTTCCCCTGGTCATGTGGATAGCCTATGCAATGAAAACCTAGACCTCTACGAGTGCGACAAGTTACCCGCCAAAACCAGAAGCGAGGCAGCCCCCTTCAGCAAAGTGAATGGACCACCCAGCACTTCACGGAATTCGGTAACTTGAGCACCCCTCCTTAGGTCAACCTATACCCCCTACGAGTGCGGCGAATAGCCCGCCAATTCTAGAGTAAGGTCCCCTCCATCTCAACGCCATGAGATGCGGATCTGTTGCCCTGTAGAACCAGGCTATTCGTGCACTCCACCGCAGGGTAATCCTAGTACAGAAAAGAAAATATAGACAATGGGTACATCGACCTCAACCCGGTCGTGCCCCAAAAGAATAATATACAAACAGGCAGTGACGGCAGTCCACATGTCGGATGCTCTCCCTGCAATATCAAATGTACAAATAAATCCAAACTGTACTACCATTGCACACAAGCTATCCACTACGACAAATCCGCAACATCACAGCACAACACAGAATATCAATGTGAATATCACGTTCTCAAATCCGTCTAAAAGGACTATAGCGATTTGACAAGATTTACCGATCAAATGACATTCACGGTCACAGATAGAAATGTAATGTACTGCTAACTTTAAACAATATTAAAAAATATCGACATCGAAATAACCCCCGAATAACCTCAAACAATCTGATAAAACCATATCCAAATTGGGCTAAAGAAACAACACCACTGCACATAGATTCCAGAGACCAGACAACACCAAAAAAACCAAACTAGAGGCCAAGAAGGGGCCGGCGACATCGGATTTTCCACCCTGGGGCTCGGCCAAATTCTGGCGAAGGGGTCTCGTTTTTGGGGTGTGGTCTTGTGGTCATGTCAGTAGTCTTCTGCACTTGTTTAAATAATTTTAGAAGACACTTAATAAATTGACAGAGAATGAAAATTGTCATGACCCGAAAGGTACGGAACATGACCGGCACTTAAATTACGGATGTCTCGAGGCGTACGTAATCTAAGTAAGCCAAAACCCAGAAATCAACACCAAAGAAGCAGTAGAGTGAAGGAAAAACCAATTTAAAGCAAGTAGTTTTAATAGCATAAGCCGAATTATGCGTTTTTTTAAAAACATCAAATATTTCATGAAAATTTCGGCAGAGTCTCCTTTGTAAAAACTGGCCCCCAAACGGGATACAACATGAATAGTATACGAAATTAATAAAAAGGGATCCCCAAGCGGGAGCTAGCTCTTCGTCAATCGACGGTCACAACCACGCAAGCAATATAATATACAACGCCAAGGGCGAGGATCAAAACTCAAAGGAAACTCAAAACAGCAAGAAATCCATAGAAATACAACGCGTGACTCTAAGGTCGAAAGAATAAACATCACTGGTCTCTATCTCTGAAATAAATACATGTTTGGTTGATAGAACTTCTCGATACAATAGAATAATAATATACAAGGTGTAATGATAGGTACGATACAAGTAAACCCACCTACTAACAAGTCACCCAAAAAAAGAAGCAGTGCCAGCAAAGCCTTAATGAAACCTGTACGGCAAAACCCGCAAGAAACTGTGGCACAACAGGCGTGAGTTGCCAACTCGTGAGTAGAAAACATCTACGAACAGAAATTGCATGAACAACGCAATCCTAAGTCATATGATCATAATATATCCTCAAATATATAATCTGCAGCCTATAACAATGGCTAGGGTATACCTCTAAACAACGGTAATACCAAGTGCTTGTGTCAGTGCCTCAGGTAGCAATATATCATATGGATGAGGTATGAATGCATGAAAACAGAATACATGTAAATGAAGAAACTGCTTTCATAATTTAGTTAGATTTCTGTATTTTCAAAACGTGGTATCATAAATGAAATCAGCATAAACAGTGTCTAGTATCGACACAAAACAAAAATCCCAATATCTCAATATCTCAGGCTCCGGCTATCCGGACTGGCCTGGATCATCAATCTCAGTACCTCGATATCTCAAAATTCCAATGTCTCAATCTCACTATCTAGGGCGCCGTCAGTCCGGACCGGCCCCTACCATCAATCTCAAAACCACGATGGTATCCTCCGGATATCCGACGCGTCGGGTAAAATGACCGGTAGGTAGTCCTCCCCTGCCAGGCTCATCGTCTACTACTCGAACTTCTTGCCCCGGGGTACCTTACCGGGCCCACCATGTACCCGAAATGGTTCATCTAACTCCTCGAATCGGGTCTCGAAATCCATCAGCAAACTCATGGTGGACGACTCATACATCATGGGGAATCCGCACTTTTCATTTAAAAAGAGAGAGAAAAGAAGTTTATAAATGTTTTTGCGGTTTTCCCCCAAATCCAGGAAATCTCATGAAAATCCGAATCCAAATCCTCAATAGCATGTAAACAGTGAATATAGGCATAAAAATCCATGAATGCAGCATAACAGTGAATAATAACATGCATAAAGTAGCAAGTAATAACTACAATGTCTAAACCATTAGCTAACAAACTATGTCAATGAAATAGTATTTTCTAAAGTGTTCGTGACATGGCAATTACCGATGAAGATGTGTGTGAGCCGGAAAGTAAGTGTACGTGGTATATACGCGTCATCGGTAATAGTGCTGGTGTCCTAGCAGCATGATATCAATAACGGTATATGAATCACAAAATAAGTATGCGATGCGGAGCGAACAGCAATAATGTGCGGGAGCTGAATACTAAACACAATGATAACTAATCTGCATTTAATAAAATATGAGTTCCACAGTGGTGCCATTTGAAATAACACGAATCGTGGGGTTTTGAAAATAAGGGCTACGGTGTTTTTAAGAAAAGATACGTCTTTTGAAATATCCGTAGAATCCCTTGACCTGTCTTTTAAAATACCCACGATCCGTTAGTTTTGAAATAGGTAGGAATCTAACCTAGTCTAACAACTATACTAAACTATACGGCTGAACTAACAAGCTAACTGAAGGTAAGGAAACCGCCTAACATCTGAGTCGATATATACATACATATATATATATATATATATATATATATATATTAGTCTGTGATCCCGCCTCAATAATATCACATCCGATACCATATCTATAATCAGATATTCCCAAGTCAAGAGTGCGGATCAAATATAGCTCGTACGTAAATCCGTCGTACGGCATCCCAAATCTGGGTACGGGTCGATATCACATTCATCATACTATTCATCTAGTATCCTCTTTATCAAATATCATGATCGGGGTACTGATCTACGTCTAGTACAATACTGATACCATCCATTAAATGCATGCATGTATATGAAACGCTACGTCAAAGGACCTGCTAAAACATCATGTCGTATCACACATATGAACCCTATCACATCACCGATCTCACGGCCTCAAATCCCAAACTCATCGACTCATCTCATATCCCGAGTACTATCCTCAAATCCAGTATATGAACACATAGTCCCATACCCATGTGTAAATATACACATCCCTATATACGCGCAGATAAAAGAAAGAATGTTTGCAAATATGTGTGTGCGTGTGTGTGGGTGCAATCACTACTCTAGGCTTTCGCAACTAACACTAACCCTGTTAGTTATATGTATGCCCTAGAGGCCATTACTATACATAGGATGTATATGGTAGTGGATGCTTGGACATATATAGGGATGACTTTCTTGCTCGATATGATAGTATGCTATCTGGTTACTCTTTACCTTAACGTGTATACTGATTGTCTCTCTGTTACATATTGGTAAAGCCCTTAGGATGTGTACTTGACTACCTGGACTATGATGCGGATCATACTAGTGAGGACGTGGTAGTCCATAAGTACATCCTTCAAAGTCCCTAGTCGTGGGTGTATCGAGACGGGGCATCGATATACCAGAGTAGACTAGCGTATACCTTCTTGACCCATACAGATGGGCGATGGATGATCCCATATCCATTGGTATTTGACATCAGAGATGATATACGGGTGCTCAGTGGAGACTGGGTACACTGGACGGACTCGCCGAGAACTCCTAGATGGTATTATACCTTATGTCAGATGGCAGTTCTCTGGTGACACTGGTGCAGGTTAGTCTGTAGACCCAAGATCGTCATAGAGTCTTGTATGATTCCCATTGTGCTTTGATTTCCACCTTACCACGTCCAAGAGGGCGTGCAAAACAGTGGTTTTTGGGTACAGTCCCGAATCACATGGAGGCAATGAGCGATAGGAGGGGTTTCGTCTCTCCCGGTATAGAGAGTTGATGTTGCGCTGTGCTCGATTGCCTATAACAGGAAGTTCTTGGCCAAGGCTGTTTTAGGGATTTACTGGTAAGTGTTACCAGTAGTTTCTCGACCCGTTATGAGCCTCATATCGACACGACTTATCGAGTTATTGGGGTCTGACGTTTACCACCCCTAGGCGAGATAAGCGACATATCAGACGGACAGAACGGACTGTACGGTAGTGTTACTCGTTGGATTCACAGGAGTGTGAGCGGGCTTGCTCGTTGATCTTCTGATCGCTCAATACCGGGGTGGCCGTTACATTTAGCAGACCGCTTGCGGCATGTGGGTGTTTGATATGATCATCACCTGCTGCCGGTGTATTGACGAGTTTTTAGAGTCCTACACAGAGGTTTCCTGGCTCAAGCGAAACGAAATAGGAGCGCATATGAGATATGTGCGGGACTGAGAATAATACCAAGTATGTGATACTGTATTCTATTCTCGCGATATGTATCATTGGACGGTTATATGAGATATAGCCGGGTTACCGAATCAAGTGTTGATTCGATACATTAATACACTTGATATTAGTAGGTTATATGCAGTATGACCGGATCATTAAATCAAGTGTTGATTTAGTGATTTAATGTATAATTATATATTTGATATATTACTTTACATTAACTAGTATTGGTTCACTTAAGATTATTTTCTTACTAGTTTGTGCACATTGTATATATGATATATTTTTGTGCACTTGATTGTATCATGTTTGATGATACATGCAAACTTAGGTTAGTGTATGCTTTAAACTATGATTAGGTTAATGGTTAGGGTTTGATTTACTCATTTATTTATTCATTTATTTATTTGGGCAAAAACAAATATGGTGGCTTTCTTTGTTTTATTCTTGGAGTTTCATGAAGCTTCACCATTTTGTTTCTATTCTCAAACCTAACCATTATCTAAACCCTAGTTTATTCTCTACATGAGTTAGACTAACCCATGGTTGCTATATGATAAGAATCACTTGAATTTTCTAATTAATCAATTCTTTTTCTTTTTCTTCTTCTTCATCTTCTTCATGAAGAAAGAAAAAGTTTGCTAGAAAATTCTAAGTGATGATTCCAAGTGAGAAATCCAAATCCAAAGTGAACCCACTTCCTATTTCTTCATCCTTTATCACTTGCCATGTAGTAGAGGGTGTTTTCTTCAGAAGTTTCTTGACCTAGTGAAGATGGAGCTTGAGTTTGAGTCGCCTCAACGTAGATCATCTTCGGCATCGAAGTCAATGACCTAGCCCGATCATTTCTCCGACGAAACCATTGCTAGAGTCCGGGATCCCGATGATCGCACCGGAGGGACGTCATCTCGGAGCTAAAGAAGTGGTGGACCGGATCTACAAAGGTTGTAATCCCTTTCACTTATTAGCAAAGTTGTTTTCTTGCTTGTAGTATCGCCTTTACTTCTAGTTAACGATCTACATTAGGGTTTCTCGGCACAGGAAAATTTTTGTTTGGCATGGTTGATGCCTTGTGGAACCTCTTGAGTGTACCTAGTAACCCTACAGTGGTATCAGATCCAAGCTAGAGTTTTAGGCGAAGTGTAGACGATGTTAGAAGTCCGATCGAACCCGAAACCCTAATCCAAAACCCTTCTCTGTACAATTTTTCAAAACTGGGATTTTTGTGAATTAAAAATATGCAGAAAATTCAGCAGGGTTTTCTAGGGGTTACTGTGAAGCACGTGTCCCTGAATCATCTAAAGCGCCGCGGAACCGCGGCCCCACCCTGGCATTTGCGGCGGTTCCGCGGCCATGTATATGCTTCTTGTCACGTTCTTTGCACAGTAATCCCCTTCTGTAATGCCTGTGTTTTCTGGGTATTTTTAATTACTGCTCAAGAGTTGAGTTTTCTGGGTTGTATTGGGAGTTCGACGATTCGATTGGAATCTTTAACTTTGTCTGTGTTTTTCCGGATAATTTTAGAATATGTTAAAATGTTCGACCGGATATAAATACCCAATTTTTCCCCTGTCGGGAAATTTGCAAGTGTTGGATCTTTCCGTAGTTTAAAGACGTTCTAAGTAGTGCAAGTAACGCGATGGACCCTCTAGAAGCCAACAAACCTTAACTCGATTATGTGACCGTCTTGAACTGCCCTTTGAACCTTAGGGTTTGGGGCAGTACGGCGTGCCACATGTGAGGCGTTGGCTTGATCCTTCTACGGCTGGACTGTTGGTACTGTGGCATAAAATGGATGTTTTTGAACTTATTTCAAGAGTTGAGCTGTTTCGGGAAAACTTGGGTGTTTGATTGTTTGATCGGAAAGTTTAACATTTTCTATTTATCTGGAATGTGATACAATATTTGGAATCCACAAGTAGTTATGAGATAACTGATTTGGATGTTATAAACATAGCACTTTAGTCTCACTTGATCGGTTGCCGCGGAATTTTGATGTGATCAAAAGTCCGTCGCAATCACGTTGCGTACGCGGATACTCGTCGGGTAAACTTAATAGACAGCCATACCCCATAGCCCCGACCAAGTGACTGTAGGAGAACCCCGTCGCCGAAAGCATCCGTCAGGGTGCTCGCGGCAGCGGTGTTCCGTCTTAGTGCACTTCGTCGACGGCATCGGGGGTGCGGCCGTCTACTAAAGTTTGCGACGAGCATTCGATCAAAATGCCGGGAATCTTGTTGAATTGCCCGACTTGATATTGAAAAGTGTTTTCGATATAGAGACTAAAATGCGGGGTTTATAATAGTTAGGCAAGCGATGTCTAAGAAATTCATTTGGTCAAGCATGCGATGTCTGAGTAGATTGCCGATTCCAACTGTTGTAGTTTTACACTTTCTTTTCTGTGACTGTAAGTGTAATATGTGATATCGCCGGTTTCGTTGCTATATGTCAACGACAATTGGGATGCGCACATTTACTTACGTTGATGACATGTGATGTTATGTGTTGCTGGATATGTTATATTGGATCGTCGCGTTTTGAATAGCCGGGGTTTTTATGTGAGATGAGTGTTTTTCATTTTCATTCATGTAAAATTAATTGTATGTAATATTCTTTTATTGGGGCACTTCCAGGTTGCGGAAGATGTCACCATTGTATATTATTTACTTTTCCGCACTAGGATAGACCCAAGGAGGAGAGCACAAGTAACCGGGTTCTGGAGTCCAGTAGGAGACCAACTCGAGGAGTCGAGTCCGGGTCTCCTAACTCTAGAATTGGTAGGGTTGCTTGCCGCTCTCATAGGGGTCTAGGGGTGTGGGTTTGGCTATTCATCGCGACCGTGGAATCCGTGTTTTATACAGGCTCGTATTGAAAACACGGACGTCCTCGTATATCCAATATTTCATATGATTCTTCTGCTGCGATATCTGTGATATGATCATTTGATGTTCTGTGATAAATACTGTATATAGTATATATGATATATTATATAGACGTTACTTATATTTTGCACTCGCGCTAGCCCTGCCCCGCTCTGTCGTTAGTTACCTAACCTAACGGTGCACGAGTGGACATCGAGGCGAATGCGGATGGCATAAGTGTACGTCGTATTTATCTGTGATGTTTAGGTGATTTAAATGATGGGACTTCATTAATATGATTAATGAAAGAAAAAGAAAGCTAAGATGTTGTAGAATCAAATTTTCAAAAACAGGTAGCTACAGTTCTTGCTTTGCATCGCGGTGTTCCTTGTAGAACATCCTCCACCTTATTCGATAAGGAAAGGGCCGAGATCCCTTCACCGGGAGTGACCCCTTTAGCAATAACTGGCAGATGCTACAACCCACGGTTTGTCTTTTGATTGCTCCTATAGTTCTTGCTTTGCACAGTGATGTATATGATATATCCTGCACTTCATTCGACGAGGAAAGGGCCGACGATCCCTTCACCGGGAGTGACCCCTTTAGCAAAACTAGAAAAGCCTTAAAAACACTCCATTTTAAAATCATTTGATTCTACAACGATATCAAGTTCATTACGCAATAGGTTTTCAGAAAAACCTGTCGTAGCCCTCCGTCATTTCAGATAAGTACTAGTTAGTATTCGTGCTACGTTTGTTGACTATGTTAAGGCGTAGTGTACGGTAGCTAATTAGTGCTTATCTGTATAAGCATATGATGCGATTGGATTAGGGTAGTCGTGCGACTTTGTTGACTATGTTAAGGGTCGTGCGGGTGGGTTTACTTTAATCGGAAAATGACGGGTTGAACTTGACTAGCACTTATGATTTGTTGACTATGTTAAGGTCATATAGTTGCTAGGGGCAAAATATTATCGGGAATTTCAAGTGTTGAAATTTGCAATGAGATTGCATACCTTCTATGAGATAGTTGGATCCCAATACCCACTGCGAGTAAGAGTTACTCCTGGAAGAGTTTTACACATTACAATTAGCCGATCAAGTAGGTGTCTAGAAAGGTGTCAACGGGGTTACGCCTCTGGGAAAACGAGGTTTATTTTAATTAGGTCCGTGCGAAAGCACGGGGAACCTCCCTCAAAGTACCGACACTGGCCTGGCTGAAAGATTGGCAAACTTGTAGCGTGTAATTAATCTCGGTTAGTCTTTCCTTTTAGGGTTTGAAGGAAGATTTGATAAAAAGAGTAGGAGCCATCCTGATTAGATAAAATAATAACCAATCTGATCTTGCAAGAGCGCATGCAGAGTGTTTTCTTCTCTCTCTCTCTAGGTAGCGACCATGTCATGCCTTAATCAAGATAATAAAACGGATATATTGACCGAACCCGCTTGTTATACTGAGCTGGGGAACATTGGTCCCGCTCCAAACTTATAATTGTTATAAGACAGAGCAGGAAATTGGGGATTACCAGAATTCCCGTGCCGCCCAAACGAAGAAAGTGCATACCGATGCATCATCTTCGGGTGTGTTCATTACAGAGAACTGTTTCTCAGTATCCTTTACTTCCTGGGTATGTGATACCAGATCAGGATCCCGCATATGTAATTTGTTGCATGGGCTACAGAAAGGTAGAGAACTGAGAACGGGTGATAAGTTTCGTGAGGCAGAAAACGGTGCAAGTGTTGCAGCCAAGTCTGTTGGTCACTGTCACCCTGAATTATCAGAATACATTGATTCTGAACAAATGTTATTAGATACCGAACCTGATATACAAAATCATATCGGTCTCTTTTTTAGTAAAGAAGGATATAATTTTGTATTGTTGGATAATGTTTTGAACATTTCCTATATCAAGAGTTGATCGATTTAGGCACGTTATCTAAAAGCATTGACGTTCTAAATCAAACCACAGTTCTTAGTATACAGAACACACAAAAGAGGAAGAGTTCAGAAATGAACGAACCCTTCTTGAGGCATTGTAGACTAGGTCATATCAATGCGACCCGACTAGCTGAAGTTACATTAAGATGCATAATTAAATTAGTTTGAATTTACATCTTGTGAAACTTGCCAGTCATGTCACAGAGATAAGATGACCATAGCTTTGTTTATTGGAAACAGAGAAAGAGTTAGTGAACTTTTGGGATTGATACATGCTGATGTATGAAGGTCCCCTGTCTACACATGCCAAGACCGGTTCTTTGTACTTCATTACATTCTCTGATAATCTCTCAAGATTCAGACATATGTTCCTGTTGAAACACAAGTCTGACCCTTTTGAGATATTCACAGAATATAAGTTAGAAGTAGAGAACCAAATTAGGGTATAAGTATTATGTCCTTTGATGTGATCAAGGAAAAGAATACTTGAGCACGGAATTCCTGGATTATTCTAAAGGAGAATGAGATTCTCTCTCAGCATTACTCCTCCGTATACACCACAACACGACGGTGTATCGGGGCAGAGCAATCACACCCTATGTGATATGGTGTGCTCTATGATGAGTACTACTGAGTTTCCTATTTCTTTTTAGGGAGCTATGCACTTATGAAGTTGCATACCTATTGAATAGGGTTCCGATCAAATCAGATGCCTACCATTTCATATGAGATATGGAAAGGGAAGAGCCCATCTCTTAAGTCAGTTAAGATTTGGGGTTGTCCGGCCTATGTCTAAAAAGCAAAATCCGGACAAGCTCGAGGCAAAATTCAGTTCTGTGGAAGTTTGTTGGATATCCCAAGCATACGCAAGGGAATATCTTCTACCTAACCGAGGAACAAAAGATGTTTTGTTACTCAGCATGCCACCTTTGTGAAAGGGAATTTCTTATGACGAAATTATTGGTCATGAGGTGGAATTGGAAACAGTTCCAGCTATACAAACTGCAGCTGATGATTTGGTAGAACCAAAGGATTCAATAGTAACCAACGAACCTCAGCCTCTCTACCGATCTAGTAGGGTTCCTCACCCACCTGAGAGATACTTCGGTTTCTCTATGACAGTGGGAGCAAGGATTGCATCATGAGATGATGACCCAACTAGTTTCGGGCTGGCCATCAGGAGTAGGACTCTGTAAGAATGGCTGGATGCTTATCGATCTGAGATGGAATCCTTATACACTAATTAACAAAGTATGGACTTTGGTTGCTTTATCTGAAGGGTTAAATCCCCATCAGGAGCAAGTATATCTTGAGAAGATTACTTGGTGTACATGGAAAAGTAGAGACTTTCAAAAGCTAGACTTGTTAAAGGTTTGCATCATTGACTAGCTATGGATTGTGATGAAACCTTTTTTAAGTAGCTATGCTTAAGTGCATCCAGATCCTACTTGCCACGGCTACATACCATGAATACGATATCTGGCAATTGGGTGTCATGACTGCTTTTCTAAATAAAGATTTAGAAGAGGTAATCTATAAGTACACAGCCAGAGGGCTTCGTAGACAGTGGGAGCAGCGGAAACGTGTGCAAGATGTTTTATATGATAAAGCAGGCATCGCGGAGTTGGAACATCTGTTTTGATGAGTTAGTCAAAGAGTTTGACATCATCAAAATGGTAGATGAACCTTGTATATAAAAAAAGTTAGTAGGGAGTATGGTGGTGATCCTCGTAGAGTACGTGGATGACATACTCTTGATGGGGAAGGAGTTTCTTATGCTACGCTCGTTCAATCTCCGATTATCACAAGGATTCTCCATATAGGATCAAAGTGATACCTACTAAATCCTGGGTTTTGGATCTATGAGATAAATCTAATTGGATGTTAGGATACTTACTAGATGTAGTGAGTTGGTATCAATCGATCCTGGGGAGAATCACTGGAAAGGTTCCAGGGTGATAAGGACGACTGAATGTCAGTCGCAGGCATTGTCTTTACCCTCCATAGAGGGACGGTATGTTGGAAGAGTTCCAAGCTAGATACCGTGACATACTATACGATTAAAGGCAAGATACATCGTTACCAAAGATACTACCAAAGAGGAAGTCTAGGTGTTTATTAGTTCATGAGATGAACTTCGTTCCTCCCATTGTGTGACAATAGAGTTGTGGCTCATGCCTAGGAACGCCCGTCCCATCAGTGATCCAGACATATTCTTAGGCAGTATCACCTGATCGTGGAGATGGTTGATCTCCAAGGGATCGAGGTTAGGAGAGTAGACTCAGAGGACAACACGGCGGATCCACTCACGAAAGGCATTTTCTCAGAGAGAGACTTTTATAGGATGGTTGAGTATGAGATACTTCAACCACTGCTATCAGATGGCCCTAGTGCAAGTGGGAGATTGTTAGTTATATGTATTGTTAGTTATATGTATGCCCTAGAGGCCATTACTGTACATAGGATGTATATTGTAGTGGATGCTGGGATATATATAGGGAGGACTTTCTTGCTCGACATGATAGTATGCTATCTGGTTGCTCTTTACCTTAACGTGTACACTGATTGTCTCTCTGTTACATGTTGGTAAAGCCCTTAGGATGTGTGCTTGACTACTTGGACTATGATGCGGATCATACTAGTGGGGACATGGTAGTCCATAAGTACATCCTTCAAAGTCCCTAGTCGTGGGTGTGTCGAGACGGGGCATCGATATACCAGAGTAGACTAGCGTATGCCTTCTCGACCCATACAGATGGGCGATGGATGATCCCATATCCATTGGTGTTTGACATCAGAGGAGATATACGGGTGATCAGTAGAGACTGGGTACACTGGACGGACTCGCCGAGAACTCCCAGATGGTAATATACCTCACGTCAGATGGCAGTTCTCTGGTGACACTGGTACAGAGTAGTCTGTTGACCCGAGATCGTCATAGAGTCTTGTGTGGTTCCCACTGTGCTTTGATTTCCATCTTACCACGTCCAAGAGGGCGTGCAAAACGGTGGTTTTTGGGTACAGTCCCGAGTCACATGGAGGCAATGAGCGATAGGAGGGGATTCGTCTCTCCCGGTATAGGGAGTTGATGTTGCGCTGTGTTCGATTGGCTATAACAGGAAATCCTGGCCAGGGTTGCTGAGATTTACTGGTAAGTGTTACCAGTAGTTTCTCGAATTGTTATAGACCTCATATCGACACGACTTATCGAGCTATTGGGGTCTGACGTTTACCACCCCTAGGCAAGATATGCGACATATCAGACGATCGGACCGGACTGTACGGTAGTGTTACTGGTTGGATTCACTGGAGTGTGAGCGGGCTTGCTCGTCGATCTTCAGATCGCTCAATACCCGGGTGGCCGTTACGTTTAGCAGACCGCTTGCGGCTTGTGGGTGCTTGATATGATCATCACCTGCTGCCGGCGTATTGACGAGTCTTTAGAGTCCTACACAGAGGTTTCCTGGCTCAAGCGAAACGAAATAGGAGCGCATATGAGATATGTGCGGGACCGAGAATAATGCGTGTATGAGATACCGTATTCTATTCTCGCGATGAATGTGTCGAATGGTTGTATGCGATATAACCCAGTTATCGAATCGAGGATTGATTCGATAAGCCGATACATTGGATACTAGTCGGTTATATGCGATATGACCGGATCGTTAAATCAAGTGTTAATTTAATGATTTAATGTATAATTATATATTTGATATATTACTTTGCATTAACTAGTATCGGTTCACTTTGAATGGATTTTCTCACTCGGAAGTGCGCATTGTATAAGCGATATGATTTTGTGCACTTGATTGTATCATGTTTGATGATGCATGTTTAACTATAGTTAAGTGTAATGAATTAAGCCATGGTTAAAATAATGATTAGGGTTTTCTTTTCTTACTTATTTATTTATTTTGAAAAGATGAGAAAAGAATGGTTGCTAGTTTTGGAGTTTAGTTGAAGCTTCATGAAGCTTTGATCAAGTCAACCATTCTTATCTCATTCTTAACCCTAACCATTCCCACTAACCATGATTCATTCTCTACACTTAACTAGAGTTAATATTATGATAAGAATTCATTTTCTTTTCTTTTTCATATAACTTATCATATATCATTTTTCTTCTTCTTCTTCCTTGAACTCAAGAAGAAACCTCCACTTCATCAATGGTGATTGATGAAGATGAGTGAGAAATCCAATTCTAAAGTCTACCTACTTCCTATTTCTTCATCCTCTACCTCTTGCCAAGTAGTAGAGTGTGTTTCCTTCACAAGTTTTCATGGAAAGGTGAAGGTGGAGCTTGATCTAGCGATGTCTCGACGTAGATCATCTTCGGCATGGACATCGACGACCTAGCTCGCTTATTCTCCGATGAAGCCGACGCTAGAGCCCGGATTTGATTTGGACAGCGGAGAGGACCTCATTGCGGAGCTATGGAGGTGGAGCACCGGATCTACAAAGGTTGTATTTCCGTTTCCTTGTAGTTAAGTTGTTAACTAGTTAGCTTTTTCGCCTAGACATCTAGCAAACGATCCGTAGTCGGGTCTCTCGGCACCTAGGATTTTGAAATTGGCATGGTTGATGCCTTGTGAGACCTCACTAGTGTGCCTAGGAACCCTACAGTGGTATCAGAGCCAAGCTAGAGCCTTAGGCTATCGGTAGACGAAGTTAGAGATCCGATCGAACCGCGAAACCCCAAGCAAAATTCCTCTCTATACATTTTTCAAAACTGTTGAATTTTGTGAATTAAAAATATGCAGAAAAATAAGCAGGAAAAACTAAGAATTACTGTGAAGTTTGGTTGACTAATTCAATAATTGGAGCACGGAACCGCGGCCAAAACAGGGTTTTGGCGGCACTTCCGCGGCCCAAATTTGGACTTAGTCCCTAAAATTTCATATATTTATTCTTAGGTCCTTTCTTGGCATTTTTTTATGTGAATTTTTTAATTCCCCTCAGGTGTTGAGTTTTCTAGGGTTTTATTGGGGATTCGTTAATTTGATCGGATAATTTAACTTTGTTTATATTTTTCCGGATATTTTAGAAACTGTTAAAAAGTTCGACTGGATATAAATACCCAATTTTTCCCCTGCCGGAAAATTTCCAAGTGTTGGATTTTTCTGTAGTTTAACGACGTTTCTAAGTAGTGCAAGTAACGCGATGGTCCCTCTAGAAGACAACAAACCTTAACTCGATTATATGACCGTCTTGAACTGCCCTTTGAACCTTCGGGTTTGGGGCAGTACGGCGTGCCACATGTGAGGCGTTGGCTTGACCCTTCTACGGCTGGACCGTTGGTACTGAGGCACGAACTGAATGTTGTTAGACTTATTTCATGTGTTGATCTATATCGGGAAAACTTGGGTGTTCGATTGTTCGATCGGAAAGTTTAACATTTTCTAATTATCTGGAAAGGGATACAATAATTGGAATTCATAATTAGTTATGAGATAACTAAATGAATGTTATAAACATAGCAGTTTAGTCTCACTTGATCGGTTGCCACGGAATTTTGATGCGATCAAAAGTCCGTCGCAATCACGTAGCGTACGCGGATACTCGCCGATAAACTTAATAGACAGCCTCGCTCCATAGCCCCGACCAAGTGACTGTAGGAGAACCCCGTCGCCGAAAGCATCCGTTCGGGTGCTCACGGTAGCGGTGTTCCGCCTTGGTGCACTTCGTCGACGGTATCGGGGGTGCGGCCGTCTACTGAAGTTTGCGACGAGCATTCGATCAGATTGTCGGGAATCCTGTTGAATTGCCCGACTTGGTATTGAAAAGTGTTTTCGACAATGAGACTAAAATGCGGGGTTTATAATTGTTAGGCATGCGATGTCTAAGGAATTCATTTGGTCAGGCATGCGATGTCTGTGGTGGTTGCGGATTCCAACTGTTGTAGTTTTACACTTTCTTTTCTGTGACCGTAAGTGTAATATGTGATATCGCCGGTTTCGTTGCTATATGTCAACGACAATTGGGATACGCATATTTACTTACGTTGATGACATGTGATGTTATGTGTTGCTGGATATGTTATATTGGATCGTCGTGTTTGAATAGCCGGGGTTTTTTATGTGAGATGAGTGTTTTTCATTTTCATTCATATAAAAACTTGTATGTAATATTCTTTTATTGGGGCGCTTCCAGGTTGCGGGAGTTGTCACCTGTTGTATATTATTTACTTTTCTGCACTAGGATAGACCCAAGGAGGGGAGGACAAGTAACCGGGTTCTGGAGTCCAGTGGGAGACCAACTCGAGGAGTCGAGTCCGGGTCTCCTAACTCTAGAATTGGCAGGGTTGCTTGCCGCTCTCGTAGGGGTCTAAGGGTGTGGGTTTGGCTATTCATCACGACCGTGGAATCCGTGTTTTATACTGGCTCGTATTGAAAACACGGACGTCCTAGTATATCCAATATTTCATATGTTTCTTCTGCTGCGATATCTGTGATGTGATCATGTGATGTTCTGTGATAGATACTATATATAGTATATATTATATATTATATAGGCGTTACTTATGTTTTACACCCGCGCTAGCCCTGCCCCGCTCTGCCGTTAGTTACCTAACCTAACGGTGCACGAGGGGACATCGAGGCGAATGCGGATGGCATAAGTGTACGTCATATCTATCTGTGATGTTTAGGTACATAAAAGATGGGACTTCATTAATGTGATTAATGAAATAACAGAAACCTAAGATGTTGTAGAATCGAATTTCAAAATAAAACAGGTAGCTACAGTTCTTGCTTTGCACAGCGGTATATGTGATATATCCTGCACCTTATTCGATGAGGAAAGGACCGAGATCCCTTCACCGGGAGTGACTCCTTTAGCAATAACTGGCTGATGCTACACACTCGGTTTGTCTTTTGATTGCTTTTAAGTGTTTTTGCTTTGCACAGTGATATATACGATATATCCCGCACCTCATTCAACGAGGAAAGGACCGACGATCCCTTCACCGGGAGTGACTCCTTTAGCAAAACTAGAAAAGCCTCAAAAGCACTCCATTTTAAAACCATTTGATTCTACAACGATATCAAGTTCATTACGCAATAGGTTTTCAGAAAAACCTGTCGTAGCCCTCCGTCATTTCAGACAAGTACTAGTTAGTATTCGTGCTGCGGTTGTTTGGCCTCCGTCAAGGCGTAGTGTACGGTAGCTAACTAGTGCTTATCTGCTAGCATATGATGCGATTGGATTAGGGTATTCGTACGGCGTTGTTTGGCCTCCGTCAAGGGTCGTGCGGGTGGGTTTAATTCAATAAGGAAATGACGGGTTGAACTTGACTAGCGGACTATGGGTTGTTTGGCCTCCGTCAAGGTCATAGGACGCTAGGGGCAAAATATTATCGGGAATTTCAAGTGTTGAAATTTGCAATGAGATTGCATACCTTCTATGAGATAGTTGGATCCCGATACCCACTGCGAGTAAGAGTTACTCCTGGGAGAGTTTTATACATTACAATTAGCCGATCAAGTAGGTGTCTAGAAAGGTGTCAACGAGGTTACGCCTCTGGGAAAACGAGGTTTACATTAATAAGGTTCGTGCGAAAGCACGGGGGACCTCCCTCAAAGTACCGACACTGGCCTGGCTGAAAGATTGGCGAACTTGTAGTGTGTAATTAATCCCGGCTAGTCTTTCCTTTTAGGGTTTGAAGGAAGATTTGATAAAAAGCAGTGGGAGCCATCCTGATTAGATAAAATAATAACCAATCTATTCTTGCAAGAGCGCACGCTGAGTGTTTTCTTCTCTCTCTCCAGGTAGCGACCATATCACGCCTTAATCAAGATAATAATACGGAATATTGACCGAACCCGCTTGTTATACTGAGCTGGGGAACGTTGGTCCCGCTCCATCTTATAATTGTTATAAGACAGAGCAGGAAATTGGGGATTACCAGAATTCCCGTGCCGCCCAAACGAAGAGAGTGCATGATGATGCATCATCTTCGGGTGTGTTCATTATGTAGAACTGTTTCTCTGTATCCTCTACGTCCTGGGTATGTGATACCAGATCAGGATCCCAGATATGTGATCCGTTACATAGGGCTACAGAAAGGTAGAGAACTGAGAACGGGTGATAAGTTTCATGAGGCAGAAAACGGGGCAAGTGTTGCAGCCAAGTCTGTTGGTAACTGTCACCCTGTATTGCAATACATTGATTCTGAACGAATGTTATTAGATACCGAACCTGATATACAAAATCATATCAGTCTCTTTATCAGTAAAGAAATGATAAAATTTTGTATTGTTGGATAATGTTTTGAACATTTCCTATATCAAAAGTTGATCGGTTCAGGCACGTTATCTAAAAGCATTGATGTTCTAAATCAAACTACAGTTCTTAGTATACGGAACACACACAAGAGGAAGAGTTCAGAAATGAACGAATCCTTCTTGAGGCATTGTAGACTAGGTCATATCAATGCGACCCGACTAGCTGAAGTTACATGTAGATGCATATTTAAATCAGTTTAAATCTACATCTTGTGAAACTTGCCAGTCATGTCACAAAGATATAATGACACCAGCTCTGTTTATTGGAAACAGAGAAAGAGTTAGTGAACTCTTGGGATGATACATGTTGATGTATGTAGGTCCCCTGTCTACACATGCCAGGACAGGTTCTTTGTACTTCATTACATTCTCTAATAATCTCTCAAGCTTCAGACATATGTTCCTGTTGAAACAAAGTCCGAACCTTTTGAGATATTCACGGAATATAAGTTAGAAGTAGAGAACCAAAATACGGGTATAAGTATTATGTCCTATGATGAGATCAAGGAGGAGAATACTTGAGCACGGAAATCCTGGGCTATTCCAAAGGAGAATGAGATTCTCTCTCAGAATTACTCCTCCGCATACACCATAGCACGATGGTATATCGGGGCTGAGCAATAACACCCTATATGATATGGTGTGCTCTATGATGAGTACTACTGAGTTACCTATTTCCTTTTTGGGGGTTATGCACTTATGAAGTTGCATACCTATTGAATAGGGTTCGAATCAAATCAGTTGCCTACCACTTCATATTTGATATGATAAGGGAAGAGCCCATCTCTCAAGTTAGTTGAGATTTGGGGTTGTCCAGCCTATGTCTGAAAAGCAAAATCCGGACAAGCTCGAGGCAAGATCTGTGATGTACAACTGGAAAGGTTCCAGCTATACAAACAACAGCAGATGATTTGGTAGAACCAAAGGATTCAGTAGATTCCAACGAACCTCAGCCTCTCCGCCGATCTAGTAGGGTTCCTCACCCACCTGAGAGATACTTCGGTTTCTCTATGACAGTGGGAGTGAGGATTGCATCATGAGATGATGACCCAACTAGTTTCGAGCTGGCCATCAGGAGTAAGACTCTGTAAGAATGGCTGGATGCTTAGTGATCTGAGATGGAATCCATATACACCAACAAAGTATGGACTTTGGTTGCTATATCTGAAGGGTTAAATCCCCATCAGGAGCAAGTATATCTTGAGAAGATTACTTGTTGTACATGGAAGAGTTGAGACTTTCAAAGCTAGACTTGTTAAAGGTCTACATCATTGACCAGGTATGGATGATGATGAAACCTTTTTCTAAGGAGCTATGCTTAAGTCCATCCAGATCCTACTTGCCACGGCTACATACCATGACTACGATCTCTGGTGGTTGGGTGTCTTGACTGCTTTTCTAAATGATGATTTGGAAGAGAGCGTCTATAAGTACACAGCCAGAGGGCTTCGTAGACAATGGGAGCAGCGGAAACGTGTGCAAGATGCTTTATTTGATAAAGCAGGCATCGCGGAGTTGGAACATCTGTTTTGATGAATTAGTCAAAGAAGTTGACATCATCAAAATGGTAGATGAACCTTGTATAAACAAAAAGGTAGTAGGGAGTATGGTGATGATCCTCGTAGAGTACGTGGATGACATACTCTTGATAGGAAAAGAGTTTCCTATGTTACGCTCGATCAATGTCCGCTTATCACAATGATTCTCCATATAGGATCAAAGTGATACCTCCTAAATCCTGGTGTTTGGATCTATGAGATAGATCTAATTGGATGTTAGGACTCTCACTAGTTGTAGTGAGATGGTGTCAACCGATCCTGGGGAGAATCACTGGAAGTGTTCCAGGGTGATAAAGACGACTGAATGTCAGTCACAGGCATTGTCTTTACCCTCAGTAAAGGGACGGTATGCTGGAAGAGTTCCAAGCTAGACACCGTGACATACTAGACGATAAAGGCAGGATACATCGCTACTAAAGATGTTACCAAAGAGGCTGTTTGGGTGTATAGTGGTTCATGAGATGAACTAGGTTCCTACCACTGTGAGACAATGGAGTTGTGGCTTATGCCAAGGAACACCCATCCCATCAGTGATCCAGACTTATTCTAAGGCAGTATCACTTGATCATGGAGATGGTTGATCTCCAAGGGATCGAGGTTAGGAGAGTAGACTCAGAGGACAACACAGCGGATCCACTCACAAAGGCCTGTTCCCAGAGAGAGACACTTTTATGGGATGGTTGAGTATGAGGTACTGCAACCACTGCTACAGATGACCCTAGTGCAAGTGGGAGATTGTTAGTTATATGTATGCCCTAGAGGCCATTACTGTACATAGGATGTATATTGTAGTGGATGCTGGGACATATATAGGGAGGACTTTCTTGCTCGACATGATAGTATGCTATCTGGTTGCTCTTTACCTTAATGTGTACACTGATTGTCTCTCTGTTACATGTTGGTAAAGCCCTTAGGATGTGTGCTTGACTACCTGGACTATGATGCGGATCATACTAGTGGGGACATGGTAGTCCATAAGTACATCCTTCAAAGTCCCTAGTTGTGGGTGTGTCGAGACGGGGCATCGATATACCAGAGTAGACTAGCGTATGCCTTCTCGACCCATACAGATGGGCGATGGATGATCCCATATCCATTGGTGTTTGACATCAGAGGAGATATACGGGTGCTAAGTAGAGACTGGGTACACTGGACGGACTCGCCGAGAACTCCCAGATGGTAATATACCTCACGTCAGATGGCAGTTCTCTGGTGACACTGGTACAGAGTAGTCTGTTGACCCGAGATCGTCATAGAGTCTTGTGTGGTTCCCACTGTGCTTTGATTTCCATCTTACCACGTCCAAGAGGGCGTGCAAAACGGTGGTTTTTGGGTACAGTCCCGAGTCACATAGAGGCAATGAGCGAGAGGAGGGGATTCGTCTCTCCCGGTATAGGGAGTTGATGTTGCGCTGTGTTCGATTGGCTATAACAGGAAATCCCTGGCCAGGGTTGCTGAGATTTACTGGTAAGTGTTACCAGTAGTTTCTCGAATTGTTATAGACCTCATATCGACACGACTTATCGAGCTATTGGGGTCTGACGTTTACCACCCCTAGGCAAGATATGCGACATATCAGACGATCAGACCGGACTGTACGGTAGTGTTACTGGTTGGATTCACTGGAGTGTGAGCGGGCTTGCTCGTCGATCTTCAGATCGCTCAATACCCGGGTGGCCGTTACGTTTAGCAGACCGCTTGTGGCTTGTGGGTGCTTGATATGATCATCACCTGCTGCCGGCGTATTGACGAGTCTTTAGAGTCCTACACAGAGGTTTCCTGGCTCAAGCGAAACGAAATAGGAGCGCATATGAGATATGTGCGGGACCGAGAATAATGCGTGTATGAGATACCGTATTCTATTCTCGCGATGAATGTGTCGAATGGTTGTATGCGATATAACCCAGTTATCGAATCGAGGATTGATTCGATAAGCCGATACATTGGATACTAGTCGGTTATATGCGATATGACCGGATCGTTAAATCAAGTGTTGATTTAATGATTTAATGTATAATTATATATTTGATATATTACTTTGCATTAACTAGTATCGGTTCACTTTGAATGGATTTTCTCACTCGGAAGTGCGCATTGTATATGCGATATGATTTTGTGCACTTGATTGTATCATGTTTGATGATGCATGTTTAACTATAGTTAAGTGTAATGAATTAAGCCATGGTTATACTAATGATTAGGGTTTTATTTTCTTACTTATTTATTTATTTATTTATTTTGAAAAGATGAGAAAAGAATGGTTGCTAGTTTTGGAGTTTAGTTGAAGCTTCATGAAGCTTTGATCAAGTCAACCATTCTTATCTCATTCTTAACCCTAATCATTCCCACTAACCATGATTCATTCTCTACACTTGACTAGAGTTAATATTATGATAAGAATTCATTTTCTTTTCTTTTTCATATAACTTATCATATATCATTTTTCTTCTTCTTCTTCCTTGAACTCAAGAAGAAACCTCCACTTCATCAATGGTGATTGATGAAGATGAGTGAGAAATCCAATTCTAAAGTCTACCCACTTCCTATTTCTTCATCCTCTACCTCTTGCCTAGTAGTAGAGTGTGTTTCCTTCACAAGTTTTCATGGCAAGGTGAAGGTGGAGCTTGATCTAGCGATGCCTCGACGTAGATCATCTTCGGCATGGACATCGACGACCTAGCTCGCTTATTCTCCGATGAAGCCGACGCTAGAGCCCGGATTTGATTTGGACAGCGGAGAGGACCTCATTGCGGAGCTATGGAGGTGGAGCACCGGATCTACAAAGGTTGTATTTCCGTTTCCTTGTAGTTAAGTTGTTAACTAGTTAGCTTTTTCGCCTAGACATCTAGCAAACGATCCGTAGTCGGGTCTCTCGGCACCTAGGATTTTGAAATTGGCATGGTTGATGCCTTGTGAGACCTCACTAGTATACCTAGGAACCCTACATGTATGCCCTAGAGGCCATTACTATACATAGGATGTATATGGTAGTGGATGCTTGGACATATATAAGGATGACTTTCTTGCTCGATATGATAGTATGCTATCTGGTTACTCTTTACCTTAACGTGTACACTGATTGTCTCTCTGTTACATGTTGGTAAAGCCCTTAGGATGTGTACTTGACTACCTGGACTATGATGCGGATTATACTAGTGGGGACGTGGTAGTCCATAAGTACATCCTTCAAAGTCCCTAGTCATGGGTGTATCGAGACGGGGCATCGATATACCAGAGTAGACTACCGTATACCTTCTCGACCCATACAGATGGGCGATGGATGATCCCATATCCATTGGTGTTTGACATCAGAGATGATATACAGGTGCTCAGTAGAGACTGGGTACACTGGACGGACTCGCCGAGAACTCCCAGATGGTATTATACCTTACGTCAGATGGCAGTTCTCTGGTGACACTTGTGCAGGTTAGTCTGTAGACCCGAGATCGTCATAGAGTCTTGTGTGATTCCCACTGTGCTTTGATTTCCATCTCACCACGACCAAGAGGGCATGCAAAATGGTGGTTTTTGGGTACAGTCCCGAATCACATGGAGGTAATGAGCTATAGGAGGGGTTTCGTCTCTCCCGGTATAGGGAGTTAATGTTGCGCTGTGCTCGATTGCCTATAACAGGAAGTCCTTGGCCAAGGCTGTTTTAGGGATTTACTGGTAAGTGTTACTAGTAGTTTCTCGACCCGTTATGAGCCTCATATCGACACGACTTATCGAGTTATTGGGGTCTGACGTTTATCACCCCTAGGCGAGATATACGACATATCAGACGAACAGACCGGACTGTACGGTAGTGTTACTCGTTGGATTCACAGGAGTTTGAGCAGGCTTGCTCGTTGATCTTCTGATCGCTCAATACCCGGGTGGCCGTTACGTTTAGCAGACCGCTTGCGGCTTGTGGGTGTTTGATATGATCATCACCTGCTGCCGACGTATTGACGAGTCTTTAGAGTCGTACACAGAGGTTTCCTGCTCAAGCGAAACGAAATAGGAGCTCATATGAGATATGTGCGGGACCGAGAATAATACCAAGTAAGTGATACTGTATTCTATTCTCGCGATATGTATCATTGGACGGTTATATGAGATATAGCCGGGTTACCGAATCAAGTGTTGATTCGATACATTGATACACTTGATATTACTCGGTTATATGCAGTATGACCGGATCATTAAATCAAGTGTTGATTTAGTGATTTAATGTATAATTATATATTTGATATATTACTTTAGATTAACTAGTATTGGTTCACTTAAGATTATTTTCTCACTAGTTTTTGCACATTGTATATATGATATATTTTTGTGCACTTGATTGTATCATGTTTGATGATACATGCAAACTTGGGTTAGTGTATGCTTTAAACTATGATTAGGTTAATGGTTAGGGTTTGATTTACTCATTTATTTATTCATTTATTTATTTGGGCAAAAACAAATATGGTGGCTATCTTTGTTTTATTCTTGGAGTTTCATAAAGCTTCACCATTTTATTTCTATTCTCAAACCTAACCATTATCTAAACCCTAGTTTATTCTCTACATGAGTTAGACTAACCCATGGTTGCTATATGATAAGAATCACTTGAATTTTCTAATTAATCAATTCTTTTTCTTTTTCTTCTTCTTCATCTTCTTCATGAAGAAAGAAAAAGTTTGCTAGAAAATTCTAAGTGATGATTCCAAGTGAGAAATCCAAATCCAAAGTGAACCCACTTCCTATTTCTTCATCCTCTATCACTTGCCATATAGTAGAGGGTGTTTTCTTCATAAGTTTCTTGACCTAGTGAAGATGGAGCTTGAGTTTGAGTCGCCTCGACGTAGATCATCTTCGGCATCGAAGTTAATGACCTAGCCCGGTCATTTCTCCGACGAAACCTTTGCTAGAGTCCGGGATCCCGATGATCGCAGCGGAGGAACGTCATCTCGGAGCTAAAGAAGTGGTGGACCGGATCTACAAAGGTTGTAATCCCTTTCACTTATTAGCAAAGTTGTTTGCTTGCTTGTAGTATCGCCTTTACTTCTAGTTAACGATTTACATTAAGGTTTCTCGGCACAGGAAAATTTTTGTTTGGCATGGTTGATGCCTTGTGGAACCTCTTGAGTGTGCCTAGTAACCCTACAAACCCAGTCCAAGAACATCATCTTTATCAACAATAAACTCAAATCAACATATAAATAATATATGTGTGTATACATATTCGTATACATCGCCACGAACTGCGGGGGTGCTATACGCCATCCACCCGACTTCCCCTGTAGATATAATCTACTCACCTGGTCCTCGCTCGCCGGTGCCGACGTCGCCACGCGCTTGTTTGTCGTCTCGAAGTCCACATGGGGTACCTACATGTCACAACGTATCGTATTGCATAAAAACCCATTTCGAAATCGAAACGGCATACGAAAACCAAATCGGCACGCGTATCACGCATAGGTCAAAACCTATCGCCTACGCATGCAAGAATAGCCAAACCAACCCTCGATGTCGATGTACAAACGTTAGGCCATCGAGAGAAACCAAACACACCCATTTACACATTCACAAACACTAATTATAATATGAAATAGGTTGCAATTCACAAAAACCTCAAACTCACTTTAAATGCTATTTTTCCGAAAATCTAGCAAGCTAAATTAACCGTTTTAGTACAAAACTTGATATTTAAACAAATCTAGCGGCCACAATATCCACTAAATATTATAACTAAGTCATACAACCCTAATTATATTTTTAATCTCAACAATTTCATTAAACCCAAAAACTTAGTTTACAAATAGCTTAATTAGCAAAATTTTGAAATAACAATTTGCAACTAGCTACAAGGTTTGGTTTTTAGCATTCCATTAACATGTTAAACTCCTCATGAAAATAACAATCATATGATAAAACCCTCACAATAGTTTTATCTCACAAAAAAAATATTTTACAAAACCTAGTTTGCACTAGAAATCGAAAATTTGCGCAAACATCACGGATTTGCGAATAATTGATCACAACATCACACAATCACCCAATCCACACTACTAGCTAGCTACAACACTCAATTAACCCCTTTGCAATGCTTCAATTCACATTCCCAAATCAACCCCTTCTCTTGAAAGTTAAATCTTTAATATCAAAACCATAATTAACTCCTTATTAGCTAGATTGGAAGTAATTCAACAACAATTTAACAAAAGGTCAAGAATTATACCTCACGATCCATGATCAAACACACAACCTAGCCTCCAAAATGCTCTCTTTGCTCCAAGGATTCAAGTAGGATTGCTCAAAGAATAATGGGTAAGGCTTGGAATTGGAATTAGATTTGAATTTGTATGGATTTGAAGTGATTTTGGTGGATTTTTTTGATGCAAAATGGAGTGGGATTTGGGGGAGGGGCTGCTGCTGTTGGGGGGAGGGATTTTTGGCCTGAAGAGAGGGGGGGAGAGAGTGAGAGGGGTGAGGTGATGAAGTCAAGAATTGACCAAAGTCAACCAAGCCCGTACCTATATATATTCTTTCATTTCCTTTTCTTTTCATATTGTTTTCTTCAAACAAAACTAGAAGTGTGAGATGTGCGGGTGTGGGGCTACCATGGGCTCGGCCAATGATGGAAAGCGGGGGTGTGTGAGTGTCGGGGGGAGGAAAATGATAATTGATATACCCCAAAATCTATTTACACTAATTTCACTATTTATGCTTTTTTCTTCGATATTTTCTAAAACCGTTTGACAGCTTCACTTTATTTCAAAACAACATGCTAAAATTTTGTTTAATTTGTTATGATGCACAAAATTTGTTTCAACCCATTGCAATTTGTAATTTTCCCAAATTAAATGTATTGGTGACGGCTTAAAATAATATTAAAATAATTAATTTTGGAAAAATTTTCAGAAAATTAGAAATTTTACCGGTTGCTCAATAAACACCAAATACTAGCAATTACATAGCTAGAATATGTATATTTAATTTTATAATAAAGATATTTGTATTTTGACTTTTTACAGAAAACGCCCTTATTTTACCGATTTTCCGAAATTTCACCGAAACGATTTTTTCCCCTCAAAACGTTACAATCTTCCCCTCGAATTTAAATTAAAACTCCTCCCAAATACTAAAATATTTCAGCCAAAACCATCAAATCACCGGGGCTCCAAAATCATAAATACATAAAACACATCGTAGCGCAATGCATGCGCACGAAAAATAGATATATAAACCAAAAATCAAAATTCCGTCAAGCATCCCGCAATCATCGGAGTTATGATGAAGACACCAATGTCAAGATCCAAAACGAAAATCAATATGATATACATCAAAACTATACCTGTAAACGTCAAAACTATATAGGTAAACATCATTAAAACATCTGGAAGCAATGCATGCCAAATATACTCAGGTACTGTCCTCTGACTAGTTCTGCTCGGTACTAAACCAAATAGCAAGTATCATAAAATATACTTCTCCAAAAGAAATCAATCCTAAAATATATGAATGCCACGCGCGTCTGGTGCGCACAGAAATCGAAATCCGTGAATGTGCATACATGTGCACCAAAAAACGAATCTAAGTGCAACGTGTGTGCACGAAAACACCTGTCAAGGGCAACGTGGTGCCTGACAGCAAAACCGGGTGCATCTGATATGCACGAAAAATCTCGATTTAGTGCATCTGGTGTGCACCTAAATCGCATCAAGTGCTTTAGGTATGCGCAAAATCCAAATAAAGTGCACAATGTGCATGAAAACGAATATCGAATATCACAATCGAAATTGACGGTATACAACACACTTCAATCAAAATCCCAATCAAGTATACCGTAGTATAAAATCTCACCATCCTGTGCATCGGCGTGCAAAAAAGCCAATCAAAAACTAAAAGTGCATGAAAATTATGCTGAAAGCATAAGTCAAATCATATGCATGCCCTAGACATGAAATCAAATATCATGAAACTCGGTTATCAACACTCAATCATGAAATAAATCACCCACAAATACTGAAATCCACTATGACGGATACGTGATAGTCAATCACAAAACCGCAAATCATAAATGTTGTCGTCGATATGTCCGTCCTTAAAGTCGAGAAGGTGTCGGTGCATCCAATGCTAGCAGAGAAAGATCTCTACTTGCCTTTTGATCATGGCATGTCGCCTATTGCCCTTAGGCTCTCCTCTCTCATTGCAGATTGCTAAGTACATATCTCCTCAACTCAACGGTCCAATATAGAAACGATAACGGAACCAGTCCGCTCTGACACATCCTCTAAAGATCTCTGGCCAACTATCATGGTTACTCATAACATGTCTTGTCGACGATGCCGAACTCTGTCCTACTGGGTGTGCGTCATATGACCGCTCCTGGGTCCAGGTCTTCTCGTTCAGTATTTCCAGAAAGGTCCTGTCGAAGTCTCTCCCAAGTCTCATTTCTGCCGAACTGCCCGGAAGTTATCATCCTTTTACTATATCTATTTCTTGTTCCAGAATGGCTGCATACTCATCACGACTCCTCCTGGAATATATATCCATAGTCAACGCTCCTGCCTGCGTATCACATCTCTGATGTCGGCGGAGTGGAACGTCACCTCATCCAGATCTCGTACGAACCTCTTACTATACTTTTCTCTAATGTCGACTGCTTCAGACTCGCCTCGTCGTGGCTGCATGGTCTGAGCTCCAACGGCTATCCTCGTATCTGGAGTCTCCCAAGAAGTGCATCTCACCACCTAGCATCCGAATGAAGTCGAACCATCCAATCGATTTGTCAAAACCTCATAATCCCCCAAGAGCTCAACATCTTGGGTACAGTTTAATAGTATCGAGCACATACTACAGCATCGGTGGTCCAGCCGTAGAAGGGCAAACCCAAGCCTCACTAATGGCACCGTGGAACTGCCGCAAACCCTAAGGTTCGAAGGCTTTCACACTGTCATTATGTCGAGTTAGGGTTTCATTCTTCTATAGGGTCCATAGAATTGCCTGTATGTCTTTCTGAATACTTTAAACTTGGAATAATAGGTTTCTGACATTCGATCGCCTCTATCAACTCTCAACGTCTCCGCGTGAAGTCGTCTTTAGCTGGAATCAATCTATCCGATGACCTCGCATCAGGGTAGGCGGACGAATCATATGTCCTAGTCATTCATCCTCGGTGACTAGCGACCTTTTATAATCTCTTAGTACAACTCGTACTGCAATAGCTCCAACACCTAGGCGATATCTCGTCGTTCGCAGCAACAATTGGCTCACTCGTCTGCACGCTGAACAGTGCCTCAATCATCATGAATAAGCAATACATCAGCGGTCATCAAAATCTGGTTGGCCTCTGTCGGTGGCCCAATCCTCTGGTGCTGATCTGCACGTCCGAGAAATCTTATACAGCGATCCATCAAATGCTCGTGGCGTGAAAACGCAATAAAAAGACACATCTCTGCAATCGTGTGTCACCGGAATCACGCCCTGGTCAGTCCTCGTTCGTGACGAGCTCGTGCTGACTGCAACTCTAGCCGTAGCTCTCCCTGCCCGTAATCGTGGCAGCAAAAACATAACTGGTACCGATGAGGCTAGATCATGAATGAATATAATACTGAGCAAACAAATGTACATCCTAAGACTTCTTAAGCGGAGTAGCGTATTGTAAGTATGCCGCGGAACATACCCACGGTACGTCACTCTACTTTAGTCACCTACTCCATCAACCAAGGGTCATCCTACGCTCCGAAGCTAAAACCTAACGCTCTGATACCAACTTTGTCACGACCTGAAAGGTACGGAACATGACCGGCACTTAAATTACGGACGTCTCGAGGCGTACGTAATCTAAGTAAGCCAAAGCCCAGAAATCAACACCAAATAAGCAGTAGAGTGAAAGAAAAACCAACTTAAAGCAAGTAGTTTTAATAACATAAGCCGAATTATGTGTTTTTTTAAAAACATCAAATATTTCCTGAAAATTTCGGCAGAGTCTCCTTTGTAAAAACTGGCCCCCAAACGGGATACAACATGAATAGTATACGAAATTAATAAAAAGGCATCCCCAAGCGGGAGCTAGCTCTTCGTCAATCGACGGTCACAACCACTCAAGCAATATAATATACAACGCCAAGGGCGAGGATCAAAACTTAAAGGAAACTCAAAACAGTAAGAAATCCATAGAAATACAATGCGCAACTCTAAGGTCAAAAGAATAAACATCACTGGTCTCTATCTCTGAAATAAATACATTTTTGGTTGATGGAACTTCTAGATACAATTGAATAATAATATACAAGGTACAATGATGGGTACAATACAAGTAAACCCACCTACTAGCAAGTCACCCAAAAAAAGAAGCAGTGCCAGCAAAGCCGTAATGAAACCTGTACGGCAAAACCTGCAAGAAACTGTGGCACAACGGGGGTAAGTTGCCAACTAGTGAGTAGAAAATATCTACGAACAGAAATCGCATGGACAACGCAATCCTAAGTCATACGATCATAATATATCCTTAAATATATAATCTGCAGCCTATAACAATGGCTAGGGTATACCTCTAAACAACGGTAATACCAAGTGCTTGTGTCAGTGCCTCAGGTAGCAATATATCATATAGATGTATGAATGCATGAAAACAGAATACATGTAAATGAAGAAACTGCTTTTATAATTTAGTGAGATTTCTGTATTTTGAAAACGAGGTATCATAAATGAAATTAGCATAAACAGTGTCTAGCATCGACACAAAACATAAATCCCAATATCTCAATATCTCAGGCTCCGGCTATCCGGACTGGCCTAGATCATCAATCTCAGTACCTCGATGTCTCAAAATCTCAATGTCTCAATCTCACTATCTAGGGCGCCGTCAGTCCGGACCGACCCCTACCATCAATCTCAAGACCACGACGGTATCCTCCGGATATCCGACGCGTCGGGTAAAATGACCGGTAGGTAGTCCTCCCCTACGAGGCTCATCGTCTACTACTCGAACTTCTTGCCCCGGGGTACCTTACCGGGCCCACCATGTACCCGAAACGGTTCATCCAACTCCTCGAATCGGGTCTCGAAATCCATCAGCAAACTCATGGTGGACGACTCATACATCATGGGGAATCCGCACTTTTCATTTAAAAAGAGAGAGAAAAGAAGTTTATAAATGTTTTTGCGGTTTTCCCCCAAATCCAGGAAATCTCATGAAAATCCGAATCCAAATCCTCAATAGCATGTAAACAGTGAATATAGGCATAAAAATCCATGAATGCGGCATAACAGTGAATAATAACATGCATGAAGTAGCAAGTAATAACTACAATGTCTAAACCATTAGCTAACAAACTATGTCAATGAAATAGTATTTTCTAAAGTGTTCGTGACATGGCAATTACCGATGAAGATGTGTGTGAGCCGGCAAGTATGTGTACGTGGTACATACGCGTCATCGGTAATGGTGCTGGTGTCCTAGCAGCATGATATCAATAACGGTATATGAATCACAAAATAAGTATGCGATGCGGAGCGAACGACAATAATGTGCGGGAGCTGAATACTAAACTCAATGATAACTAATCTGCATTTAATAAAATATGAGTTCCACAGTGGTGCCATTTGAAGTAACACGAATCGTGGGGTTTTGAAAATAAGGGCTACGGTGTTTTTAAGAAAAGATACGTCTTTTGAAATATCCGTAAAATCCCTTGACCTGTCTTTTAAAATACCCACGATCCGTTAGTTTTGAAATAGGTCGGAATCTAACCTAGTCTAATAACTACACTAAACTATACGGCTGAACTAACAAGCTAACTGAAGGTAAGGAAATCGCCTAACATCTGAGTCGATACATATATATATATATATATATATATATATATATATTAGTCGGTGATGCCACCTCGATAATATCACATCCGATACCATATCTATAATCAGATATTCCCAAGTCAAGAGTGTGGATCAAACATCAATATATAGCTCGTACGTAAATCCGTCATACGGCATCCCAAATCTGGGTACGGGTCGATATCACATTCATCATATTATTCATCTGGTATCCTCTTTATCAAATATCATGATCGGGGTACTGATCTATATCTAGTACAATACTGATACCATCTATGAAATGCATGCATGTGTATGAAACGCTACGTCAAAGGACCCGCTAAAACATCATGTCGTATCACACGTACGAACCCTGTCACATCACCGATCTCACGGCCACAAATCCCAAACTCATCGACTCATCTCATATCCCGAGTAATATCCTCAAATCCAGTATATGAACACATAGTGGCATACCCATGTGTAAATATACACATCCCTATATACGCGCAGATAAAAGAAAGAATGTATGCAAGTATGTGTGTGCGTGTGTGTGGGTGCAATCACTACTCTAGGGTTTCGCAACTAACACTAACCCAATCCAAGAACATCATCTTTATCAACAATAAACTCAAATCAACATATAAATAATATATGTGTGTATACGTATTCGTATACGTCACCACGAACTGCAGGGGTGCTATACGCCATCCACCAGACTTCCCCCGTAGATATAATCTACTCACCTGGTCCTCGCTCGCCGGTGCCGACGTCGCCACACGCTTGCTTGTCGTCTCGAAGTCCACATGGGGGTACCTACATGTCACAACGTATCGTATCGCATAAAAACTCAATTCGAAATCGAAACGGCATACGAAAACCAAATCGGCACGTGTATCATGCATAGGTCAAAACCTATTGCCCACGCATGCAAGAATAGCCAAACCAACCCTCGATGTCGATCTAGAAACGATAAGCCATCGAGAGAAAACAAACACACCCATTTACACATTCACAAACACTAATTATAATATGAAATAGGTTGCAATTCACAAAAACCTCAAACTCACTTTAAAAGCTATTTTTCCGAAAATCTAGCAAGCAAAATTAACCGTTTTAGTACAAAACTTGATATTTAAACAAATTTAGCGGCCACAATATCCACTAAATATTATAACTAAGTCATACAACCCTAATTAGATTTTTAATCTCAACAATTTCATTAAACCCAAAAACTTAGTTTACAAATAGCTTAATTAGCAAAATTTTGAAATAACAATTTGCAACTAGCTACAAGGTTTGGTTTTTAGCATTCCATTAACATGTTAAACTCCTCATGAAAACAAAAATCATATGATAAAACCCTCACAATAGTTTTATCTCACACAAAAAATATTTTACAAAACCTAGTTTGCACTAGAAATCGAAAATTTGCGCAAACATCACGGATTTGCGAATAATTGATCACAACATCACACAATCACCTAATTCACACTACTAGCTAGCTACAACACTCAATTAACCCCTTTGCAATGCTTCAATTCACATTCCCAAATCAATCCCTTCTCTTGAAAGTTAAATCTTTAATATCAAAACCATAATTAACTCCTAATTAGCTAGATTGGAAGTAATTCAACAACAATTTAGCAAAAGGTCAAGAATTATACCTCATGATCCATGATCAAACACACAACCTAGCCTCCAAAATGCTCTCTTTGCTCCAAGGATTCAAGTAGGATTGCTCAAAGAATAATGGGTAAGGCTTGGAATTGGAATTAGATTTGAATTTGTATTGATTTGAAGTGATTTTTATGGATTTTTTGATGCAAAATGGAGTGGGATTTTGGGGAGGGGCTGCTGCTGTTGGGGGGAAGGATTTTCGGCCTGAAGAGAGAGGGGGGAGGAGAGTGAGAGGGGTGAGGTGATGAAGTCAAGAATTGACCAAAGTCAACCAAGCCCGTACCTATATATATTCTTTAATTTCCTTTTCTTTTCATATTGTTTTCTTCAAACTAAACTAGAAGTGTGAGATGTGTGGGTGTGGGGATGCCATGGGCTCGGCCAATGATGGAAAGCGGGGGTGTGTGAGTGGGGGGGGGGGGAGGAAAATGATAATTGATATACCCCAACAACTATTTACACTAATTTCACTATTTAAGCCTTTTTCTTCGATATTTTCTAAAACCGTTTGATAGCTTCACTTTATTTCAAAAACAACATGCTAAAATTTTGTTTAATTTGTTATGATGCACAAAATTTGTTTCAACCCATTCCAATTTGTAATTTTCCCTAATTAAATGTATTAGTGACGGCTTAAAATAATATTAAAATAATTAATTTCGAAATTTTTTTCAGAAAATTTGAAATTTTACCAGTGGCTCAATAAACACCAAATACTAGCAATTACATAGCCAGAATATGTATATTTAATTTTATAATAAAAATATTTGTATTTTGACTTTTTACAGAAAACCCCCTTATTTTACCGATTTTCCGAAATTTCACCGAAACGATTTTTTTTCTTTTCAAAACGTTACAAAAATGCAGTGGCAGTGTTTGGGTTTTGTTTCGGTTTCAATATTTTAACATTGTCTAAACAAGCTAGTTTACGGTTAATGGGTTGCTCTGATACTATGTTGGGTTACGGAAGCGCCCCGGCCGTCAATCCGAGGCCAAATGCGGAACAAAAATTTTATAACTTGGCGCTGCCATAACCAAATACCCGGATCGTTCCATTAACCCTAAACTAGCAATTTACAAAGAAGTTAGAATGGCTATACCGATCGATCCGTGTCCTTCGGTCTTTAGCCATCATCCCACGCTCCTCGCGGCATCTCCGATCTCGCTCGATCTCCGGTCTCCTCGTCGAAGTGGCACCACATCAACGAATCTTTATATGGGCTCCTACTTTGAACTGAAGCAACTCGGACATGAAGTTTGCTAGCCGAAATATCCAAGATTGAAGTAGAGAGAGTGTAGAATACTTTGTCTCAAGACACCCAAGCTATTGGGTGATGGTGAATGAAGTTGCCATGGAACTTTGATGATGTGAGCAAAAGGATTTTTCAATGAAGAAATTTTCTCACTCAAAAGGAATTGGGCTCGGCCAATCTCAAGCTCTCTGGGGATTTCTAAGTGAGGTAGTTGCAAAAGAAGTGATGGATAAATTAACACATATCACACAAAAAAAAACCCTCAGCCATGGAGGCCCCGGACACCACAGAAAACCCCTTCCTATTCTAAAATATCCATCACACATAACAAATGTCAGTTGATGCAAATACCACTTTACCCAAAAACCCATGCCTCCAATTCCCTTTTAATGCAAGTCTGTGACTCACCAAGATTGCAGCCCCCCTCGCTGCTCAGTCATAGACTTTCGAAATGCAGTTAAAGAAAAGGCCAAAGTGATATGCTCACATCAACCATTAATTAAACATTAAAACTAATGTTTAATCAAGCGGAGAAAAAATGGCAACTTTAAAAAATAATCTCGTAACAAATAACAGATTACCCCACAACTGTATATACATATCCGCATTTATATTCCTATCGAATACGAATGCAATGAGACAAAAATATTTCTACACAATATAATACTAGGATCGGGCTTAAACCAAAGCCTACTAGTATTATCTTTCCGAACCATGATACGTGCACAAGTGCATGTGCATGTTCGAACCCTGCCATAAAACCATACAGCCTCTACAACGTTTCGCCCGAACTTGGGAAACTTTCTGTGGGGAACTCTAATGACTCATCAATACACTGGCAGTGGGTTTAACCACAAGCACGTCAGTGGTACTAGCTGTACATAACGGTTGCCCATGTATTGATCGGAAGGGAAGCTGACGTGCGAACTCATCCAGAAACCCTACCGAGCCTGACAGTGACAATATCCATACAGTCCGGTCTGTTCGTCTATGAGTATCGCATATCGGGTTTAGGGGGTGGATAAAGTCAGACCCGTAATAACGCGATAATTCGTGTTGGTATGAAACCCATCACCACCTGAGAAACTACTGATCCGAATCAGTAATTCTCGATTACCTTGGCCAAGGATTTCTGGTGATGGCCACCCGTGCACTGTGCGACATCAATCCCCAATACCGGGAGAGACGAATCCCCGACGATCCGCTCACTGCCTCCATGTGGCTCAGGACTGTACCCAACTAAAACCTGTTTGCATGACTCCTTTGAGTCGTTGTAGGGTAGTAATCAAAGTACAGTGGGAACTCACACGAGACAAATGACGATCTCAAGTTGACAGACTAACATGTACATATGTCACCTGGGAACTGCTATCTGACAATAGGTATAATACCAACTAGCAGGTTCCCGGCGAGTCCTATCCGGTGTACTCGTAACCGAATGAGCACCTGTATACATCTTAGGTGAACTAACTGACACCAATGGCTTGTGAGACCGGCTACCGCCCCTTGTCGGGGTCTCGAACTGTATACACCAGTCTACTCTGGAGTATCGATGCCCAGTCTTGAAACTCCCACGACTAGGGACATTTAAGGATGCGCTTATGGACCCCAGCTCCCACGTATATGATTGCCATCATGCTACTGGCAGTCAAGCAAGAATCCTATAGGCTCCATCAATATGTATATGATGATAAAGACAAACCAGATAGCATACTATCATCTCGAGTAAGATTGTCCTACCGGTATAGGTCCTCCCTCAATCATTGCAATCACGTACCCGCGGTCTAATAATTGACATCGAGGGCACTATATCCAACACAAATGACGGCGCTTTGCATCAGCCCAGTGCTTCTGTCGATCTTGGGCTATGCGCATTCTTTCCCTGATAGTACAAACTACGTCAACAGTTACTACTATCATCTCAGGTCCAAAGAGTTCTCTATCTTCGATGTCGTCCCAACTTAATGGCAATCGACACTTCTTTCGATATAGTGCTGCAAAAGGTGTCATTCCAATGCTTGCTGGGTAGTTGTTGTCGTATGAAAACTCCATAAGATGTAGGTGATCCTCACATGATCCTCCGAAGTCTAGCATACACGCTCTTCGCATATACTCCAAGATCTGAATAGTTCGTTCAGACTAACCATCAGTTTGTGGATGATAAGTTGTGCTGAAATTCAGACTTGTTCCCAAGCTCGCTTGCAAACTTTGCCAAAATTGTGATCGGAACCTGGTGTCATGATCGGAGACAATACAGACCAGTACTCCATGAAGTCTCACAATCTCCTGTATGAGTTCATGGGTATTAGAGATAGTACATATTTGAAGATTTTAAAAATCTTACTTAGATTCTTACCTCCATGTACTTCTTTGCTAATATCTCAGCTGATTGGCCAACTCGAAATGGGATGATGTGAGCCGACTTCGTGAGTCGATCCACAATAACCTATACTGTATCGTTACCCTTTGTGCTGCGAGGAAGAGCAGTCACAAAATCCATCGTGATGTGTTTGTAAGTGTTAGTTATATGTATGCCCAAGAGGCCATTACTATATATAGGATGTATATTGTAGTGGATGCTTGGACATATATAGGGATGACTTTCTTGCTCGATATGATAGTATGCTATGTGGTTACTCTTTACCTTAACGTGTACACTGATTGTCTCCCTGTTACATGCTGGTAAAGCCCTTAGGATGTGTACTTGACTACCTGGACTATGATGCGGATCATACTAGTGGGGACGTGGTAGTCCATAAGTACATCCTTTAAAGTCCTTAGTCGTGGGTGTATCGAGACGGGGCATCGATATACCAGAGTAGACTAGCGTGTAGCTTCTCGACCCATATAGATGGGCGATGGATGATCCCATATCCATTGGTGTTTGACATCAGAGATGATATACGGGTGCTCAGTGGAGACTGGGTACACTGGACGGACTCGCTGAGAACTCCTAGATGGTATTATATCTTACGTCAGATGGCAGTTCTCTGGTGACACTGGTACAGGTTAGTCTGTATACCCGAGATCGTCATAGAGTCTTGTGTGATTCCCACTGTGCTTTGATTTCTACCTTACCACGTCCAAGAGGGCGTGCAAAACGGTGGTTTTTAGGTACAGTCCCGAGTCACATGGAGGAAATGACCGATAGGAGGGGTTTCGTCTCTCCCGGTATAGGGAGTTGATATTGCGCTGTGCTCGATTGGCTATAACAGGAAGTCCTCGGCCAAGGTTGCTTTAAGGATTTACTGGTAAGAGTTACCAGTAGTTTTTCGACCCGTTATGAGCCTCATATCGACACGACTTATCGAGTTATTGGGGTCTGACGTTTACCACCCCTAGACGAGATATGCGACATATCAGACGAACAGACCGGACTGTACGGTAAGTGTTACTGGTTGGATTCACAGGAGTGTGAGCGGGCTTGTTCGTTGATTTTCTGATCGCTCAATACCCGGGTGGCCGTTACGTTTAGCAGACCGCTTGCGGCTTGTAGGTGTTTGATATGATCATCACCTACTGCCGGCGTATTGACGAGTCTTTAGAGTCCTACACAGGGGTTTCCTGGCTCAAGCGAAATGAAATATGAGCGCATATGAGATATGTGTGGGACCGAGAATAATACCAGTATGTGATACTGTATTCAATTCTCGCGATTTGTGACATTGATCGGTTGCATGCGATATAGCCGGGTTATCGGATCAAGTGTTGATTCGATAAGTTGTTACTGTTGATATTAGTCGGTTATATGCTATATGACCGGATCGTTAAATCAAGTGTTGATTTAATGATTTAATGTATAATTATATATTTGATATATTGCTTTACATTAACTAGTATTGGTTCACTTAAGATTGATTTTCTCACTTGATTGTGCACATTGTTTATATGTGATATATGCAAGTGTACATGTTTGTATCATGCTTGATGATACAAACAAGTTATGTGGATGCGACTTATACCAAATCAAGGTTAAATTAGGGTTTACTATTTTCCTAACAAATAACAAAAGAGTGAGACTTTGGTCAAAGTTATCAAGCTTCATGAAGCTTGAAGAAACTTTGACAAAGTCAAATCTTTTGTCATTTCCTTACGATATTAGTTAACCCAACCCTTAACCTAATGCTTTGGTTAATTCTCTACATGAGTTAAGCATGAGAGCTTAACTCAACCATGGTGCCATAATTAAAAGGATAAGTTTCATTTGGATATATTATTCTATTGATTCTTTTCTTCTTCTTCTTCATCATCAAGCTCCACAAAAGCTTGCTAGCTCCAATGGTACCATGAGAAAATGAGTGAGAAATCCAATTCTAAAGTGAACCCACTTCCTATTTCTTCATCCTCTACTACTTGCCATGTAGTATAGCGTGTTCTCTTCACAAATTTTTTGACCAAGTGAAGGAATAGCTTGAGTTTGAGTCTCCCCGACGTAGATCATCTTCGGCCTCGAAGTCAACGACCTAGCCCGATTATTTCTCCGACGAAACCATCACTAGAGTCCAGGATTCCGATGATCGCAGCGGAGGGACGTCAACACGGAGCTAAAGAAGTGGAGGACCGGATCTACAAAGGTTGTAATCCTTTTCACTTGTCAGTAAAGTTGTTTGCTAGCTTAATGTTTCGCCTATTCTCCAGTTAACGATCTATATTAGGGTTTCTCGACACCTAAATTTTTGAATTTGGCATGGTTGATGCCTTGTGGAACCTCTTGAGAGTGCCTAGTAACCCTATAGTGGTATCAGAGCTTAGCTAGAGCATTAGGCGAAGTGTTTACGATGTTAAAACTCCGATCGAACCCCGACGTGTCAAAGTTAACCCCTCTCTGGAAAATTTTTGAAATTTAGGATTTTTCTCAATTAAAAATGCCTAAAAAATTCAGCAGGGTTTTATTAGAATTACCATGAAAACGGTCACCCAATACCTCCACATGGCCGCGGAACCGCGGCAACAAGCCACTTTTGGCGGCGGTTCCGCGGCAATGTAAGGGTATTAGTGACGGTTTTTTGCACAGTAATACTTTCCTCTTTTGTTTCTATTTTCTGGGTATTTTTAACAATGACTCAAGTGTTGAGTAATTTTGGGGTTTATTTTGTATTCGATGATTCGATCGGAATATTTAATTTCGTAATGTTTTCCGGATATTTAGAAAATATTAAAAAGTTCGATCCGATATCAATAACTCACTTTTTCCCCGACCCGGAAAATTTCCAAGTGTTGGATTTTTCCGTTTGTTTGAGAACGTCTAGATCGTGCAAGTTACGCAATGGACCCTCTAGAAGACAACAAACCTTAACTCGATTATGTGACCGTCTTGAACTGCCCTATGAACCTTAGGGTTTGGGCAGTACGGCGTGCCACATGTGAGGCGTTGGCTTGACCCTTCTACGGCTGGACCATTGGTACTGTGGCATGTGATGGATGTTCTTAAACTCCCCTCAAGTGTTGAGAACCATTCGGGAAAACTTGAGTATTTGATTATTCGATCGGAAAGTTTAACATTGTCTATTTATCTGGAATGTGTACAATATTTGGAATCCACAAGGAGTTATGAGATAACTGAATGAATATTATAAATCTAGCAGTTTAGTCTCACTTGATCGGTTGCCACGGAATTTTGATGTGATCAAAAGTCCGTCGCAATCACGTAGCGTACGCGGATACTCGCCGGGTAAATTTAATAGACAGCTACGCCCCATAGCCCCGACCAAGTGACAGTAGGAGAACCCCGTCGCCGAAAGCATCCGTTCGGGTGCTCGTGGCAGCGGTGTTCCGCCTTGGTGCACTTCGTCGACGGCAACCGGCGGTGCGGCTGTCTACTAAAGTTTGCGACGAGCATTCGATCAGTTTATCGGGAATCTTGTTGAATTGCCCGACTAGATATTGAAAAGTGTTTTCGATATAGAGACTAAAATACAGAGTTTATAATTGTTAGGCATGCGATGTCTAAGGAGGTTGCGGATTCCAACTATTGTAGTTTTACACTTTCTTTTCTGTGACCGTAAGTGTAATATGTGATATCGCCGGTTTCGTTGCTATATGTCAACGACAATTGGGATGCGCACATTTACTTACGTTGATGACATGTGATGTTATGTGTTGCTGGATATGTTATATTGGATCGTCGCGTTATGAATAGCCGGGGTTTTTTATGTGAGATGAGAGTTTTTATTTTCATTCATGTAATTTTAATCGTATGTAATATTCTTTTATTGGGGCACTTCCGGGTTGAGGTTGCTGTCACCATTTGTATATTATTTACTTTTCCGCACTAGGATAGGCCCAAGGAGGAGAGCACAAGTAACCGGGTTCTAGAGTCCAGTAGGAGACCAACTCGAGGAGTCGAGTCCGGGTCTCCTAACTCTAGAATTGGAAGAGTTGCTTACCGCTCTCGTAGGGGTCTAGAGGTGTGGGTTTGGCTATTCATCGCGACCGTGGAATCCGTGTTTTATACAGGCTCGTATTGAAAACACGGACGTCCTAGTATATCCAATGTTTCATATGTTTCTTCTGCTGCGATATCTGTGATGTGATCATTTGATATGTTGTGATAGATACTATATATAGTATATATGATATATTATCTAGACGTTACTTATGTTTTACACCCGCGCTAGCCCTGTCCCGCTCTGCCGTTAGTTACCTAACCTAACGGTGCACGAGGGGACATCGAGGCGAATGCGGATGGCATAAGTGTACGTCGTATTTATTTGTGATGTTTAGGTGATTAAAATGATGGGACTTCATTAATATGATTAATGAAAGAAAAGAAACCTAAAAGATGTTGTGGAATCGAATTTCCAAGAACAGGTTGCTACAGTTCTTGCTTTGCATCGCGGTGTTCCTTGTAAAACATCCTGCACCTTATTCGATAAGGAAAGGGCCGAGATCCCTTTGTTAGTGTATATGCCCCTGAGGCCATTACTGTATCATACTAGTTTGTATATTACTTAATGGATGCTTGGGATATTCACCTTGTATATACAATCTTGCTCAAAATAGTAGTATGCTACTTGGTTTGTTTCTACTTCAATGTGTACATGTGTTTATTTTAGTATATCGCCTATACACATTAGTAGATCCCTTAGGATCTTTGCTTGATTACCAGCGATGTGATGGCAGTCACACTAGTGGGGCTGGGTAATCTATAAGCACATCCTTATGCAGGTCCCTAGTCACAGGACTATCGAGACAGGGCATCAATACTCCGGAGTAGACTAGCGCATGCGCTTCTCATCCCAGTGTGGGAGACGGTCTGTCCCACAGCCGTTAGTACGTCGAGCTTGAGATAGTATGCGGGTGCTCATTGGATTACGAGTACACTGGACAGGACTCGTCGGGAACTGACTAGTTGGTATTATGCCTATCGTCAGTTATCAGTTCCCAGGTGACATGAGTACAGCTTAGTCCGCTGACTTGACACTGTCACTTCGCCTCGAGTGTGTTCCCACTGCACTTTGATTACTACCCTACCACGGCTCAAAGGAGTCGTGCAAACAGGTGGTAGTTGGGTGCAGTCCCGAAGCACTTGGAGGCAGTGACGGTTAGACAGGATTCATCTCTCTTGGTATTGGGGGTTGACATCGTGCTGTGTCTAGGAGAGCCATTACACGAGCAGTCCCTGGCCAGGGCAAACGAGATATACTGGTAGGCTTCCAGTGTTATCTTAGGGTGTTTTGGGCTTCGCTCCGACACGACTTGTACCGCTATTGGGGGACTGACGTTTACCGCCGCCTAGGCCCACCATGCGATGTATCAGACGAACAGACCGGACTGTACGGAGAATGTCACATTCAGGCTCAGTAGGAGTTCAGATGGGTTTCGCCTCGTCGGTCTTCTTGTCGGCACTACCTGGGGACCGTTACGCACAGCTAGTGTCGCTTGCGGTCTGTGGTTAAACCCACTGCCAGCATAGTGTCGAGTCTTTAGAGTCCCACACAGAAAGCTTTTCGCCTTTAGGCAAAAGAGTAGAGGTCGCATAGTTTTGCGGCAGGTCGCATGGTTTTGCGACAGGGTTCGGTCACATCCGTGCACTTGTGCACGTACAGTGTCCGGACAGTTTACACTAGCGGGCTTTGTTTTAAGCCAGATCCTAGTGTACCTTTTGGGATTGGATTTATCCAGTTTGCATTCGTGTTCCTCGGAACACGGATGCGGGTGTGTATGCGCAGTTGACAGGGAGACAGAGGCAGCGGATTCTCATTAGGGTTGTTGACAGTTGACCGTTGACTATTGACTTTTTGATCAACCCTAATAAGAATATGATATGTGATTAACAATTATATTAATTAGGTATTATGGTGACATGGTTGATGTGGGATTGACTTTGTTGACTTGTTGACTTTTGTTGACTTGTTGACTTTGTTGACCGGTTGACTAGGCTTGACTAGTTGACCATCATGATAACCATAGCTATCATTTCATGGCAAAGACTTTTGCTTGCTTGCTCATTTGTGCAAAATAAGTGCATGGAATGATATGGCTATGGTTGCTTCAACCATCACATAACACTTGATTGGTATGATGGGTTATCATTTGTTTTGGATTATGAGAGGGTGAAAGAAAAAGAGAGCCCCATTCTCACTTGCTCATTCTCTCTCTTGTTCTTGAGCTCTCTTGCTCTTGCTCTCACCCTCTTCCTCTTGCTCCCTCTCTTGACTCTATGGTTCATTTGTCTCATGAGTTGAGAATCAAGAACCATAGATAAAATCCCATACAAACTCTTCTCTACTCACTCTAGTTCACAAGGTTTAGCAAACCGAGTGAACTAGTTTCTTCAAACTACGAAGAAGGAGCCAAAGGTTGGAGCTTTCAGGTGGATCTATCTTCGGCGTAAGGAGACGACGGGAAGAAGCCGATCCGGACCACCATCGGAGTTTGAAGACGAAGGAGTTCGAGAAAAAGAAAGGTATAATCCCCTAACCGAGTAGTTAGCAACTCGTAGTTAGGTTGTTAGTTAGATGTTTAACAAAGATCCGGGTTTTAAGTCCATGTTACCACCTCTATAAAAATCGTTTTTTATCAAATTCCACATGCCCGAAAGTACCGGGAAAGGTAGCATGGACTTACAGTGGTATCAGAGCCTAGTTAAACTCTATCTAACATGTTAGCAAAGTAGCTAGAAGACCGATCAAAGAAAAAGTCCCGAAATGAACCCGTTTTTCAATGTTGCTGTCGATTTTTTATGTTCTATAAAATTGATAAATCATGCATCAAAAATCGACTCAGGGTTTTTAAAAGCTACTGTAGAAAAATCACCAAGAGTTCCCCCTAAACGACCGCGGAAACGCGGCAATAGCTTGCTATTGCCGCGGTTCCGCGGCCTCCTTGGCTCCTCTCTGGTGGTTCTTTGCTACAGTGTACTTGCATGGGTATTTTGGGAATTTTGGTACATGTATTTTCAGCCCAGATTTTCCAGAACAAAAATTTTATTTTTGGGTCCTGAAAATCCGTATTTTTGATCGAACTTCTAAAAGACTTTAGCTAACGGATTTTTTTGTAATGTGATATTTGTATTGAACGTCTACTAATCGCTATATGTCGATTAGTGGGGGTTATACAAATCTGTGATCTGTAATGTTGCTGGAATGTGGATATGAATATGTTGGATTGTCGCGGGTGAGTAGCCGGGGGTTGTGAGATGAGAGTTTTTCTTTTCTTTCAATTCATGTAAATTTGTAAATTGATGTAATATTATTTGTATGACCGCAAAACCGGGTCGGGGTTGTAGCCGTCATTGTATAATTTCTTTTTACTGTTTTTGCTCCTAGGATAGACCCATGGAGGGGGTGCACAAACTACCGGGTATCTCGAAGTGCCGAGTGGCCTACTCACGGTGTTGAGGGAGGTTGCTCCACTTCGGGTACTTGGCGGGTAGTTTGCCGCACCCGTAGGGGTCTTGGGTGGGGTATTGGCTATTCACCGCGACCGTGTAATCTACTTTTCGTTACAGGCTCGTACGAATTGCAGGATTCCTAGTATATCCAATGCATTCATCTGTGATCTGAAATGGCTATCATTGCAATATATCTATATATGATATTATTTAGGCGTTGCTTATGTTTTACAGACGCGCTAGCCCAGCCCCCGCTCTGTCGTTAGTTAAGTAACCTAACGGGTAATGACGGGGCCCAGTGGCGAATGCGAATGGCATAAGCGTACGTCATATTTTGGTTGTTTTCTGCAATGGTAGGATTAAATGATGGGACGCATTAAAAGAACTAATGCAAGAATATCACGCATTAAAAGAACTAATGCAAGATAATAAACCAAGTTAAAATCGTTGGAACACTTTCGAAAAACCACTCGGTTCTTTTCAAAACTAACTTTTAAATGCGGAGCTTGAGCCACTCTTTTTAAAAGCTATCTCGTTCCATCGATTATATCAAGTTCACTACGTTCATGGTTTAGCCAAAACCATTCGTAGCCCTCCATCATTTCAGTTAAATATTCGGTAGTATTCAAGCTATGTATTTTGACCTCATGCCAAGGCATAGTGATTGGTAGCTGCCGGATATTTATCTGTTGCATAAATAGAATGCGTTGTTTTCGGACAGTCGTACTACCATTTTGGCCTACGTCAAGGGTAGGTACGGGTGGGTCCAAATCAACCTGGATAATGATGGGAAGAACTTGACATGTGACTTATGACATTTTGACCTCACGCCAAGGTCATAAGAGCATGGGGCAAAAATCCACATCGGGAGTTTCATAAGTACTGAAACTTGCTAGATTTGCATACCATTTGTAGTGTGATGATTCTGGTAGGATTCCTTCAGTTTCGTCACGCGATGATATTTGGATCCCGATCCTACTGTGAGTATATGCTACTCCTCGGGAAATTTCTCACTAATCGATCAATGCTATAAACCTAGTAGGTGCCTAGAAAGGTGTTAGCGGGGCTACGCCCCCAGGGAAAAGAGGTTCTTAAATTAAGGAACTTCGCGAAAGCGTTGGAAAACCTCCCTCGAAGTACCGACACTGGCCTGGCTGAACGGTTAAGCAAGTATTGTGCAGTGGGATTGATCCTGACTAATTCTTCCTTTATGGTTTGAGGAGGGATTCGAGAAACAGTGGGAGACATCCTGTTTAGACAAACTAAAAACCATTCTAAACTTGCAAGAGCATCGTGCTGAGTGTTTTCTTCTCTCTCTCCTAATTGCAGCGACCAATCGACATGACTGGACTTAAGTTACTCCTAGATAAAAACATACTGACAGGGCCAAACTACAAAGATTGGCTCAGGAATGTCAAAATGGCAATCACTTACGACAAGCTGGGGTATCTTCTTACCACCAAAGCTCCCCCTATCCCTGGTCCCACTTCCAGCGTCGCGGATAAGAAAATCCGTAAGACTTGGGAGATTGATAGCGCGAAGGCCAAGTGCCTCGTACTTGCCTCTATGGACAATGAACATCAGAGGAGGCACGAGAATATGGACTTGGAATCCATATTTCTTCATACAAAAGAACTGTATGGAGAGCAATCTCGTATCGCAAGATACGAAGCGTCGAAAAAGCTATTTTCGGCAAGGATGGCCGTCGGATCATCAGTAGCCGAGCACGTGCTTAAGATGATCGGCTACATTGAGGAGCTTGCGGACCTAGGGACCACATTGGAGAGTGAGCTCTATACGAACTTAGTTCTCCAGTCCCTTCCTTCCACTTACGCCCAGTTTATACTGAACTTCAACCTACAAGAAAAGGAGGTTGAACTTTCAGAGCTCCTCAACATGCTGAGGAGCGCAGAGGGCACCCTACAGAAAAGTAGGGAAACATCCACTTTGTTTGTAGGAGGATCATCTTCTTCTAGGTCCAAGGTGAAAGCCAAGGGAAAGAAGAAGAAAGCCCCCGCCAAACCAAGGGGCGGTGTTAGTAAAGTGGATACGAAGGGAAAAGCTAAAGCAACAAAGAAAGCGGGGAAGCTTGTGGATAAGGAAGAATGCTTCTATTGTCATAAGAAAGGACACTGGAAGAATGATTGCAGGGCCTGGAAGGCCAGAACACAGGAATTGAAGCAAGTTGCAGCTTCAGCTTCAGGTGTGTATGTTATTGAAAACTGTCTTTCAATAAACTCTACTTCCTGGGTATTGGATACCGGATCAGGATCTCATATCTGTAATTCTTTGCAGGCGTTGAGAAACCGTAGGGTTTTGAAGACAGGTGACATGACCCTCAGAGTTGCGAACGGAGCTAGCATGGATCTAAAGCCGTAGGGGACTATCACCTGGGAATGTCAGATAGACATGTTTTGGTTTTGCGTAATTGCTTTTTTGTACCCAACGCAACTTGTAATATCATTTCTGTATCTTTAGTTTCTAAAGAAGGTTATGAATTTGCGTTTGTAAGTAATGTTGTAAACATTCACCTTAATCAAGTTATGATTGGGTCAGGTACATTGAGTAATGGTATATACGTATTAAACCAACCACAGATTTTCAATGTCCAGAATACACACAAAAGAAAGTCTCCAGAAATTAATCAGGCTTTCTTATTGCATTGTAGACTCGGTCACATCAATGAGAGAAGGTTGACTAAGTTACATACAGAAGGATATTTGAATCCGTTCGAATATCAATCGTATGCCGCTTGTCAATCCTGTCTCAAGGGAAAGATGACAAAGTCTCCGTTCACTGGACACGGAGTAAGAGCGAGCGAGCTCTTGGGACTCGTACACAGCGACGTGTGCGGTCCACTGTCTACACATGCGCGAAGCGGTTTTTCTTACTTCATTACTTTTACGAATGATTTTTCAAGGTTCGGACATGTCTTCTTAATGAAACATAAATTCGAAGCCTTTGGAAAGTTCCAGGAATATAAGAGTGAAGTAGAAAAACAGACCGGAAAAAGTATCAAGATTCTAAGATCGGATCAAGGTGGAGAATACTTAAGTGCCGAGTTCCTAGACTATTTAAAAGAGAACGGAATTCTCTCTCAGCTTACTCCTCCATACACTCCGCAACATAACGGTGTATCGGAGAGACGGAACCGAACCCTACTGGATATGGTACGGTCCATGATGAGTAATGCTGAGTTACCGCGATCATTCTGGGGTATGCGCTAGAATCAGCTGCATACCTTTTGAACCGAGTTCCCACTAAGACTGTGCCTACCACACCTTATGAGTTATGGAGTGGGAAGAAACCCTATCTTCAATATCTGAAGATCTGGGGATGTCCAGCTTTTGTCAAAAAGCAGCATGCGGACAAACTCGAGGCACGCTCAGTACTGTGCAAGTTTGTGGGATACCCAAAGAACACCAGGGGGTATCTTTTCTACTACGCAGAGGAACAAAAAGTCCTTGTTTCCCGTAATGCCCATTTTCTAGAACACCAGTTCTTGGAAAAGGAAGCTAGTGGGAGCGCAGTAGAACTGGAAGAAATTCCAGAACCACAGACTATTACTGAAAGCTTAGTGGAACCAGAGGGTTCAAAAGAACAGGACATTCCTATGCCGCTCCGCAGGAGTAGTAGGCAGTCTCATCCTCCCGAGAGATACTACGGTTTTCTCATAGACGGGGATAGAGAGGATTGCATCATAGATTATGATGAGCCTACTAGCTTCCAGCAGGCCGTTCAGAGCGTTGACTCAGTGAAATGGATGGATGCAATGCGGACCGAAATGGAGTCCATGTACACTAACAAAGTATGGACATTGGACATTGCTCCAGACGGGGTAAAACCCGTAGGATGCAAGTGGATCTTCAAAAGGAAGATTGGTGTAGATGGACAGGTTGAGACCTATAAAGCTAGACTTGTAGCAAAGGGTTTCCGTCAAAGACCTGGCTTGGACTATGACGAAACCTTTTCTCCAGTGGCTATGCTGAAATCCATTCGGATCCTTCTTGCCATTGCTGCCTTCCATGATTATGAGATCTGGCAAATGGACGTAAAGACCGCTTTTCTAAATGGAAATTTAGAGGAGTGTGTCTATATGGACCAGCCAGAGGGTTTCATTCAGAGTGGGAGCAGCGGAAAGGTGTGCAAGTTGCTTAAGTCCATCTATGGACTAAAGCAGGCATCGCGGAGTTGGAACATCTGCTTTGATGAGACGGTCAAAGAATTTGGCTTTATTAAAAATCCAGATGAACCATGCATCTATAGTAGATTTGTAGCGAGAACTGTAGTATTCCTCGTTTTATACGTGGATGACATTCTCTTAATAGGAAATGACATTCCTATGCTACAATCTGTCAAGGGGTTCTTGTCGCACAGGTTCTCCATGAAAGACCTGGGTGATGCCTCATACATCCTGGGGATCCGGATCCATCGTGATAGATCCAAGAGGATATTAGGACTTTCACAGTCCAGGTACATCGACACTATACTGAAGAGATTCAGTATGGAAGATTCCAAGCGCGTTAACCTGCCGGCTTGTCACGGGATCACCCTCTCTAAAGAGATGTCTCCCAAGACTGATTTGGAGAGGGATCGCATGTCTATTTTACCCTACGCTTCTGCGGTAGGCTCTATAATGTATGCGATGTTGTGTACCAGACCGGATGTAGCTTATGCACTGAGTGTGGTAAGCCGGTATCAGTCAAACCCTGGGGAGAAACACTGGATAGCAGTAAAGAACATTCTCAAGTACCTGAGAAGGACTAAGGAGATGTTCTTGGTGTATGGCGGAAAAGACCTCCAGATCGAGGCTTTTGCTGACTCCAGCTTCCAGAGCGACAAGGATGATTCCAAGTCCATGTCGGGTTTTGCCTTTACCGTCAATGGAGGGGCGGTGTGTTGGAAGAGTTCCAAACAGGAAACCGTTGCAGACTCGACGATGGAAGCGGAATACATTGCTGCATCTGATGCCGCAAAAGAAGCTGTCTGGATGAGGAAGTTCTTAAAAGAACTTCAGGTGGTTCCGTCCATTGTTGACCCAATACCTCTGTATTGCGACAACAACGGGGCTATAGCTTTAGCGAAGGAACCCAGGTCCCATCAGAGATCCAGGCACATCTTGAGGCGGTATCACCTGATCAGGGAGATCGTGGATCGCAAGGAGATCGAGGTTCGGAGGGTTGCTTCAGAAGAAAACACTGCAGATCCATTCACCAAGGCCCTACCCCAGACTCAGTTCGAGCGGCTGATCGAGATGATAGGTCTTCGATATGCCAGTACATGGCCTTAGTGCAAGTGGGAGATTGTTAGTGTATATGCCCTAGAGGCCATTACTGTATCATACTAGTTTGTATATTACTTAATGGAAGCTTGGGATATTCACCTTGTATAAACAATCTTGCTCAATATAGTAGTATGCTACTTGGTTTGTTTCTACTTCAATGTGTACATGTGTTTATTTTAGTATATCGCATATACACATTAGTAGAGCCCTTAGGATCTTTGCTTGATTACCAGCGATGTGATGGCAGTCACACTAGTGGGGCTGGGTAATCTATAAGCACATCATTATGCAGGTCCCTAGTCGCAGGACTATCGAGACAGGGCATCGATACTCCGGAGTAGACTAGCGCATGCGCTTCTCATCCCAGTGTGGGAGACGGTCTGTCCCACAGCCGTCAGTACGTCAAGCTTGAGATAGTATGCGGGTGCTCATTGGATTACGAGTACACTGGACAGGACTCGTCGGGAACTGACTATTTGGTATTATACCTATCGTCAGTTATCAGTTCCCAGGTGACATGAGTACAGCTTAGTCCGCTGACTTGACACTGTCACTTCGCCTCGAGTGTGTTCCCACTGCACTTTGATTACTACCCTACTACGGCTCAAAGGAGTCGTGCAAACAGGTGGTAGTTGGGTGCAGTCCCGAAGCACTTGGAGGCAGTGACGGTTAGACAGGATTCGTCTCTCCCGGTATTGGGGGTTGACATCGTGCTGTGTCTAGGAGAGCCATTACACGAGTAGTCCCTGGCCAGGGCAAACGAGATATACTGGTAGGCTTCCAGTGTTATCTCAGGGTGTTTTGGGCTTCGCTCCGACACGACTTGTACCGCTATTGGGGGACTGACGTTTACCGCCCCCTAGGCCCGCCATGCGATGTATCAGACGAACAGACCGGACTGTACGGAGAATGTCACATTCAGGCTCAGTAGGAGTTCAGATGGGTTTCGCCTCGTCGGTCTTCTTGTCGGCACTACCTGGGGACCGTTACGCACAGCTAGTGCCGCTTGCGGTCTGTGGTTAAACCCACTGCCAGCGTAGTGTCGAGTCTTTAGAGTCCCACACAGAAAGCTTTTCGCCTTTAGGCAAAAGAGTAGAGGTCGCATGGTTTTGCGGCAGGTCGCATGGTTTTGCGACAGGGTTCGGTCGCATCCGTGCACTTGTGCACGTACAGTGTCCGGACAGTTTACACTAGCGGGCTTTGTTTTAAGCCAGATCCTAGTGTACCTTTTGGGATTGGATTTATCCAGTTTGCATTCGTGTTCCTCGGAACACGGATGCGGGTGTGTATGCGCAGTTGACAGGAAGACAGAGGCAGCGGATTCTCATTAGGGTTGTTGACAGTTGACCGTTGACTATTGACTTTTTGATCAACCCTAATGAGAATATGATATGTGATTAATAATTATATTAATTAGGTATTATGGTGACATGGTTGATGTGGGATTGACTTTGTTGACTTGTTGACTTTTGTTGACTTGTTGACTTTGTTGACCGGTTGACTAGGCTTGACTAGTTGACCATCATGATAACTATAGCTATCATTTCATGGCAAAGACTTTTGCTTGCTTGCTCATTTGTGCAACATAAGTGCATGGAATGATATGGCTATGGTTGCTTCAACCATCACATAACACTTGATTGGTATGATGGGTTATCATTTGTTTTCGATTATAAGAGGGTGAAAGAAAAAAGAGAGCCTCATTCTCACTTGCTCATTCTCTTTCTTGTTCTTGAGCTCTCTTGCTCTTGCTCTCACCCTCTTCCTCTTGCTCCCTCTCTTGACTCTATGGTTCATTTGTCTCATGAGTTGAGAATCAAGAACCATGGATAAAATCCCATACAAACTCTTCTCTACTCACTCTAGTTCACAAGGTTTAGCAAACCGAGTGAACTAGTTTCTTCAAAGTACGAAGAAGGAGCCAAAGGTTGGAGCTTTCAGGTGGATCTATCTTCGGCGTAAGGAGACGACGGGAAGAAGCCGATCCGGACCACCATCGGAGTTTGAAGACGAAGGAGTTCGAGAAAAAGAAAGGTATAAACCCCTAACCGAGTAGTTAGCAACTCGTAGTTAGGTTGTTAGTTAGATGTTTAACAAAGATCCGGGTTTTAAGTCCATATTACCACCTCTATAAAAATCGTTTTTTATCAAATTCCGCATGCCCGAAAGTACCGGGAGAGGTAGCATGGACTTACACCCTTCACCGAGAGTGACCCCTTTAGCAATAACTGGCAGATGCTACACCCCTCGGTTTGTCTTTTGATTGCTTTTGGAGTTTTGCTTTGCATAGTGATATATATGATATGTCCTGCACCTTATTCGATTAGGAAAGGGCCGACAATCCCTTCACCGGGAGTGACCCCTTTAGCAAAACTAGAAAAGCCTAAAAAACACTCCATTTTAAAATCATTTGATTCTACAACGATATCAAGTTCATTGCGCAATAGGTTTTCAGAAAAACCTGTCATAGCCCTCCGTCATTTCAGATAAGCACTGATTAGTATTCGTGCTGTGTTTGTTGGCATTTGTTAAGGCGTAGTGTGCGGTAGCTGAATAGTACTTATCTGCTTATGCATATGATGCAGATTGGATTAGGGTAGTCGTGCGACCTTGTTGGCCTTTGTCAAGGGCCGTGCGGGTGTGTTTAATTCAATCAAGAAATGACGGGTTGAACTTGACTAGCAGCCTATGGTTTGTTGGCCTTTGTCAAGGTCATAGGACGCTAGGGGAAAAATTATCGGGAATTTCAAGTGTTGAAATTTGCAATGAGATTGCATACCTTCTATGAGATAGTTGGATCCCGATACCCACTACGAGTAATTGTTACTCTTGGGAAAGTTTTACACATTACAATTAGCCGATCAAGTAGGTGTCTAGAAAGGTGTTAACGGCGTTACGCCTCTGGGAAAATGAGGTTTACTTTAATTAGGTCCGTGCGAAAGCACGGGGAACCTCCCTCAAAGTACCGACACTGGCCTGGCTGAAAGATTGGCGAACTTGTAGCGTGTAATTAATCCCGGCTAGTCTTTCCTTTTAGGGTTTGAAGGAAGATTTGATAAAAACAGTTGGAGCCATCCTGATTAGATAAAATAATAACCAATCTGATCTTGCAAGAGCGCACGCAGAGTGTTTTCTTCTGTCACGACCCGAAAGAGCACGTGACTGGCCCTTGAACCATATGAAGTCTATAGGACTCCATCTGATCCAAGTAAGCCAAAAGCCCAGAAATCTAAAACCATTTTTGAGAATAAGTAAAGAAAACTGGTTTAAAGAAGTAAAGAAAAACATGTTTGAAATCAAGGTTTTTAAATAACTAAGCCGAATGTGCATTTGAAAACCGTACAGTCTTTTCTAAAATTTTCGGCAGAGTTTCTCTTGTAAAACTGGCCCCGAATGGGGTACAACATGAATAACAATATATAAAATGATAAAGGCATCCCCAAGCGGGAGCTAGCTCTTCGTCAATCGACGGTCACAACCACACGATGATATGATAATATACAACGCCAAGTGGCGAGGATCAAAATCAAGGAAAGCTCAAAAAGCAGCAAGAAAACCGCAATACTACTAAGCGCGACTCTAAGGTCGAATAATACCACACTGTCTCTAAGTCTGAAAGAATATACAAGTTTTTGGTTGATGGACAATTTCTAGATACAATGAAATACATGAATAAAATGGTGATTCTTGATGCGAAAGAATCCACCTACCAAAGCAAATCACCCGCAAGAAGGTAGTGTGCCAGAAATGCCGCAATGAAACCTGTACGGCAGAACCTGCAAGGACTGTGGCACAACGGGGGTGAGTTGCCAACTCGTGAATAGAAATATCTACAAGCAGAAACCGAATGCAAGACATAAACCTAAGTCAACGATCAGTAATACAATCCACAAGAGTGCATCTGAGTGTAATAAGGTGGCAAGGTAACATCTAATCATGTATGTAGTGCCAGGTACTCAGGTAATAACATGTCATCAGTGTAAGGTATGCCTGCATGAGGTAAGTATGATGAAATATCAATGATATCAATACACATATATTAGCGTCCCATACCACTAATATTGGTGTAAGGGTATATATAACAGCGCCCTCATACCCTGTTATATATACAAATGAAGTATGACAAGTGTAAATCCAGTCTGTATATGATCCATGTCTGTATATATGTGGAACCCGTCCACCTGTCACCCACTGACAGTAAGCATCATGTATGCAAGTATGAGGATATAAACAATATCATGGAAAACATCATGAAACCCGTGCCAAGCATCGACACGTAAATCCTCATCCATATGGGGCTCCGTCTGCGGTATCGGCCCTCGGCCCCGGCAGCACGAGTCAACCCATGTCCATCTCTGGGCTCCGTCTGCGGTAGCGGCCCGTCGGCCCCCGGCAGTACGCCCATCTCTCGGCTCCAGGCGGTATCCCCCGGATATCCGCCGAGCTCAAATACAATCACCGGTAGGTACTCGCCCGCCTCCAGGCTCAATCGGCATAACCCACGATCATCTCGCCGAGGGGAACCATACCGGGCCCACCACGAACCCGCAAACGGATCATCACTCCTCGAATCGGGTTTCAAGCACACGTCTCAGCACCGAGAAAACGCGTGGTGGACGCACCCAAATATCATATCACGAGGTACCGGGTTTTCATAAAAGAACATCTTTTCTTAAATAATCCCACGGTCCTCAAAATCAGAAATCACATGAAAATCCACATCAAGAAGTAAATCCAATGCAATGTGCTATGCAATCAATCCATGATGTATGCGACATGTAAAGAGAGATAATCATATCGGAAATCATGCAACATGGAATAGTAATGTACATATGTCGGGAGGAACCGCTCCTTTAGAATGAATCAGTTTAAAGAATATCTTGCGGTCCTCAATCTCAATCAAGTCAGAATCATCTATGTTTGTGTACAGGTACATGTGTACAATATGCCAAGCAGTAATCATATCATGAATGCAACAGTACTACAGTGTAGTGGCATGGCAATTATCGATGATGAAGTGTGTGAGCCGGCAAATAGTGTACGTGAAACATACGCATCATCGATAATGGTGCTGGTGTCCTAACAGCATGATAATAATATAACAATGAACATATGCCAGCAATGCGAATAGCAGGAAAATGCAGATATCTAGTAGTCAACACCACAGTGAAGTATCTACTATGCAAACTACATCTAAGTATCCGGTCAATCAGGAGGGGTAGGTGTGGAAACCACCTAAATCTGAGTCGATACATGTATAAAAGTATATAGTCGGTGATCTCGCCTCAATGTCATATCATAAGATATCCTCGAGTTATGAGTGCGGATCTATCATCAATATCGGCTCGTACGGTAAATCATCGTACGGCATCCCCATAGCTGGGTAGGGGTCAGTATCTCACTGTCTCATCACATAACAGATATCACCATCGTCAGATCATATAGTCTGGAGTACTACTCTATGTCTAGTACAAAACGGTAACCTCAGTAAGTATGCATGCGGGGGTAAACACAAATCCCAAGCCCGCAAGAATCACAAGTCATATCCCACATATGAATCGTATAAAATCACCGATCCCAGGGCACCCAGCCCACATCATCGACTCATCTCCAAAGTCATCACATATCATCAATCACAGTGCAAGTACAAGTGATAAGCAAGGGTGTGTGTGTAGGTGTAATTCTACCCTAGGGTTCGCGACTATGAACTACACTAGTCAATTTTAACCCTACATTATCCACAATACACCTAATATCACAATAAACTACATAGTAATCTATCTACGGACTGCGGGGGTGCTATACGCCATCCACCCGACTTCCCCCTGTAGATATAATCTACTCACCTTGCATCACCAATTGCGGACGTCACCACGTATTTGCTTGTCGTCCCGAAGTCTTCATGGGTACCTACACATCAAAATATCGTATATGCGCATTAAAACCAAATCCAATCTAAAACGGCGCATGAAATCCAAAACGATACGATAAGGGGGCCTATAGGTGAGAACCTATGGCACGCCTTCAAAACCATCAATAAATCCTCTAAATCGTCGTATAAACGACAATTAGTCGAGGCAAAACACATTCCACCATTTCAGAATCAAAAATACGGAATACGGAAACACGAATCCAAAATAGCAACTTAGGATATATGTCCCAGATTTCACCCTAGATAGAATCTGTCAAAACTAGAAGTACCCTGGGTCAACACTAGAGGAACAGGGGCTGTGCACAGAAAACGAGGAGAATGGCTAAGTATGCTAAGTCAAAGTCCACCTCTCTCTCTCACCTACCCTCATCATTATATTTTCCTTTCTTTTCCTTTTCTTTTAAAATCCAAACCTTCTCACATCAATAGTAATCCCAAAAGAAAACCATGGCTAGAAAAATGCACAAGTGTAGAAAAAGTGATATGTGCAAGTTTTGCACAAAATTGCCAAAAAACCCGATTAGCGATTTTAATCGCAATTAGCACTAAATTATTGTCAAACTAATCACAAAAACTTAAAAATGCCATAATCCACTAATTTACCCTATTTTAGAATTTTCCATAATTTTTCATAATTTTTTCTAACATTTTTCCTATTTATTTGCATTTAATATTAAAATAATCAATAAAATAATATTAAATTATAAAAATTCCCAAAATTAATATTTTATATTTTTGAAAATGTTACAATCTACCCCCCTTAAAGAAATTCGGTCCCCGAATTTTAAATTTAAACCCCCAGATACAAAAACATCTCAGTAATAAACCAAAGTCGTCGGGGCTCCGAAATCATCAACACATAGAACGTCACAGCGCAATGCATGCGCAAGGGTACTGAGCAGATAACTCGAAAACAAAACTCCGTCAAGCATCCCGCAATCATCGGAGTCAATGTAAAAAAAACACAATGTCAAATCCAATACAAAACCGATATGATATGGATCGGAACTACACATGTAGACATCCAATCTAAACATAACACCATCCTGTGCGTCTGGTGCGCACTGAAATCAAAAAAAAAAATCCATATATGTGCTAAACAGGTGCACAAAACAACATCCAAGTGCAACGGGTGTGCACGAAGCATCTGTCATGGGCATCGTATGTGCCTGACAGCAAAATAAATCAGGTGCATGTGACATGCACGAAGAATCCCGATTTAGCGCATCTGGCGTGCACCAAAATCGTATCTAAAAACATGCGCCCAACATGCACGAAAATCCAAACCGGTGCATTCATCGTGCACGAATGAAAATCTAAACCCTGCGCACTCAACATGCACGGAAATCACGAAATCCAATAGCAAACACCGAACAGGCGTAAAGCACATCGCCAGCACGGAGTGCAAAAATCAACCATCAAAATCCGGGTCAAAATCAACGATATAATGCGGCTCAAACCAAAATCAGGGTACCGCAAGGAAAATCTCACAACCGTGTGCATCAGCGTGCACGAATCAAAGCCTAACACTAAAATGCATGAAAACTTTGCGCAAAATATATAAATATCCAGTGGGTGCATGAAACCAATATCATGAAACTCAGTCACCAAAACTAGATCGTGCAAATAGAATGCCCAAAATACCGAAATCCAAAATGACGGATACGTGATAATCGAATCACAAAATCACAAATCATAAATACCGTCTTCGGTAGTTTCTCCTTCAAGGTCGAGAAGGAGTCAGTGTAATCCACTGCTAGCAGCGCAGGATATCTACCTGCCTCTTGCTCACGGTCTGGCGTCTTCTGACTCTCTAGGTCCTTATCTTCTCTGCGGATTACCTATCACGCGGTCAATCGGCTCATCGGCCCTGTCAGGTGTGCTAACGGGGACGATTCCGTTCTGGCACTTTTCTGGTCACCTCTCGGTCAAACCTCACGACCACTCGTAAGGCAGCATATCACTGACGTCGGTCTCTGGCTATCTGAATGCACGTCACACATCTGATCCTGGGTGCAAACATCATTGCAGCAATGTCCTGGAAGGAATCCTGCTCAAGGTCTCTTCCAATCATGCCTATGCCGATCTGTACAGAGGCTGGCTCTCTTGTACTATCTCTTCTCGCTGGAAAGACATCTGTGTCCTCAGCACAACATTTCTCGGAAATTGGTCACATCCCAACGTTTCTGTAAGCATATCAGGTCTCTAGTTTCGACAGGAAGCAATGACAGCTCGTCAGTGTCTCACACGAACCTCTGGTTTCACTTGTCTCCATCGTCGTCCACTATGACGTCACGCCAAGCTACTATACACTGCACTGCTCTCGGCCACGGTCAATCTGAAGTCTCTCACACGGACTCGAAATCGCGTACTCTGTAGCTTCATCATTCTGTAGCAGATGTCAGGCCGAACTGGTCCTCGGAAACACGTCCCAACCATCGGAGGAATACTCATCACTCGTCCGTCCTTGATCCATTCGCAACGCATCTGGGTAAGTTCCTTTATCCGAACTTGGTCAACTACCTCGTCGACAATGCCGAACTCTGGCCTGCTGGGTGTGCGCAACACGACCACTCCTGGTCTAGGTCTTCTCGTATCGTACTCCAGAAAGGTCCTGCCGAGGTTCCTTTCTCAAATCTCAATCCTGCCGAAATGCCCGGAAGTCATCATCCAATGCTGAAGTTAAAGCTTATTCCGGAACGGCTGCATACCTATCGCGCTTCTTTCTGGAAGGTATATCCATATACCACGCCTTTGGGTGCGTATAACATCTCTGATGTCGGCGGAGTGGGACGTCATCTCGTCGAAATATCTTGCGAACTCTTTTCTTCACTCTGCATCAGTGTCGACTGATTCGGACTCGTCTCATCATGGCTGCACGAACTGCGCTCCGACGGCTATGCTCGCACCTGGAGTCTCCCAAGCAGTGTCCCATCACGATATCCGAAAGATGTCGAACCATCCGATCGACTCGTTAGATCCTCATAATCCCCCAAGAGCTCACATCTCGGGTACAGTTTAATAGTATCGAGTACATGCCACAGCGTCGGTGGTCCAGCCGTAGAAGGGCAAACCCAAGCCTCACTAATGGCGCCGCGGAACCGCCGTAAACCCTAAGGTTCCAAGGCTGTCACACGGTCATTAAGTCGAGTTAGGGTTTCATTCTTCTAGAGGGTCCATAGAATCACCTGCATGTCTTTCCGTATACTTTAAACTTGGAAAATAGGCTCCTGACATTCGATCGTCTCAATCGACTCTCAACGAATCTGCGTGAAGTCGTCTCTAGCTGGAATCAATCCACCTGATGACCTCGCATCGGGGTAAGCGAACTCACCACGCGTCCTAGTCATCCATCCTCGGTGACTAGCAACTCGCTATCATCTCTCTAAGAACATGCTCATGCTGCAGTAGCTCCAATCATCTGGGCGATATCTCATCATTTGCAGCAACAACTGGCTCATATGCCTGTACGCCGAACAACGCCTCAATCCTCCAGGAAAGGCAATACATAAGCGGTCATCTCTGAATCAGCCTGCTCTAGATCTGAGTAAGACTCTCCACACTGGAAATCTTCAACTCAACTGGGCCCGCTCTGGCGCAAAATCGGACGAATCACCTTCGTCTCTCAAATCGGGTAGACTAGCTATCATCTGTCGCATAACTGCCTGAAAGCTCCGGCAATCTCAGCTCGTAAGCTCCGAAAGCAACACCCTGTCAATCTCAGTGACAGCTGGTCCATCTGTCTGCACGGTAGGCGACATCACCATCTCTGAGGTATGCTGTACATCAACAGTCCTCTCTCAACTGGCAGCTCTAACAAAGGCCCGATCATCCGGTGCAAGACCAAGCACTCGCCTCCACTAGAGGTCACAATCACCAACACTAACTCGAGACGTTCCCATGTCACCAGAAAACACAAAGGTCGGCCCTCGTACCAAACGAGCTCACACCGGCCGTAACCCTAGCAGCAGCCCAAACTGCGCTCAAACACGGTGACAGGAATCTCAATCGAGTATCAAAGAGAGCACATCAGTGGCAAGAAGGGAAACAACAGATCCAAAGTGGATACATGATCATAGGAAGGAACAGTATCAATGAAGGTATGATCATGAAACTAATAGAATCGGGGATCTCAAATGGATGAATAATCCTGGATATAAAGAGAATCACTGATCTCGAAAGTATGTACATCCTAAGGTTCCTTAAGCGGAATGGCGTGTCGTAAGTATGCCGCGGAACATACCAACGGTACGTCACTCTACTTTAGTCACCAAATCCATCAACCAAGGGTCATCCTAAAACGACGAAAGTTCGGGTTTACACCCCCTCGACCAAGTCTAAGTTCCGTAAGGTCAAGCCTAAGTTCCGTATATAAACAACTCCCTAGGCTCCACATAGTCAAACTTAGACTCGAACCAAGATCAACCTAGCGCTCTGATACCAACTTTGTCACGACCCGAAAGAGCACGTGACTGGCCCTTGAACCATATGAAGTCTATAGGACTCCATCTGATCCAAGTAAGCCAAAAGCCCAGAAATCTAAAACCATTTTTGAGAATAAGTAAAGAAAACTGGTTTAAAGAAGTAAAGAAAAACATGTTTGAAATCAAGGTTTTTAAATAACTAAGCCGAATGTGCATTTGAAAACCGTACAGTCTTTTCTAAAATTTTCGGCAGAGTTTCTCTTGTAAAACTGGCCCCGAATGGGGTACAACATGAATAACAATATATAAAATGATAAAGGCATCCCCAAGCGGGAGCTAGCTCTTCGTCAATCGACGGTCACAACCACACGATGATATGATAATATACAACGCCAAGTGGCGAGGATCAAAATCAAGGAAAGCTCAAAAAGCAGCAAGAAAACCGCAATACTACTAAGCGCGACTCTAAGGTCGAATAATACCACACTGTCTCTAAGTCTGAAAGAATATACAAGTTTTTGGTTGATGGACAATTTCTAGATACAATGAAATACATGAATAAAATGGTGATTCTTGATGCGAAAGAATCCACCTACCAAAGCAAATCACCCGCAAGAAGGTAGTGTGCCAGAAATGCCGCAATGAAACCTGTACGGCAGAACCTGCAAGGACTGTGGCACAACGGGGGTGAGTTGCCAACTCGTGAATAGAAATATCTACAAGCAGAAACCGAATGCAAGACATAAACCTAAGTCAACGATCAGTAATACAATCCACAAGAGTGCATCTGAGTGTAATAAGGTGGCAAGGTAACATCTAATCATGTATGTAGTGCCAGGTACTCAGGTAATAACATGTCATCAGTGTAAGGTATGCCTGCATGAGGTAAGTATGATGAAATATCAATGATATCAATACACATATATTAGCGTCCCATACCACTAATATTGGTGTAAGGGTATATATAACAGCGCCCTCATACCCTGTTATATATACAAATGAAGTATGACAAGTGTAAATCCAGTCTGTATATGATCCATGTCTGTATATATGTGGAACCCGTCCACCTGTCACCCACTGACAGTAAGCATCATGTATGCAAGTATGAGGATATAAACAATATCATGGAAAACATCATGAAACCCGTGCCAAGCATCGACACGTAAATCCTCATCCATATGGGGCTCCGTCTGCGGTATCGGCCCTCGGCCCCGGCAGCACGAGTCAACCCATGTCCATCTCTGGGCTCCGTCTGCGGTAGCGGCCCGTCGGCCCCCGGCAGTACGCCCATCTCTCGGCTCCAGGCGGTATCCCCCGGATATCCGCCGAGCTCAAATACAATCACCGGTAGGTACTCGCCCGCCTCCAGGCTCAATCGGCATAACCCACGATCATCTCGCCGAGGGGAACCATACCGGGCCCACCACGAACCCGCAAACGGATCATCACTCCTCGAATCGGGTTTCAAGCACACGTCTCAGCACCGAGAAAACGCGTGGTGGACGCACCCAAATATCATATCATGAGGTACCGGGTTTTCATAAAAGAACATCTTTTCTTAAATAATCCCACGGTCCTCAAAATCAGAAATCACATGAAAATCCACATCAAGAAGTAAATCCAATGCAATGTGCTATGCAATCAATCCATGATGTATGCGACATGTAAAGAGAGATAATCATATCGGAAATCATGCAACATGGAATAGTAATGTACATATGTCGGGAGGAACCGCTCCTTTAGAATGAATCAGTTTAAAGAATATCTTGCGGTCCTCAATCTCAATCAAGTCAGAATCATCTATGTTTGTGTACAGGTACATGTGTACAATATGCCAAGCAGTAATCATATCATGAATGCAACAGTACTACAGTGTAGTGGCATGGCAATTATCGATGATGAAGTGTGTGAGCCGGCAAATAGTGTACGTGAAACATACGCATCATCGATAATGGTGCTGGTGTCCTAACAGCATGATAATAATATAACAATGAACATATGCCAGCAATGCGAATAGCAGGAAAATGCAGATATCTAGTAGTCAACACCACAGTGAAGTATCTACTATGCAAACTACATCTAAGTATCCGGTCAATCAGGAGGGGTAGGTGTGGAAACCACCTAAATCTGAGTCGATACATGTATAAAAGTATATAGTCGGTGATCTCGCCTCAATGTCATATCATAAGATATCCTCGAGTTATGAGTGCGGATCTATCATCAATATCGGCTCGTACGGTAAATCATCGTACGACATCCCCATAGCTGGGTAGGGGTCAGTATCTCACTGTCTCATCACATAACAGATATCACCATCGTCAGATCATATAGTCTGGAGTACTACTCTATGTCTAGTACAAAACGGTAACCTCAGTAAGTATGCATACGGGGGTAAACACATATCCCAAGCCCGCAAGAATCACAAGTCATATCCCACATATGAATCGTATAAAATCACCGATCCCAGGGCACCCAGCCCACATCATCGACTCATCTCCAAAGTCATCACATATCATCAATCACAGTGCAAGTACAAGTGATAAGCAAGGGTGTGTGTGTAGGTGTAATTCTACCCTAGGGTTCGCGACTATGAACTACACTAGTCACTTCTAACCCTACATTATCCACAATACACCTAATATCACAATAAACTACATAGTAATCTATCTACGGACTGCGGGGGTGCTATACGCCATCCACCCGACTTCCCCCTGTAGATATAATCTACTCACCTTGCATCACCAATTGCGGACGTCACCACGTATTTGCTTGTCGTCCCGAAGTCTTCATGGGTACCTACACATCAAAATATCGTATATGCGCATTAAAACCAAATCCAATCTAAAACGGCGCATGAAATCCAAAACGATACGATAAGGGGGCCTATAGGTGAGAACCTATGGCACGCCTTCAAAACCATCAATAAATCCTCTACATCGTCGTATAAACGACAATTAGTCGAGGCAAAACACATTCCACCATTTCAGAATCAAAAATACGGAATACGAAAACACGAATCCAAAATAGCAACTTAGGATATATGTCCCAGATTTCACCCTAGATAGAATCTGTCAAAACTAGAAGTACCCTGGGTCAACACTAGAGGAACAGGGGCTGTGCACAGAAAACGAGGAGAATGGCTAAGTATGCTAAGTCAAAGTCCACCTCTCTCTCTCACCTACCCTCATCATTATATTTTCCTTTCTTTTCCTTTTCTTTTAAAATCCAAACCTTCTCACATCAATAGTAATCCCAAAAGAAAACCATGGCTAGAAAAATGCACAAGTGTAGAAAAAGTGATATGTGCAAGTTTTGCACAAAATTGCCAAAAAACCCGATTAGCGATTTTAATCGCGATTAGCACTAAATTATTGTCAAACTAATCACAAAAACTTAAAAATGCCATAATCCACTAATTTACCCTATTTTAGAATTTTCCATAATTTTTCATAATTTTTTCTAACATTTTTCCTATTTATTTGCATTTAATATTAAAATAATCAATAAAATAATATTAAATTATAAAAATTCCCAAAATTAATATTTTATATTTTTGAAAATGTTACATCTTCTCTCTCTCTCCAGGTAGCGACCATGTCACGCCTTAATCAAGATAATAAAATGGATATATTGACCGAACCCGCTTGTTATACTAAGCTGGGAAACGTAGGTCCTGCTCCAACTTATAATTGTTATAAGACAGAGCAGGAAATTGGGGATTACCAGAATTCCCGTGCCACCCAAACGAAGAAAGTGCATACCGATGCATCATCTTCGGGTGTGTTCATTACACAGAACTGTTTCTCAGTATCCTCTGCGTCCTGGGTATCTGATACCGGATCAGGATCCTAGATATGTGATATATTACATGGGCTACAGAAAGGTAGAGAACTGAGAATGGGTGATAAGTTTCATGAGACAGAAAACGGTGCAAGCGTTGCAGCCAAGTCTGTTGGTCACTGTCACCCTGTATTACCAGAATATATTGATTCTGAACAAATGTTATTAGATACCGAACCTGATATACAAAATCATATCAGTCTCTTTATTTAGATAAAGAAGGATATAATTTTGTATTGATTGGATAATGTTTTGAACATTTCCTATATCAAGAGTTGATCGGTTCAGGCACGTTATCTAAAAGCATTGACATTCTAAATCAAACCACAGTTCTTAGTATATAGAACACAAGAGGAAGAGTTCATAAATAAACGAATCCTTCTTGAGGTAGTGTAGACTAGGTCATATCAATGCGACCCGACTAGCTGAAGTTACATATAGATGCATATTTAAATTAGTTTGAATTTACATCTTGTGAAACTTGCCAGTCATGTCACAGAGATAAGATGACCATAGCTCTGTTTATTGGAAGCAGAGAAAGAGTTAGTGAACTCTTGGGATGATACATATTGATGTATGAAGGTCCCCTGTCTACACATGCCAAGACCGGTTCTTTGTACTTCATTACCTTCTCTGATGATCTCTCAAGATTCAGACATATGTTCCTGTTGAAACACAAGTCCGAACCTTTTGAGATATTCACAGAATATAAGTTAGAAGTAGAGAACCAAAAATGGGTATAAGTATTATGTCCTTTGATGTGATCAAGGAGGAGAATACTTGAGCACGGAATTCCTGGATTATTCTAAAGGAGAATGTGATTCTCTCTCAGCATTACTCCTCCGGATACACCACAGCACCTCGGTGTATCGGGGCGGAGCAATCACGCCCTATTAGATATGGTGTGCTCTATGATGAGTACTACTGAGTTTCCTATTTTCTTTTAGGGAGTTATGCACTTATGAAGTTGCATACCTATTGAATAGGGTTCCGATCAAATCAACTGCCTACTACTTCATATGAGATATGGAAAGGGAAGAGCCCATATCTTAAGTTTGTTAAGATTTGGGGTTGTCCAGCCTATGTCTAAAAGCATAATTCGGACAAGCTCGAGGCAAAGACAGTTCTGTGGAAGTTTGTTGGATATCCCAAGCATTCGCAAGGGAATATCTTCTACCTAACCGAGGAACAAAAATGTTTTGTTTCTCAGCATGCCACCTTTATGAAAGGGGATTTCTTGTGAAGAAATTAGTGGTCATGAGGTAGAACTGGAAAGAGTTCCAGCTATACAAACTGCAGCTACTGATTTGGTAGAACCAAAGGATTCAATAGCAACCAACGAACTTCAGCCTCTCCGCCGATCTAATAAGGTTCTTCACCCACCTGAGAGATACTCCGGTTTCTCTATGACAGTGGGAGTGAGGATTGCATCATGAGATGATGACCCAACTAGTTTCGAGCTGGCCATCAAGAGTGGGACTCTGTAAGAATGGATGGATGCTTATCGATCTGAGATGGAATCCTTATACACCAACAAAGTATGGACTTTGGTTGCTTTATCTGAAGGGTTAAATCCCCATCAGGAGCAAGTATATCTTGAGAAGATTACTTGGTGTATATGGAAAAGTTGAGAAGATTATGATGAAACCTTTTCCGGTGGCTATGCTTAACTCCATCCAGATCCTACTTGCCACGGCTACATACCATGACTACGATATCTGGCGGTTGGGTGTCATGACTGCTTTTCTAAATACTCATTTAGAAGAGAACGTCTATAAGTACACAGCCAGAGGGCTTCGTAAACAGTGGGAGCAGCGGAAACGTGTGCAAGATGCTTTATAGATTAAAGCAGGCATCGCGGAGTTGGAACGTCTATTTTAATGTGTTAGTCAAAGAGTTTGACATCATCAAAATGGTAGATGAACCTTGTATATACAAAAAGGTAGTAGGGACTATGGTGGTGATCCTCGTAAAGTACGTGGATGACATACTCTTGATAGGGAAGTAGTTTCCTATGCTACGCTCGGTCAATCTCCGCTTATCACAAGGATTCTCCATATAGGATCATAATGATACCTCCTGAATCCTGGATTTTGGATCTATGAGATAGATCTAATTGGATATTAGGATACTTACTAGTTGTAGTGAGATGGTATCAATTGATCCTGGGGAGAATCACTGGAAAGGTTCCAGGGTGATAAGAACGACTGAATGTCAGTCACAGGTATTGTCTTTACCCTCAGTAAAGGGACGGTATGTTGGAAGAGTTCCAAGCTAGATATTGTGGCATACTAGACGATAAAGGCTGGATACATCGCTACCAAAGATGCTACCAAAGAGGCAGTCTGGGTGTATATTAGTTCATGAGATGAACTTCGTTCCTCCCATTGTGTGACAATGGAGTTGTGGCTTATGCCTAGGAACGCCCGTCCCATCAGTGATCCAGACATATTCTTAGGCAGTATCACCTGATCGTGGAGATGGTTGATCTCCAGGGGATCGAGGTTAGGAGAGTAGACTCAGAGGACAATACGGCGGATCCACTCACAAAGGCCTTTTCCCAGAAAGAGACTTTTATGGGATGGTTGAGTATGAGATACTACAACCATTGCAATCAGATGGCCCTAGTGCAAGTGGGAGATTATTAGTTATATGTGTGCCCTAGAGGCCATTACTATACATAGGATGTATATTGTAGTGGATACTTGGACATATATAGGGATGACTTTCTTGCTCGATATGATAGTATGCTATGTGGTTACTCTTTACCTTAACGTGTACACTGATTGTCTCCCTGTTACATGTTGGTAAAGCCCTTAGGATGTGTACTTGACTACTTGGACTATGATGCGTATCATACTAGTGGGGACGTGGTAGTCCATAAGTACATCCTTCAAAGTCCCTAGTCGTGGGTGTATCGAGACGGGGCATCGATATACCAGAGTAGACTAGCGTATAGCTTCTTGACCCATATAGATGGGCGATGGATGATCCCATATCCATTGGTGTTTGACATCAGAGATGATATACGGGTGCTCAGTGGAGACTGGGTACACTGGACGGACTTGCCGAGAACTCCCAGATGGTATTATACCTTACGTCAGATGGCAGTTCTCTGGTGACACTGGTACAGGTTAGTCTGTATACCCGAGATCGTCATAGAGTCTTGTGTGATTCCCACTGTGCTTTGATTTCCACCTTACCACGTCCAAGAGGGCGTGCAAAACGGTGGTTTTTGGATACAGTCCCGAGTCACATGGAGGTAATGAGCGATAGGAGGGGTTTCGTCTCTCCCGGTATAGGCAGTTGATGTTGCGCTGTGCTCGATTTGCTATAACAGGAAGTCCTTGGCCAAGGCTGCTTTAGGGATTTACTGTTAAGTGTTACCAGTAGTTTCTCGACCCGTTATGAGCCTCATATCGACACGACTTATCGAGTTATTGGGGTCTGACGTTTACCACCCCTAGACGAGATATGCGACATATCAGACGAACAGACTGGACTGTACGGTAAGTGTTACTGGTTGGATTCACAGGAGTGTGAGCTGGCTTGCTCGTTGATCTTCTGATCGCTTAATACCCGGGTGGCCGTTACGTTTAGCAGACCGCTTGCGGCTTGTGGGTGTTTGATATGATCATCACCTACTGCCGGCGTATTGACGAGTCTTTAGAGTCCTACACAGGGGTTTCCTGGCTCAAGCGAAACGAAATAGGAGCGCATATGAGGTATTTGTGGGACCGAGAATAAAACCAGTATGTAATACTATATTCAATTCTCACGATTTGTGACATTGATCGGTTGTATGCGATATAGCCGGGTTATCGGATCAAGTGTTGATTCGATAAGTTGTTACTATTGATATTAGTCGTTTATATGCTATATGACCGGATCGTTAAATCAAGTGTTGATTTAATGATTTAATGTATAATTATATATTTGATATATTACTTTACATTAACTAGTATTGGTTCATTTAAGATTGATTTTCTCACTTGATTGTGCACATTGTTTATATGTGATATATGCAAGTGTACATGTTTGTATCATGCTTGATGATACAAACAAGTTGTGTGGATGAGACTTATACCAAATCAAGGTTAAATCAGGGTTTACTATTTTCCTAACAAATAACAAAATAGTGAGACTTTGGTCAAAGTTATCAAGCTTCATGAAGCTTGAAGAAACTTTGACAAAGTCAAATCTTTTGTGATTTCCTTAGGATATTAGTTAACCCAACCCATAACCTAATGCTTTGGTTAATTCTCTACATGAGTTAAGCATGAGAGCTTAACTCAACCATGGTGCCATAATTAAAGGGATAAGTTTCATTTGGATATATTATTCTATTGATTCTTTTCTTCTTCTTCTTCATCATCAAGCTCCACAAAAGCTTGCTAGCTCCAATGGTGCCTTGAGAAAATGAGTAAGAAATCCAATTCTAAAGTGAACCCACTTCCTATTTCTTCATCCTCTACTACTTGTCATATAGTATAGGGTGTTCTCTTCACAAAGTTTTTGACTAAGTGAAGGAATAGCTTGAGTTTGAGTCTCCCCGACGTAGATCATCTTCGGCCTCGAAATCAACGACCTAGCCCGATTATTTCTCCGACGAAACCATCACTAGAGTCCAGGATTCCGATGATCGCAGTGGAGGGACGTCAACACGGAGCTAAAGAAGTGGAGGACCGGATCTACAAAGGTTGTAATCCTTTTCACTTGTCAGTAAAGTTGTTTGCTAGCTTAATGTTTCGCCTATTCTCTCGTTAACGATCTATATTAGGGTTTCGCGGCACCTAAATTTTTGAATTTGGCATGGTTGATGCCTTGTGGAACCTCTTGAGAGTGCTTAGTAACCCTACAGTAAGTGCACGGCGGCGCCCGGGCCGTCAATCCGAGGCCAAAATGCGGAATCGATGATTTACTTTAACTTTTGAACCGGCACCACCGCGCACAAAAATCCCGGATCGGGCCATTAATCTAATCAAAGAAAACTAAAGAATGGGTAGAGAGATATACCAAGCGATCTGTGTCTTTCGGTCTTCTCATCGTCGTCCCGATCTCCCCGCGGAATCTCCGGTCTTCACCTCCTCGCCGAAAGGGCACCACATCGCCGGCTTCTTTTATGGGCTCCCACCTCTGGATCGAGGCAACTCAGGCACGAAGTTGGCGAGCCGACGTGCCCAAGAGTTGCTGTAGAATGTAGTGTAGTGCTATGTCTCATTTGGGGTCACTAGAAGTTGCCTTTTGTGGAGGAATGAGATGTAGTTTTTTGAGATGGAGATGTGGGGATTTTACAAAGCCAAAGAGATCAAAAAATCCCCACCACAATTTTTGGACAGCCCTCCTCTTGGCTTGGCCGGCCATGGCAAAAAGAATAGGGGAGAGGAAAAAGTCCAAGGGTGGTGTGTATCAAAATGATGCAAAAGAGAATAGGATAATCATGAAGCAAAAAGCAAGCCACACCCCCTTTCATCATAACCAATCCAATCAAGAAAAGGTCAAGCCATCATGAGCCAAAAAGTCTATGGATGGTGGAACCATCATGAACCACCAATATGCAAAGACCACTCTACACAATCCTTATTTGCACAATTGCAAATAAGCCCTCCTCCACCAAATTTCAGCCAAGAAAAGATACAAAGGAAAATGGCCGAAACGGAAAACAAACTGGCAACTTCGGAAAACTGATCCCGTAATAAATTACAGGAAAACCCCGCTACTGTATATACATACCCGCATTTGTATTCCGACCGAATACAAATGGAATGAGACAAAATCTACACTGTACTATACTAGGATCCGGCTTAAACCAAAGCCCGCTAGTATTAACCGTTCGATCATGATCCGTGCAATACCGCACGTATCTGATCGAACCCTGCCATATCTCCATACGGCCTCTACAGCGTTTCGCCCGAAACTTGAGCAACTGTCTGTGGGGGACTCTAAAGACTCGTCAACACCTTGGTTGTGGATTTAACCACTAGCACGTCAGAGGTATTAGCCTATACGTAACGGGCTACCAGGTATTGACCAAAAGGGACGTCGATGAGCGAACTCATCCTGACACCCTACTGAGCCTGTCAGTGACAATATCTGTACAGTCCGGTCCGTTCGTCTATGAGCATCGCATGGCAGGCCTAGGGGGTTGGTAAAAGTCAGACCCCCAAAAGAGGTACAAGTCATGTCGGAGTGTAGCCCAGAACACCCTGAGATACTACTGGAATACCTACCAGTAAATCTCTTGCCTTGGCCAAGGACTTCGTGTAAGGGCTCTCCTAGACACAGCGCGACCTCACCCCCAATACCGGGAGAGACGAACCCCAGAAGATCCGCTCACTGCCTACATATGGCTCGGGACTGTACCCAACTAAAACCTGTTTGCATGTCTCCTTTGAGCGTGGTAGGGTAGTAATCAAAGTACAGTGGGAACTCACACGAAACAAATGACGATCCTCAGGTCGATGAACTAACCTGTACATATGTCACCAGGGAACTGCTATCTGACGTCAGGTATAAGACCAACTAGCATGTTCCCGGCGAGTCCTGTCCGGTGTACTCATAACCCAATGAGCACCTGTATACATCTTAGGTGAACCAACTGACATCAGTGGCTTGTGAGACCGGCCACCGCCCCTCGTCGGGGTCTCGACTGTATATACTAGTCTACTCTGGAGTATCGATACCCTGTCTCGAAACTCCCTCGACTAGGGACCTTTTAAGGATATGCTTATAGACTAACAGCTCTCACGTATATGATCACCCTCATACTGTTGGCAGTCAAGAAAGAATCCTAGGGGCTCTATCAACGTGTAATAGTGACCTGTCAGGTCACCTAAAGTAGTACACGATGATAAAGATAAACCAGATAGCATACTATCATCTTGAGTAAGACTGTCCTACCGGAATAGGTCCTCCCTCAATCATTGCAATCACGTGCCTACGATCCAATAATTGACTCTGAGGGCACTATCTCCAACAATCTCCCACTTGCACTCAAGGCTAATTATTGCGATGTCGCATACTCACAGCCCGTGTGATACCGAACACCCAACTCCTCTACTAATCAGTCTCACAAAACCCGTTTGCGAAACTATTGCGTTTGAGGAATAGCCTCAGTGAGTGGATCCGCCTTGATGTTTTTTCTCTGTCTCTCTATATCTCAAGTTCGCGGAGAAAGCTATCTCCCGAAATGAGCAATACCTGTCTTAGAATGTGTCTGGATATCTGATGGGACCTAGCTCATAAATGAACTCTAAATCCAAACTTCTTAGACTGTATCGTCAACTGAACTTAATCAGTATCCTGCGCCATGCCTCCCTCAGTATCCTCCTGGACCTCCTGTCCATAATACTGCCCCTCGTCAGAGGGAAAACTATAACTCTGACAACCTCTCTGTCATCCATGTCACCTTGGAAGCCTGGAATGATAACTGTCTCCTTAAATAGGCTGTTGTTATCATATCCCTAGAACATCCACTTATGTTCTAAAACTGCTTCCGATTGTTTCTCCAGGATTGGATTAATATCAACTTACTGCATTTCGTGCAAAAAAACAACATCTGGTGTGGTACTTGACATCTCATGATTGACTCCTAAGCAAGTGATCTGCCAATCATGCACATCCCTCTCCCCTTTAGTCTGTAAGACACCTTTAGAGAGGCTGACTCCATCACCTGCAGGTACACTACCGTGCCAGGAGTCGTCTATTCTAAAACACCTTTAGAATGCTGTCTAAGTACCCTGATTAGGACACTTCCCAAATCTAGATCTAAAACCATAGATCTAGTAACCAGAATGTCTGATATAATATCCAAGTCCCTTTGTGGAGAAACCACTGTGTGACAACCAAAGTATAACCGATCGTAGTATAGGATTATCACTTCCTACTCTGTGCATGTCATCCAAATACCAGGACATCACACGTTACTACCTTCTTAACAGATCCATCCCCTATTCTGATGAAGTCAAACCTATGACTGTCACATCAGAAATAGATGATCTATTTCCTCTATATCTGCTTTAGTCTATAAATAGACATAAGCCACTTGTCCACCAACGCTTCCGCTGCTCCCACTGACTACGACAACCCTCTGGCAGAGTCATATAGATATACACTTCTAAAGCTAGTTTAGAACGACGCTATACTCATCCTCCTGCCGGGTCTCGCAGCCTGGAACAACAGCAATGGCAAGTTTGGGTAAACAAGAACCTCCCTGTTACCGTCCTTGAGGCTACCGGAGTACCCCTCGGGTGCCTGAGGTTACCCACCATATCTGCGGAGTGGCCAATAGAATGTCAAATCAGATTGAATCTTTAGGTTCTTATCAAATTTTCAGTAATCGTTTGCGGTTCTGGAATCACTTCCAGTTCTACCATACTCCCACTACTGTTTTCTGAAAAAATCCATTTTTGTTAAAACTGTGGCGAGTCTAGAACAATATCACTATTGATCTTCCAGATGGTAGAAAGTCAACCCTCGTCATAGCCTGGGTCAACCCACAAACAGCCATTACAGAAACGTGCCTTGAGTTATCCAGAGTCTGGTTTTAAGCATAAGCCGGACAACTCCCCGTATCTTAACAATGTCAAGATATGAACTGCTCTATATCCAATACAGAAACAGAGGCACTGATTTAATTGAACCAGATTCAAATCATGCAGCTGTCTCCAGTGCATGTCAACTAAATGGAAAGAGGCTGATCAGTGTTACTCAACTTAGGAAAGCTTCCAATTATGAATAACCCGAAAGAGAAGCAAGTTCTCTTAATCATTACTATTAACTGAATACCACACACAAGTATCTACATCTTCGATCACCTTGAAGAATCCCGATACTTGCAATACATGGTTCTCTACTTTACTCATATACATATAACTTCTTAAAACTTGGACCCTGTGTTTCTACGAAATACCTGTCTAAGAACTAGAGAAGTCACAAGTAAACAGAATATAGTACGAGAACCAACCCCTTTGTCCTCATGGACGCTGGACAACATACAATACTTTGTATAAGTCCCTTGAGTCTAATAACTCAATCCCTGCGTGTCGTAGGTTGAAAACTGTACTATGGTTATGAAGAATTACACCGCTGTTTAATGCTCCTTACCTAACCATCCACTGATTTAGGTAAATGCCATAGACATGATTTCAAAAAGGTACATCTCACTCTATAAAAATACACGTACAGATATATCAATTTGAAATTGGTGCATAACAGCGGATATTCAAAACCAAATATTTGCCGTCCGGCAGACAACCCAGGCGACTTCCTCAAATATCACCGATTACAACGAATCCCGATATAATGAGGACGATCACCTAATTCCCAGTAACTTACTCCCACTCATCATCTGTAAAACCATACAGATGTGAGATTCATACCCGGTAAATACATACCCTGGAGCAAGTGTCTAAATGGGAAATCAGTTTTCCTTTAACAGTACACAGTGAAACTGAAACATTGAAATGTTTCGATGGGCTATCCGGGTATTCCTAGTAATGCCTCTTCCATTATCAGATTCACAACTATAACCGTATATTTCTATGCCAACTCTCCACATCCCTTCATATGTCTTTAGTCATTACCTTCTGCACACCCCTTTAGGCCAAATGGTTTTCTTCCTTCCCTACCATTCGGCACCAGCCTATGGTTTGGAGGAAGACTATCCAATAAGCATAATGGGTGTACTATCCTAATCCTAGGAGCACTCGCAATGCGAGAGAAGGTGAAGATAAAAGACAACTGAATAAACCTTATTCCTATTTCTCCTGAACCAGAATCCATCCCCGAACTAGAACAAGTTCCTTTCGAGTTCGTATATAACCATACGATGGAATATCCAATAAACTGTGGATCTTCGTAGTGATACGGAGTGTCCTGGAGAAATACAAAGGTGATGTGGGAGTGGTAATGAAATACTTGGTTTGGTCGTGAATAGCAGTCGCAATTTACTTTGCCCTCTTTCTAATCCCTTTCTTTGTCTTTACATAACACCTTCTGTACACCATAGTTAGGCTAATTGGTTTTCTTCATTCCCTACCGGTCGGCACCTGCCTATGGTTTGGAAGAAGACTATCCAATTTGAGTAATAGGTGTACTATCCCCTAATCTAAGGGGCACTCGCAACCTGAGAGAAGGTAAAAGGAAAAGACAACTGAATAATCCTATCCGTTTTCTCCAGAACCGGAAACCATCCTCGAATAAATTCCTTCGAGTTCGTATATAACCATCCGATGATTTTTTCCAATGGAAGTGGACGTTCGTAGTAATACGGGGTGTCCTGGAGAAAAGGGTAAAAGTAGGAGTGGCAATGAGGTTTGCAACTCTGACAATCCAAAAAGCCAGTGTTTAAGAAGGTTCGGTTAATTTTGGTCACTGAGTCATAGTCTGGGTCGGGTCATTGTCGCTTCCAAAGAGAGAGAGAAAAGAAACACTCAGCGTGTACTCTAACCTAGATCAGAATGGTTACCAATTTATCTAATCTGGAAACCTCCCACTGTACCGTCAAATTCTCCTCCAAACCTGAAATAAGAATTAGTCGGGATCACCCGAGGAGTAAACCAACTCATCAGTGGGAATCGGGATCCAACTATCATCGCATGATAACATGACGGACTTCGCTCACGTTATCACACTTCAGAAGGTATGCGCATATCTGGCAAGTTTCAGTTTCTTTAGAAACTCCCGATGTGATTTTTGCCCCTTGCTTTTATGACCTTGACGAAGGCCAACAAATCATAAGTCACATGTCAAGTTCTACCCGTCATTCTCCAGGTTAATTTGAACCCACCCGTACAAGCCCTTGACTTTGGCCAACAAGGCTATACAACTGTCCCAAACCAACACATCTATCTATGCTGCAGAAAGGCAACAAGCAGCTACCATACACTTTGCCTTGACGAAGGCCAACAAACATAGCATGAATACTACGTGCTACCCGTCTGAAACGACGGAGGGCTACGAATGGTTTCTGGCGAAAAACCTTTCACGTAATGAACTTGATATCGTTGAAGGAACTGGATAGCTTTAAAAAAATATAGTGACGAAAACCTTTGCTAAAGAGGTCACTCCCGGTGAAGGGATCTCGGCTCTTTCCCTGTAGAATGAGGTGCAGGATATTCTAACTGAATACCACGATGCAAAGCAAAAGTAATCGGCTATAGTGAAGTTATTGCCCTGACGCAAACTTCTGTCCAAGGGGTCACTCCCGGTGAAGGGATCTCGGCCCTTGCCTCGTCGACTGAAGTGCTGGATATTCATAACCGAATACCACTGTGCAAAACAAAATAGAACGTCCTTGCAATAACAACTTTTTGAAAATTGTTCCAACAACATCAGAATAGGTTTGTTTAGCTTGCATTGATCCGAATCAACGCAGTCCCATCAATTGATCACACCACAAAGAACGAAAATAATGATGTACGTATATGCCATCCGCATTCGCCACTGGGTCCCGTCATTACCCGTTAAGTTAGTTAACTAACGACAGAGCGGGGACTGGACTAGCGCGGATGAAAAACATATACAACATCTACTAGTATATATATCAATATATAATATTTCGCTCAAGGCGTGATAAAATGCAACATCACAGAAATGTAATAAGCATCACAGAACAATACAGATATCTGGGATCCCCGGGTTTCATAGAGCCGCTAATGAAACCCGACGTTCCCCTGGTCGTGTGGATTGCCTGTGCAATGAAATCCTAGACCCCTACGGGAGCGGCAAGTTACCCGCCAAAACCTGAAGCGAGGCAGCCCCCTTCAGCAACGTGAATGGACCACCCAGCACTTCACGGAATCCGGTAACTTGGGCACCCCTCCTTGGGTCAACCTGAACCCCCTACGAGTGCGGCGAATAGCCCGCCAATTCTAGAGTGAAGCCCCCTCCGTCTCAAAGCCATGAGATACGGGCCCTTTGCCCTCTAGAACCCGGCTATCCATGCACCCCACCTTAGGGTAATCCTAGTACAGAAAGTAAAATATACATACAACGGGTACATCGACCTCACCTCGGTCGTGCCCCAAAAGAATAATATACAGACAGGCAGTGACGGCAGTCCACATGTAGAACGCTCGCCCCCCAATATAAAATGTACATAATACAACAAAAACTGTACTAACATTTCATCCAAGCTATCCCCCACGACCAATCCGCAACATCACAGCACAACACAGAATATCAACGTGAATGTCACGTTCGCAAATTCGTCTAACCGGGCTATAACAGTTAGACAGGATTTACCGATCAAGTGATATTCACGGTCGCAGATATAATGTAAATAATGTGAACTAATATGTTTAAAATTCTCGATCGATCAAATTTTCCTAAGTGGGCCCCCAAGCACTACTGTAGCACTTAAAGAAATTCTGGACCCAAAAAGAATATTCCAAAACCCCAATTTCCCTGTTTAAAAAGCTCTGTACAAAATTGGTGCAATAACGGCACTGTGTCGCGGCGAAACCGCGGCCGGAACAGGGCTTTGGCCGCGGTTCCGCGGTCGGGATACAGCATCATCTCACCAAATTTTTACAGAACCCTTAACTTTCCCAGCACATACTTCTGCAACACCCTGAAAAATTTTTTGAGCCCAAAAAATTTCGACAGAGAACTGATGCATTGAAATCGTGGGTTTTGGAATTTTGTTCGATCGAAGATGTAAACATACTAGAGCAAGCTAGAAAAGAGTAATGGCCTGGCTCTGATACCAGTGTAAGTGCACGGCGGCGCCCCGGCCGTCAATCCGAGGCCAAAATGCGGAAACGATGATTTACTTTAACTTTTGAACCGGCACCACCGCGCACAAAAATACCGGATCGGGCCATTAATCTAATCCAAGCAAACTAAAGAACGGGTAGAGAGATATACCAAGCGATCCGTGTCCTTCGGTCTTCTCGTCGTCGTCCCAATCTCCCCGCGGAATCTCCGGTCTTCACCTCCTCGCCGGAAGGGCACCACATCGCCGGCTTATTTTACGGGCTCCCACCTCTGGACCGAGGCAACTCGGGCACAAAGTTGGCGAGCCAACGTGCCCAAGAGTTGCTGTAGAATGTAGTGTAGTGCTATGTCTCATTTGGGGTCACTAGAAGTTGCCTTTTGTGGAGGAATGAGATGTAGTTTTTTGAGATGGAGATGTGGGGATTTTACAAAGCCAAAGAGATCAAAAAATCCCCACAACAATTTTTGGACAGCCCTCCTCTTGGCTTGGCCGGCCATGGCAAAAAGAATAGGGGAGAGGAAAAAGTCCAAGGGGTGTGTATCAAAATGATGCAAAAGAGAATAGGATAATCATGAAGCAATAAGCAAGCCACACCCCCTTTCATCATAACCAATCCAATCAAGAAAAGGTCAAGCCATCATGAGCCAAAAAGTCTATGGATGGTGGAACCATCATGAACCACCAATATGCAAAGACCACCCTCCACAATCCTTATTTGCACAATTGCAAATAAGCCCTCCTCCACCAAATTTCAGCCAAGAAAAGATACAAAGGAAAATGGCCGAAACGGAAAACAAACTGGCAACTTCGGAAAACTGATCCCGTAATAAATTACAGGAAAAACCCGCTACTGTATATACATACCCGCATTTGTATTCCGACCGAATACAAATGCAATGAGACAAAATCTACACTTTACTATACTAGGATCCGGCTTAAACCAAAGCCCGCTAGTATTAACCGTCCGATCATGATCCGTGCAATACCGCACGTATCTGATCAAACCCTGCTATATCTCTGTAAGTCCACGCTAGCGCCCCGGCCGTCTACAGACGCCAAATGCGGAACAAAAACTTTTTATCTGGCGCTATCGTATACTTAAACCCGGATCTTCCATTATTGCTAAACTAACAAACTGTAAAGAGTGTAGAAAGGTTATACCGAACGATCCGAGTCCTTCGTTCTTTAACCATCATCCCACGCTCCGTTGCGGCTGCTCCGATCTCTTCGATCTCCGATCTTCTCGTCCAGGTGGCACCACATCACTGATTCTTTAAACGGGCTCCCGCCTCTGACTCGAGGCAACTCGGTCGTCAAGTTTGCTAAAAGAGACGACCAAGAATGATGTAGAGAATGAGTAGATGACTTTGTCTCTCTTCGTCCAAGTCCGTGGACGATCGGTTAATGAAGTTGCCGAGAGAATCGGGTGATGGAATGAAAATGAGCTGTGAAATTCCATGCACCCCAAAATACTATCATAATCTTTTCCAAGTGAAAAACATCAAGTGAGAGAGTGTGAGGAGAGAGAGGGGGCCGGCCTCTTATAGCAAAGAGAGAGGTGATCGTAGGAGTAAAGAGGGTGACCATAAGGAAAATATCATGTGTGAACACATGAAAATATCAAGCATAAAGATCTTAAGGAAAACAAGAAATGGTTGAAATCAAAGCATGAGTCACAATCCTTGTCACCATTTTCTAGAACCTTCTAGAACCTTCTAGAAGCATGACTCACTCTCATCCAAGAAAAGATAAATCCGTCTTTAACCAAATGTTAAAAGACGGCTGATAGAAAACTGGAAACTGGCAACTTCCAAAAGTGATCCTGAAACGACTTTCAGGATAACCCCGTAACTGTATAAATATACCCGCATTTGTATTACGACCGAATACAAATGCAACTGAGACAAAGATATTATATCTACTCAATATAATACTCGGATCCGGCTTAAACCAAAGCCGACCAGTATCAACTGCCCGAAAAATAACACGTGCGTAAACGCACATGCATTTTCCGAACCCTGCCATAAAACCATACGGCCTCTACAACGTTTCGCCCGAACTTGGGAAACTGTTTGTGGGGGACTCTAATGACTCGTCAGTACCCTGGCAGTGGGTTTAACCACAAACCGTCAGCGGCACTAGCAATGCGTAACGGCTGCCCATGGACTGACCTCAAGGGAGGCCGATGAGCGAACTCATCCGGAAACCCTACTGAGCCTAATAGTGACAATGTATATACAGTCCGGTCCGTTCGTCAATGAGTATCGCATATCCGCCTAGGGGGCTAGTAACGTCAGACCCCCAATAGCAGTATAAGTCGTGTCGGAGTGTAGCCCAATAACACCCTGAGATACTACTGGAGTACCTACCAGTAAATCTCCTGCCATGGCCATGGACTATGTGTAATGGCTCTCCTAGACACAGTACGACCTCGCCCCCAATACCGGAAGAGACGAATCCCCTGCCGATCCGCTCACGTGCCTCCATATGGCTCGGGACTGTACCCAAAAACTACCTGTTTGCACGACTCCTTTGAGCCGTGGTAGGGTAGAAATCAAAGCACAGTGGGAACTCACACGAGACAAATGACGACCTCAGGTCGATGAACTAACCTGCACACATGTCACCAGGGAACTGCTATCTGACGATAGGTATAGTACTAACTAGCAGATTCCCGGCGAGTCCTGTCCGGTGTACTCATAACCCAATGAGCACCTGTATACATCTTAGGTGATCCAACTGACACCAGTGGCTTGTGAGACCGGCCACCGCCCCTCGTCGGGGTCTCGACTGTATACACTAGTCTACTCCGGAGTATCGATGCCCTGTCTCGAAACTCCCACGACTAGGGACCACAATTAAGGATATGCATATAAACTACCCAACTCTCATGTATATGATCGCCATCATACTGTTGGTAGTAAAGCAAGATCCTAAGGGCTCTATCAAAGTGTAACATGTAATCAGTCACCTGAACATGTACACGACTGATAAAGGCAAACCAGATAGCATACTATCATCTTGAGTAAGACTGTCCTACCGGCATAGGTCCTCTGCAATCATTGCAATCACGTACCTGCGATCCAATAATTGACTATGAGGGCACTATCTCCAACAATCTCCATACGGCCTCTACAGCGTTTTGCCCGAAACTTGAGCAACTGTCTGTGGAGGACTCTAAAGACTCGTCAACACCTTGGTTGTGGATTTAACCATTAGCACGTCAGAGGTATTAGCCTATACGTAACGGGCTACCAGGTATTGACCAAAAGGGACGTCGATGAGCGAACTCATCCTGACACCCTACTGAGCCTGTCAGTGACAATATCCGTACAGTCCGGTCCGTTCGTCTATGAGTATCGCATGGCGGGCCTAGGGGGTTGGTAAAAGTCAGACCCCCAAAAGCGGTACAAGTCGTGTCGGAGTGTAGCCCAGAACACCCTGAGATACTACTGGAATACCTACCAGTAAATCTCCTGCCTTGGCCAAGGACTTCGTGTAAGGGCTCTCCTAGACACAGCGCGACCTCACCCCCAATACCGGGAGAGATGAACCCCTGAAGATCCGCTCACTGCCTCCATGTGGCTCGGGACTGTACCCAACTAAAACCTGTTTGCACGTCTCCTTTGAGCGTGGTAGGGTAGTAATCAAAGTACAGTGGGAACTCACACGAGACAAATGACGATCCTCAGGTCGATGAACTAACCTGTACACATGTCACCAGGGAACTGCTATTTGACGTCAGGTATAAGACCAACTTGCATGTTCCCGGCGAGTCCTGTCCGGTGTACTCATAACCCAATGAGCACCTGTATACATCTTAGGTGAACCAACTTACACCAGTGGCTTGTGAGACCGGCCACCGCCCCTCGTCGGGGTCTCGACTGTATACACTAGTCTACTCTGGAGTATCGATGCCATGTCTCGAAACTCCCTCGACTAGGGACCTTTTAAGGATGTGCTTATAGACTACCAGCTCTCACGTATATGATTGCCCTCATACTGTTGGCAGTCAAGCAAGAATCCTAGGGGCTCTATCAACGTGTAATAGCGACCTGTCAGGTCACCTAAAGGAGTACACGATGATAAAGATAAACCAGATAGCATATTATCATCTTGAGTAAGACAGTACTACCGGAATAGGTCCTCCCTCAATCATTGCAATCACGTGCCTGTGATCCAATAATTGACTCTGAGGGCACTATCTCCAACAGTGTTGCCACTTCCATTCTGGGATAGATAACAGTTGAAGTAATCCAGCTGTCCTGTGATGTTCAGCCTTTACTTGCTGACACACCAAGCATTTAGCGACGCTTCTGGCTACTTGTCATGACCCGAAATAGCACGTGACTGGAACTTGAATCATATGAATTCTATAAGACCCCATCTAATTCAAGTAAGCCAAAAATCCCAGAAATCTAAACCATTTGAAAGAAGGAAGTGAAGGAAAACTTGTTTTAAAGGTTGCATATGAAAAGTCATAGTAAACCTTTTTAAAACATCAAGTCTTTTCCGAAAATTTCGGCAGAGTCTTCTTTATAAATACTGGCCCCAAACAGGTACAAACATGAATAATATGAATAAAAACATCCCCAAGCGGGAGCTAGCTCTTCGCCAATTGGCGGTCACAACCACGCAAGCAATATAATATATAACGCCGAAGGGCGAGGATCAAAACTCAAAAGGAAACCAATATCATCAAGAAAACCATAATAATACATCACACGACTCTAAGATCGAAAGAATATACACTGGTCTTATAGGTCTAACAAATAATACAAGTCTGGTTGATGGAGTTACTAGATACAACTGAATATAAATAAAATACAATTATCGTCACGATGCGAGTGAACCCACCTACCAAGGCAATCACCCGGAAGGAAGCAGTGTACCAGCAAGCCGCAACGAAATCTGTACGGAAAAACCTGTAAGAAATTGTGGCACAACGGGGGTGAGTTGCCAACTCTTGAGTAGAAAACATCACCGAGTAGAAATCGTATGTATGACTCAATCCTAGGTCATACGATAATAATATATTCTCAATAATATATCCTGAACCATCTACACATAAGTGTAATACCGCGTGCCCGTGTCAGTGCTTCAGGTAGCAACATATCATATATATGATGTATGAATGCATCGAAATGAAAACAGAATACCTTATAAATGAGAAAACTGTTCTCTTTATTTAATGAGATTTCTGTATATATAAATCGAGGTATCATCAATGAAATCAACATAAAATCCGTGTCAAGCATCGACACAAAACATAAATCCCAATATCCAAAATCTCGGGCTCCGGATATCCGGACTGGCCCATATCATAATATCTCAATACCTTAAAGTCTCAATATCTCAGGCTCCGGCTATCCGGACTGGCTCCTATCATATCTCAAGACTACGCGGTATCCTTTGGATATCCCCCGCGTCATAAATAACCGGTCGGTAGTGCTCCCCTGCCAGGCTCAACGCCATCATCTGCGACCATCTTGCTCCGGGGTACTACACCGGGTCCATCATGCACCCACAGACGGTTCCTCCTCCTCGAATCGGGTGTATGATATCGCTCAAGAGCCAAGAAAACTCATGATGGACATATCTCATATCATATCACGAGAAAACCGCAACTTGCATTTTTTAAAATGACATTAAGTTTATATAAAATTCTTGCGGTTTCTCCAAATCCAGAAATCTCATGGAAATCCAAAATTCCAATCTCAAGAGTAATACAATGAATTACCGGGCTCCGGCAATCCGGACTGGCCCATAATATCGCATGGCAAATGAATATATAAATATGCATGAAATATCATAATAATAAATGCAATATCTAAAGTAGCACAGTAATGATATATCGGAACTATCAGCTAGCAAACGATATCAATAAAGTAATATTCTCTAAAGTGTACGTGACTTGGTAATTACCGATGATGATGTGTGTGAGCCGGCAAGCAAATGTACGTGGAGCATACGCATCATCGGTAATGGTGCTGGTGTCCTGACAGCATGGTTTCATAATCACTAAAGTACACAATAAACATGCAATGCGATGATAACAACATGAAATAAATGGAGAATGAATAATAAATGCGACAATACAGAATATACATATCTATATATGAGTCATACAGTTTGTTGTCTGAAATCGCACGAATCGTGGTGTTTAGAAAATAGGGGCTACGGTGTTTTTAAGAAAAGGCACATCCTTTGAAATATCCGTAGTCTCTCTCGGCCTGTCTTTAAAATACTCACGATTCGTTAGTTTTGGAAATAAGTATGACTCGCGCCCAACTCTAACATCTACTAAATAAACTACAGGACAGGTAAGAGACTAACAAAAGGGTAAGAAAATCCACCTAAGTCTGAGTCGATCTATATATCTAGTAATCGGTGATCCCGCCTCAATAGCGTCACATACGATAACATATATATAATACGACATCCTCGAATCATGATTGTGGATCAATAATCATATTTATATCTCGTACGGTAAATCCATCGTACGGCATCCCAAAATCGGGGTATGGGTCGCCTATCACATATACCTCAATATCCATATGGTATTATTATCATAATATCATGAACAGGGTACTGATCTAAGTCTAGTACATGCCGATACCATCAATATATATATCTGCGTGTGTATGAAAACACATCGCCCAACGATCCGCTATAATGATATGCCGTATCTCATAACATGACCCAAATCACATCATCGATCTCATGGCATCCCCAATCACATCGACTCATCTCCAAATATCATATACTATCCTCATCATACTTGTATACGTATACATACATACATATATATATACATACATATATGTATGTATGTATATATATATACATATCCCCATATACGCACAAGAACATTGAATGTATGCGTGTGCGTGTGCGTGTGTGCAAAATATTACTCTAGGGTTTCACGACTAAGAAACTAAAATAAGTTACTATCTTCCGGATACGCTAACACTAATCCAAAGTCACCTAAAGTATTACTTACTAAGTATGCACATCTCATAACAACATGTATATACATATAAATATCATAACGCATCAGAATGCTATGAACTTGCGGGGGTGCTATACGCCATCCACCCGACTTCCCCCGTAGATATATATCTACTCACCTGGACGCCTCGGCTCATCTGATCCGATTTCAGCTCTGTCATTTCCACACCACGTCCAACGCCTCTGCACCCGATCCTAGAAACGTGCACATGGAAAAAGAGAATAAATATATATATTCATAGACACAAACAATTACAAGTCATTCAACGCGTGCTTATTAAACGCGCCCGCACTTGGTGCACAAACGCGCTCGTGACAACGCTACACACTACAACTAGGGTCGCTATACGTGACCACAACCATGTCAAAAACTCAATCGCGCATTCACAATGCATTAAATACCTTAGGGAATAGGTTAGAGATCAACAAAACCACAACTTAATTAAAATCGATTTAATTCCGAAAACCTATTAAGCACCAATTTCCGTTTTAGTTCAAAACTTGATATTTTAACAAACTAGTGGCCACAATACTCACTAGACAACTTAATTAAGTCACACCCATATTAATTATATTTTAAACTCATCTCATTACCTTAATCGCAAAAATCTAGTTTGCAAATTAGCTAATTTGGACAATTTAAATGTTACAATTAGCATTATAGCAACAAGATTAAGTTTTGCATGCCTTAAGATGTTAAACTATATCTTACAACCATAATCAAAAGATCAAACCCCTAACTTGATCCAAACCTTAATCTTGAATTCAAAAACCCTCACTTGAATTCCCAAACTTGCAATTGAAACCATTTAGATACTTATTTAAGTTGACTTAAAGTAATTTAGCAACAATTTAAACACGGGGTTAGGATTTATACCTTAAGATTTGTAGATCTAACATGCAACCCTAGCCTCCCAAATGCTAAATTTTCTCCAAGATCCAAGCTAGTTTGGCCAAAGAAAGAATGGTTAAAGGTTGAAGGAAGAAATTTCTTTGAATTTGTGACCTTTTGTTTGGATTTTTGATGATTTTTTATTGGAAATTTGAGTGGGGAATTTGAGGAGGGCTACAGCAGGAAGAGGGGAAGGGGTTCGGCCAATTTTAGGAAGAGAGGAGAGAGAGTGAGATAGGGAAAGTAACAAGTCCACAAAAGCCCACCCTCAAAGTTAAACCCATAGCCATTTATTTATTTGTTTTCTTTTTAACTTAAAGTGGGGGGTGTGGGGGGTGTGGGGGGCAGCCATGGGTTCGGCCAGCAGTGGGAATAGGGTGAGTGTGGGGTTTTATGGGTGTGGGTAGGAGTTCCCAAGTCAACATAACCCCCTCTCTCAAGTTAACAAGCCTAAACTTCATTTACTTTAATTCAATTTCACAAATTAAGCCTTTTCCATCATATTCTCTAAAACCATCTTGACAACTTCTTTTCATTTCAAAAAACACATGTTACCCATTCCAATTTGTAATTATCACTAATTAAATGTATTAGCGAAATCTTAAAATAATATTAAAAAAAATTAATTTCGGAAAATTTTTAAGTAAACTAGAAATTTACAAGTGGCCAATTAAAAATCAAATACGAGAAATTTCATAGCTAGAATAGGTATAATTAAGTTTATGTGGAAAATAATTATATCTGGGTTTTTACGGAAAACACCAGTTATTTTACCGATTATCCGAAATTTCACCTAAACGATTTTCAAAACGTTATACTACTTCACGCTTCATTCCATGTGTTAATTATATGTATGCCCTAGAGGCCATTACTGTACATGAGATGTATATTGTAGTGGATGCTGGGACATATATAGATAGGACTTTCTTGCTCGACATGATAGTACGCTATCTGGTAGCTCTTTATCTTAACATGTATACTTATTGTCTCTCTGTTACATGTTGATAAAGCCTTTAGGATGTGTACTCGACTTCCAGGACTATGATGTAGATCATACTAGTGGCGCCTGGGTAGTCAATGAGTACATCCTTCAATGTTCCTAGTCGTGGGAATATTAAGATGGGGCTTCGATATTCCAGAGTAGACTAGCGTATATCTTCTCGACCCATGTGATGGGCGATGGATGATCCCATATCCATTGGTGTTTGACATCAGGGACGGTATGCGGGTGCTCAGTGATGACGGGGTACACTGAACGGACTCGCCGAGAACTCCCAGATGGTATTATACCTCACGTCAGATGGCAGTTCTCTGGTGACACTGGTACAGCTTAGTCTGTAGACCTGAGATCGTCATAGAGTCTTGTATGTCTCCCACTGTGCTTTGATTTCCACCCTACCACGGCTCTACTGAGTCATGCAAACAGGTGGTTTTTGGGTACAGTCCCGATTCACATGGAGGCAATGAGCGATAGGAGGGGATTCGTCTCTCCCGGTATTAGGGGTTGATGTTGCACTATGCTCGACTGGCCATAACTGGAAATCCCTGGCTAGGGTTGCACTGATTTACTAGTAAGTGTTATCAGTAGTTTCATGCTTATTATGGACCTTACATCGGCATGACTTATCAAGCTACTGGGGTCTGACGTTTACCACCCCTAGGCGAGATATGCGACATATCAGACGAACAGACCGGACTGTACGGTAGTGTTACTGATTGGATTCGCAGGAGTACTAGCGGGCTTACTTGTTGAACTTCTGATCGCTCAATACCCGGGTGGCCGTTACGTTTAGCAGACCGCTTGCGGCTTGTAGGTGTTTGATATGATCATCACCTACTACCGGCGTATTGACGAGTCTTAGGGTCCTACACAGGGGTTTCCTAGCTCGAGCGAAACAAAATAGGAGCACATATGTGATATGTGCTGGACCGAGATTAATACGATATGAGATACCGTATTCTATTCTCGCGATTGGTGACATTGATCGGTTGTATGCGATATAGCCGGTTTATCGGATCAAGTGTTGATTCGATTAGTTGTTACACCTGATATTAGTCGGTTATAGCCGGGTTATTAAATCAAGAGTTGATTTAATAATTTAATGTATAATTATATATTTGATATATTACATTACATTAACTAGTATTAGCTCACTTAAGATTTATTTTCTCACTAGATTGTGCACATTGTTTATATGTGAAATGTGCAAGTGTACATGTTTGTATCATGCTTGATGATACATACAAGTTGGGTGTATGAGACTTAAACCAAGTCAAGGTTAAATTAGGGTTTACTAATTTCCTAAAAAATAACAAAAGAGATGAGACTTTAGTCAAAGTTATCAAGCTTCATGAAGCTTTGTAGAGTTTCTAGGCACACTCAAGAGGTTCCACAAGTGATCAACCATGCCAAAATCAAATTTTTTATGTGCCGAGAAACCCTATGCAAGATCTTTAACTAGAGGTAAGGCGAAAACAAATGCAAGTTAACAACTTAACTACAAGTGAAAGGGATTACAACCTTTGTAGATCCGGTCCTCCACTTCTTTAGCTCCGTGATGACGTCCCTCCGCTGCGATCGTCGGAATCCCGGACTCTAGCGATGGTTTCGTCGGAGAAATGATCGGGCTAGGTCGTTGACTTCGATGCCGAAGATGATCTACGTCGAGGCAACTCAAACTCAAGCTCCATCTTCACTAAGTCATGAAACTTGTAAAGAAAACACCCTATACAACATGGCAAGTGGTAGAGGATGAAGAAATAGAAAGTGGGTTCACTTTGGATTTTGATTTCTCACTTGGATTCATCACTTGGAATTTTCAAGAAGGGTTTCTTCACTTCACGAAGAAGATGAAGAAGAAGAAAAGAAAATGAATTATTGATAATAGAAAATCAAGTGAAGCCTTATCATAATGCAACCATGGGTGAAGTTAACTCATGTAGAGAGCAAACCATAGTTTAGGTGATGGTTAGGTCAAAGCATAAAGACAAAATGGTTAAGACTTTGAAAAATGCTAAGAAGCTTCATGAAGCTTAAAGCAAAGAAAGAAAAAAGGCACCATTTTGTTTTTACAAAATAAATAAAGAAAATAAAACCCTAACCATTAACTAAACATGGTTTAAAGCATACAAACCCAAATTTGCATGTATCATCAAACATGATATAAACTAGTGCACAAACATATATCATATATACAATGTGCACAATCAAGTGAGAAAAAAACAATCTTAAGTGAACCAATACTAGTTAATGTAAAGTAATATATCAAATATATAATTATACATTAAATCATTAAATCAATACTTGATTTAATGATCTGGTCAAATCGCATATAATCGACTAATATCAAGTGTATCAATATATCGAATCAACATTTGATTCGGTAACCCGGCTATATATTATATAACCGTCCGATGATACGAATCGCGAGAATAGAATTCAGTATCACATACTGGTATTATTCTCGGTCCCGTACATATCTCATATGCGCTCCTATTTCATTTCGCTTGAGCCAGGAAACCTCTGTGTAGGACTCTAAAGACTCGTCAATACGCCGGCAGCAGGTAATGATCATATCAAACACCCACAAGCCGCAAGCGGTCTGCTAAACGTAACGGCCACTCGGGTATGAGCGATCAGAAGATCAACGAGCAAGCCCGCTCATACTCCTGTGAATCCAACCAGTAACACATACCGTACAGTCCGGTCTGTTCGTCTGATATGTCGCATATCTTGCCTAGGGGTGGTAAACGTCAGACCCCAGTAGCTTGATAAGTCATGCCGATGTAAGGTCCATTACAAGCGTGAAACTACTGATAACTCTTACCAGTAAATCACTGCAACCCTGGCCAGGGATTTCCAGTTATGGCCAGTCGAGCATAGCGCAACATCAACCCCCAATACCGGGAGAGGCGAATCCCCTCTTATCGCTCATTGCCTCCATGTGAATCGGGACTGTACCCAAAAACCACCTGTTTGCACGCCTCAGTAGAGCCGTGGTAGGGTGGAAATCAAAGCACAGTGGGAGACACACAAGACTCTATGACGATCTCGGGTCAACAGACTAAGCTGTACCAGTGTCACCAGAGAACTGCCATCTGACGTGAGGTATAATACCATCTGGGAGTTCTCGGCAAGTCCGTTCAGTGTACCCAGTCTTCACTGAGTACCCGCATACCATCTCTGATGTCAAACACCAATGGATATGGGATCATCCATCGCCCATCACATGGGTCGAGAAGATATACGCTAGTCTACTCTGAAATATCGATGCCCCGTCTCGATATTCCCACGACTAGGAACATTGAAGGATGTACTCATGGACTACACAGGCCCCACTAGTATGATCTGCATCATAGTCCTGGAAGTCGAGCACATATCCTAAGGGCTTTATCAACATGTGATAGAGAGACAGCAAATATACATGTTAAGATAAAGAGTAACCAGATAGCGTACTATCATGTCGAGCAAGAAAGTCCTACCTATATATGTCCCAGCATCCACTACAATATACATCCAATGTACAGTAATGGCCTCTAGGGCATACATATAACTAACAATCTCCCACTTGCACTAGCGCTATCTGTAGCAGTGGTTGCAGTATCTAATACTCAACCATCCCATAAAATTCTCTCTTTGGGAAACAGGCTTTGTGAGTGGATCCGCCGTGTTGTCCTCTGAGTCTACTCTCCTAACCTCGATCACCCTGGAGATCAACTATCTCTATGATCAGGTGATGCTGCCTCAGAATATGTCTGGGTCACTGATGGGACTAGGGTTCATGGGCCAAAGCCACACTTCCATTGTCACACAATGGTAGGAACCTAGTTCATCTCATGAACTAATATACACCCAAACTTCCTCTTTGGTAGTATCTTTAATAGCGATGTTACCAGCCTTTATCGTCTAGTTTGCCACGGTATCTAGCTTGGAACTCTTCCAACATACCGTCCCTTCACTGAGGGTAAAGACAATGCCTGTGACTGACATTCAGTCATTCTCATCACCCTGGAACCTTTCCAGTGATTCTTCCCAGGATCAACTGATACCATCTCACTACAACTAGTGAGAATCCTAACATCTATTTAGATCTATCTCATAGATCCAAATCCTAGGATTTAGGAGGTATCATCTTGATCCTATTTGGAGAATCCTTGTGATAAGAGGAGATTGACCGAGCGTAGTATAGGAAACTCCTTCCCTATCAAGAGTATGTCATCTACGTACTCTACGAGGATCAGCACCACACTCCCTACTACCTTTTTGTATATACGAGGTTCATCTACCATTTTGATGAAGTCAAACACTTTGACTATCACATCAAAACAGACGTTCCAACTCCGCGATGCCTGCTTTATCATGTAAAGCAACTTGCACACATTTCCGCTGCTCCCACTGTTTACGAAGCCCTCTGGCTGTGTACTTATAGACGCACTCTTCTAAAATATCACTTAGAAAAGCAGTCATGGCACCCAACCGCCAGATATCATAGTCATGGTATGTAGCCGTGGCAAGTAGGATCTGGATGGACTTAAGCATAGCTCCTTAGAAAAGGTTTCATCATAATCCATACCTGGTCAATGATGCAAACCTTTATCAAGTCTAGCTTTGAAAGTCTCAACTTTTCCATCTACACCAAGTAATCTTCTCAAGATATACTTGCTCCTGATGGGGATTTAACCCTTCAGATATAGCAACCAAAGTCCATACTTTGTTGGTGTACATGGATTCCATCTCAGATCTCTAAGCATCCAGCCATTCTTACAGAGTCCTTACTCTCGATGGCCTGCTCGAAACTAGTTGGGTCATCATCTCATGATGCATTCCTCGCTCCCACTGTCATCGAGAAACCGAAGTATCTCTCGGGCAGATGAGGAACCCTACCAGATCGGCGGAGAGGCTGAGGTTCGTCGGGGACTATTGAATTCTTTGGTTCTGTTAAATCATCAGCTGCAGTTTTGTATAGCTGGAACCTTTCCAGTTCTCCAGAACTGACCTTGCCTCGATCTTGTCCGCATTTTGCTTTTGACATAGGCCGGACAATCCCAAATCTTAACTTACTTAAGAGATAGGCTCTTCCCATACCATATCTTATATAGAGTGGTAGGCACCAATTTGATTCGAACCCAGTTCAATAGGTATGCAGCTTCTCAAGTGCATAACCCCCAAAAGAAAAAGGTAACTCAGCAGTACTCACCATAGAGCACACCATATCATATAGGGTGCTATTGCCCCGCCCTGATACACCGTTGTGCTGTGGTGTATTCAGAGGAGTAATACCGAGAGAGAATCTCATTCTCCTTTAGAATAGTCCAGGAATTCTATGCACAAGTATTCTCCTCCTTGATCTTATCATAGGACATAATACTTATACCCGGTTTTTGGTTCTTTACTTCTAACTTATATTCTGTGAATATCTCAAAAGCTTCGGACTTATGTTTCAACAGGAACATATGGCTGAATCTTGAGAGATCATCAGAGAATGTAATGAAGTATAAAGAACCAGTCCTGGCATGTGTAGACAGGGGACCTTACATACATCATCATGTATCAGTCCCAAGAGTTCACTAACTCATTCTCTATTTCCAGTAAACGGAGCTATGGTCATCTTATCTTTGTGACATGACTAGCAAGTTTCACAAGATGTAAATTCAAACTGATTTAGATATGCATCTAAAATGTAACTTAAGCTAGTCGGGTCACATTGATATGACCTAGTCTACAATACCTCAAGAAGAATTCGTTCATTTCTGAACTCTTCCTCTTGTGTGTGTTCTGTACGTTAAGAACTGTGGTTTGATTTAGAACGTCAATGCTCTTAGATAACGTGCCTGAACCGATCAACTTTTGAAATAGGAAATGTACAAAACATTATTCAACAATACAAAATTATATCCTTCTTTAATAAATAAAGAGATTGATATGATTTGTATATCAGGTTCGGTATCTAATAGCATTTGTTCAGAATCATTGTATTGGTAATACAGGGTGACAGTGACCAACAGACTTGGCTGCAACACTTGCACCGTTTTCTGTTTCATGAAACTTATCACCCGTTCTCAGTTCTCTACCTTTCTGTAGCCCTATGTAACAGATTACATATCTGGGATCCTGATCCGGTATCAAATACCCAGGACGTAGAGGATGCTGAGAAACAGTTCTTTGTAATGAACACACCCGAAGGAGATGCATCTCATGCACTTTCTTCGTTTGGGCGGCATGGGAATCCTGGTATTCCCATATTTCCTGCTCGGTCTTATAACAATTATAAGTTGGAGTGAGACCAACGTTCCCTAGCTCAGTATAACAAGCGGGTTCGGTCAATACATCCATATTATTATCTTGATTAAGGCATGATATGGTCGCTACCTGGAGAGAGAGAGAAGAAAACACTCTGCGTGCGCCCTTGCAAGATTAGATTGGTTATTTATTTTATCTAATCAGGATGGCTCCCACTGTTTTTATCAAATCTTCCTTCAAACCCTAAAAGGAAAGACTGGCCGGGATTAATTACACTCTACAAGTTCGCCAATCTTTCAGCCAGGCCAGTGTCGGTACTTTGGGGGAGGTTCTCCGTGCTTTCGCACGGACCTAATTAAAATAAAGCTCGTTTTCCCAGAGGCGTAACCCCGTTGACACCTTTCTAGACACCTACTTGATCGGCTAATTGTAAAGTGTAAAACTCTCCCAGGAGTAACAATTACTCGCAGTGGGTATCGGGATCCAACTATCATATAGAAGGTATGCAATCTCATTGCAAATTTCAACACTTGAAACTCCCGATAATGGTTTTTACCCCTAGCACCTATGACCTTGGCTAAGGTCAACAAATCATAAGCACTAGTCAAGTTCTACCAGTCATTTCGTGATTAATTAGACCCACCCACATGACCCTTGGCTAAGGTCAACAAAGCCACATGACTGTCCTAACTAATCGCATCATATGCTGTGTAGGAAGACATCACTTAGCTACCGTACACTACGCCTCGGCTATGGTCGACAAACGAAGCATGAATACTAAGTACTCTACTTCCTAAAATGACGGAGGGTTGCGGATGGTTTTTAAGAAAACCTTTAACGCTTTGAACTTGATCTCGTTGCGGAATCAAATGGTTTTTAAATGGAGTGTTTTTAAGGCTTTTCTAGTTTTGCTAAAAGGGTCACTCCCGGTGAAGGGATCGTCGGCCCTTTCCTCATCGAATAAGGTGCAGGATATATCATATATACCACTGTGCAAAGCAAAAACTATAAAAGCAATCAAAAGACAAACCGAGGGTTGTAGCATCTGCCAGTTATTGCTAAAGGGGTCACTCCCGGTGAAGGGATCGTCGGCCCTTTCCTCATCGAATAAGGTGCAGGATATATCATATAAACCGCTGTGCAAAGCAAGAACTGTAGCTACCTGATTTTATTTTTGAAATTCGATTCCACAACATCTTTTAGGTTTATTTTCTTTCATTAATCACATTAATGAAGTCCCATCATTTAAGTCCACCTAAACATCACAGATAAATATAACGTACGCTTATTCCATCCGCATTCCCCTCGATGTCCCGTCTGCACCGTTAGGTTAGGTAACTAACGCCAGAGCGAGGCAGGGCTAGCGCGGGTGTAAAACATAAGCAACGATATATAATATATCAAATATAGTATATACAATATCTATCTGAACAAATCACATGATCACATCACAGATAACGCAGCATAAAATATCATATGAAGTATTGGATATACTAGGACGTCCGTGTTTTATTTTGAGCCTGTATAAAACACAGATTCCACGGTCGTGATGAATAGCCAATGCCACACCCCTAGACCCCTACGAGAGCGGCAAGCAACCCTACCAATTCTAGGGTTAGGAGACCCGGACTCAACTCCTCGAAATGGTCTCCCACTGGACCCTAGAACCCGGTTACTTGTGCTCCCCTCCTTAGGTCTATCCTAATGCGGAAAAGTAAATAATATACATCAACGTTGACATCTTCCGCAACCTGGAAGTGCCCCAATAAAAGAATATTACATACAAGTTTTTACATGAATGAAAATGAAAAACACTCATCTCACATAAAAAACCCCGGCTATTCAAACACGACGATCCAATATAACATATCCAGCAACGCATAACATCACATGTCATCAACGTAAGTAAATATGCCCATCCCAATTGTCGTTGACATATAGCAACGAAACCGGCAATATCACATATTACACTTACGGTCGCAGAAAAGAAAGTGTAAAACTACAACAGTTGGAATCCGCAACCACCATAGACATCGCATGCCTAACAGTTATAAACCCCGCATTCTAGTCTATTTATCGAAAACTCTTTTCAATATCAAGTCGGGCAATTCAACAAGATCCCTGACATTTTGATCGAATGCTCGTCGCAAACTTTAGTAGGCGGCCGCACCCCCAATACCGTCGACGAAGTGCACTAAGGCGGAACACCGCTGCCGCGAGCACCCAAACGGATGCTTTTGGCGACGGGGTTCTCCTACAGTCACTTGGTCGGGGCTATGGGGCATGGCTATCTAATAAGTTTACCCGGCGAGTATCCGCGTACGCTACGTGATTGCGACGGACTTTTGATCACATCAAAATTCCGTGGCAACGGATCAAGTGAGACTAAACTGCTATGTTTATAACATCCAAATCAGTTATCTCATAACTACTTGTGGATTCCAAATATTGTATCACATTCCAGGTAAATAGAAAATGTTAAACTTTCCGATCGAACAATCAAACACCCAAGTTTTCCCGAAACAGCTCAACACATGAAATAAGTTTAAAAACATTCACTTCATGCCACAGTACCAACGGTCCAGCCGTAGAAGGGTTAAGCCAACGCCTCACATATGGCACACTGTACTGCCCCAAACCCTAAAGTTCAAAGGGCAGTTCAAGACGGTCACATAATCGAGTTAAGGTTTGTTGTCTTCTAGAGGGTCCATCGCGTTACTTGCACTACTTAGAACATTCTTAAACCACGGAAAAAATCCGACACTTGGAAATTTCCCGGCAGGGGAAAAAGTGGGTATTTATATCCGGTCGAACTTTTTAACATATTCTAAAATTACCCGGAAAAACACATAGACAAAGTTAAATAATCCGATCGAAACATCGAGTCCCCAAAACAACCCAGAAAACTTAACTGTTGAGTACAGATTAAAAATTCCCAGAAGGAAGAGGAAACTGGTATGGGCATTACTGTTGGAAAATGGAACACTAAACATTACATACGGCCGCGGAACCGCCGCCAAAAGCAGGGTTAGGCCGCGGTTCCGCGGCGCTACTGTAGTGTTAGGGCTTCGTTTTCTACAGTTTTTCTTAGAATTTCCTGCTCTATTTTCTGAGTATTTTTAATTAGGAAAAATCCACAGTTTTGAAAATTGTACAGAGAAGGGTGAAATCTAGGGTTTCGGGGTTCGATCGGGTTTTTAATTTTGTCTACACTTCGCCTAAGGCTCTAGCTAGGCTCTGATACCCCTGTAGGGTTCCTAGGCACACTCAAGAGGTTCCACAAGTGATCAACCATGCCAAAATCAAATTTTTTATGTGCCGAGAAACCCTATGCAAGATCGTTAACTAGAGGTAAGGCGAAAACAAATGCAAGTTAACAACTTAACTATAAGTGAAAGGGATTACAACCTTTGTAGATCCGGTCCTCCACTTCTTTAGCTCCGTGATGACATCCCTCCGCTGTGATCATCGGAATCCCGGACTCTAGCGATGGTTTCGTCGGAGAAATGATCGGGCTAGGTCGTTAACTTCGATGCCGAAAATGATCTACGTCGAGGCAACTCAAACTCAAGCTCCATCTTCACTAAATCATGAAACTTATGAAGAAAACACCCTATACAACATGGCAAGTGGTAGAGGATGAAGAAATAGGAAGTGGGTTCACTTTGGATTTTGAATTCTCACTTGGATTCATCACTTGGAATTTTCAAGAAGGGTTTCTTCACTTCCTGAAGAAGATGAAGAAGAAGAAAAGAAAATGAATTATTGATAATAGAAAATCAAGTGAAGCCTTATCATAATACAACCATGGGTGAAGTTAACTCATGTAGAGAGCAAACCATAGTTTAGGTGATGGTTAGGTCAAAGCATAAAGACAAAATGGTCAAGACTTTGAAAAATGCTAAGAAGCTTCATGAAGCTTAAAGCAAAGAAAGAAAAAAGCCACCATTTTTTTTTTACAAAATAAATAAAGAAAATAAAACCCTAACCATTAACTAAACATGGTTTAAAGCATACATACCCAAGTTTGCATGTATCATCAAACATGATATAAACTAGTGCACAAACATATATCATATATACAATGTGCACAATCAAGTAAGAAAAAAAACAATCTTAAGTGAACCAATCCTAGTTAATGTAAAGTAATATATCAAATATATAATTATACATTAAATCATTAAATCAATACTTGATTTAATGATCCAGTCGTATCGCATATAACCGACTAATATCAAGTGTATCAATATATCGAATCAACATTTGATTCGGTAACCTGGCTATATCTTATATAACCGTCCGATGATACGAATCGTGAGAATAGAATTCAGTATCACATACTGGTATTATTCTCGGTCCCGCACATATTTCATATGCACTCTTATTTCATTTCGCTTGAGCCAGAAAACCTCTGTGTAGGACTCTAAAGACTCGTCAATACGCCGGCAGCAGGTAATGATCATATCAAACACCCACAAGCCGAAAGCGGTCTGCTAAACGTAACGGCCGCCCGGGTATTGAGCGATCAGAAGATCAACGAGCAAGCCCGCTCATACTCCTGTGAATCCAACCAGTAACACTTACCGTACAGTCCGGTCTGTTCGTCTGATATGTCGCATATCTCGTATAGGGGTGGTAAACGTCAGACCCCAGTATCTTGATAAGTCATGCCGATGTAAGGTCCATAACAAGCGTGAAACTACTGATAACTCTTACCAGTAAATCACGGCAACCTTGGCCAGGGATTTCCAGTTATGGCCAGTCGAGCATAGTGCAACATCAACCCCCAATACCGGGAGAGATGAATCCCCTCCTATCACTCATTGCCTCCATGTGAATCGGGACTGTACCAAAAAACCACCTGTTTGCACGACTCAGTAGAGCCGTCGTAGGGTGGAAATCAAAGCACAGTGGGAGACACACAAGACTCTATGACGATCTCGGGTCAATAGACTAAGCTGTACCAGTGTCACCAGAGAACTGCCATCTGACGTGAGGTATAATACCATTTGGGAGTTCTCGGCGAGTCCGTTCAGTGTACCCAGTCTCTACTGAGCACCCGCATACCATCTCTGATGTCAAACACCAATGGATATGGGATCATCCATCGCCCATCACATGAGTCGAGAACATATACGCTAGTCTACTCTGGAATATCGATGCCCCGTCTCGATATTCCCACGACTAGGAACATTGAAAGATGTACTCATGGACTACCCAGGCCCCACTGGTATGATCTGCATCATAGTCCTGGAAGTCGAGCACATATCCTAAGGGCTTTATCAACATGTAATAGAGAGACAGCAAATATACATGTTAAGATAAAGAGTAACCAGATAGCGTACTATCATGTCGAGCAAGAAAGTCCTACCTATATATGTCCCAGCATCCACTACAATATACATCCAATGTACAGTAATGGCCTCTAGGGCATACATATAACTAACAAGCTTGATAAATATTGACAAAGTCAACTCTTTTGTCTGTCCTTAAGATATCAGTTAACCCAACCCTTAACCTCATACTTGGGTTAATTCTCTACATGAGTTAAGCATGAGGGCTTAACTCAACCATGGTGCAATAATTAAAAGGATAAGTTTTCATTTGGATGAATTATCCTTTCATCTTCTTCTTCATCAAGCTCCATGAAAGCTTGCTAGCTTTAATGGTTCCATGAGAAAAAGTGTGAGAAAATCAATTCTAAAGTGAGCCCACTTCCTACTTCCTCATCCTCTACCACTTGCCATATAGTAGAGTGTGTTCTCTTCACAAAGTTCATGACCCAGTGAAGGAATAGCTTGAGTTAGTGTCTCCCCGACGTAGATCATCTTCGGCCTCGAAGTCATCGAACCAAGCACGTTCGTTCTTCTCGTGAAGCTTCTCTAGAGTCCGGAGTTCACGATCGCAGTGATGGGGACATCTACACGGAGCTAATGAAGTGAAGGACCGGATCTAGATAGGTTGCAATCCCTTTCACTTAGTAGTAAAGTTGTTTGCTTGCTTTTAGTTTCGCCTTATCTCTAGTATACGATCTTGCATAGGGTTGTTCAGCACATAAAAATTTGATTTTCGCATGGTAGATGCCTTGTGGAACCTCATGAGTGTGCCTAGGAACCCTACAGTGGTATCAGAGCCTAGCTAGAGCTTTAGGCGAAGTGTAGACGAAGTTAGAAATCCGATCGAACCCCGAAACCCTAATCTTTACCCCCTTCTAGAAATTTTTTCAAAACTGTGATTTTTGTGAATTAAAAATACTCAGAAAAATCGGCAGGGTTTTCTAGGAGTTACTATGCAACACGTGCCTCTAATACCTCCAAAGCGCCGCGCAACCGCGGCCGTACCATGGTATGGGCGGCGGTTCCGCGGCCGTATGTAAAGAATAGGTACTCAGTTTTGCACAGTAACCTCCGTATGTGATTCCTGATTCTTCTGGGAATTTTTAATTATGCTCAAGAGTTGAGTTATCTGGAGTGTATTGGGGACTCGTTGATTTGATCGGATAGTTTAACTTTGTCTGTGTTTTTCCGGGTAATTTAGAAAGTGTTAAAAAGTTCGACCGAATATCAATAACTCACTTTTTTCCCTGCCGGAAAATTTCCAAGTGTTGGATTTTTCTGTTGTTTAAGAACGTCTAAATCGTGCAAGTAATGCGATGGACCCTCTAGAAGACAACAAACCTTAACTCGATTATGTGACTGTCTTGAACTGCCTTTTGAACCTTAAGGTTTGGGGCAGTACGGCGTGCCACATGTGAGGCGTTGGCTTGACCCTTCTACGGCTGGACCGTTAGTACTGTGGTATGAAATGGATGTTTTTAAAACTCCCCTCAAGTGTTGAGCTATTTGGGAAAACTTGGGTGTTTGATTATTCAATCGGAAAGTTTAACATTTTCTATTTATCTGGAATGTGATACAATATTTGGAATCCACAAATAGTTATGAGATAACTGATTTGAATATTATAAACATAGCACTTTAGTCTCAATTGATCGGTTGCCACGGAATTTTGATGCGATCAAAAGTCCGTCGCAATCACGTAGCGTACGCGGATACTCGCCGAGTAAACTTAATAGACAGCCATGCCCTATAGCCCCGACCAAGTGACTGTAGGAGAACCCCGTCGCCAAAAGCATCCGTTCGGGTGCTCGCGGCAGCGGTGTTCCGCCTTAGTGCACTTCGTCGACGGCATCCAGGGGTGCGGCCGTCTACTAAAGTTTGCGACGAGTATTCGATCAGGATGTCGGGAATCTTGTTGAATTGCCCGACTTGATATTGAAAAGTGTGTTCGATTTTGAGACTAAAATGCGGGGTTTATAATTGCTAGGCATGCGATGTCTAAGGAATTCATTAAATTAGGCATGCGATGTCTAAGGAAATTGCGGATTCCAACTGTTGTAGTTTTACACTTTCTTTTCTGCGACCATAAGTGTAATATGTGATATTGCCGGTTTCGTTACTATATGTCAACGAGAATTGGGATGGGCATATTTACTTACGCTGATGTCATGTGATGTTATGTGTTGCTGGATATATTATATTGGATCGTCATGTTTGAATAGCCGGGGTTTTTTATTTGAGACGAGTGTTTTTCATTTTTCATTCATGTAAAAAACTTGTATGTAATATTCTTTTATTGGGGCACTTCCGGGCTGAGGATGATGTCACCATTGTATATTATTTACTTTTCCGCATTAGGATAGACCCAAGGCGGGGAGCACAAGTAACCGGGTTCTAGGGTCCAGTAGGAGACCATTTCGAGGAGTCGAGTCCGGGTCTCCTAACTCTACAATTGGTAGGGTTGCTTGCCGCTCTCATAGGGGTCTACGGGTGTGGGATTGGCTATTCATCACGACCGTGGAATCCGTGTTTTATACATGCTCAAAATAAAACACGGACATCCTAGTATATCCAATATTTGCAGGGTTCCTAGGCACTCTAGTGAGGTCTCCCAAGCCATCAACCATGGCAATTTCAAAAATTATGGTGCCTACAAACCCTAAACAACGGATCGTATACTAGATTTCTAGGCGAACAAGAACTAGTTAACAGTTAACTATATAAAATACGGAAATACAACCTTTGTAGATCCGGTGCTCCACCTCCATAGCTCCGCAACGAGGTCCTCTCCGCTGTCCAAATCGAATCTGGGCTCTAGGATCGGCTTCGTCGGAGAATGGGCAAGCTAGGTCGTCGATGTCCATGCCGAAGATGATCTACGTCGAAGCATCGATGAATCAAGCTCCACCTTCACCAAGTCATGAAACTTGTGAAGGAAACACACTCTACTACTTGGCAAGAGGTAGAGGATGAAGAAATAGGAAGTGGGTAGACTTTAGAATTGGATTTCTCACTCATTTCCAACAATCACCATTGATGGACTTCAAGCTTCTTCACTTGAAGCATGAAGAAGAAGAAGAAAGATATTATGATAAGTTAAAAGAATATGAAAAGAAAATGAAAAAATTATCATAATTCTAACTAGAGTTAAGTGTAGAGAATGAATCATGGTTAGTGGGAATGGTTAGGGTTAAGGATGAGATAAGGATGGTTGACTTGAACAAAGCTTCATGAAGCTTCAACTAAAGTCCAAATCTAGCAACCATTCTTTTCTCTTTTCTTTTTATTTTCCAAAGTGAATAAACAAATAAATAAATGAATAAATAAGTAATGGAAAATAAAACCCTAACCATTCTTTTAACCATGGTTTATTCTTTGCACTTAACCAAGTAAACTTGTATCATCAAACATGATACAATCAAGTGCACAAAATCATATCGCATATGTAATGTGCACACCCGAGCGAGAAAATCCATCTTAAGTAAACCGATACTAGTTGATGCAAAGCAATATATCAAATATATAAATATGCATTAAATCATTAAATCAACATTTGATTCAATGATCCGGTCATGCGCACATAACTGACTGGTATCTAATATATCGGCTTATCGAATCAACGCTTGAATCGATAACTAGGTTATATCGCATACAACCTTTCGATATATTTATCGCGAGAATAGAATACGGTATCACATACACGCATTATTCTCGGTCCCGCACATATCTCATATGCGCTCCTATTTCGTTTCGCTTGACCCAGGAAACCTCTGTGTAGGACTCTAAAGACTCGTCAATACGCCGGCAGCGGATGATGATCATATCAAACATCCACAAGCCGCAAGCGGTCTGCTAAACGTAACGGCCACCCGGGTATTGAGCGATCTGAAGATCGACGAGCAAGCCCGCTCACACTCCAGTGAATCCGACCAGTAACACTACCGTACAGTCCGGTCTGATCGTCTGATATGTCGCATATCTCGCCTAGGGGTGGTAAACGTCAGACCCCAATAGCTCAATAAGTCGTGTCGATATGAGGTCTATAACTGTTTGAGAAACTACTGGTAACACTTACCAGTAAATCTCAGCAACCCTGGCCAGGGATTTCCTGTTATAGCCAATCGAACACAGCGCAACATCAACCCCCATATACCGGGAGAGACGAATCCCCTCCTATCGCTCATTGCCTCCATGTGACTCGGGACTGTACCCAAAAACCACCGTTTTGCACGCCCTCTTGGACGTGGTAAGATGGAAATCAAAGCACAGTGGGAACCACACAAGACTCTATGACGATCTCGGGTCAACAGACTACTCTGTACCAGTGTCACCAGAGAACTGCCATCTGACGTGAGGTATAATACCATCTGGGAGTTCTCGGCGAGTCCGTCCAGTGTACCCAGTCTCTACTGAGCACCCGTATATCATCTCTGATGTCAAACACCGATGGATATGGGATCATCCATCGCCCATCTGTATGGGTCGAGAAGGTACACGCTAGTCTACTCTGGTATATCGATGCCCCATCTCGATACACCCACGACTAGGGACTTTGAAGGATGTACTTATAGACTACCATGTCCCCACTAGTATGATCCGCATCATAGTCCAGGTAGTCAAGTACAGATCCTAAGGGCTTTACCAACATGTAACAGAGAGACAATCAGCATACACGTTAAGGTAAAGGGTAACCAGATAGCATACTATCATGTCGAGCAAGAAAGTCCTCCCTATATATGTCCCAGCATCCACTACAATATACATCCTATGTACAGTAATGGCCTCTAGGGCATACATATAACTAACAATCTCCCACTTGCACTAGGGCCATCTGTAGCAGTGGTTGCAGTATCTCATACTCAACCATCCCATAAAAGTCTCTCTCTGGGAACAGGCCTTTGTGAGTGGATCCGCTGTGTTGTCCTCTGAGTCTACTCTCCAAACCTCGATCAACCTGGAGATCAACCATCTCCATGATCAGGTGATACTGCCTTAGAATATGTTTGGATCACTGATGGGACCGGCGTTCCTCGGCATAAGCCACAACTCCATTGTCTCACAATGGTAGGAACATAGTTCATCTCATGAACCAATTTACACCCAAACAGCTTCTAGGGTAGCATCTTAAGTAGCGATGTATCCAGCCTTTATCGTCTAGTATGTCACGGTATCTAGCTTGGAACTCTTCCAACATACCGTCCCTTTACTGAGGGTAAAGACAATGCCTGCGACTGACATTCAGTCGTCTTTATCACCCTGGAACTATTCCAGTGATTCTTCCCAGGATCGGTTGATACCGTCTCACTACAACTAGTGAGAATCCTAACATCCAATTAAATCTATCTCATAGATCCAAAATCCAGGATTTAGGAGGTATCACTTTGATCCTATATGGAGAATCATTGTGATAAGCGGAGATTGATCGAGCATAGCATAAAAAACTCTTTTCTTATCAAGAGTATGTCATCCACGTACTCTACGAGGATCGTCACCATACTCCCTACTACCTTTTTGTTTATACAAGGTTCATCTACCATTTTGATGATGTCAAACTCTTTGACTACTTCATCAAAACAGACGTTCCAACTCCGCGATGCCTGCTTTATCCTATAAAGCATCTTGCACACGTTTCCGCTGCTCCCACTGTCTACGAAGCCCTCTGGCTGTGTACTTACAGACGCACTCTTCTAAATCATCATTTAGAAAAGCAGTCAAGACACCCAACCACCAGATATCGTAGTCATGGTATGTAGCCGTGGTAAGTAGGATCTGGATGGACTTAAGCATAGATCCTTGAAAAGGTTTCATCATAATCCACACCTGGTAAATGATGCAAACTTTTAACAAGTCTAGCTTTGAAAGTCTCAACTCTTCCATGTACACCAAGTAATCTTTTCAAGATATACTTGCTCCTGATGGGGATTTAACCCTTCAGATATAGCAACCAAAGTCCATACTTTGTTGGTGTATAAGGATTCCATCTCAGATCACTAAACATCCAGCCATTCTTACAGAGTCCCACTCCTGATGGCCAGCTCGAAACTAGTTGGGTCATCATCTCATGATGCAATCATCGCTCCCACTGTCATAGAGAAACTGAAGTATCTCTCTGGTGGGTGAGGAACCCTACTACATCGGCGGAGAGGCTGAGGTTCGTTGGAATCTACTGAATCCTTTGGCTCTATCAAATCATCTGCTGTAGTTTGTATAGCTGGAACATTTCCAGTTCTACATAACAGACCTTGCCTCGAGCTTGTCCGGATTTTGCTTTCAGACATAGGCCGGACAACCCCAAATCTTAACTGACTTAAGACATGGGCTCTTCCCATACCATATCACATATGAAGCGGTAGGCAACTGATTTGATTAGAACCCTATTCAATAGGTATGCAGCTTCTCAAGTGCATAACTCCCAAAAGGAAAAAGGTAACTCAATATTACTCATCATAGAGCACACCATATCAAATAGGGTGTATCTGCTCCGCCCCGATATACCATCGTGCTATGGTGTATTCGGAGGAGTAATGCTGAGAGAGAATCTCATTCTCCTTTAGAATAATCCAGGAATTCCGTGCTCAAGTATTCTCCTCCTTGATCACATCAAAGGACATAATACTTATACCCGTATTTTGGTTCTCTACTTCTAACTTATATTCTGTGAATATCTCAAAAGGTTCGGACTTGTGTTTCAACAGGAACATAGGTCTGAAACTCGAAAGATCATCAGAGAACGTAATGAAGTACAAAGAACCAGTCCTGGCATTTGTAGACAGGGGACCTAACATACATCAACATGTATCATCCCAAGAGTTCACTAACTCTTTCTCTGTTTCCAATAAACAGAGCTAGTGTCATTATATCTTTGTGACATGACTGGCGAGTTTCACAAGATGTAAATTCAAACTGATTTAAATATGCATCTATATGTAACTCTAGCCAGTCGGGTCGCATTGATCTGACCTAGTTTACAATACCTCAAGAAGGATTTGTTCATTTCTGAACTCTTCCTCTTGTGTGTGTTCCATATATTAAGAACTGTAGTTTGATTTAGAACATTAATGCTTTTAGATAACGTGCCTGAACCGATCAACTTTTGATATAGGAAATGTTCAAAACATTATCCAACTATACAAAATTTTATCATTTCTTTACTAATAAAGAGATAGATATGATTTTGTATATCAGGTTCGTTATCTAACAACATTCGTTCAGAATCAATGTATTGGTAATACAGGGTGACAGTGACCGACAGACTTGGCTGCAACACTTGCCCCGTTTTCTGCCTCATGAAACTTATCACCCGTTCTCAGTTCTCTATCTTTCTGTAGCCCTATGTAACATATTACATATCTGGGATCCTGATCTGGTATCACATACCCAGGACGTAGAGAATACAGAGAAACAGTTCTTTGTAACGAACACACCCGAAGATGATGCATCAACATGCACTCTCTTCGTTTGGGCGGCACGGGAATTCTGGTAATCCCCAATTTCCTGCTCTGTCTTATAACAATTATAAGTTGGAGCGGGACCAACGTTCCCCAGCTCAGTATAACAAGTGGGTTCGGTCAATATTCCGTATTATTATCTTGATTAAGGCGTGATATGGTCGCTACCTGGAGAGAGAGAGAAGAAAACACTCAGCGTGCGCTCTGTCAAGAATAGATTGGTTATTATTTTATCTAATCAGGATGGCTCCCACTGCTTTTTATCAAATCTTCCTTCAAACCCTAAAAGGAAAGACTAGCCGGGATTAATTACACACTACAAGTTCACCAATCTTTCAGCCAGGCCAGTGTCGGTACTTTGAGGGAGGTCCCCCGTGCTTTCGCACGAACCTAATTACAGTAAACCTCGTTTTCCCAGAGGCGTAACCTCGTTAACACCTTTCTAGACACCTACTTGATCGGCTAATTGTAATGTATAAAACTCTCCCAGGAGTAACTCTTACTCGCAGTGGGTATCGGGATCCAACTATCTCATAGAAGGTATGCAATCTCATTGCAAATTTCAACACTTGAAATTCCCGATAATATTTTGCCCCATGCGATCTATGACCTTGACTGAGTCAACAAACCATAGACCGCAAGTAAAGTTCAACCCGTCATTTCTCGATTGAATTAAACCCACCCGCACGACCCTTGACTGAGTCAACAAGGCCGCACGACTACCCTAATCCAATCGCATCATATGCTTTGCAGATAAGCAATAATTAGCTACCGCACACTACGCCTTGACTGAGTCAACAAACGCAGCACGAATACTAACTATTACCTATCTGAAATGACGGAGGGCTACGACAGGTTTTTAAGAAAACCTTTTGCGTAATGAACTTTATATCGTTGTAGGATCAAATGAATTTTAAAATGGAGTGCTTTTGAGGCTTTTCTAGTTTTGCTAAAGGAGTCACTCCCGGTGAAGGGATCGTCGGTCCTTTCCTCGTCGAATGAGGTGCGGGATATATCATATATATCACTGTGCAAAGCAAAAACTCTTAAAAGCAATCAAAAGACAAACCGAGTGTGTAGCATCTGCCAGTTATTGCTAAAGGAGTCACTCCCGGTGAAGGGATCTCGGTCCTTTCCTCATCGAATAAGGTGCAGGATATATCTCATATACCGCTGTGCAAAGCAAAAACTGTAGCTACCTGTTTTATTTTGAAATTCGATTCTACAACATCTTAGGTTTCTTTTAATTCATTAATCACATTAATGAAGTCCCATCATTTAAGTACCTAAACATCACAGATAAATACGACGTACACTTATGCCATCCGCATTCGCCTCGATGTCCCCTCGTGCACCGTTAGGTTAGGTAACTAACGACAGAGCGGGGCAGGGCTAGCACGGGTGTAAAACATAAGTAACGTCTATATAAAATATCATATATACTATATACTGTATCTATCATAGAACATCACATGATCACATCACAGATATCGCAGCAGAAGAAACATATGAAATATTGGATATACTAGGACGTCCGTGTTTTCAATACGAGCCAGTATAAAACACGGATTCCACGGTCGTGATGAATAGCCAAACCCACACCCCTAGACCCCTACGAGAGCGGCAAGCAACCCTACCAATTCTGGAGTTAGGAGACCCAGACTCGACTCCTCGAGTTGGTCTCCCACTGGACTCCAGAACCCGGTTACTTGTGCTCCCCTCCTTGGGTCTATCCTAGTGCGGAAAAGTAAATAATATACAACAGGTGACAACTCCCGCAACCTGGAAGCGCCCCAATAAAAGAATATTACATACAAGTTTTTACATGAATGAAAATGAAAAACACTCATCTCACATAAAAACCCCCGGCTATTCAAACACGACGATCCAATATAACATATCCAGCAACACATAACATCACATGTCATCAACGTAAGTAAATATGTCCATCCCAATTGTCGTTGACATATAGCAACGAAACCGGCGATATCACATATTACACTTACGGTCACAGAAAAGAAAGTGTAAAACTACAACAGTTGGAATCCGCAACCACCTCAGACATCACATGCCTGACCAAATGAATTACTTAGACATCACATGCCTAACAATTATAAACCCCGCATTTTAGTCTCATTATCGAAAACACTTTTCAATATCGAGTCGGGCAATTCAACAAGATTCCCGACATTCTGATCGAATACTCGTCGCAAACTTCAGTAGACGGCCGCACCCCCGATACCGTCGACGAAGTGCACCAAGGCGGAACACCGCTACCGCGAGCACCCGAAAGGATGCTTTCAGCGACGGGGTTCTCCTACAGTCACTTGGTCGGGGCTATGGAGTGAGGCTGTCTATTAAGTTTACCCGGCGAGTATCCGCGTACGCTACGTGATTGCGACGGACTTTTGATCACATCAAAATTCCGTGGCAACCGATCAAGTGAGACTAAATTGCTACGTTTATAACATTCATTCAGTTATCACATAACTATTGTGAATTCCAATTATTGTATCCCATTCCAGATAAATAGAAAATGTTAAATTTTCCGATCGAACAATCGAACACCCAAGTTTTCCCGAAACAGATCAACACATGAAACAAGTCTAACAACATTCCGTTCGTGCCTCAGTACCAACGATCCAGCCGTAGAAGGGTCAAGCCAACGCCTCACATGTGGCACGCCGTACTGCCCCAAACCCGAAGGTTTAAAGGGCAGTTCAAGACGGTCACATAATCGAGTTAAGGTTTGTGTCTTCTAGAGGGACCATCGCGTTACTTGCACTACTTAGAACGTCGTCAAACTGTGGAAAAATCCAACACTTGGAAATTTCCCGACAGGGGAAAAGTTGGGTATTTATATCCGGTCGAACTTTTTAACATTTCCTAAAATTTATCCGGAAAGCCACACAGACAAAATTTGATACCCCGATCGAAACACCGAATCCCCAAATCGACTCAGAAAAATTCAACTCTGGAAAAATTATTAAAAATTCCCAGAAACACCAGCACAGAACATTAAGAATTACTGTATAAAATGGGATGCCATAAACGACAAAATGGCCGCGCTTGCGCCGCACAAGCCAGGCTTGTGCCGCGGAAGCGCGGCGTACTGTAGGAATTAGGCATCCGAATTTTACAATATTTCTTATAATTTCCTGCTGATATTTATGAACATTTTTAATGTGGAAAAATCCCTGTTTTTAAAAATTGTACAGAGAGCAATATCGATGCGGGGTTTCGGGTTCGTTCGGACTTCAATTTCCGTCTGGACTTCGCCTAAGGCTCTAGCCTTGCTCTGATACCACTGCAGGGTTCCTAGGCACTCTAGTGAGGTCTCCCAAGCCATCAACCATGGCAATTTCAAAAATTATGGTGCCTACAAACCCTAAACAACGGATCGTATACTAGATTTCTAGGCGAACAAGAACTAGTTAACAGTTAACTATATAAAATACGGAAATACAACCTTTGTAGATCCGGTGCTCCACCTCCATAGCTCCGCAACGAGGTCCTCTCCGCTGTCCAAATCGAATCTGGGCTCTAGGATCGGCTTCGTCGGAGAATGGGCAAGCTAGGTCGTCGATGTCCATGCCGAAGATGATCTACGTCGAAGCATCGATGAATCAAGCTCCACCTTCACCAAGTCATGAAACTTGTGAAGGAAACACACTCTACTACTTGGCAAGAGGTAGAGGATGAAGAAATAGGAAGTGGGTAGACTTTAGAATTGGATTTCTCACTCATTTCCAACAATCACCATTGATGGACTTCAAGCTTCTTCACTTGAAGCATGAAGAAGAAGAAGAAAGATATTATGATAAGTTAAAAGAATATGAAAAGAAAATGAAAAAATTATCATAATTCTAACTAGAGTTAAGTGTAGAGAATGAATCATGGTTAGTGGGAATGGTTAGGGTTAAGGATGAGATAAGGATGGTTGACTTGAACAAAGCTTCATGAAGCTTCAACTAAAGTCCAAATCTAGCAACCATTCTTTTCTCTTTTCTTTTTATTTTCCAAAGTGAATAAACAAATAAATAAATGAATAAATAAGTAATGGAAAATAAAACCCTAACCATTCTTTTAACCATGGTTTATTCTTTGCACTTAACCAAGTAAACTTGTATCATCAAACATGATACAATCAAGTGCACAAAATCATATCGCATATGTAATGTGCACACCCGAGCGAGAAAATCCATCTTAAGTAAACCGATACTAGTTGATGCAAAGCAATATATCAAATATATAAATATGCATTAAATCATTAAATCAACATTTGATTCAATGATCCGGTCATGCGCACATAACCGACTGGTATCTAATATATCGGCTTATCGAATCAACGCTTGAATCGATAACTAGGTTATATCGCATACAACCTTTCGATATATTTATCGCGAGAATAGAATACGGTATCACATACACGCATTATTCTCGGTCCCGCACATATCTCATATGCGCTCCTATTTCGTTTCGCTTGACCCAGGAAACCTCTGTGTAGGACTCTAAAGACTCGTCAATACGCCGGCAGCGGATGATGATCATATCAAACATCCACAAGCCGCAAGCGGTCTGCTAAACGTAACGGCCACCCGGGTATTGAGCGATCTGAAGATCGACGAGCAAGCCCGCTCACACTCCAGTGAATCCGACCAGTAACACTACCGTACAGTCCGGTCTGATCGTCTGATATGTCGCATATCTCGCCTAGGGGTGGTAAACGTCAGACCCCAATAGCTCAATAAGTCGTGTCGATATGAGGTCTATAACTGTTTGAGAAACTACTGGTAACACTTACCAGTAAATCTCAGCAACCCTGGCCAGGGATTTCCTGTTATAGCCAATCGAACACAGCGCAACATCAACCCCCATATACCGGGAGAGACGAATCCCCTCCTATCGCTCATTGCCTCCATGTGACTCGGGACTGTACCCAAAAACCACCGTTTTGCACGCCCTCTTGGACGTGGTAAGATGGAAATCAAAGCACAGTGGGAACCACACAAGACTCTATGACGATCTCGGGTCAACAGACTACTCTGTACCAGTGTCACCAGAGAACTGCCATCTGACGTGAGGTATAATACCATCTGGGAGTTCTCGGCGAGTCCGTCCAGTGTACCCAGTCTCTACTGAGCACCCGTATATCATCTCTGATGTCAAACACCGATGGATATGGGATCATCCATCGCCCATCTGTATGGGTCGAGAAGGTACACGCTAGTCTACTCTGGTATATCGATGCCCCATCTCGATACACCCACGACTAGGGACTTTGAAGGATGTACTTATAGACTACCATGTCCCCACTAGTATGATCCGCATCATAGTCCAGGTAGTCAAGTACAGATCCTAAGGGCTTTACCAACATGTAACAGAGAGACAATCAGCATACACGTTAAGGTAAAGGGTAACCAGATAGCATACTATCATGTCGAGCAAGAAAGTCCTCCCTATATATGTCCCAGCATCCACTACAATATACATCCTATGTACAGTAATGGCCTCTAGGGCATACATATAACTAACAATATTTCATTGATATTTTCTGCTGCGTTATCTGTGATATGATCATGTGATTTGTTCAGATAGATATTGTATATAGTATATATGATATATTATATAGACGTTTCTTATATTTTACACCCGCGCTAGCCCTGCCCCGCTCTGCCGTTTGTTACCTAACCTAACGGTGTAGACGGGACATCGAGGCGAATGCGGATGGCATAAGTGTATGTTGTATTTATCTGTGATGTTTAGGTGGACTTAAATGATGGGACATTCATTAATGAGATTAATGAAAGAAAATAAACCTAAAAGATGTTGTGGAATTGAATTTCAAAAATCAGGTAGCTCTAGTTGTTGCTTTGCATAGCGGTGTTCCTTGTAAAACATCCAGCACCTTATTCGATAAGGAAAGAGCCGACGATCCCTTCACCGGGAGTGACCTCTTTAGCAATAACTAGCAGATGCTACAACCTTCGGTTTGTTTTTGACTGCTTTTCTAGTTCTTGCTTTGCATAGTGGTATTGTGAATATCCTGCACCTCATTCGACAAGGAAAGAGCCGAGATCCCTTCACCGGGAGTGACCTCTTTAGCGAAGCTAGTAAAAGCCTCAAAAGCACTCCATTTTTAAAACCATTTGATTCCGCAACGAGATCAAGTTCAAAGCATTAAAGGTTTTCATAAAAACCATCCGCAACCCTCCGTCATTTTAGGAAGTAGAGTACTTAGTATTCGTGATGTGTTTGTTGACCATAGTTAAGGCACAGTGTACGGTAGCTAAGTGATGTCTTCCTACACCGCATATGATGCGATTAGTTAGGACAGTCGCGTGACTTTGTTGACCTTAGTTAAGGGTCATGTGGGTGGGTCTAATTAATCACGAAATGACGGGTAGAGCTTGACTAGTGCTTATGATTTGTTGACCATATTTAAGGTCATAAGAGCTAGGGGTAAAAACCACTGTCGGGAGTTTCAAGTGTTGAAATTTGCAATGAGATTGCACATCTTCTATATGATAATTGGATCCCGATACCCACTGCGAGTAATTGTTACTCCTGGAAGAGTTTTGCACTTTACAATTAGCCGATCAAGTAGGTGTCTAGAAAGGTGTCAACGGGGTTACGCCCCTGGGAAAACGAGGTTTATTTTAATTAGGTCCGTGCGAAAGCACGGGGAACTTCCCTCAAAGTACCGGCACTGGCCTGACTGAAAGATTGGCGAACTTGTAGATTGTAATTAATCCCGGCTAGTCTTTCTTTTTAGGGTTTGAAGGTGGATTTGATAAAAATAGTGGGAGCCATCCTGATTAGATAAAATATATAACCAATCTAATCTTGCAAGAGCGCACGCAGAGTGCTTTCTTCTCTCTCTCTCCAGGTAGCGACCATGTCACGCCTTAATCAAGATAATAATATGGATGTATTGACCGGACCCGCTTGTTATACTGAGCTGGGGAACGTTGGTCCCGCTCCAACTTATAATTGTTATAAGACCGAGCAGGAAATAGGGGAATACCAGGATTCCCATGCCGCCCAAACGAAGAAAGTGCATGATGATACATCTTCTTCGGGTGTGTTCATTGCAAAGAACTGTTTCTCTTTATCCTCTACGTCCTGGGTATTAGATACCGGATCAAGATCCAGCATATGTAATCTGTTACATGGGCTACAGAAAGGTAGAGAACTGAGAACGGGTGATAAGTTTCATGAGACAGAAAACGGTGCAAGTGTTGCAGCCAAGTATGTTGGTCACTATCACCCTATATTACCAGAATACATTGATTCTTAACGAATGCTATTAGATACCGAACCTGATATACAACATCATATCAGTCTCTTTATTAGTAAAGAAAAGATATAATTTTGTATTGTTGGATAATGTTTTGAACATTTCCTATATTAAGAATTGATCGGTTCAGGCACGTTATCTAAAAGCATTGACGTTCTAAATCAAACTATAGTTCTTAGTATATAGAACGCACACGAGAGGAAGAGTTCAGAAATGAACGAATTCTTCTTGAGGCATTGTAGACTAGGTCATATCAATACGACCCGACTAGCTAAGTTACATTTAGATGCATATTTAAATCAGTTTAAATTTACATCTTATGAAACTTTCCAGTCATGTCACAAAGATAAGATGACCATAGCTCTGTTTACTGGAAACAGAGAAAGAGTTAGTGAACTCTTGGGACTGATACACAGTGATGTGTGAAGGTCCCCAGTCTACATATGCCAGGACCGGTTCTTTGTACTTCATTACATTCACTGATTATCTCTCTAGATTCAGACATATGTTCCTGTTGAAACACAAGTCTGAAACTTTTGAGATAATCACCGAATATAAGTTAGAAGTACAGAACCAAAAACGGGTATAAGTATTATGTCCTTTGATGTGATCAGGGAGGAGAATACTTGAGCATGGGATTCCTGGACCATTCTAAAGGAGAATGAGTTTCTCTCTCAGCATTACTCCTCCGTATACACCACAGCACGTCGGTGTATCAGGGCGGAGCAATCACACCCTATATGATATGGTGCGCTCTATGATGAGTACTGCTGAGTTACCTGTTTCCTTTTGGGGATTATGCACTTAAGAAGCTGCATACCTATTGAATTAGGTTCGAATCAGATCACTGCCTACCACTCCATATGAGATATGGTATGGGAAGAGCCCATCTCTCAAGCAAGTTAAGATTTGGGGTTGTCCGGCCTATGTCAAAAGCAAAATCCGGACAAGCTCGAGGCAAGGTCAATTCTGTAGAACTGGAAGGATTTCCAGCTATACAAACTGCAGCTGATGATTTGGTAGAACCAAAAGATTCAATAGTAACCAACGAACCTCAGCCTCTCCGCCAATCTAGCAGGGTTCCTCATCCGTCTGAGAGATACTTCGGTTTCTCGATGACAGTAGGAGCGAGGATTGCATCATGAGATGATGACCCAACTATTTTTGAGCAGGCCATCAAGAGTGGGGACTCTGTAAGAATGGCTGGATTCTTAGCGATCTGAGATGGAATCCATGTACACCAACAAAGTATGGACTTTGGATGCTATATCTGAAGGGTTAAATCCCCATCAGAAGCATGTATATCTTGAGAAGATTACTTGGTGTAGATGGAAAAGTTGTGACTTTCAAAACTAGACTTGTTAGTGGTTTTCGTCATCGACCAGGCGTGGATAATGATTAAACCTTTTCCAGTGGCTGTTCTTAAGTCCATCCAGATCCTACTTGCCATGGCTACATACCATGACTACGATATCTGGCGGTTGGGTGTCATGGCTGCTTTTCTAAATACTGATTTAGAAGAGAGCGTTTATAAGTACACAGCCAGAGGGCGTCGTAGACAGTAGGAGCAGCGAAAACGCGTGCAAGATGTTTTATGGGATAAAGCAGGCATCGCGGAGTTGGAACGTCTGTTTTGATGTGGTAGTCAAAGTGTTTGACTTCATCAAAATGGTAGATGAACCTTGTACATACAAAAAGGTAGTAGAGAGTAAGGTGGTCATCCTCGTATTGTACGTGGACAACATACTCTTGATAGGAAAAGAGTTTCCTATGCTACGCTCGGTCAATCTCTGCTTATCATAAGGATTCTCCATATAGGATCTATGTGATACCTCCTAAATCCTAGATTGTATATCTATGAGATAGATCTAAATGGATATTAGGATTCTCACTAGGTGTAGTGAGATAGTATCAATCGATCCTGGGGAGAATCACTGGAAAGGTTCCAGGATGATGAGAACGACTGAATGTCAGTCACAGGCATTGTCTTTACCCTCAGTGAAGGGACGGTATGTTGGAAGAGTTCCAAGCTAGATACCGTGGCAAACTAGACGATAAAGGCTGGTAACATCGCTATTAAAGATACTACCAAAGAGGAAGTTTGGGTGTATATTAGTTCATGAGATGAACTAGGTTCCTACCATTGTGTGACAATGGAAGTGTGGCTTTGGCCCATGAACCCTAGTCCCATCAGTGACCCAGACATATTCTGAGGCAGCATCACCTGATCATGGAGATAGTTGATCTCCAGGGTGATCGAGGTCAGGAGAGTAGACTCAGAGGACAACACGGCGGATCCACTCACAAAGGCCTTTTCCCAGAGAGAGACTTTTATGGGATGGTTGAGTATGAGATACTGCAGCCACTGCTACAGATGGCCCTAGTGCAAGTGGGAGATTGTTAGTTATATGTATGCCCTAGAGACCATTACTGTACATGAGATGTATATTGTAGTGGATGCTGGGACATATATAGGTAGGACTTTCTTGCTCGACATGATAGTACGCTATCTGGTTGCTCTTTATCTTAACATGTATACTTATTGTCTCTCTGTTACATCTTGATAAAGCCCTTAGGATGTGTACTCGACTTCCAGGTCTATGATGTAGATCATACTAGTGGGGCCTGGGTAGTCAATGAGTACGTCCTTCAATGTTCCTAGTCGTGGGAATATCGAGACGGGGCATCGATATTCCAGAGTAGACAAGCGTATACTTCTCGACCCATGTGATGGGCGATGGATGATCCCATATCCATTGGTGTTTGACATCAGAGACGGTATGCGGGTGCTCAGTAATGACTGGGTACACTGAACGGACTCACCGAGAACTCCCAGATGGTATTATACCTCACGTCAGATGGCAGTTCTCTGGTGACACTGGTACAGCTTAGTCTGTTGACCCGAGATCATCATAGAGTCTTGTGTGTCTCCCACTGTGCTTTGATTTCCACCCTACCACAGCTCTACTGAGTCGTGCAAACAGGTGGTTTTTAGGTACAGTCCCGATTCACATGAAGGCAATGAGCGATAGGAGGGGATTCGTCTCTCCCGGTATTGGGGGTTGATGTTGCGCTATGCTCGACTGGCCATAACTGGAAATCCCTGGCCAAGGTTGCATTGATTTACTGGTAAGTGTTATCAATAGTTTCATGCTTGTTATGGACCTTATATTGGCATGACTTATCAAGCTACTGGGGTCTGACGTTTACCACCCCTAGGCGAGATATGTGACATATCAGACAAACAGACCGGACTGTGCGGTAGTGTTACTGATTGGATTCGCAGGAGTACTAGCGGGCTTGCTTGTTGATCTTCTGATCGCTTAATACCTGGGTGGCCGTTACGTTTAGCACACCGCTTGTGGCTTGTGGGTGTTTGATATGATCATCACCTACTGCCGGCGTATTGACGAGTCTTTAGAGTCCTACACAGGGGTTTCCTGGCTCGAGCGAAACAAAGTAGGAGCACATATGTGATATGTGCGGGACCGAGATTAATACGATATGAGATACCGTATTCTATTCTCGCGATTGGTGACATTGATCGGTTGTATGCGATATAGCCGGGTTATCGGATCAAGTGTTGATTCGATAAGTTGTTACACATGATATTAGTCGGTTATTGCCGAGTTATTAAATCAAGAGTTGATTTAATAATTTAATGTATAATTATATATTTGATATATTACATTACATTAACTAGTATTAGCTCACTTAAGATTTATTTTCTCACTAGATTGTGCACATTGTTTATATGTGATATATGCAAGTGTACATGTTTGTATCATGCTTGATGATACATACAAGTTGGGTGTATGAGACTTAAACCAAGTCAAGGTTAAATTAGGGTTTACTAATTTCCTAACAAATAACAAAAGAAATGAGACTTTGGTCAAAGTTATCAAGCTTCATGAAGCTTGATAAACATTGACAAAGTCAACTCTTTTGTCATTCCTTAGGATATTAGTTAACCCAACCCTTAACCTCATACTTGGGTTAATTCTCTACATGAGTTAAGCATGAGGGCTTAACTCAACCATGGTGCAATAATTAAATGGATAAGTTTTCATTTGGATGAATTATCCTTTCATCTTCTTCTTCATCAAGCTCCATGAAAAGCTTGCTAGCTTTAATGGCGCCATGAGAAAAAGTGTGAGAAAATCAATTCTAAATTGAGCCCACTTCCTACTTCCTCATCCTCTACCACTTTCCATGTAGTAGAGTGTGTTCTCTTTACAAAGTTCATGACCTAGTGAAGGAATAGCTTGAGTTAGTGTCTCCCCGACGTAGATCATCTTCGGCCTCGAAGTCATCGAAGCAAGCACGCTCGTTCTTCTCGTGAAGCTTCTCTAGAGTCCGGAGTTCACGATCGCAGCGATGGGGACATCTACACGGAGCTAATGAAGTGAAGGACCATATCTACAAAGGTTGCAATCCCTTTCACTTAGTAGTAAAGTTGTTTTCTTGCTTTTAGTTTCGCCTTATGTCTAGTATACGATCTTGCATAGGGTTGTTCGGCACATAAAAATTTGATTTTGGCATGGTAGATGCCTTGTGGAACCTCATGAGTGTGCCTAGGAACCCTACACCATGCCACCAGTAATTTTGACGCAGATCCTTGTACATCTTTGTACCTTCACGGTGTACTGAGTAAGGAGAGCTGTGAGCTTCTTTCATTAACTCTTCCCGAACAGAACCTTTTGGTACACACAGTCTGCTGCCGTATCTTAAGGATCTGTCTTCATGAATGATGAAGTCTGTTCTGAGTCCATTCTCTACTTGTTCCCTAATCTTTTGCAACTTGGCATCACTTTCTTGAGCTGCTTTGATCTGATTGATAATGGTAGATTGAACTTGTAAGTTCATCAAACTTGAAACGTTACCTGGCATGACCACTTCAATCTCCATCTGATGTAAGTCTAGTTGAAGCTTCCATTGAGCGGTGAGATTCATTGCTAATGGTTGACGACTAAGGGCATCAGGTACTACATTCACCTTCCCTGGGTGATATTGCAGGTTGATGTCGAAGTCCGCCATAAGTTCTAACCATCGTCTCTGCCGCATATTAAGCTCCTTCTGAGTAAACATATATTTCAGACTCTTGTGATCTGTGTATATGTTCACTCGTTCGCTAAGAAGATAATGGCGCCAAATCTTAAGAGCAAAGATTACGGCCGCCAACTCCAAATCATGCGTCGAGTAATTGCGCTCATGAATCTTCAGCTGTCTTGAAGCATAAGCCACAACGTTACCGTGCTGATGTAGAACACATCCTAATCCCTTACCGGATGCATCGCAATGCACTTCGAAACCTCCAGATTGGTCCGGTATAACGAGAATAGGCGCTGATGTCAATCTTGACTTGGGTTCTACGAAAGCTTGCTCGCATACTTCTGACCACACGAATTCTTCATCTTTACGTGTGAGCTTGGTCAGGGGTTTTGCAATCTTGGAAAATCTTGTAATGAACCTTCGGTAATATCCAGCTAGACCCAAGAAACTTCGAATATCCTTCACTGACTTTGGTGTCGGCCATTCGATTACTGCTGAAACTTTCGCTGGATCCACAGAGATTCCTTCGCCCGATACAATATGTCCGAGAAAACCAACTTGATTTAGCCAAAATTCGCATTTGGTATACTTGGCATAGAGTTGATGCTGTCGTAGGGTTTCCAGGACAATTCTCAAGTGTTCGGCGTGTTCCTTCCGACTCTTAGAATACACCAGAATCTCGTCGATGAAGATGACAACAAACCTGTCTAGGTACTCCCGGATAACTTGATTCACCAGGTTTATGAATATAGCTGGTTCGTTGGTCACTCCAAATGGTATCATAAGAAATTCGTAATGACCATAGCGAGTTCTGAATGCCGTTGTATGGATATCAGATTTCTTGATCTTCACCTGATGATAACCCGAACGAAGATCTAACTTGGAGAAAATACAAGATCCACTTAGCCGATCGAATAAATCGTCAATGCGCGGGAGTGGATACTTGTTCTTTATTGTTACTTCGTTTAAGGCTCTATAATCAATGCACATTCTGTATGAACCTTCCTTCTTCTTCACGAGCAGAACTGGAGATCCCCAACTTGAAGCGCTGGGACGAATCCATCCTTTCGCCAATAATTCGTCCAACTGAGTTCAGACTTCCTTCAAACCTTCCGGAATTAACCGATACGGTGCTTTGATCACCGGTTGTGCTCCTGGTACTAAATTAATGCTGAATTCAAGAGCTTGATCGGGAGGCAAACCTGATATATTGTCAGGAAACACATCGTCGAACTCTCGAACTACTTTTGGCTTTGATCTTTCCTCCGCTTGAATTGCCGCAATCACTGCCTTCTTTGGTTTCTCCTTGTATGTACTTGGCTCCAAGGTACGGTCTCCACTTTTGAAATAGAAAACCGGATGCTTTGGAATCTCGAATACTACCCTCCTTTGACGACAGTCAATGGTAGCATAGAATGTTCTGAGCTAATCCATACCTAGAACCACATCGAAGTTCGGTATGTCCAGCACTCTGAAGTCAGCATAGAATTCTCTGCTGCAGACGACCACTGGACACAGGCTGTATCCCATTGTTGCCTTTAGAACGTCGTTCCTGAACTGACATTCCAGCTGGATACAAGCGGTGTGACTGGAATCGCATAAGTTCGGACGAACCGTTGCGACATAAAGCAATAAGATGCTCCAGTATCGAATAGTGCGAGTGCAGGAAGTGAGGCTACTAAGATTGTACCTAAGTTATATGGGATATGTTTTAGGTATACTGTATATAGATATATCTTATGGACTGAAAGAGAATTTAAAAGGGGAGTGTTACCAACGATGACTTGGCCGGTGGCTTCAGCTTCTTCCACGGTCATTGTGAAAACCTGTCGCTTCAGCACATTCCTCCTTGTTGGAGGAGCATTCCTCTGTCCGTTCCTTGGTCCTTGAGGTGGGTTCCTTTGAGCTTGATGGAACCAACGAGGAGGAGGTGTAGTCGTGAAGGGTTACACTAGCGCCCTGGCCAACTCCCGTGGCCAAATGTGGAACAAATTTTTTTAAGACGATCATAAACTTTGGCGCTAGAATAACACTAAACCGGATCTTTACCATAAACCTAGTTAGCAAGTTAGGGTTCTATCTACTATGATAGAAAAATATACCTAACGAAATCAAGTCCTTCGGGTCTTCGATCCTCTCCTTAAGCTCCTCGATGGATGTATGGATCGTGCTTGAACTTCGGCCTCCTTGTGTCAACGATGATCCACCCGAGAGCTCCAAACTTGAGCTAAACCTCTAATTTGAGGTAACTAGAATACTTAGCTTGCTAATTTAAGTAGACTAGGGTGAGTACAGTGTGATTTGAGTGTCTTAGCCTCATTAAACCTTGATTATCAAGACATGATACTGTAACATTTCAGAAAATATAAAATATTATTTTTGGAATTTAATATTAAAATAATATATTTCCCGAAAACTGTCCGATTTGCGAAATTGGGGTTTTCAAAAAAGGGTATAAATATATACCGATAATTGTGAAATAAATGGAAATTAAAATGATTTATTCATTTAAAAATATATTTAAAGGATTTGGAATTTTTAAAATTTATTATATGCAGTTTGGATAAAAACCCGATTAGTGCACTGCTAATCGTGATTAAGCCAAATCCGTGTTTCTACAGTTTTCATGGTTAGTGCACCATGACATGTTTCTTTTGGTTACATATTCATTTGTGTTGTTTTATGTTATGGTTTTATTGTGGTGAGAAAAAAAATGAAAAGAAAAGGTGTCATGATGATGAGAGAGGGGGGACATAATGATGAGAGTGAGCATGCTAGAAGAGAGAATGAGAGTGAGAAAGAGAGAGAGGGGGAGAGTGCTGCCCCATATCTTTTCCCCCACCATTTCTTTCATCTCCTTCTTCATCCTCAAGCCCCTCATTCTACCCTCATGACCCATCTCCAATCTTTCATCAAAACCCCATACCCCCTTTACAAAAGATGATCACCTCCTTACCCTCATCGCAATGGACCAAGCAAGGTTAGATTTTGAAGACTTGGGACTTCTAGGGTTTTGCTTGGGTGTAACCATGAGGTATATCTCTTTTCATTTAGGATAGTTTTCTTTTCCTAGCATTCTAGTTAGTTTTGAAATGGGGTTAAGATGTGGATTTGTGAACTTGGAAATTGCTAGAGAGGGGTTTGAGTGTTGTGTGGATTGGGTGATGCCTGGTGGCTGTTATAAGACCCTAGAGACCAATACTTGACCAGGACCAGTGACCAAACCCCAAAATACAAACTTTAGATTTGTCGATATCGGGTTTTTATGGATTTTGTGATAATATTTATAGATCTGGAGTAACCCGGGGACACCAAAAATCTATTAGCAAAGACAATGAGATGAGCAGGTGATTGTGAGTTCACCCTAGAGACCCGAGACCCCACAACCCCTTACAGGCCGTAGATTTAATCCCCCAGGCCACAAATTGCGTCCTGGTCTTGATGGTTTGGTTTGGTGTTTGCTCCATGTCTTCCTTATCTGATATCTAGAGCAACCCAATGTGCAAAATGTTCTAGTTTGGCCTAGGGTGAAATCTGGGAGTGGTTTTCCTATGTTTCTGTTTTCGTGTTTTCCATATTTTGAATGATAAGTTTTGATATTTGGATTTGTATTTGGTTGTTGGATGTTTGTACATCAACGACTAGGGATAATCGGTTGGTTTTGCATGCGTGGGCTATAGGTTCTAACCTATAGGCGATCCGTGTGCCGTTTTGGTTTTCCGGACGTAATGTTAATAAGCGATTGCGATTGCGTGTTATTGTAGGTACTTTCGCATGGATTCCTAGACGACGGAGCATGGCGTCATCGACTTCGGCAAGCAAGTAGCAGGTGAGTAGATCTATGTCTACGGGGGAAGTCGGGTGGATGAACGTATAGCAACCCCGCACACTTTGATGGAAACCGATTTATATATAGGTTATGATTAATGAAACCTTTAATAGAAAACTATAGATAGAGTAAAAAGGTAGTTAGAGAACCATATTAGAAACTAAGGACAGTTAGAACTGATATGATACAACTAGTATGTGATGACGGGATTTGAGGACGATATTTGATGATATTGCCGTTTAGGGTACTATAAGACTAGATAGTCGACGTAGATGTGTCATCCGAACCATACCTGTTTCCAAACTGCAGAATCGTATGCATCTTTTAAACAGATACCTTGAAGGACATCACGGATTTTCAAATGATATCTTTTCTTTAAAAACACCGTAGCCCCTACTTTCAAAACTACGATTCGCATCTTTCAAAAACTGTTTGTATAGTTCGGGTGTGTATGTTAGACTAAATACGTATGCTTATAGTAAAGGTAGAATGTATTTGTAAAATTGACTTGATGGGGGATATAAATGCGATGAAAAGAATATATGACGTGATATGATGATTTGATGATATGTTGGAATACGGATGCGAGTCGATTGAGATGATTGATGCCCTGCTGGTCCCCTGATATGAGATTGTTGCGGATGTGACCTGGGACATAGGTATATAGAGATATTTATATATGTTGTGAATCATGAGTGTTAGCCATACGTGACGTTAGGTCCGTACCCTCCTCTTCTTATAGGTTGATAGGATCTCTGATAGCTTAATGCCGCCGTACGATAATTTTCCGTACGTGATGAGTTTGACTTGATGTTTGATCCATACCCTTGACTAGAGGATACCGTACGATGGATTATACCATACGTGATGTTGTGAGGCTGGATGTCGATTGATAGATTCACCGACTCGATCATGTTAGATACGTATATCATATAGCTTTTAGCTGGCGATTTACTTTATGCTACATTCATGTCATTATCATTGCATCATATATATACCTGTGCTAGTACACCTACACCATTATCGATGATGCGTATGCTACACTTACACATATTGGACGGCCCACACACTTCATCATCGATAATTGCTATGTCACTTACACAGTAGAATCGCTGCATCAGGATGTGACTCTTTGCATGATATACTTACTATAGCTACATATTGTACACCCATAATTGCGTACAAACATATTGTACACCCATACTTGCGTACATACACATTTGTATGTCTATACTTGCGTACATACATATTGTACACCCATACTTACAGACATACACATTTGTGCGTCCATACTTGCGTACATACATATTGTACACCCATACTTGCGGACATACATATTGTACACCTATACTTGCGTACAGACATATTGTACACCCATACTTGTTGATATACACATTTATACGTCCATACTTACGTACATACATATTGTACACCCATACTTGCATACATACATATTGTACACCCATACTTACGGACATACACATTTGTACGTCCATACTTGCGTACATACACATATACACCTTTATACGATATTGCATTCGATTTTGGAGATTTGGGAACCGCATGTTATATTTTAAAACTGGATTCATTTAAAAGAGCGGTTTTCCCTCGATATGTGCATATTACTGTTCCATGTTGCATGATATACGGATATGCTTACATTTCTGTTATATATCGCATACATCATGCTTTATGATTACACGCATTGAGATATGTTGTTTTCATGAGATTTCTGGATTTGAGAACCGTGGCTATTTCAAAAGAAAGCATGTACTATTTTAAAAAAAACCGGTTTCTCTTGATATGATATTTCAGTATGTCCACCATGCGTTTTCTCGGTTCTGAGATGTATGACATGTGAAACCCAATTCGAGGAGCTGGATGAGGCCGATTGCGGGTATATGGTGGACCCGGTATGGTACCCCGAGGCGAGAACAGATTGCTATGCAGTAGACGGTGAGTCTGGAAGAGAGACTACTACCTACCGGTGATAGTATTTAGGCTCGGCGGATATCCGGAGGATACCGACCGGAGTCGAGAGATGATATAGGCCGATCCGGATTGACGGAGACCGTGGGCCGATCCGGACTGACGGTGCCCGAGATATGAGGATTTTCATGTCGATGCTGGACACGGGTTTCATGATGTTTTCGAGTGTCGATGCTGGATACCCAGGTTCCATGATTTTGATGTGTCGCGAGGGACACACGTTGATTTATATTCTCATACTTCCATGCATATGCTTTTATGATATTTACATGCATGATGTTGTTGTGTCGTTGGTTGACACGTGGACGGGATCCACTTGCATACATATATTGATGATATGGTTGGACGAGATCCATATGTATACATACATTGATTATATTGTTGGCTGATATCCACATGCTGATTGACATTGATATTAGTGTTGGCACATATACAAATACGGTCACCCTAGATATCATAGTATTACCTTTATGATATAGTTGACCTAGGAGTCGTTGTTTATTCGATTTCTATTTGTTAATATTTTTCTGCTCACGAGTTGGCAACTCACCGCCGTTGTGCCACAGTTCTTGCAGTTTGACCTCATGGATCAGTAGCGGCATCGCTGACACAGTTGATTTCGAGTGATTGCTTTGGTAGGTGGTTCATTTGTATCGTACCCACTCTTGTATTTATATTTCATATTGTATCTAGTCAACTCCATCAATCAAATTTAGTATTTGTATAAGTAATGAGACTTAGTGAGACTTGTGGTTGCGAGACTTAGAGCGAGGGGTATTCCGCTACTTACGGTTTTGATGTCTTGCTTTTTTCTTTATCTTTTGTGGTGAACTTCACCGTTGGGCGTCGTATACTTATATTTATGCTTTGCGTGGTTGTGGATCCGCCGTTTGGCGAAAATCTAGCTCCCGCGTGGGGATGCCTTTTATCATTATCTTGTTTTGTGGTTTTGGATCAAAATATACAAAGGGGGTGCTGCCCAAATTTTTAAAAGACGAAACATGTTTTCAAGCTAGTAAATTTCACTTGCATTATTCATGTTCCTTTTCTATGCATTTAAGAAAACTTGATTTCATTATACCTTTATTTCAAAACTCCACCTCCTTGATTTTTCTTAAAAAGGGTTTAGATTTCGGGGCTTCGGCTTACTTGAATTACATTACGCGTTTAGACGTGGCGTGATTTAAGTTCCGGTCATGAGCTAATTTTGGATCGTGACAAAGTTGGTATCAGAGCGCTAGGTTTAATCTTTGTTCGAGTCAATGTTTGACTATGCGGAGTCTAGGGCGGATATGTATTTCGGAACCTAGACTTGACCTTACGGAACTTAGACTTGAACGGGGGGTATTAGACCCGAACTTTTGTTTCATAGGCTGACCCTGATTGATGGAGTAGGTAGCTTGAGTAGAGTGACGTAACGTACGTATGTTCCGCGGCATATTTACGATACGATACTCTACTTAAGAAACCTTAGGATGTACATATTTTGAGACCTATGATTCTCTTCGTACCCATGATTATACATCCATTAGAGATCCCCGATTCTATTTGTTTCCATGATCATACTCTTATTAATGTTGTTTCTCCTTATGATCATGTATCCATTCTGGATCTATCGTTTCCTTTCATGCCCTTGATCTGTGTCACGATCCAAAATGGCGCGTGACTGGCACTTGAATCATATGAAGTCTATAGGACCACATCTAATTCAAGTAAGCTAAAAGCCCAGAAATCTAAAACCATTTTAAATAATATATGAAGGAATACTTGTTTAAAAGCAAGCGGTTTTAATAGCATAAGCCGAATTATGCGCCATTAAAACATCAAGTTTTTTCTGAAAATTTCGACAGAGTTTCCTTTGTAAAATGCTAGCCCCGAACGGGGTACAACATGAATAAAATATACAAGAATGATAAAAGGCATCCCCAAGCGGGAGCTAGCTCTTCGTCAATCGACGGCCACAACCACGCAAGCAATATAATATACAATGCCGAAGGGCGAGGATCAAAACTCAAAAGGAAACTCAAACAACATGAAATCCATAATAATACAACGCACGACTCTAAGGTCGAAATAATACACAACGCTGGTCTCTAGTCAGAAATAAATATACATATCTAGTTGATGGAGTTTACTAGATACAACTGAAATAAATAATATACAAGGTATAATGGTGGTCACGATACAAGTAGACCCACCTACCAAAGCAATTACCTGGAAAGGGAGCAGTGTGCCAGCAAAGCCGTAACGAAACATGTACGGCAAACCTGCAAGAAACTGTGGCACAACGGGGGTGAGTTGCCAACTCGTGAGTAGAAAACATCATCGAGCAGAAATCGTATGTATGACTCAATCCTAGGTCAATACGATCAAATATATATAAAACCTCAAATGATAAAGTCTGAAGCATGAAAGGTGGCAAGGGTAAACATCTATAAAAAGTGTAATCCCATATGCTCGTATCAGTGCCTCAGGTAGCAATATATCATATGTATGAGATATGAATGTACTGTAATGAAAACAAAATACATGTAAATGAAGAAACTATTTTCTTATTTTAGTGAGATTTCTGTTTATATAACACGAGGTATCATCAATGAAATCAACATAATCAGTGTCTAGCATCTACACAAAACATAAATCCCAATATCTCAATATCTCAGGCTCCGACTATCCGGACTGGCCTGTATCATCAAATCTCAATACCTCAATATCTCAAATCTCAATATGCAATACCTCGGGCTCCGTCAGTCCGGATCAGACCAAATCATCAAATCACACGACCACGAACGGTATCCTCTGGATATCCGCCGTGCCAAACAATCACCGGTAGGCAGTCTACCCCTGCCGGGCTCATCATCCTCCATGAAATCACTCTCGCTGCGGGGTACCATAGCAGGTCCACCATGTACCCGAGACGGTTCATAGTACTCCTCGAAACGGGTCTCGAAATCCAACAGCTATCATGAAAACTCATGGTGGAGGACTCATACAACACGAGAAAACCGCAACTAGCATTTTAGAAAGAAAGAGAGAGAGAGAGAGATTTATATATATTCTTGCGGTTTTCCCCCAAATCCCGAAATCTCATGAAAATCCGAAATCCAAAAATCAAGAGTAAGTAAACAGTGAATATCGGCATAAAACCCCAAAATACTGCATAACCAATGAATATATGAATGCATCTGATATCATGCAATGAGTGCAGTAGTTAAACTAGCATATGAAAGCGATAACATATTGCAACTATCAGCTAGCAGGCTATGTCAAAGAATAATATTCACTAAAGTGTACGTGACATGGCAATTACCGATGATGATGTGTGTGAGCCGGCAAGCAAGTGTTCGTGGAGCATATGCATCATCGGTAATGGTGCTGGTGTCCTGACAGCATGATCTCAATAATGGCATATGAAAACATAATATAAGCATGCAAATACGATGCGAACAACAATAATATGCGGGAGCTGAATAATAAACACAACAATGAAGAATCTATATCAATATATATATGTGTCATACAGTTTTTCCATTTGAAATAACACGAATCGTGGTGTTTAGAAAATAAGGGCTATGGTGTTTTAGAAAAGATGCGTCTTTTGAAAATATCCGTATAATCCCTTGGCCTGTCTTTAAAATACTCATGATTCGTTAGTTTCTTGAAATAGGTACGACTCGAGTCTAGTCTAACATCTATACGTAAACTACAGGGCTAATCGAAGGGTAAGGAAACCACCTAAATCTGAGTCGATATATATATATATATATATATATATATATATATATATATAATAGTCGGTGATCCCGCCTCAATAATATCACGTACGATACAATATAAATATAATTTGACATCCTCGATTCAAGAGTGCGGATCTATCATCAATATAGCTCGTACGGTAAATCCATCGTACGGCATCCCAATCTGGGTACGGTTCAAATATCACATTCATCACATCATTTATCTGGTATCCAGATCATCATATCTCATGAACTGGGGTACTGATATAAGTCTAGTATAAATTGATACCATCTGCATAAATATACGTGTAAGAAAACACATGCCCAAAGGCCCGATAAAATCTCATGTCGTATCTCATAATACGAACCACATCATATCACCGATCTCATGGCACCATGCCCAATCTCATCGACTCATCTCCAAATACCATATATAATCCTCATCATCCATGTATAGGTATACGTATACACACACACACACACATAGTCCCATACCTGTGTGTGTGTGTGTGTGTATATATATATATACATATCCCCATATACGCACAGGTAATAAAATGAATGCAAGTGTGCGTGTGCGTGTGGGTATAAACCTTATTCTAGGGTTCGCGACTAAGAAGCTAAACTAAGTTACTTCTAACTACCCTAAACTAAACCATGAACACAAAATCACATCTTGATAATCATCCACAAAACATAAAGCACATATATAACCATATATATATAAGCTATACTACGAACTGTGGGGGTGCTATACGCCATCCACCCGACTTCCCCCGTAGATATATATCTACTCACCTGCTCTTCGCTTGCCGTTGACGACGTCGCCACGTACTTTATTGTCGTCTCGAAGTCCTCATGGGGGTACCTACATGTCATAACGTATCGTATCGCATTAAAACCCAATTCAAAACCAAAACGACACGCTAAAAGCCTATAGGTTAGAACTTATGGACTACGCTTTCAAAACCACCAAATAACACTCGATTTCGACGTACAAATGTCAAGTGATCGAATACAACACAAATTACAAAAATCCAGAATTCACAATACGTAAAACAAAATCCCGAATCAAAACAGCAACTCTTGAAAATAGTCCCAGATTTTACCCTAGGTGAAATTAGCCAATTTTGCATACATGGAGGGTCTAGTTTACTGGAGATGGAGGCATGGACCAAACACGAACCCCATTGCTCCAGGTCTGGCCGCAAATTGTGGCTAGAAAGGTTATATTTGCTGCCTTGTTGAGGACATAGGGGCTGGGGTCTTGGGTGATGCTTCCTAGGTGCCTGCATGTATCTCAGTGTTTGCTAAATATTTTTTAGAGGCTCCGGGTGTTAGCAGATTTCAAATTTCCTACAGAATTCCACAAAATACGGATATCGGGGATTTCTAAGTTCGCTAATAGGGGTTTAAGTCTCTGTTTTATTCCAAAAAGTTATCAATAAGGGGTTTTTAAGGTCACTACTACACTCAATTGCACTTCACAACTCAAGGATTTCTCAAACCCTAACTTGAAATTTTCAAAGTTCGCTAAACCTCGATATATCGATCCCAAACTAATAATAAAAGTTAATGAAATGTAATACTACTCTAATGGTGATGAAATTAGCTTATTTGGCACTCATGAATCCTCTAGAGCACCAAAATGCAAACTTTCTTGGTCCATAGTGTAGCTTGTGAGCTTGTGCACAAAATTTGTGAAGAGGAGATGATGTTTTGGGGTTGTTTTGAGGTGTTTTTGTTAGTGTATATGCCCTAGAGGCCATTACTGTATCATACTAGTTTGTATATTACTTAATGGAAGCTTAGGATATTCACCTTGTATAGACAATCTTGCTCAAAATAGTAGTATGCTACTTGGTTTGTTTCTACTTTAATGTGTACATGTATTTATTTTAGTATATCACCTATACACATTAGTGGAGACCTTAGGATCTTTGCTTGATTACCAGCGTTGTGATGACAGTCACACTCGTGGGGGCTGGGTAATCCACAAGCACATCCTTATACAGGTCCCTAGTCGTAGGACCATCGAGACAGGGCATCGATACTCCAGAGTAGACTAGCGTATGCGCTTCTCATCCCAGCAGGGGAGACGGTCTGTCCCACAGCCGTCAGTACGTCGTAATTGAGATAGTATGCGGGTGCTCGTTAGGTTACGAGTACACTGGACAGGACTCGTCGGGAACTGTTGGTTGGTACTATACCTATCGTCAGTTATCAGTTCCCAGGTAACATAAGTACAGCTTAGTCCGCTGACTTGACACTGTCACTTCGCCTCGAGTTTGTTCCCACTGTACTTAGATTACTACCCTGGCACGACTCAAAGGAGTCGTGCAAACAGGTAGTAGTTGGGTGCAGTCCCGAAGCACTTGGAGGCAGTGACGGTTAGACAGGATTCGTCTCTCCCGGTAATAGGGGTTGATATCGCGCTGTGTCTAGGAGAGCCATTACACAAAGTCCCTGGCCAGGGCAAGCGAGATATACTGGTAGGTTTCCAGTGTTATCTCAGGGTGTTCTGGGCTACACTCCAACACGACTTGTACCGCTATTAGGGGACTTACGTTTACCGCCCCCAAGGCCCGCCATGCGATATTCTCAGACGAACAGACCGGACTGTACGCAGATTGTCACATTCAGGCTCAGTAGGAGTTCAGATGAGTTTTACCTCGTCCGTCTTCTTATCGGCATCTACCTGGGGGCTGTTACGCACAACTAGTGCCGCTTGCGGTCTGTGGTTAAACCCACTGCCAGCGTAGTGTCTAGTCTTTAGAGTCCCACACAGAGAGCTATTCGCCTTTAGGCAAAAGAGTAGAGGTCGCATGGTTTTGCGACAGGGTTCGGTCACATCCGTGCACTTGTGCACGTTTAGTGTCCGGGCAGTTATCACTAGCGGGCTTTGGTTTAAGATAGATCCTAGTGTACGTTTTGGGATTGGTTTTATCTCGTTTGTATTCATGTTCCTCGGAACGCGGATGCGGGTGTGTATGCACGGTTGACAGAGAGACAGAGGCAGAGGATTCTCATTAGGGTTGTTGACTGTTGACTTTTGCTAAACCCTAATGAGAATAAGAAATATGATTAATGATAATATTAATTAAGTATTATTGTGCCATGGTTGGGTTGAAGGGTTGACTTTGTTGACTTGTTGACTTAGTTGGCCGGTTGACTTGGTTGGACTTGTTGACCATCATCATGACAATGGCTATCATTTCTTGGCACTGACCTTGGCTTGCTGTTTGTTCACAAATTGCATTTAATGCATGAAATGATATGGCCATTTGATATGATAACAACCATCACATAATACTCAATTATTATTATGAGTTATGATTATTTTGGATTATGAGAGCAAGGGTGAGAAAAGTTTTGCTCATTCTATCATTCTCATTCTCTCTCATCCTCAAGCTCTCCCTCTTCCTCTTGCTCTCTCTCTCTAGTTCATGATTCTATTGTCTCATGTGTTAAGAAGCAAGAACCATAGAGATAAAGCCCAACACACTCCTCTACTCATCCTAGTATACAAGGTTTAGCAAACCAAGTGTTCTAGTTTCCTCAAGATTGAGGTTGAAGCCAAAGGTAGAAGCTTTCAGGTGGATCCATCTTCAGCACAAAGAGACGACGAGGAGAGAACCATCCAACCACCACAAGGAGTCCAAGAGAAGGAGTTCAAGTTAAGGTATAACCCCTAACCGAGTAGGTAAAACTCCTAGTTAGGTTGTTAGATAGTTGTTTAACAAAGATCCGTATTTTGAGTCCATGTTACCACCAAAAGAAAAATCGTTTTACATCATTTCCGCAAGCCCGAAAGAACCGGGAGAGGTAACGTGGACTTACAGTGGTATCAGAGCCAGGTTAAACACTATCTAACATGTTAGCAAAGTAACTAGAAGTTCGATCGGAGAAAAAGTCACGAAAACCGCCCGAAATGTATACTTTCTGCCGATTTTTTTTCCTGCTCAAAAATTAATAAATCTTGTACTAAAAATCGGCTCAGGGTTTTTAAAGAATGTGCAATAAAATTGGTCCACTAACTCGGTCAAGGCGCCGCGGAACCGCGGCGGGAGCATGGCAGGAGCATGCTCCCACTGCGGATCCGCGGCCGAGTTGACTCGGTCGTAGCACAATTTTCCTACAGTGTTTTTCTGGGGGGGTTTTGGGATTTTTGGAATATGATTTTTCTGCCCAGATTTTCCAGAAAGCAAAATTTGTTTTTGGGGTTTAAAAATCCGCATTTTGATCGAACTTCTAAAGACTTAAGCTAACGGGTTATATCTGTGATGTGATATATGTATTGAACGTCTGCTAATCGCAATACGTCGATTAGTGGGAGTTATACATATCTGTGATCTGTAATATTGATGGTATGTGTATATGAATTCATTGGATTGTCGCGGATGAATAGCCGGGGGGTTGTGAGATAAGAGTTTTCTTTATCTTTTCAATTCATGTAATTTGTAATTGATATAATATTATTTATATGGCCGCACAACCGGGATGGGGTTGTAGCCATCATTGTATAATTTCCTTTACTATTTTTTCTCCTAGGATAGACCCAAGGTAGGGTGCACAAACTACCGGGTATCTCGAAGTGCCGAGTGGCCTACTCACGGTGTTGAGGGAGGTTGCTTCGCTTCGGGTACTTGGCGGGTAGTTTGCCGCACCCGTAGGGATCTAGGGTGGGGTCTTGGCTATTCATCGCGACTGTGTAATCCGCTTTTCGTTACAGGCTTGTACGGAATGTGGATTTCTAGTATATCCAATGTGTTCATCTGTGATCTGGAATGGCTATCATTGCATGTGACGAATGTGTATATCTATATATGATATCTATTTAGGCGTTGCTTATGTTTTACTTCCGCGCTAGTCCAGCCCCCGCTCTGTCGTTGGTTAAGTAACCTAACGGGTAATGACGGGGCCCCGTGGCGAATGCGGATGGCATAAGCGTACATCATATTTTCGTTGTTTTCTGCAATGGTAGGATTAAATGATGGGACGCATTAAATTAATGCAAGAAAATAAACCAAAGTTGAGTCGTTTGAACACTTTCAAAACCACTCGGTTTCTTTTCAAAAACAACTTTTAAACGCGAAGCTTAAGCCACTCCTTTTTTAAAAGCTATCTCGTTCCATCGATTATATCAAGTTCACTACGTTCACGGTTTCGCCAAAACAATTCGTAGCCCTCCGTCGTTACACATGGATAGTCAATAGTATTCAAGCTATGTTTGTTGGCTAAAGTCAAGGCATAGTGATTGGTAGCTATTAGGTATTCATGTGCAGCATAGATAGATGTGTTGGTTTGGGACAGTCGTACTGCCTTGTTGGCCAAAGTTAAGGGCAGGTACGGGTGGGTTCAAATTAACCTGGAGAATGACGGGTAGAACTTGACATGTGACTTATGATTTGTTGGCCAAAGTCAAGGTCATAAGAGCATGGGGCAAAAATCCATATCGGGAGTTTCAAAAGAAACTGAAACTTGCTAGCGCTGCATACCATTTGGAGTGTGCTGATTCTGGTAGGATTCTTTCGGTATTGTCACGCAATGATATTTGGATCCCGATCCTACTGTGAGTATTGTAGGGTTCCTAGGCACACTAGTGAGGTCTCACAAGCCATCAATCATGCCAATTTCAAAAATTCTAGGTGCCGAGAAACCCGACTACGGACCGTTGGCTAGAAATCAAGGCGAAAATATAAACTAGTTAACAACTTAACTACAAAGAAACGGAAATACAACCTTTGTAGATCCGGTGCTCCACCTTCATAGCTCCGCAACGAAGTCCCTTTTCTGTCCAAATGAATTCCCGGGCTCTAGCGTTGGCTTCGTCGGAGAAATGGCGAGCTAGGTCGTCGATGTCCGTGCCGAAGATGATCTACGTCGAGGCATCGCAAGATCAAGCTCCAACTTCACCAAGTCAAGAAAATTGTGAAGAAAACACACTCTACTACTTGGCAAGAGGTAGAGGATGAAGAAATAGGAAGTGGGCAGACTTTAGAATTGGATTTCTCACTCATTTCATCAATCCACCATTGATGTAGTCAAGCTTTTCTTCTTAAGTTCAAGGAAGAAGAAGAAGAATGTTATGACGAGTTGATTTTAAAATGAAAAGAATAATCAATTCTTATCATAATAAAACCATGGTTAGGTGTAGAGAGTGAATCATGGTTTAGTGGAATGGTTAGGTTTAAGCATGAGACAAAAATGGTTACTTTATCAAAGCTTCAAGAAGCTTCAAGTGCAAACAAATAAAAGCCACCATTTCTTCTCATTTCTTTTCCTTTTTCCAAAAAGAAAAAGATTAATAAATGAATATGTAAAACCCTAATTATCCACTTAACCATGGTTTAAATCTTTACACTTAACCAAAAAGACATGCATCATCAAACATGATACAAACAAGTGCACAAAATCATATCGCATATGTAATGCGCACATCCGAGTGAGAAAATCCATCTTAAAGTGAACCGATACTAGTTAATGCAAAGTAATATATCAAATATATAATTATACATTAAATCATTAAATCAACACTTGATTTAACGATCCGGTCATATCGCATATAACCGGCTAGTATGCAATGTATCGGCTTATCGAATCAATCCTTGATTCGATAACTAGGTTATATCGCATACAACCATTCGACACATTCATCGCGAGAATGAAATACGGTATCACATACACGCATTATTCTCGGTCCTGCACATATCTCATATGCTCTCCTATTTCGTTTTGCTTGAGCCAGGAAACCTCTGTGTAGGACTCTAAAGACTCGTCAATACGCCGGCAGCAGATGATGATCATATCAAAAACCCACAAGCCGCAAGCGGTCTGCTAAACGTAACGGCCACCCGGGTATTGAGCAATCAGAAGATCGACGAGCAAGCCCGCTCACACTCCTGTGAATCCAACCAGTAACACTACCGTACAGTCCGGTCTGATCGTCTGATATGTCGCATATCTCGCCTAGGGGTCGTAAACGTCAGACCCTAATAGCTCGATAAGTCGTGTAGATATGAGGTCTATAGCAATTCGAGAAACTACTGGTAACACTTACCAGTAAATCTCAGCAACCCTGGCCAGGGATTTCCTGTTATAACCAATCGAACACAGTGCAACATCAACTCCCTATACCGGGAGAGACGAATTCCCTCCTATCGCTCATTGCCTCCATGTGACTCGGGACTGTACCCAAAAACCACCGTTTTGCACGCCCTCTTGGACGTGGTAAGATGGAAATCAAAGCACAGTGGGAACCACACAAGACTCTATGACGATCTTGGGTCAACAGACTACTCTGTACCAGTGTCACCAGAGAACTGCCATCTGAAGTATGGTATAATACCATCTGGGGGTTCTCGGCGAGTCCGTCCAGTGTACCCAGTCTCTACTGAGCACCCGTATATCTCCTCTGATGTCAAACACCAATGGATATGGGATCATCCATCGCCCATCTGTATGGGTCAAGAAGGTAAACGCTAGTCTACTCTGGTATATCGATGCCCCGTTTCGATACACCCACGACTAGGGACTTTGAAGGATGTACTTATGGACTACCCTGTCCCCACTAGTATGATCCGCATCATAGTCCAGGTAGTCAAGTACACATCCTAAGGGCTCTACCAACATGTAACAGAGAGACAAACAGTATACACGTTAAGGTAAAGATCAACCAGATAGCATACTATCATGTCGAGCAAGAAAGTCCTCCCTATATATCCCAGCATCCACTACAATATACATCCTATGTACAGTAATGGCCTCTAGGGCATACATATAACTAACAATCTCCCACTTGCACTAGGGCCATCTGATAGCAGTGGTTGTAGTATCTCATACTCAACCATCCCATAAAAATCTCTCTCTGGGAACAGGCCTTTGTGAGTGGATCCGCTGTGTTGTCCTCTGAGTCTACTCTCCTAACCTCGATCCCTTAGAGATCAACTATCTCCATGATCAGGTGATACTGCCTTAGAATATGTCTGGATCACTGATGGGACCTGCGTTCCTTGGCATAAGCTACAACTCCATTGTCACACAATGGGAGGAACATAGTTCATCTCATGAACCAATATACACCCAAACAGCCTCTTTGGTAGCATCTTAAGTAGCGATGTATCCTGCCTTTATCGTCTAGTATGTCACGGTATCTAGCTTGGAACTCTTCCAACATACCGTCCCTTTACTGAGGGTAAAGACAATGCCTGTGACTGACACTTAGTTGTCTTTATCACCCTGGAACACTTCCGGTGATTCTCCCCAGGATCGAATGATACCATCTCACTACTGCTAGTGAGTAGCCTAACATCCATTTAGATCTATCTCATAGATCCAAAGTCCAGGATTTAGTAGGTATCACTTTGATCCTATATGGAGAATCATAGTGATAAGCAGAGATTGATCGAGCGTAGCATAGGAAACTCCTTCCCTATCAAGAGTATGTCATCCACGTACTCTACGAGGATCACCACCATACTCCCTACTACCTTTTTGTATATACAAGGTTCATCTACCATTTTGATGATGTCAACTTCTTTGACCGCTTCATCAAAACAAATGTTCCAACTCCGCGATGCCTGCTTTATCCTATAAAGCATCTTGCACACGTTTCCGCTGCTCCCACTGTCTACGAAGCCCTCTGGCTGTGTACTTATAGACGTACTCTTCTAAAACATCATTTAGAAAAGCAGTCATGACATCCAACCACCAGATATCGTAGTCATGGTATGTAGCCGTGGCAAGTAGGATCTGGATGGACTTAAGCATAGCTACTTAGAAAAGGTTTCATCATCATCCATACCTGGTCAATGATGTAGACCTTTAACAAGTCTAGCTTTGAAAGTCTCAACTCTTCCATGTACACCAAGTAATCTTCTCAAGATATACTTGCTCCTGATGGGGATTTAACCCTTCAGATATAGCAACCAAAGTCCATACTTTGTTGGTGTATATGGATTCCATCTCAGATCACTAAGCATCCAGCCATTCTTACAGAGTCTTACTCTTGATGGCCAGCTCGAAACTAGTTGGGTCATCATCTCATGATGCAATCCTCGCTCCCACTGTCATAGAGAAACCGAAGTAACTCTCAGGTGGGTGAGGAACCCTACTAGATCGGCGGAGAGGCTGAGGTTCGTTGGAATCTACTGAATCCTTTGGTTCTACCAAATCATCAGCTGCAGTTTGTATGGCTGGAACATTTCCAGTTCTACATTACAGACCTTGCCTCGAGCTTGTCCGGATTTTGCTTTTAGACATAGGCCAACCAACCCCAAATCTTAACTAGCTTAAGACATGGGCTCTTCCCTTTCCATATCTCATATGGAGTGGTAGGCAACTGATTTGATTCGAACCTATTCAATAGGTATGCAGCTTCTCAAGTGCATAACCCCCAAAAGGAAATAGGTAACTCAGCAGTACTCATCATAGAGCACACCATATCAAATAGGGTGTATCTGCTCCGCCCCGATATACCATCGTGCTATGGTGTATACGGAGGAGTAATGCTGAGAGAGAATCTCATTCTCCTTTAGAATAGTCCAGGAATTCCGCGCTCAAGTATTCTCTTCCTTGATCTTATCAAAGAACATAATACTTATACCCGTATCGGTTCTCTACTTCTAACTTATATTCTGTGAATATCTCAAAAGGTTCGGACTTGTGTTTCAACAGGAACATATGTCTGAATCTTGAGAGATTATCAGAGAATATAATGAAGTATAAAGAACCGGTCTTGGCATGTGTAGACAGGGGACCTACATACATCAACATGTATCATCCCAAGAGTTCACTAACTCTTTCTCTGTTTCCAGTAAACGGAGCTATGGTCATCTTATCTTTGTGACATGACTGGCAAGTTTCAGAAGATGTAAATTCAAACTGATTTAAATATGCATCTAAATGTAACTTCAGCTAGTCGGGTCATATTGATCTGACCTAGTCTACAATACCTCAAGAAGAGTCCGTTCATTTCTGAACTCTTCCTCTTGTTCCGTATACTAAGAACTGTAGTTTGATTTAGAACATTAATGCTTTTAGATAACGTGTCTGAACCGATCAACTTTTGATATAGGAAATGTTCAAAACATTATCCATCAATACAAAATTATATCCTTTCTTTTCTAACAAAGAGAGTGATATGATTTGGTATATCAGGTTCGGTATCTAATAACATTCATTCAGAATCAATGTATTGGTAATACAGGGTGACAGTGACCGACAGACTTGGCTACAACTCTTGCCCCGTTTTCTGTCTCATGAAACTTATCACCCGTTCTCAGTTCTCTACCTTTCTGTAGCCCTATGTAACAGATTACATATCTGGGATCCTGATCCGGTATCATATACCAGGATGCGGAGGATACTGAGAAACAGTTCTGTATAATGAACACACCCGAAGATGATGCATCAGCATGCACTCTCTTCGTTTGGGCGGCACGGGAAATCTGGTATTCCCCAATTTCCTACTCTGTCTTATAACATTTATAAGTTGGAGCGGGACCAACGTTCCCCAGCTCAGTATAACAAGCGGGTTCGGTCAATAATCCGCTTTATTATCTTGATTAAGGCGTGATATGGTCGCTACCTGGAGAGAGAGAGAAGAAAACACTCAGCGTGCTCTCTTGCAAGAATAGATTGGTTATTATTTTATCTAATCAGGATGGCTCCCACTGCTTTTTATCAAATCTTCCTTCAAACCCTAAAAGGAAAGACTAGCCGGGATTAATTACACACTACAAGTTCGCCAATCTTTCAGCCAGGCCAGTGTCGGTACTTTGAGGGAGGTCCCCCGTGCTTTCGCACGAACCTAATTAATGTAAACCTCATTTTCCCAGAGGCGTAACCCCGTTGACACCTTTCTAGACACCTACTTGATCGGCTAATTGTAATGTATAAAACTCTCCCAGGAGTAACTCTTACTCGCAGCGGGTATCGGGATCCAACTATCTCATAGAAGGTATGCAATCTCATTGCAAATTTCAACACTTGAAATTCCCGATAATCTTTTGCCCCGAACGATCTATGACCTTGACAAGGTCAACAAACCATAGACCGCAAGTCAAGTTCAACCCGTCATTTCTTGATTGAATCAAACCCACCCGCACGACCCTTGACAAGGTCAACAAGGCCGCACGACTACCTTAACCCAATCTGCATCATATGCATAAGAAGATAAATACTGGTTAGCTACCGCACACTGCGCCTTGACAAGGTCAACAAACGCAGCACGAATACTAAACAGGACTTATCTGAAATGACGGAGGGCTACGACAGGTTTTGCTGAAAACCTATTGCGTAATGAACTTGATATCGTTGTAGGATCGAATGAATTTTGAAATGGAGTGCTTTTGAGGCTTTTCCAGTTTTGCTAAAGGAGTCACTCCCGGTGAAGGGATCGTCGGTCCTTTCCTCGTCGAATGAGGTGCGGGATATATCATATATATCACTGTGCAAAGCAAAAACACTTAAAAGCAATCAAAAGACAAACCGAGTGTGTAGCATCTGCCAGTTATTGCTAAAGGAGTCACTCCCGGTGAAGGGATCTCGGTCCTTTCCTCATCGAATAAGGTGCAGGATATATCACATATACCGCTGTGTAAAGCAAGAACTGTAGCTACCTGTTTTATTTTTGAAATTCAATTCTACAACATCTTAGGTTTCTTTTATTTCATTAATCACATTAATGAAGTCCTATCATTTAAGTACCTAATCATCACAGATAAATACGACGTACACTTATGCCATCCGCATTCGCCTCGATGTCCCCTCGTGCACCGTTAGGTTAGGTAACTAACGGCAGAGCAGGGCAGGGCTAGCACGGGTGTAAAACATAAGTAACGTCTATATAATATATCATATATATTATATACAGTATCTATCACAGAACATCACATGATCACATCACAGATATCGCAGCAGAAGAAACATATGAAATATTGGATATACTAGGACGTCCGTGTTTTCAATACGAGCCAGTATAAAACACGGATTCCATGGTCGTGATGAATAGCCAAATCCACACCCCTAGACCCCTACGAGAGCGGCAAGCAACCCCACCAATTCTAGAGTTAGGAGACCCGGACTCGACTCCTCGAGTTGGTCTCCCACTGGACTCCAGAACCCGGTTACTTGTGCTCCCCTCCTTGGGTCTATCCTAGTGCGGAAAAGTAAATAATATACAAAAGGTGACATCTTCTGCAACCTGGAAGTGCCCCAATAAAAGAATATTACATACAAGTTTTTACATGAATGAAAATGAAAAACACTCATCTCACATAAAAACCCCCGGCTATTCAAACACGACGATCCAATATAACATATCCAGCAACACATAACATCACATGTCATCAACGTAAGTAAATATGTCCATCCCAATTGTCGTTGACATATAGCAACGAAACCGGCGATATCACATATTACACTTACGGTCACAGAAAAGAAAGTGTAAAACTACAACAGTTGGAATCCGCAACCACCTCAGACATCGCATGCCTGACCAAATGAATTCCTTAGACATCGCATGCCTAACAATTATAAACCCCGCATTTTAGTCTCATTATCGAAAACACTTTTCAATATCAAGTCGGGCAATTCAACAAGATTCCCGACATCCTGATCGAATGCTCGTCGCAAACTTCAGTAGACGGCCGCACCCCCGTTACCGTCGACGAAGTGCACCAAGGCGGAACACCGCTACCGCGAGCACCCGAACGGATGCTTTCGGCGACGGGGTTCTCCTACAGTCACTTGGTCAGGGCTATGGACTGAGGATGTCTATTAAGTTTACCCGGCGAGTATCCGCGTACGCTACTTGATTGCGACGGACTTTTGATCACATCAAAATTCCGTGGCAACCGATCAAGTGAGACTAAACTGCTATGTTTATAACATTCATTCAGTTATCTCATAACTTCTTGTGAATTCCAATTATTGTATCCCATTCCGGATAAATAGAAAATTTCAAACTTTCCGATCGAACAATCGAACACCCAAGTTTTCCCGATACAGATCAACACATGAAATATGAGTCTAACAACATTCAGTTCGTGCCTCAGTACCAACGGTCCAGCCGTAGAAGGGTCAAGCCAACGCCTCACATGTGGCATGCCGTACTGCCCCAAACCCGAAGGTTCAAAGGGCAGTTCAAGACGGTCACATAATCGAGTTAAGGTTTGTTGTCTTCTAGAGGGACCATCGCGTTACTTGCACTACTTAGAACGTCGTTAAACTACGGAAAAATCCAACACTTGGAAATTTCCCGACAGGGGAAAAATTGGGTATTTATATCCGGTCGAACTTTTTAACATATTCTAATATTTATCCGGAAAGCCACATAGACAAAATTTGATACTCCGATCGAAACACCGAATCCCCAAAACAACCCCAGAAAATTCAACTCTTGAATAAATATTAAAAATTCCCAGAAAACCCAGCATATTAAAATAGGAATTACTGTGCAACAATGGGAAGGTGACGTCATCACCTAGCCGCAGAAGCTGGGCTTCTGCCGCGGTTCCGCGCCGTTTTGGATGAATCATGGGTCCAATTTTGCGCCGTAACTCATATATTTCCCTGCTGAATTTTTTAGCAATTTTTAATACTGAAAAATCCCTGTTTTTAGAAAAAGTGCAGAGAGCATTTTCCGGGTTGGTTTTTCGATTCGATCGGGTTTCAAATATCGTCTGGACTTCGCCTAAGGTTCTAGCTAGGCTCTGATACCACTGTAGGGTTCCTAGGCACTTTCAAGAGGTCTCACAAGCCATCAATCATGCCAATTTCAAAAATTCTAGGTGCCGAGAAACCCGACTACGGACCGTTGGCTAGAAATCTAGGCGAAAATATAAACTAGTTAACAACTTAACTACAAAGAAACGGAAATACAACCTTTGTAGATCCGGTGCTCCACCTCCATAGCTCTGCAACGAAGTCCCTTTGCTGTCCAAATGAATTCCCGGGCTCTAGCGTCGGCTCCGTCGGAGAAATGGCGAGCTAGGTCGTCGATGTCCGTGCCGAAGATGATCTACGTCGAGGCATCGCAAGATCAAGCTCCAACTTCACCAAGTCAAGAAACTTGTGAAGAAAACACACTCTACTACTTGGCAAGAGGTAGAGGATGAAGAAATGGGAAGTGGGTAGACTTTAGAATTGGATTTCTCACTCATTTCATCAATCCACCATTGATGTAGTCAAGCTTTTCTTCTTGAGTTCAAGGAAGAATAAGAAGAATGTTATGATGAGTTGATTTTAAAATGAAAAGAATAATCAATTCTTATCATAATAGAACCATGGTTAGGTGTAGAGAGTGAATCATGGTTTAGTGGAATGGTTAGGTTTAAGCTTGAGACAAAAATGGTTACTTTATCAAAGCTTCAAGAAGCTTCAAGTGCAAACAAATAAAAGCCACCATTTCTTCTCATTTCTTTTCCTTTTTCCAAAAAGAAAAAGATTAATAAATGAATATGTAAAACCCTAATTATCCACTTAACCATGGTTTAAATCTTTACACTTAACCAAAAAGACATGCATCATCAAACATGATACAAACAAGTGCACAAAATCATATCGCATATGTAATGCGCACATCCGAGTGAGAAAATCCATCTTAAAGTGAACCGATACTAGTTAATGCAAAGTAATATATCAAATATATAATTATACATTAAATCATTAAATCAACACTTGATTTAACGATCCGGTCATATCGCATATAACCGGCTAGTATGCAATGTATTGGCTTATCGAATCAATCCTTGATTCGATAACTAGGTTATATCGCATACAACCATTCGACACATTCATCGCGAGAATGAAATACGGTATCACATACACGCATTATTCTCGGTCCCGCACATATCTCATATGCGCTCCTATTTCGTTTTGCTTGAGCCAGGAAACCTCTGTGTAGGACTCTAAAGACTCGTCAATACGCCGGCAGCAGATGATGATCATATCAAACATCCACAAGCCGCAAGCGGTCTGCTAAACGTAACGGCCACCCGGGTATTGAGCGATCAGATGATCGACGAGCAAGCCCGCTCACACACCTGTGAATCCAACCAGTAACACTACCGTACAGTCCGGTCTGATCGTCTGATATGTCGCATATCTCGCCTAGGGGTGGTAAACGTCAGACCCCAATAGCTCGATAAGTCGTGTTGATATGAGGTCTATAACAATTCGAGAAACTACTGGTAACACTTACCAGTAAATCTCAGCAACCGTGGCCAGGGATTTCCTGTTATAGCCAATCGAACACAGTGCAACATCAACTCCCTATACCGGGAGAGACGAATCCCCTCCTATCGCTCATTGCCTCCATGTGACTCGGGACTGTACCCAAAAACCACCGTTTTGCCCGCCCTCTTGGACGTGGTAAGATGGAAATCAAAGCACAGTGGGAACCACACAAGACTCTATGACGATCTTGGGTCAACAGACTACTCTGTACCAGTGTCACCAGAGAACTGCCATCTGACGTATGGTATAATACCATCTGGGAGTTCTCGGCGAGTCCGTCCAATGTACCCAGTCTCTACTGAGCACCCGTATATCTCCTCTGATGTCAAACACCAATGGATATGGGATCATCCATCGCCCATCTGTATGGGTCGAGAAGGTACACGCTAGTCTACTCTGGTATATCGATGCCCCGTCTCGATACACCCACGACTAGGGACTTTGAAGGATGTACTTATGGACTACCCTGTCCCCACTAGTATGATCTGCATCATAGTCCAGGTAGTCAAGTACACATCCTAAGGGCTTTACCAACATGTAACAGAGAGACAAACAGTATACACGTTAAGGTAAAGATCAACCAGATAGCATACTATCATGTCGAGCAAGAAAGTCCTCCCTATATATGTCCCAGCATCCACTACAATATACATCCTATGTACAGTAATGGCCTCTAGGGCATACATATAACTAACAAGTATATGCTACTCCTCGGGAAATTTCTCACTTAACGATCAATGCTATAAACCAAGTAGGTGTCTAGAAAGGTGTTAGCGGGGCTACGCCCACAGGGAAAAGAGGTTATTTAATTAAGGAACTTCGCGAAAGCGTTGGAAAACCTCCCTCGAAGTACTGACACTAGCCTGGCTGAACGGTTAAGCAAGTATTGTACGGTGAGATTGATCCTGACTAATTCTTCCTTTTTGGTTTGAGGAGGGATTCGAGAGACAGTGGGAGCCATCCTGTTTAGACAAATTAAAAACCACTCTAAACTTGCAAGAGCATCATGCTAAAGTGTTTCTTCTCTCTCTCCTAATTGCAGCGACCAAACATCATGACTGGACTTAAGTTACTACTAGATAAAAACATGCTGACAGGGCCAAACTACAAAGATTAGCTCATGGATGTCAAAATGGCAATCACTTATGACAAGTTGGGGTATCTCCTTACCACCAAAGCTCCCCCTGTCCCAGGTCCCAAAACCAGCGTCGCGGATAAGGAAATCTGTAAGACCTGGGAAATCGATTGCGCGAAGGCCAAGTGCCTCGTGCTTGCCTCGATGGACAATGAACATCAGAGGAGGCATGAGAATATGGACCTTGAATCCATATTTCTCCATACAAAAGAACTGTATGGAGAGCAATCCCATATCGCCAGATACGAAGTCTCGAAAAAGCTGTTTTCGGCGAGATTGGCCGTCGGATCAGCGGTAGCGGAACACGTGCTTAAGATGATTGGCTTCATTGAGGAGCTCGCGGACCTTGGGACCACGTTAGAGAACGAGCTCTACACGGACTTGATTCTCCAGTCCCTTCCTTCCACTTACGCCCAGTTTATCCTGAACTTCAACTTGCAAGAAAAAGAAGTTGATCTTTCAGAACTCCTCAATATGCTGAGGAGTGCAGAGGACACCCTACAGAAAGGTAGGGAAACATCCACTTTGTTTGTAGGAGGATCTTCCTCTTCTAGGTCCAAGGCGAGAGCCAAGGGAAAGAAGAAGAAAGCCCCTGCCAAACCAAGGGGCGGTGTTAGCAAAGTGGATACGAAGGGAAAGACAAAGGAAACAAAGGTAGCAGGAAAGCTTGTGGGAAAGGAAGAATGGTTTTACTGTCACAAGAGTGGACACTGGAAAAAGGATTGCAGGGCTTGGAAGGCCAGAAACCAGGATCTGAAGCAAGTTGCGGCTTCAGCTTCAGGTGTGTATGTTATTGAAAACTGTCTATCAATAAACTCTACATCCTGGGTATTGGATACCGGATTAGGATCTCATATCTGTAATTCTTTACAGGCACTGAGAAGGCATAGGGTTTTGAAGGCAGGTGATATGACCCTCAAAGTTGCAAATGGAGCTGGCATGGATGCTGAGTCCGTGGGGGACTATCACCTGGGGTTGTCAGATGGACACGTTTTGGTTTTGCGTGATTATTATTTTGTACCCAATGCAACCTGTAATATCATATATGTATCTTTATTATCTAAAGAAGGTTATGAATTTGCATTTGTAAGTAATGTTGTGAACATTCACCTTAATCAAGTTTTGATTGGGTTGGGTATATTAAGCAATGGTATATACGTATTAAACCAACCACAGATTTTTAATGTCCAGAATACACACAAAAGAAAGTCTCCGGAAACAAATCAGGCTTTCTTATGGCATTGTAGACTGGGTCACATCAATGAAAGAAGGTTGACAAAGTTACATACAGAAGGATATTTGGATCCGTTCGAATATCAATCATATGCAACTTGTCAATCCTGTCTCAAAGGAAAGATGACAAAGACTCCGTTCACTGGACACGGAGTAAGAGCGAGCGAGCTCTTAGGACTCGTACACAGCGACATGTGCGGTCCAATATCTACGCATGCGCGAAGCGGTTATTCTTACTTCATTACTTTTACGGATGACTTTTCAAGGTACGTATATGTCTACTTAATGAAACATAAATCCGAAGCCTTTGGAAAATTCCAGGAATATAAGAATGAAGTAGAAAAACAAACAGGCAAAAGTATCAAGACACTGAGATCTGATCGAGGTGGTGAATACTTAAGTGCCGAGTTCCTAGATTACTTAAAAGAGAATGGAATTCTCTCTCAGCTTACTTCTCCGTACACTCCGCAACATAACGGTGTATCGGAGAGACGGAACCGCACCCTATTGGATATGGTACGTTCCATGATGAGTAACGCTGAGTTACCGCGATCATTCTGGGGATATGCACTAGAATCAGCTGCATACTTTTTGAACCGAGTTCCAACTAAGACTGTGCCTACCACACCATATCAGATGTGGTGTAGGAAGAAACCCTATCTTAAGCACATTAAGACATGGGGATGTCCAGCTTTTGTCAAAAAGCGGCATGCAGACAAACTCGAGGCACGCTCAGTACAGTGCAAGTTTGTGGGATATCCAAAGAACTCCAAGGGATATTTCTTCTATTGCGAAGAGGAACAAAAGGTTTTTGTTTCTCGTCATGCCCACTTCTTGGAAACTGAGTTTTTGGAAAATCAGATAAGTGGGAGCGCAATAGAACTGGAAGAAATTTCAGAACCACGAGCTATTACTGAAAGCTTAGTAGAACCAGAGGGTTCGAAAGATCAGGACATTCCTGCGCCGCTCCGCAGGAGTAGTAGGCAGTCTCATCCGCCCGAGAGATACTACGGTTTTCTCATAGACGGGGATAGAGAGGATTGCATCATTGATAGTGATGAGCCGACTAGCTTCCAGCAAACCATTCAGAGCATCGACTCGGTAAAATGGTTGGATTCTATGCGGACCGAAATGGAGTTCATGTACACCAACAAAGTATGGACGTTGGACGTTGCTCCAGATGGGGTAAAACACGTAAGATGCAAGTGAATCTTCAAAAGGAAGATTGGTGTAGATGGACAGGTTGAGACCTATAAGGCTAGACTTGTTGCAAAGGGTTTTCGTCAAAGACCTGGTTTGGACTATGATGAAACCTTTTCTCCAGTGGCTATGCTGAAATCCATTCGGATCCTTCTTGCCATTGCTGCCTTCCACGATCATGAGATTTGGTAGATGGACGTAAAGACCGCTTTTCTAAATGGAAATTTAGAGGAGTGTGTCTATATGGACCAGCCAGAGAGTTTCATTCAGAATGGGAGCAGCGGAAAGGTATGCAAGTTGCTTAAGTCCATTTATGGACTAAAGCAGGCATCGCGGAGTTGGAACATCTATTTTGATGAGACGGTCAAAGAATTTGTCTTTATCAAAAATCCAGATGAACCATGCATCTATAGTAGATTTGTAGCAAGAACTGTCGTATTCCTCGTTTTATACGTGGATGACATTCTTTTGATAGGAAATAGCATTCCTATGCTATAATCTGTCAAAGGGTTCTTGTCACACAGGTTCTCCATGAGAGACCTGGGTGATGCCTCTTACATTCTGGGGATCTGGATCTATCGTGACAGATCCAAGAGGATATTAAGACTTTCACAGTCCAGGTACATCGACACCATACTGAGAAGATTCAGTATGGAAGATTCCAAGCGCGGTAATCTACCGGCTTGTCACGGGATCACCCTCTCCAAGGAGATGTCTCCCAAGACTGATTTGGAAAGGGATCGCATATCTATTATACCCTACGCTTATGCGGTAGGCTCTATAATGTATGCGATGTTGTGTACCAGACCAGATATAGCTTATGCACTGAGTGTGGTAAGCCGGTATCAGTCAAACCCTGGGGAGAAGCACTAGATAGCGGTAAAGAACATTCTCAAGTACCTGAGAAGGACTAAGGAGATGTTCTTGGTGTATGGCGGAAAAGACCTCCAGATCGAGGCCTTTGCTGATTCCAGCTTCCAGAGTGACAAGGATGATTCCAAGTCCATGTCGGGTTATGTCTTTACCCTCAATGGAGGGGCGGTGTGTTGGAAGAGTTCTAAACAGGAAACCGTTGCTGACTCGACGATGGAAGCGGAATATATCGCTGCTGCAGATGCCGCAAAAGAAGCCGTCTGGATAAAGAAGTTCTTGACAGAACTTCAGGTGGTTCCGTCCATTGTTGATCCAATACCTCTGTATTGCGACAACAACGGGGCTATAGCTTTAGCGAAGGAACCCAAGTCCCATCAGAAGTCCAGACACATCTTGAGGCGGTATCACCTAATCAGGGAGATCGTGGGTCGCCAGGAGATCGAGGTTCGGAGAGTTGCTACAGAAGATAACACTGCTGATCCATTCACGAAGGCCTTACCCCACACTCAGTTCGAGCGGCTGATCGAGATGATAGGTCTTCGATACGCCAGTACATGTCCTTAGTGCAAGTGGGAGACTGTTAGTGTATATGCCCTAGAGGCCATTACTGTATCATACTAGTTTGTATATTACTTAAAGAAAGCTTGGGATATTCACCTTGTATAGACAATCTTGCTCAAAATAGTAGTATGCTACTTGGTTTGTTTCTACTTTAATGTGTGCATGTGTTTATTTTAGTATATCACCTATACACATTAGTGGAGCCCTTTGGATCTTTGCTTGATTACCAGCGTTGTGATGGCAGTCACACTCGTGGGGGCTGGGTAATCCACAAGCACATCCTTATGCAGGTCCCTAGTCGTAGGACTATCGAGACAGGGCATCGATACTCCGGAGTAGACTAGCGTATGCGCTTCTCATCCCAGCAGGGGAGACGGTCTGTCCCACAGCCGTCAGTACGTCGTACTTGAGATAGTATGCGGGTGCTCGTTAGGTTACGAGTACACTGGACAGGATTCGTCGGGAACTGTTGGTTGGTACTATACATATCATCAGTTATCAGTTCCCAGGTGACATGAGTACAGCTTAGTCCGCTGACTTGACACTGTCACTTCGCCTCGAGTGTGTTCCCACTGTACATAGATTACTACCCTACCACGGCTCAAAGGAGTCGTGCAAACAGGTAGTAGTTGGGTGCAGTCCCGAAGCACTTGGAGGCAGTGACGGTTAGACAGGATTCGTCTCTCCCGGTATTGGGGGTTGATATCGCGCTGTGTCTAGGAGAGCCATTACACAAAGTCCCTGGCCAGGGCAAGCGAGATATACTGGTAGGTTTCCAGTATTATCTCAGGGTGTTCTGGGCTACACTCCGACACGACTTGTACCGCTATTAGGGGACTGACGTTTACCGCCCCCCTAGGCCCCCCATGCGATATTCTCAGACGAACAGACCGGACTGTATGCAGATTGTCATATTCAGGCTCAGTAGGAGTTCAGATGGGTTTCACCTCGTCCGTCATCTTATCGGCATCTACCTGGGGGCCGCTACGCACAGCTAGCGCCGCTTGCGGTCTGTAGTTAAACCCACTGCCAGCGTAGTGTCGAGTCTTTAGAGTCCCACACAGAGAGCTATTCGCCTTTAGGCAAAAGAGTAGAGGTCGCATGGTTTTGCGACAGGGTTCGGTCACATCCGTGCACTTATGCACGTTTAGTGTCCGGGAAGTTATCACTAGCGGGCTTTGGTTTAAACCAGATCCTAGTGTACGTTTTGGGATTGGTTTTATCTCGTTTGTATTCGTGTTCCTCGGAACGCGGATGCGGGTGTGTATGCACGGTTGACAGAGAGACAGAGGCAGAGGATTCTCATTAGGGTTGTTGACTGTTGACTTTTGCTAAACCCTAATGAGAATAAGAAATATGATTAATGATAATATTAATTAAGTATTATTGTGCTATGGTTGGGTTAAGGGGTTGACTTTGTTGACGTGTTGACTTAGTTGACCGGTTGACTAGGTTGGACTTGTTGACCATCATCATGACATTGGCTATCATTTCTTGGCATTGACCTTGGCTTGCTTGTTTGTTCACAAATTGCATTTAATGCATGAAATGATATGGCCATTTGATATGATAACAACCATAACATAATACTCAATTATTATTATGAGTTATGATTATTTTGGATTATGAGAGCTGTTGGAGATAGTGCCCTCAGAGTCAATTATTAGGTCACAGGTACGTGATTGTAATGATTGATGGAGGACCTATCCCGGTAGGACAGTCTTACTCGAGATGATAGTATGCTATCTGGTTTACCTTTATCATCGTGTACTGTTTTAAGTGACCTGACACGTCGCTATTACACGTTGATAGAGCCCCTAGGATTCTTGCTTGACCACCAGCAGTATGAGGACGATCATATAAGTGGGAGCTGGGGGTCTATAGGCATATCCTTAAAAGGTCCCTAGTCGTGAGAGTTTCGAGACAGGGCATCGATTCTCCATAGTAGACTAGTGTATACAGTCGAGACCCCGACGAGGGGCGGTGGCCGGTCTCACAAGCCACTGGTGTCAGTTGGATCACCTAAGATGTATACAGGTGCTCATTGGGTTATGAGTACACCGGACAGGACTCGCCGGGAACATGCTAGTTGGTCATATACCAGACGTCAGATGGCAGTTCCCTGGTGACATGTGTGCAGGTTAGTTCATCGACTTGGGGATCGTCATTTGTCTCGTGTGAGTTCCCACTGTACTTTGATTACTACCCTACCACGGCTCAAAGGAGTCGTGCAAACAGGTTTTAGTTGGGTACAGTCCCGAGCCACATGGAGGCAGTGAGCGTATCTTCAGGGGTTCGTCCCTCCCGGTATTGGGGGTGAGGTCGTGCTGTGTCTAGGAGAGCCATTACACGAAGCCCTCGGCCGAGGCAAGGAGATTTACTGGTAGGTATTCCAGTAGTATCTCAGGGTGTTCTGGGCTACACTCCGACACGACTTGTACCGCTTTTGGGGGTCTGACTTTTACCAACACCCTAGGCCCGCCATGCGATGCTCATAGACGAACGGACCGGACTGTACGGATATTGTCACTGACAGGCTCAGTAGGGAGTCAGGCTGAGTTCGCTCACAGACGTCCCTTTTGGTCAATACCTGGTAGCCCGTTATGTATTGGCTTATACCTCTAACGTGCTAGTGGTTAAATCCACAACCAAGGTGTTGACGAGTCTTTAGAGTCCCCCACATTCAGTTACTCAGCTTTCGGGCGAAAGGTTGTAGAGGCCGTATGGAGATATGGCAGGGTCCGATCAGATACGTGCGGTATTGCACGGATCAGGATCGGACAGTTTGTACTATAGGCCGTATGGTTATATGGCAGGGTTCGATCAGATACGTGCGGTATTGCACGGATCAGGATCGAACAGATATTACTAGCCGGCTTTGGTATAAGCCGGATCCTAGTATAGTACAGTGTAGATTTTGTCTCATTGCATTTGTATTTCGGTCGAAATACAGATGCGGGTGTGTATGCACAGTATCGGGGTTTTCCTGTAATTTATTACGGGACCAGTTTTCTGGAGTTGCCAGTTTGCTTTCCGTTTCGGCCAATTTCCTTTGTATCATTCATTGGCCGAAGATTGGTGGAGGAGGGTTTATTTGCATTGTTGCAAATTAGTATTTGTGGAGGGGGTCTTTGCTTTTTGTAGCATCATGATAGTCTTCATGATGGTGCACCATCCATTGACTTGCTTGACTTCATACTTCATGATGGCTTGACTTTGTTAGCATCATGGTTGTTGATGATGGTTGTGTGGAGTGTTGGCATTGCTTTGTGATCATGGTTGATTATGATAGCCATTCCTCTCTCTCTCTTGTATGTTTTGGGTTTGGCCTCTCTCATTTTTTTTGATGAACTCTCCTCATTCTCATTTTTCCACTTCACTCCATGCTCTTCTCCTCACTTGTTTTGGCCGGCCACTTTGGATTGGGGCTGTCCAAAATTGTGTGTGTGTATTTTTGGTTCATATCATGCTCCAAAATACCCCCTAGCTCCTCCACATTGTTCTTGTTTCATCCCTCCACCAAATGGCACCTCCATGAACCCCAAAAGAGACACAAGTTCTACTACATATTCTACAGCGGACCTTGGGCACGTCGAGTAGCCGGCTTCGTGCCCGAGTTGCCTCGGCATTGAGGTGGGAGCCCGTAAAAGAAGTAGGCGATGTGGTGCACTTCCGGCGACGAGGAGGAGACGGGACATTCCGCAGGAGATCCAGACGATGATGAGAAGACCGGAGGACTTGGATCGTCGGTATATCTCTTTCCCATCTTATAGTTAGCTAGGACTAATTAATGGTTCGATCCGGGTATTAGTGCGCGGCGGTTTTCCAGTTCAAGTAAAATTAATGTTTATCACCGCTTCCGCATTTGGCCGTCGGATTGACGGCCGGGGCGCCGCCATGCACTTACAGTGGTATCAGAGCCTCGCCATTAACTTAGTCTAGCTTTGTGTAATGTGTTTGCATTTTCGATCGATCAAAAATCCCAAAACCGCATTTTTGCCCGCATCAGTTTTCTGTTGAAATTTTTTGGTGTCGAAATTTTTTTCAGGTTACAGAAAAGTGATGTACTGGAAAATCTAAGAGTTCTGTGAAAATTCGATGACGTAACTCCACTGTAGGAGCGCGGAACCGCGGCCAAACACTCCCTTGGGCCGCAGTTCCGCCGCACTATTTTGGGTTTGCTGCACCAATTTTTTACAGAGGCTTTCTGGGGTGAAAAGTGAGGTTTTGGAATATTAAAATTGGGCCCAGAATTTCTGTGAGTGCTACAGTATTTCTTGGGGGCCCACTTGTTAATTTTTGATCGATCGGATATTTTAAACACATTTTTTAACAGTATTTACATTATATCTGCGACCGTGAATGTCACTTGATCGGTAAATCCGGTCTAACTGCTATAGCCCAGTTAGACGGATTTGCGAACGTGACTTTCACGTTGATGTTCTATCTATTTGCTGTGATGTTGCGGATCGGTCGTGGGGGATAGCCTGGATGCAATGCTAGTACAGTTGTGGTTGTATTATGTACATTTGATATTGCGGGGCGAGCGTCCGACATGTGGACTGCCGTCACTGCCTGATTGTATTATTATTTTGGGACACGGCCAGGTTGCGGTCGATGTACCCGGTGTATGTATATTTTTACTTTCTGTACTAGGATTGCCCCGCGGAGGGGTGCACGGATAGCCGGATTCTGGAGGGCAACAAGCCCGCATCTCATGGCATTAAGACGGAGGGGGCTTCACTCTAGGATTGGCGGGATATTCGCCGCACTCGTAGGGGGTACAGGTTGAACCAGGAGGGGTGCCCAAGTTACCGGATTCCGTGAAGTGCTGGGTGGTCCATTCATGGCGCTGAAGGGGGCTGCCTCGCTTCAGGTTTTGGCGGGTAACTTGCCGCGCCCGTAGGGGTCTAGGATTTCATTGCACAGGCTATCCACACGACCAGGGGAACGTCGGGTTTCAGTAGTGGCTCTGTGAAACCCGGGGATCCCAGATATCTGTATTGTTTCTGTGATGCTGTACATTTTCTGTGATGTTGCATTTTTTATTCACGCCTTGAGCGAAATATAATATATTGGTATATATATTAGTAGATGTAGTATATGTTTTGCATCCGCGCTAGTCCAGTCCCCGCTCTGTCGTTAGTTAGCTAACCTAACGGGTAATGACGGGACCCAGTGGCGAATGCGGATGGCATATACGCACATCAGTATATTTTCGTTCTTTGTGGTGTGATCAATTGATGGGACTGCATTGATTCGGATCAATGCAAGTTAAAAACAAACCTAATCTGATGTTGTTGGAACACTTTTCAAAAAGCTGTTATTGCAAGGATGTTCACTTTTGTTTTGCATCGTGGTATTCAGTTGGAATATCCTGCTCCTCAGTCGACGAGGCAAGGGCCGAGATCCCTTCACCGGGAGTGACCCCTTGGACAAAAAGTTTGCGTCAGGGCATTAACTTCACTATAGCCGATTACTTTTGCTTTGCACCGTGGTATTCAGTTGGAATATCCTGCACCCCATTCTACGGGGAAAGAGCCGAGATCCCTTCACCGGGAGTGACCTCTTTAGCAACGGTTTTCGTCACTATATTTTCTAAAAAGCTATCAGTTCCTTCAACGATATCAAGTTCACTACGTTAAAGGTTTTCGCCAGAAACCATTCGTAGCCCTCCGTCATTTCAGTTAAATATTCGGTAGTATTCAAGCTATGTATTTTGACCTCACGCCAAGGCATAGTGATTGGTAGCTGCCGGGTATTTATCTGTTGCATAGATAGATGCGTTGGTTTGGGACAGTCGTACTACTATTTTGGCCTACGTCAAGGGTATGTACGGGTGGATTCAAATTAACCTGGACAATGATGGGTAGAACTTGACATGTGACTTATGATATTTTGACCTCACGCCAAGGTCATAAGAGCATGGGGCAGAAATCTCATCGGGAGTTTCAAAAGAACTGAAACTTGCCAGATATGCGCATACCTTCTGGAGTGTGATAGCGTGAGCGGATTCCGTCACGTTATCATGCGATGATAGTTGGATCCCGATTCCCACTGATGAGTTAGTTTACTCCTCGGGTGACCCTGACTAATTCTTCTTTCAGGTTTGGAGGAGAATTTGAGGTACAGTGGGAGGTTTCCAGATTAGATAAATTGGTAACCATTCTGATCTAGGTTAGAGTGCACGCTGAGTGTTTCTTTTCTCTCTCTCTTTGGCAGCGACCATTGACCCGACCCTAAGACTATGACTCAGTGACCAAAATTGACCGAACCTTCTTAAACACTGGCTTTTGGATTGTCAGAGTTGCAGACCTCATTGCCACTCCTACTTTTACCCTTTTCTCCAGGACACCCCGTATTACTACGAACGTCCACTTCCATTGGACAAAACCATCGTATGGTTATATACGAACTCGAAGGAATTTATTCGAGGATGGTTTCCGGTTCTGGAGAAAACGGATAGGACTATTCAGTTGTCTTTTCCTTTTACCTTCTCTCAGGTTGCGAGTGCTCCTTGGTTTAGGAGATAGTACACCTATTACGCAAATTGGATAGTCTTCTTCCAAACCTTAGGCTGGTGCCGACCGGTAGGGAATGAAGAAAACCAATTAGCATAACGATGGTGTGCAGAAGGTATTAAGTCAAGACAAAGCAAGGGATTAGTAAGAGGGCAACGAAAATTGCGACTGCTATTCATGACCAAACCAGGTATTTCTTCGCCAATCCTAAAATCACCTTTGCATTTCTCCAGGACACTCCGTATCACTACGAAGATCCACAGTTATTGGATACTCCATCGTATGGTTATATACGAACTCGAAAGGAACTTGTTCCAGTTCGGGGATGGATTCTGGTTCAGGAGAAATAGGAATAAGGTTTATTCAGGTGTCCTTTATCTTCACCTTCTCTCGCATTGCGAGTGTTCCTAGGATTGGGACAGTACACCCATTATGCTTATTGGATAGTCTTCTTCCAAACCATAGGCAGGTGCCGAACGGTAGGGAAGGAAGAAAACCATTTGGCCTAAAGGGGTGTGCAGAAGGTAAAGACTAAAGACATATGAAGGGATTTGGAGAGGTGGCAAAGAACTATACGGTTACAGTCGTGAATCTGGAAGAGGCATTACTAGAAATACCAGAATACCCCATCGAAACATTTCAATGTTTCAGCTTCACTGTGTAGTGTTAAAAGAAAACTGATTTCCCGATTAGATACTTACTCCAGGGTATGTATTTACCAAGTATGGTTCTCACATCTGTATGGTTTTACAGATGATGAGTGGGAGTAAGTTATTGGGAATTGGATGATCATCCTCATTATATCGGGATTCGTTGTAATCGGTGATATTTGAGGAAGTCACCTGGGTTGTTTGCCGGTCGGCAAATATTTGGTTTTGAATATCCGCTTTTATGCACCAATTTCAAATTGAAATATCTGTACGTCTATTTTCATAGAGTGAGATATACCTTTCTGAAATTATGTCTATGACATTTACCTATATCAGTGGATGGTTAGGTAAGGAGTATTAAACAGCGGTGTAATTCTTCTTAACCATAAGTACAGTTTTCAACCTACGACACACAGTGAGTGAGTTATCAGACTCAAGGGACTTGTACAGAGTATTGTATGATGTCCACGGTCCATCAGGACAGAGGGGTTGGTCCTCGCATTATATTCGGTTTACTTATGACTTCTCTAGTTTTTAGATAGGTGTTTCGTGGAAACACAGGGTCCGAATTTGGAGAAGTTATAGGTATTTGAATAGAGTAGAGAATCAGGTGTAGCAAGTATCGGGATTCTTCAAAGAGATCGAAGATGTAGATACTTATGTATGGTATTCAGTTGATAGTAGTGATTAAGAGAAATTGCTTCTCTTTCAGGTTACTCATAATTGGAAGCATTCCTAAGTTGAGTAACGCTGATCGGCCTCCTTCCATTTAGTTGACATGCACTGGAGACAGTTGCATGATTTGGATCTGGTTCAATTAAATCATTGCCTATGGTTCTATATTGGATATAGAACAGTTCATATCTTAACGATGTTAAGGTACGGGGAGTTGTCCGGTTTATGATTAAAACCAGACACTGGACAACTCAAGGCACGTTTCTGTAATGGCTGTTTGTGGGTTGACCCAGGCTGTGACGAGGGTTGACTTTCTACCATCTGGATGAACAATAGCAATATTGTTCTAGACTCGCCACAGTTTTATTAAAAATGGATTTTTTCAGAAAACAGTAGTGGGAGTATGGTAGAACTGGAAGTGATTCCAGAACCACAAACGATTACTGAAGATTTGATAAGGAACCTAAAGATTCAATCTGGATTGACATTCCATTGGCCACTCCGCAGATGCGGTGGGTAACTTCAGGCACTCGAGAGGTACTACGGTAGCCTCAAGGACGGTGATAGGGAAGTTCTTGTTTACCCACAATTACCATTGTTGTTGTTCCAGGCTGCGAGACCCGGCGGGAGGATGAGTATAGCGTCGTTCTAAACTAGTTTTAGAAGTGTACGTATATATGACTCTGCCAGAGGGTTATGGTAGTCAGTGGGAGCAGCGGAAGCATTGGTGGACAGGTAGCTTATGCCTATTTATAGACTAAAGCAGATGTAGCGGAGATAGATTATCTGTTTCTGACGTGACAGTCATGGGTTTGACTTCATCAGAATAGAGGATGGATCTGTTGAGAAGGTAGTAGGGTGTGATATCCTGGTATTTGGATGACATACACTACACAGAGTAGGAAAAGAAACTCCTATACTACAATCGGTTATACTTTGGTCGTCACACAGTGGTTTCTCCACACAGGACTTGGATATTATATCAGACATACTGGTTACTAGATCTATGGTTTTAGATCTAGATTTGGGTGGTTTCCCAATCAGGGTACTCAGACAACATTCTAAGAGTATTTAGAATGGACGACTCCTGGCACGGTAGTGTACCTGCAGGTAATGGAGTCACCCTCTCTAAAGGTGTCTTACAGACTAAAGGGGAGAGGGACGTGCATGATTGGCAGAACACTTGCTCAGGCAATTGAGTCAATCATGAGATGTCAAGTACCACACCAGATGTTGTTCTTGCACTAGATGCAATAAGTTGACATTAATCCAATCCTGGAGAAACAGTCGGAAGCAGTTTTAGAACATAAGTGGATGTTCTAGGGATATGATAACGACAGCCTCATTCGGGAAACAGTTATCATTCCAGGCTTCCAAGGTGACATGGACGACAAGGAGGTTGTCAGAGCTATAGTTTTTCTTTCTGATGAGGGGCAGTATTTTGGACAGGTGGTCCAAGGCAATACTGAGGGAGGCATGGCGTAGGATACTGATTAAGTTCAGTTGACGATACAGTCTAAGGAGTTTGGATTTGGAGTTCATTTATGAGCTATGTCCCATCAGACATCCAGACACATTCTAAGACAGGTATTGCTCATTTCGGGAGATGGGTTTCTCCGCGAACTTGAGATATAGAGAGACATTGAAAGAGACAACAAAGCGGATCCACTCACTGAGGCTATTCCTCGAACGCAATAGTTTCGCAAACGAGCTTTGTGAGACTGACTAGTAGAGGAGTTGGGTGTTCGGTATCACACGGGCTGTGAGTATGCGACATCACAATAATTAGCCTTGAGTGCAAGTGGGAGATTGTTGGAGATAGTGCCCTCAGAGTCAATTATTAGGTCACAGGTACGTGATTGTAATGATTGATGGAGGACCTATTCCGGTAGGACAGGTTTACTCGAGATGATAGTATGCTATCTGGTTTACCTTTATCATCGTGTACTGTTTTAAGTGACCTGACACGTCGCTATTACACGTTGATAGAGCCCCTAGGATTCTTGCTTGACCACCAGCAGTATGAGGGCGATCATATAAGTGGGAGCTGGGGGTCTATAAGCATATCCTTAAAAGGTCCCTAGTCGTGAGAGTTTCGAGACAGGGCATCGATTCTCCATAGTAGACTAGTGTATACAGTCGAGACCCCGACGAGGGGCGGTGGCCGGTCTCACAAGCCACTGGTGTCAGTTGGATCACCTAAGATGTATACAGGTGCTCATTGGGTTATGAGTACACCGGACAGGACTCGCCGGGAACATGCTAGTTGGTCATATACCAGACGTCAGATGGCAGTTCCCTGGTGACATGTGTGCAGGTTAGTTCATCGACCTGGGGATCGTCATTTGTCTCGTGTGAGTTCCCACTGTACTTTGATTACTACCCTACCACGGCTCAAAGGAGTCGTGCAAACAGGTTTTAGTTGGGTACAGTCCCGAGCCACATGGAGGCAGTGAGCGTATCTTCAAGGGTTCGTCTCTCCCGGTATTGGGGGTGAGGTCGTGCTGTGTCTAGGAGAGCCATTACACGAAGCCCTCGGCCGAGGCAAGGAGATTTACTGGTAGGTATTCCAGTAGTATCTCAGGGTGTTCTGGGCTACACTCCGACACGACTTGTACCGCTTTTGGGGGTCTGACTTTTACCAACCCCCTAGGCCCGCCATGCGATGCTCATAGACGAACGGACCGGACTGTACGGATATTGTCACTGACAGGCTCAGTAGGGAGTCAGGCTGAGTTCGCTCACAGACGTCCCTTTTGGTCAATACCTGGTAGCCCGTTATGTATTGGCTTATACCTCTAACGTGCTAGTGGTTAAATCCACAACCAAGGTGTTGACGAGTCTTTAGAGTCCCCCACATTCAGTTACTCAGCTTTCGGGCGAAAGGTTGTAGAGGCCGTATGGAGATATGGCAGGGTCCGATCAGATACGTGCGGTATTGCACGGATCAGGATCGGACAGTTTATACTATAGGCCGTATGGTTATATGGCAGGGTTCGATCAGATACGTGCGGTATTGCACGGATCAGGATCGAACAGATATTACTAGCCGGCTTTGGTATAAGCCGGATCCTAGTATAGTACAGTGTAGATTTTGTCTCATTGCATTTGTATTTCGGTCGAAATACAGATGCGGGTGTGTATGCACAGTATCGGGGTTTTCCTGTAATTTATTACGGGACCAGTTTTCTGGAGTTGCCAGTTTGCTTTCCGTTTCGGCCAATTTCCTTTGTATCATTCATTGGCCGAAGATTGGTGGAGGAGGGTTTATTTGCATTGTTGCAAATTAGTATTTGTGGAGGGGGTCTTTGCTTTTTGTAGCATCATGATAGTCTTCATGATGGTGCACCATCCATTGACTTGCTTGACTTCATACTTCATGATGGCTTGACTTTGTTAGCATCATGGTTATTGATGATGGTTGTGTGGAGTGTTGGCATTGCTTTGTGATCATGGTTGATTATGATAGCCATTCCTCTCTCTCTCTTGTATGTTTTGGGTTTGGCCTCTCTCATTTTTTTTGATGAACTCTCCTCATTCTCATTTTTCCACTTCACTCCATGCTCTTCTCCTCACTTGTTTTGGCCGGCCACTTTGGATTGGGGATGTCCAAAATTGTGTGTGTGTATTTTTGGTTCATATCATGCTCCAAAATACCCCCTAGCTCCTCCACATTGTTCTTGTTTCATCCCTCCACCAAATGGCACCTCCATGAACCCCAAAAGAGACATAAGTTCTACTACATGTTCTACAGCGGAACTTGGGCACGTCGAGTAGCCGGCTTCGTGCCCGAGTTGCCTCGGCATTGAGGTGGGAGCCCGTAAAAGAAGTAGGCGATGTGGTGCACTTCCGGCGACGAGGAGGAGACGGGACATTCCGCAGGAGATCCAGACGATGATGAGAAGACCGGAGGACTTGGATCGTCGGTATATCTCTTTCCCATCTTATAGTTAGCTAGGACTAATTAATGGTTCGATCCGGGTATTAGTGCGCGGCGGTTTTCCAGTTCAAGTAAAATTAATGTTTATCACCGCTTCCGCATTTGGCCGTCGGATTGACGGCCGGGGCGCCGCCATGCACTTACAAGAGCAAGGGTGAGAAAAGTCTTGCTCATTCTATCATTCTCATTCTCTCTCATCCTCAAGCTCTCCATCTTCCTCTTGCTCTCTCTAGTTCATGGTTCTATTGTCTCATGTGTTGAGAAGCAAGAACCATAGAGATAAAGCCCAACACACTCCTCTACTCATCCTAGTATACAAGGTTTAGCAAACCAAGTGTTCTAGTTTCCTCAAGATTAAGGTTGAAGCCAAAGGTAGAAGCTTTCAGGTGGATCCATCTTCGGCACAAAGAGACGACGAGGAGAGAACTATCCGACCACCACAAGGAGTCCAAGAGGAGTTCAAGTTAAGGTATAACCCCTAACCGAGTAGGTAAAACTCCTAGTTAGGTTGTTAGATAGTTGTTTAACAAAGATCCGTATTTTGAGTCCATATTACTGTAAGTGCACGGCGGCGCCCCGGCCGTCGATCCGACGCCGGAATGCGGAAACGGTGAAAAACTTTAAGTTTGCGGACTTAGCAAACCGGCACCCCCGCGCACTAAACATCCGGATCGAACCACTAACTAGTCCTAGCTATCTACAAGAAAGGGAATAGAGATATACCGACGATCCAAGTCCTCCGGTCTTCTCGTCATGGTCCCGATCTCCTGCGGAAAAGTCCCGTCTCCTCCTCGTCGCCGGAAGTGCACCACATCGCCTACTTTGTTTACGGGCTCCCACCTCAATGCCGAGGCAACTCGGGCACGAAGCCGGCTACTCGACGTGCCCAAGATATGCTGTAGAAGATCTAGAGAAGAAGTCTCATTTTTGGGGTTCATGGAATTGCCTTTTGTGGTGGAGGAAAAACAACTTGGAGAGAGGTGAGAAAAATGTAGCATACCAAAGAATGAATGTATCATATTTTCTCCACTTATGAAATGAATCCCCATCCCCTTTGAAAATGGCCGGCCCTCTTTTTGTCAAGTGTGATTGGAGAGAGAAAAAGAAAAGTCAAGGGGGTGGGTGGAATGCAATGATGCAAGCAAGTGATGATGAAAGAATCCAATGATCACAACCATAACCCACACTCCAAAACAAGTAATCAACAACCATGATGGTTACTAAAAGTCAAGCCATCATGAAGTCAAATGATGGGATAAGTATCATGACATGATAATATGCAAAGACCCCTTCCACAAATGCTTATTTGCAACAATGCAAATAAACCCTCCTCCACCAAACTTCGGCCAATGAACGGAACAAAGGAAATTGGCCGAAACGGAAAGCAAACTGGCAACTCCAAAAACTGGTCCCGTAATAAATTACAGGAAAACCCCGATACTGTGCATACACACCCGCATTTGTATTCCGACCGAAATACAAATGCAATGAGACAAAATCTATACTGTACTATACTAGGATCCGGCTTATACCAAAACCGGCTAGTAATATCTGTTCGATCCTGATCCGTGCAATACCGCACGTATCTGATCGAACCCTGCCATATATCCATACGGCCTATAGTACAAACTGTCCGATCCCGATCCGTGCAATACCGCACGTATTTGGTCGGACCTTGCCATATCTCCATACGGCCTCTACAACCTTTCGCCCGAAAGCTGAGTAACTGAATGTGGGGGACTCTAAAGACTCATCAACACCTTGGTTGTGGATTTAACCACTAGCACGTTAGAGGTATAAGCCAATACATAACGGGCCACCAGGTATTGACCAAAAGGGACGTCTGTGAGCGAGCTCAGCCTGACACCCTACTGAGCCTGTCAGTGACAATATCCGTGCAGTCCGGTCCGTTCGTCTATGAGTATCGCATGGCGGGCCTAGGGGGTTGGTAAAAGTCAGACCCCCAAAAGCGGTACAAGTCGTGTCGGAGTGTAGCCCAGAACACCCTGAGATACTACTGGAATACCTACCAGTAAATCTCCTTGCCTTGGCCAAGGACTTTGTGTAATGGCTCTACTAGACACAGCACGACCTCACCCCCAATACCGGGAGAGACGGACCCCTGAGGATACGCTCACTGCCTCCATGTGGCTCGGGATTGTACCCAACTAAAACCTGTTTGCACGACTCCTTTGAGCCGTGGTAGGGTAGTAATCAAAGTACAGTGGGAACTCACACGAGACAAATGACGATCCCCAGGTCGATGAACTAACCTGCACACATGTCACCAGGGAACTGCCATCTGACGTCTGGTATATGACCAACTAGCATGTTCCCGGCGAGTCCTGTCCGGTGTACTCATAACCCAATGAGCACCTGTATACATCTTAAGTGATCCAACTGACACCAGTGGCTTGTGAGACCGGCCACCGCCCCTCGTCGGGGTCTCGACTGTATACACTAGTCTACTAATGGAGTATCGATGCCCAGTCTCGAAACTCCCACGACTAGGGACCTTTTAAGGATAAGCTTATAGACCCCAGCTCCCACTTATATGATCGCCCTCATACTGCTGGTGGTCAAGCAAGAATCCTAGGGGCTCTATCAACGTGTAATAGCGACGTGTCAGGTCACTTAAAACAGTACACGATGATAAAGGTAAACCAGATAGCATACTATCATCTCGAGTAAGACTGCCCTACCAGGATAGGTCCTCCTTCAATCATTGCAATCACGTACCTGTGATCCAATAATTGACTCTGAGGGCACTATCTCCAACAATCTCCCACTTGCACTCAAGGCTAATTATTGCGATGTCGCATACTCACAGCCCGTGTGATACCGAACACCCAACTCCTCTACTAGTCAGTCTCACAAAGCTCGTTTGCGAAACTATTGCGTTCGAGGAATAGCCTCAGTGAGTGGATCCGCCTTGTTGTCTCTTTCCATGTCTTTCTATATCTCAAGTTCGCGGAGAAACCCATCTCCCGAAATGAGCAATACCTGTCTTAGAATGTGTCTCGATGTCTGATGGGACATAGCTCATAAATGAGCTCCAAATCCAAACTTCTTAGACTGTATCGTCAACTGAACTCAATCAGTATCCTGCGCCATGCCACCCTCAGTATTGCCTTGGACCACCTGTCCAAAATACTGCCCCTCATCAGAAGGAAAACTATAGCTCTGACAACCTCCTTGTCGTCCATGTCACCTTGGAAGCCTGGAATGATAACTGTTTCCCGAATGAGGCTGTCGTTATCATATCCCTAGAACATCCACTTATGTTCTAAAACTGCTTCCGACTGTTTCTCCAGGATTGGATTAATGTCAACTTATTGCATCTAGTACAAGAACAACATCTAGTGTGGTACTTGACATCTCACGATTGACTCAATTGCCTGAGCAAGTGATCTGCCAATCATGCCCGTCCCTCTCCCCTTTAGTCTGTAAGACACCTTTGGAGAAGGTGACTCCATTACCTGCAGGTACACTACCGTGCCAGGAGTCGTCCATCCTAAATACTCTTAGAATGCTGTCAAGTACCCTGATTGGGAAACCACCCAAATCTAGATCTAAAACCATAGATCTAGTAACCAGTATGTCTGATATAAAATCCATTTCCTATGTGGAGAAACAACTGTGTGACGACCAAAGTACAACCGATCGTAGTGTAGGAGTTTCCTTTCCTACTCTGTGTATATCATCCAAATACCAGGATATCACACCCTACTACCTTCTCAACAGATCCATCCCCTATTCTGATGAAGTCAAACCCATGACTGTCACGTCAGAAATAGATGATCTATCTCCGCTACATCTGCTCTAGTCTATAAATAGACATAAGCAACCTGTCCACCAATGCTTCCGCTGCTCCCACTGACTACGACAACCCTCTGGCAGAGTCATATAGACGTACACTTCTAAAACTGGTTTAGAACGACGCTATACTCATCCTCCCGCCGGGTCTCGTAACCTGGAACAACAGCAATGGCAATTGTGGGTAAACAAGAACTTCCCTGTCACCGTCCTTGAGGCTACCGTAGTGCCTCTCGGGTGCCTGAAGTTATCCACCTTATCTGCGGAGTGGCCAATGGAATGTCAATCCAGATTGAAACTTTAGGTTCCTTATCAAATCTTCAGTAATCGTTTGTGGTTCTGGAATCACTTCCAGTTCTACCATACTCCCACTACTGTTTTCTGAAAAAATCCATTTTTAATAAAACTGTGGCGAGTCTAGAACAATATCGCTATTGTTCATCCAGATGGCAGAAAATCAACCCTCGTCATAGCCTGGGTCAACCCACAAACAGCCATTACAGAAACGTGCCTTGAGTTGTCCAGTGTCTGGTTTTAATCATAAACCGGACAACTCCCCGTACCTTAACATCGTTAAGATATGAACTGTTCTATATCCAATATAGAAACAGAGGCACTGATTTAATTGAACCAGATTCAAATCATGCAGCTGTCCCCAGCGCATGTCAACTAAATGGAAGGAGGCCGATCAGCGTTACTCAACTTAGGAATACTTCCAATTATGAGTAACCTGAAAGAGAAGCAAGATCTCTTTATCATTACTATCAACTGAATACCATACACAAGTATCTACATCTTCGATCACTTTGAAGAATCCCGATACTTGCTACACCTGGTTCTCTACTCTATTCAAATGCCTATAACTCATCAAAACTTAGACCCTGTGTTTCTACGAAACACATGTCTAAGAACTAGAGAAGTTAAAAGTAAACAGAATATAGTATGAGGACCAACCCCTTTGTCCTGATGGACCCTGGACAACATACAATCCTTTGTATAAGTCCCTTGAGTCTGATAACTCATTCACTGTGTGTCGTAGGTTGAAAACTGTACTTATGGTTAAGAAGAATTACACCGCTGTTTAATGCTCCTTACCTAACCATCCACTGATATAGGTAAATGTCGTAGACATAATTTCAGAAAGGTATATCTCACTCTATGAAAATAGACGTACAGATATATCAATTTGAAATTGGTGCATAACAGCGGATATTCAAAACCAAATATTTGCCGACCGGCAAACAGCCCAGGTGATTTCCTCAAATATCACTGATTACAACGAATCCCGATATAATGAGGATAATCACCCAATTCCCAATAACTTACTCCCACTCATCATCTGTAAAACCATACAGATGTGAGAATCGTACCTGGTAAATACATACCCTGGAGTAAGTATCTAATCGGGAAATCAGTTTTCCTTTAACATTACACAGTGAAACTGAAACATTGAAATGTTCCGATGGGGTATCCCGGTATTCCTAGTAATGCCTCTTCCAGATTCACGACTGTAACCGTATAGTTCTTTGCCACCTCTCCAAATCCCTTCATATGTCTTTAGTCTTTACCTTCTGCACACCCTTTTAGGCCAAATGGTTTTCTTCCTTCCTTACCGTTCGGCACCAGCCTATGGTTTGGAAGAAGACTATCCAATAAGCATAATGGGTGTACTGTCCCAATCCTAGGAACACTCGCAATGAGAGAGGGTGAAGATAAAAGACAACCGAATAAACCTTATTCCTATTTCTCCTGAACCAGAATCCATCCCCGAACTGGAATAAATTCCTTTCGAGTTCGTATATAACCATACGATGGAGTATCCAATAAACTGTGGATCTTCGTAGTGATACGGAGTGTTCTGGAGAAATACAAAGGTGATTTGGGAGTGGTAATGAAATACCTGGTTTGGTCGTGAATATCTGTTGCAATTTACTTTGCCCTCTTACTAATCCCTTGCTTTGTCTTAACTTAATACCTTCTGCACACCATCGTTATGCTAATTGGTTTTCTTCATTCCCTACCGGTCGGCACCAGCCTAAGGTTTGGAAGAAGACAATCCAATTTGCGTAATAGGTGTACTACCCCTAAACCAAGGAGTACTCGTAACCTGAGAGAGGGTAAAAGGAAAAGACAACTGAATAATCCTATCCGTTTTCTCCAGAACCGGAAACCATCCTCGAATAAATTCTTTCGAGTTCGTATCTAACCATACGATGGTTTTGTCCAATGGAAGTGGACGTTCGTAGTAATACGGGGTGTCCTTGAGAAAAGGGTAAAAGTAGGAGTGGCAATGAGGTTTGCAACTTTGACAATCCAAAAGCCGGTGTTTAAGAAGGTTCGGTCAACTTGGTCACTGAGTCAAAGTCTTAGGGTCGGGTCAATGGTCGCTGCCAAAGAGAGAGAGAGAAAAGAAAACACTCAGCGTGCACTCTAACCTAGATCAGAATGGTCACCAATTTATCTAATCAGGAAACCTCCCACTGTACCTCAAATTCTCCTCCAAACCTGAAAGAAGAATTAGTCGGGGTCACCCGAGGAGTAAACTAACTCATCAGTGGGAATCGGGATCCAACTATCATCGCATGATAACGTGACGGAATCCGCTCACGGTATCACACTCCAGAAGGTATGCGCATATCTGGCAAGTTTCAGTTCTTTTGAAACTCCCGATGTGATTTCTGCCCCATGCTCTTATGACCTTGGCGTGAGGTCAAAATATCATAAGTCACATGTCAAGTTCTGCCCGTCATTATCCAGGTTAATTTGAACCCACCCGTACATACCCTTGACGTAGGCCAAAATAGTAGTACGACTGTCCCAAACCAACGCATCTATCTATGCAACAGATAAATAACCGGCAGCTACCAAACACTATGCCTTAGCGTGAGGTCAAAATACATAGCTTGAATACTACCGAATATTTAACTGAAATGACGGAGGGCTACGAATGGTTTCTGGCGAAAACCTTTAACGTAATGAACTTGATATCGTCGAAGGAACGGATAGCTTTTAAAAATATAGTGACGAAAACCGTTGCTAAAGAGGTCACTCCCTGTGAAGGGATCTCGGCTCTTTCCCCGTAGAATGGGGTGCAGGATATTCCAAATGAATACCACGATGCAAAGCAAAAGTAATCGTCTATAGTGAAGTTAATGCCCTGACGCAAACTTCTGTCCAAGGGGTCACTCCCGGTGAAGGGATCTCGGCCCTTGCCTCGTCGACTGAGGAGCAGGATATTCCAATGAATACCACAATGCAAAACAAAAGTAAACGTCCTTGCAATAACAGCTTTTTGAAAAGTGTTCCAACAACATCAGATTAGGTTTGTTTTTAAACTTGCATTGATCCGAATCAATGCAGTCCCATCAATTGATCACACCAAAAAGAACGAAAATATACTGATGTACGTATATGCCATCCGCATTCGCCACTGGGTCCCGTCATTACCCGTTAGGTTAGCTAACTAACGACAGAGCGGGGACTGGGCTAGCGCGGATGCAAAACATATACAACATCTACTAATATATATACCAATATATTATATTCGCTCAAGGCGTGAATAAAATGCAACATCACAGAGAATGAACAGCATCACAGAAACAATACAGATATCTGGGATCCCCGGGTTTCACAGAGCCACTGCTGAAACCCGACGTTCCCCTGGTCGTGTGGATAGCCTGTGCAATGAAATCCTAGACCCCTACGGGCGCGGCAAGTTACCCGCCAAAACCTGAAGCGAGGCAGCCCCCTTCAGCAACGTGAATGGACCACCCAGCACTTCACGGAATCCGGTAACTTGGGCACCCCTCCTGGGTCAACCTGTACCCCCTACGAGTGCGGCGAATAGCCCGCCAATCCTAGAGTGAAGCCCCCTCCGTCTCAATGCCATGAGATGCGGGCTTGTTGCCCTCCAGAACCCGGCTATCCGTGCACCCCTCCGCGGGGCAATCCTAGTACAGAAAGTAAAATATACATACAACGGGTACATCGACCGCAACCAGGTCGTGCCCCAAAATAATAATACAAACAGGCAGTGACGGCAGTCCACATGTCGGACGCTCGCCCCGCAATATCAAATGTACATAATACAACAGCACACAGTACTAGCATTGCATCCAGGCTATCCCCCACGACCGATCCGCAACATCACAGCAAAAACAAAACATCAACGTGAAAGTCACGTTCGCAAATCCGTCTAACCGGGCTATAGCAGTTAGACCGGATTTACCGATCAAGTGACATTCACGGTCGCAGATATAATGTAAATACTGTGAAAAATGTGTTTAAAATATCCGATCGATCAAAAATTAACAAGTGGGCCCCCAATCAAAACTGTAGCACTCACAGAAATCCTGGGCCCAATTTTAATATTCCAAAACCCATATTTTAAGCCCAGAAGGCCTCTGTAAAAAATTGGTGAAGTGATCTCCACAGTGTGCGGCGGAAGGGCGGCGGGAAGGGGGTTTTCGCGGCGGTTCCGCGCTCCCACTGTGGAGTTACTTCGTCGAATTTTTACAGAGCTCTTAGATTTTCCAGTACATCAATATTTTACAACCTGAAAAATTTTTCGACACCAAAAAATTCCAACAGAAAACTGATGCTAACAAAAATGTAGTTTTGGAACATTCGATCGATCGAAACAGAAAAACACAATACACCAAGCTAGACTAAGTTAATGGCGAGGCTCTGATACCACTGTAAGTGCACGGCGGCGCCCCGGCCGTCGATCCGACGCCGGAATGCGGAAACGGTGAAAAACTTTAAGTTTGCGGACTTAGCAAACCGGCACCCCCGCGCACTAAACATCCGGATCGAACCACTAACTAGTCCTAGCTATCTACAAGAAAGGGAATAGAGATATACCGACGATCCAAGTCCTCCGGTCTTCTCGTCATGGTCCCGATCTCCTGCGGAAAAGTCCCGTCTCCTCCTCGTCGCCGGAAGTGCACCACATCGCCTACTTTGTTTACGGGCTCCCACCTCAATGCCGAGGCAACTCGGGCACGAAGCCGGCTACTCGACGTGCCCAAGATATGCTGTAGAAGATCTAGAGAAGAAGTCTCATTTTTGGGGTTCATGGAATTGCCTTTTGTGGTGGAGGAAAAACAACTTGGAGAGAGGTGAGAAAAATGTAGCATACCAAAGAATGAATGTATCATATTTTCTCCACTTATGAAATGAATCCCCATCCCATTTGAAAATGGCCGGCCCTCTTTTTGTCAAGTGTGATTGGAGAGAGAAAAAGAAAAGTCAAGGGGGTGGGTGGAATGCAATGATGCAAGCAAGTGATGATGAAAGAATCCAATGATCACAACCATAACCCACACTCCAAAACAAGTAATCAACAACCATGATGGTTACTAAAAGTCAAGCCATCATGAAGTCAAATGATGGGATAAGTATCATGACATGATAATATGCAAAGACCCCTTCCACAAATGCTTATTTGCAACAATGCAAATAAACCCTCCTCCACCAAACTTCGGCCAATGAACGGAACAAAGGAAATTGGCCGAAACGGAAAGCAAACTGGCAACTCCAAAAACTGGTCCCGTAATAAATTACAGGAAAACCCCGATACTGTGCATACACACCCGCATTTGTATTCCGACCGAAATACAAATGCAATGAGACAAAATCTATACTGTACTATACTAGGATCCGGCTTATACCAAAACCGGCTAGTAATATCTGTTCGATCCTGATCCGTGCAATACCGCACGTATCTGATCGAACCCTGCCATATATCCATACGGCCTATAGTACAAACTGTCCGATCCCGATCCGTGCAATACCGCACGTATTTGGTCGGACCTTGCCATATCTCCATACGGCCTCTACAACCTTTCGCCCGAAAGCTGAGTAATTGAATGTGGGGGACTCTAAAGACTCATCAACACCTTGGTTGTGGATTTAACCACTAGCACGTTAGAGGTATAAGCCAATACATAACGGGCCACCAGGTATTGACCAAAAGGGACGTCTGTGAGCGAGCTCAGCCTGACACCCTACTGAGCCTGTCAGTGACAATATCCGTGCAGTCCGGTCCGTTCGTCTATGAGTATCGCATGGCGGGCCTAGGGGGTTGGTAAAAGTCAGACCCCCAAAAGCGGTACAAGTCGTGTCGGAGTGTAGCCCAGAACACCCTGAGATACTACTGGAATACCTACCAGTAAATCTCCTTGCCTTGGCCAAGGACTTTGTGTAATGGCTCTCCTAGACACAGCACGACCTCACCCCCAATACCGGGAGAGACGGACCCCTGAGGATACGCTCACTGCCTCCATGTGGCTCGGGACTGTACCCAACTAAAACCTGTTTGCACGACTCCTTTGAGCCGTGGTAGGGTAGTAATCAAAGTACAGTGGGAACTCACACGAGACAAATGACGATCCCCAGGTCGATGATCTAACCTGCACACATGTCACCAGGGAACTGCCATCTGACGTCTGGTATATGACCAACTAGCATGTTCCCGGCGAGTCCTGTCCGGTGTACTCATAACCCAATGAGCACCTGTATACATCTTAGGTGATCCAACTGACACCAGTGGCTTGTGAGACCGGCCACCGCCCCTCGTCGGGGTCTCGACTGTATACACTAGTCTACTAATGGAGTATCGATGCCCAGTCTCGAAACTCCCACGACTAGGGACCTTTTAAGGATAAGCTTATAGACCCCAGCTCCCACTTATATGATCGTCCTCATACTGCTGGTGGTCAAGCAAGAATCCTAGGGGCTCTATCAACGTGTAATAGCGACGTGTCAGGTCACTTAAAACAGTATACGATGATAAAGGTAAACCAGATAGCATACTATCATCTCGAGTAAGACTGTCCTACCAGGATAGGTCCTCCCTCAATCATTGCAATCACGTACCTGTGATCCAATAATTGACTCTGAGGGCACTATCTCCAACAATTACCACCAAAAGAAAAATCGTTTTTCATCATTTCCGCAAACCCGAAAGAACCGGGAGAGGTAACGTGGACTTACAGTTTTGAGGTGAAGAAGTGGAGGTAGGAGAGAAGGGCAGCAGCCAAGCTTGAAAGGGAAAAGGAAAAGATGAAGATGATGGAATGAGAACAAGGCCATGACCAAGGTTGACCCCCTCACCATTCTCTCTCATCCCCATACCTCCTTATTTTATCATTTTCCTTTTTCTTTTCTTTTCTTTTCCTTTTCTTTTTTCTTTTCAAAACAACAACCATGCATGATAAATTGAGAAAAAGCCATGATAAAAATGTAATAAGTGTTAAAATGACATGTGCATGTCATGTTCGCAAAACACGTTTAATGCGCGATTACCGATATCTAATCGCGATTAGCATTAAAATAATGTATAATAAATCATAAAATTTCATAATTTGCATAAATCACATAAAGCACCCTCTTTTTAGTAATTTCTATAATTTTCCAAATTTTTCCCAATTTATCGGTATTTACTTATATCGCCATATTAAAATATTCAATATATTTATTATTTAATTATAAAAATTCCCAAAAAGAATATTTTATTTTCTGAAATGTTACAGTCTTCCCCTCTTAAAAAAATTCGGTCCCCGAATTTAAATTTAAACCCCTCAAATACTTAAAGATTTCAGTAAAAAGATCGTGTCGTCGGGGCTCCGAAATCATAAATACATTAAAACACATAGTAGTGCAATGCATGCGCATGAAAAACGAGTATATCAATCAAAAGCAAAACTCCGTCCAGCATCCCGCAATCATCGGAGTCATAGGGAAGACATCAATGTCTAAATCCAATACGAAAACCAACATGATATACATCAAACTATACATGTAACATCATCAAAACATCTGGAAGCAATGCATGCCAAATCCTTCCAAGTCGCTATGCGATGCACGTATCACTGCACAGTGGCGGACGTCTATTGCAGAAAAATAACTATATATATATATATATACCTTTTGTTTAACATACACGTCCCGCCGTTTTGAAAACAATTTAGAAGGGTTTCCTTGTTTTAAATGTTTCGTGTCATATCAGACACGTAGGTAAATACTGAGACTATAGCTCTCTTTTCGGAAATCCCTCCGATAACTATCAATGCATGCAAGATAAATCCAGGTACTGTCCTCTGACTAGTCCTGCTTAGTACGAAAACAAATCGTAACTACCATAAAAACGTACTGCTCCATAAGAAATCAATCCCAAAATGTGCATATGAAAGCTACATGCATCTGGTGGGCACGGAAATCAAAATCCATGAATGTGCCATACATGTGCACAGAAACAACATCTAAGTGCAACGGGTGTGCACGAAACACCTGTCAGAGGCAATGTTTATGCCTGACAGCAAAATCAGGTGCATCTGATATGCACAAAGAATCTCGATTTAGTGCATCTGGCGTGCACCAAAATCTCATTTCATATCATGCGCCTAACATGCGCGAAAATCCAAATCAGGTGCATCTATCATGCACGAAATCACGAAATCCAATATCAAGCACCGAACATGTGCAAAATCCAATCCAAGCGCGTCCAATATGCGCAAGTATCCAATCAGGTGCACAAAGTACACAAAACAAATATCGAGTATCACAATCGAAATCGACGGTATACAACACATTTCAATCCAAATCCAAATCAGGTATACCGTGGTATATAATCTCACAACCATGTGCATCAGCATGCACAAAAGAAAATCAAAATACTAAAAGTGTATGAAAACTATGCCAAAAGCATAAGACAAATCATATGCATGCCCTAGGCATGAAATCACAATCAATATCTCAAATGACATCAAAACGAAGTCAGGTGCAACTGTGATGCACAAAATACGTATCAATGCACTGCAAGCATATGTGAACTATACCGAGTGCGAAAACTAAATCGTGTGCGTACCATATGCACCAAATCAACCCAACTATATGAAATCCATGAAATCATAAACATGTGCAGCCAAGGCACAAAACGATATCAAGTGCGATACTGTGCATAAATCATAAATCAACACAACGGTGTATAAAGCATATCTCAAGTGTAATAACTATGCACAAAATACGAATACCCAGTAGGTGCAACCATGGTGCACGAAAACAATTATCATGAAACTCAGTCATCAAAACTCAATCATGCGAATAGATCGCCCAAAATACCGAAATCAAGTATGGAGGAATAGTCCCACTCAAGCACATCCTCTAAAGAATCTCTGGCCAACTGTCATGGTCACTCATAACATGTCTCGTCAACGGTGCCGAACTCTGGCCTGCTGGGTGTGCACAAAATAACCACGCCTGGGTCCGAGTCTTCTCGTAAATTATTCCAGAAAGGTCCTGTCGAGGTCTCTCCCACATCTCGTTTCTGTCGAACTGCCCGGAAGTCATCATCCTTTACTAAATCTATTTCTTGTTCCGGAACGGCTGCATACTCATCACGACTCCTTCTGGAAGATATATCCATATATAACGCCTCTGTATGCGTGTCACATCTCTGATGTCGGCGAAGTGGAACGTCATCTTATCAATATCTCGTACGAATCTCTTACTCCACTTTTCTCTACCGTCGACTGCTTCGGACTCGTCTCATCGTGGCTGCATGGACCGTGCTCCAAAGACTATACTCGTATCTGGAGTCTCCCAAGAAATGCATCCCATCGCATATAATCCGAATGAAGTCGAACCATTCGATCGATTCGTCAAAACCTCATAATCCCCCAAGAGCTCAATATCTTGGGTACTGTTTAATAGTATCGAGTACATACCACAGCACCGATGGACCAGCCGTAGAAGGGCAAACCTAAGCCTCACTAATGGCAACGCGGAACTGCCGCAAACCCTAAGGTTCGAAGGCTTTCACATGGTCATTATGTCGAGTTAGGGTTTTCATTCTTCTAGAGGGTCCAAAGAATTGCTTGCATGTCTTTTCGAATACTTTAAACTTGGAATATGGGTTTCTGACATTCGATCGCCTCTATTGACACTCAACGTACCTGCGTGAAGTCGTCTCTAGCTGGAATCAATCTATCTGATGACCTCGTATCAGGGTAAGCGAACGAACCACATGTCCTAGTCATTCATCCTCGGGTGACTAGCCACTTTCTATGATATCTCTAAGTATATACTCATGCTGCGGTAGCTCCAACATCTGCGGCAATATCTCGTCGTTCGCAACAACAACTGGCTCATTCTTCTGCACGCTGAACAGTGCCTCAATCATCATGAATAAGCGATACATCAATGGTCATCACATTCTGGTTGGCCTCTAACAGTGGCTGAGTCCTCTGGTGCTGATCAGCACGTCCGAGAAATCTCATTACAGCGATCCATCAAACGTTCATAGCATGAAAACACAATAAAACGATGCCTCTATATGCAATCGTATGTCCCTAGAATCACGCCCTGGTCAGCCCTCATCCGTGACGAGCTCGTGCTGACCGCAACTCTAGCCGTAGCTCTCTCTGCCCGTATAATCGTGGCAGTAAAACTATAAACCAATATCGATGAAGATAGATCATGAATGAATATAATGCTGTGCAAGAAAATGTACATCCTAAGGATTCTTAAGCCGAGAAGCATATCGTAAGTATGCCGCGGAACATACACACGGTACGTCACTCTCCTCAAGTCACCTACTCCATCAACCAAGGTCAACCTACGCGACGAAAGTTCGGGTCTAATACCCCCTCGACTAAGTCTAAGTTCCGTAAGGTCAAGCCTAGATTCCGTATATATACAAACGCCCTAGGCTTCGCATAGTCAAACATAGACTCGAACAAAGGTTAACCTAGCACTTATACCAACTTTGTCACGGCCTGAATGTTAGTTGTATGTATGCCCTAGAGGCCAGTATTGTACAGATGATGTATTTTATATTGGATGCTTGGACATATATAAAGATGACTTTCTTGCTTGATATGATAGTATGCTATCTGGTTACTCTTTATCTTAACATGTACACTTGTCTCTTTGCACGGTCTTATAGTTACATGTTGGTAAAGCCCTTAGGATGTGTACTTGACTACCTGGACTATGATGCAGATCATACTAGTGGGGACATGGTAGTCCATAAGTACATCCTTCAAGATCCCTAGTCGTGGGTGTATCGAGACGGGGCATCGATATACCAGAGTAGACTAGCGTATACGCTTCTCGACCCATGAGATGGGCGATGGATGATCCCACATCCATTGGTGTTTGACATCAGAGATGGTATACGGGTGCTCAGTGGAGACTGGGTACACTGGACGGACTCGCCGAGAACTCCCAGATGGTATTATACCTCACGTCAGATGGCAGTTCTCAGGTGACACTTGTACAGGTTAGTCTATAGACCCGAGATCGTCATAGAGTCTTGTGTGATTCCCACTGTGCTTTGATCTCCACCTTACCACATCCATGAGGGCGTGCAAAACGGTGGTCTTTAGGTACAGTCCCGAGTCACATGGAGGCAATGAGCGATAGGAGGGGTTTCGTCTCTCCCGGTATTGGGGGTTGATGTTGCGCTGTGCCCGATTGGCCGTAACAGGGAAGTCCCTGGCCAGGGCTGATCAGAGATTTGCTGGTAAGTGTTACCAGTAGTTTCTCGACCCATTATGAGCCTCACATCGGCACGACTTATCGGTTATTGGGGTCTGACGTTTACCACCCCTAGACTTGATATGCGACATATCAGACGAACAGACCGGACTGTACGGTAAGTGTTACTGGTTGGATTCACAGGAGTGTCAGCGGGCTAGCTCGTCGATCTTCTGATCGCTCAATACCCGGATGGTCGTTACGTTTAGCAGACCGCTTGCGGCTTGTGGATGTTTGATATGATCATCATCTGCTACCGGCGTATTGACGAGTCTTTAGAGTCCTACACAGAGGTTTCCTGGCTCAAGCGAAACGAAATAGGAGCGCATATGAGATATGTGCAGGACCGAGAATAATGCGTGTATGTGATACCGTATTCAATTCTCGCGATGAATGTATCGATTGGTTATATGCGATATAACCTAGATATCGAATCAAGGATTGATTCGATAAGCCGATACATAGGATACTAGTCGGTTATATGCGATATGACCGGATCGTTAAATCAAGTGTTGATTTAATGATTTAATGTATAATTATATATTTGATATATTACTTTGCATTAACTAGTATTGGTTCATTTTAAAAGGATTTTCTCACTTGATGCACATTGTATATGTGATATATTTTTTGTGCACTTGTTTGTATCATGTTTGATGATACTTGCTCACTTGGGTTTGTGTAAAGATTAAACCATGGTTATATGAATGGTTAGGGTTTTGATTATTTACTTAGTTATTTATTTATTTATTCATTTTGGATATTATTAAGAATGGTGGCTTATTTTGTTTCTATGTTGAAGCTTCTTGAAGCTTTGAAAAAGTCCACCATTCTTATCTCATCCTTAACCCTAACCATTCCAACTAACCTTAGTTTAATCTCTACACTTGACCATGGTTAGTATATGATAAGTATTCATATTAGTTTCATTTTTAAATATGAAACTCATAATATTCTTTCTTCTTCTTCATCATCTTCTTCTTCAAGAAAGCTTGATGCCATCAATGGCAACTTGAGTTCTAAAGTGAGAAATCCAATTCTAAAGTGAACCCACCTCCTATTTCTTCACCCTCTACCTCTTGCCAAGTTGTTTTGGGTGTTTTCTTCACAAGTTTCACAAATTTGTGAAGTGGGAGCTTGAACTTGTGATGCCTCGACGTAGATCATCTTCGGCACGAAGCCGACGACCTAGTCCGCCCATTTCTCCGATCAAGCCGACGATTGAGTCCGGGATTCGAGATGGACAGCGAGAGGACGCCTACGTGGAGCTAAGGAAGTGGAGAACCGGATCTACAAAGGTTGTACCCTTTCTCCTTTAGTTAAGATGTTAACTAGTTTACTGTTTCGCCTAAATTTCTAGTCGACGATCCGTATTAGGGTTTCTCGGCACCCATAATTTTTGAAATTGGCATGGTTGATGCTTTATGAGACCTCTATAGTGTGCCTAGGAACCCTACAGTGGTATCAGAGCCTAGCTAGAGCCTTAGGCGAAGTCTAGACAACGTTTGAAACCCGATCGAACCGAAACCCTAAAATCCAAAATGCTCTCTGGAAATTTTCTGAAAATTTGGATTTTTGTCAATTAAAAATATGCAGAAAAATAAACAGGGTGTTATTTGAATTACTGTGAAATACGAGGACCTGAATCGATTTTTCCACTGCGGAACCGCGGCACAAGCTAGGCATGTGCGGCGGTTCCGCGGCCGTACTGTCCCCTTGTCTGGTGATTTCTGCACAGTAACTCATATAATATAATGCTATATTTTCTGGGTATTTTTATTGTGACTCTACAGATGAGTATTCTGGGGTTGTATTGGGAATCATTGATTCGATCGGACTATCAAATTTTTGTCTATGTGGCTTTCCGGATAATTTCAGAATATATTAAAAAGTTCGACCGGATATAAATACCCACTTTTTCCCCTGCCAGAAAATTTCCAAGTGTTGGATTTTTCTGTGGTTTAAGGACGTTCTGAGTAGTGCAAGTAACGCGATGGTCCCTCTAGAAGACAACAAACCTTAACTCGATTATGTGACCGTCTTGAACTGCCTTTTGAACCTTCGGGTTTGGGGCAGTACGGCGTGCCACATGTGAGGCATTGGCTTGACCCTTCTACGGCTGGACCGTTGGTACTGAGGCATGAAGTGAACGTTTTTGAACTAATTTCATGTGTTGAACGGTTTCGGGAAAACTTGGGTGTTCGAATGTTCGATCGGAAAGTTTAATATATTCTATTTATCCGGAATGGGATACAATAATTGGAATTCACAAACAGTTATGAGATAACTGAATGAATGTTATAAATCTAGCGGTTTAGTTTCAGTTGATATTGAAAAGAGTTTTCGATAATGAGACTAAAATGCAGGGCTTATAACTGTTAGGCATGTGATGTCTAAGTATTTCATTTGATTAGGCATGTGATGTCTAAAGAGATTGCGGATTACAACTGTTGTAGTTTTACACTTTCTTTTCTGTGACCGTAAGTGTAATATGTGATATCGCCGGTTTCGTTGCTATATGTCAACGACAATTGGGATGCGCATATTTACTTACGTTGATGACATGTGATGTTATGTGTTGCTGGATATGTTATATTGGATTGTTGTGTTTGAATAGCCGGGGGTTTTTATGTGAGATGAGTGTTTTTCATTTTCATTCATGTAAAAACTTGTATGTAATATTCTTTTATTGGGGCACTTCCAGGTCGCGGGAGTTGTCACCCTTTGTATATTATTTACTTTTCCACATTAGGATAGACCCAAGGAGGGGAGCACAAGTAACCGGGTTCTAGGGTCCAGTGGGAGACCATCTTGAGGAGTCGAGTCCGGGTCTCCTAACCCTAGAATTGGTAGGGTTGGTTGCCGCTCTCATAGGGGTCTAGGGGTGTGGGATTGGCTATTCATCACGACCGTGGAATCCGTGTTTTATACTGGCTCGTATTGAAAACACGGACGTCCTAGTATATCCAATGTTACATATGTTTCTTCTGCTGCGATTTCTGTGATGTGATCATGTGATGTTCTGTGATAAATACTGTATATAGTGTATATGATATATTATATAGGCGTTACTTATGTTTTACACCCGCGCTAGCCCTGCCCCGCTCTGCCGTTAGTTACCTAACCTAACGGTGCACGAGGGGACATCCAGGCGAATGCGGATGGCATAAGTGTACGTCGTATTTATCTGTGATGTTTAGGTGACTTAAATGATGGGACTTCATTAATGTGATTAATGAAAGAAAAGAAACCTAAGATGTTGTAGAATCAAATTTTAAACAAAACAGGTAGCTACAGTTCTTGCTTTGCACAGCGGTATATGTGATATATCCTGCACCTTATTCGATGAGGAAAGGACCGAGATCCCTTCACCGGGAGTGACTCCTTTAGCAATAACTGGCAGATGCTACACACTCGGTTTGACTTTTGATTGCTTCTATAGTTTCTGCTTTGCACAGTGATATATATGATATATCCCGCACTTCATTCGACGAGGAAAGGGCCGACGATCCCTTCACCGGGAGTGACCCCTTTAGCAAAACTAGAAAAGCCTCAAAATCACTCCATTTCAAAACTTTATTTGATTCTACAACGATATCAAGTTCATTACGCTTATGGTTTTCAGAAAAACCTGCGTAGCCCTCCGTCAATTCAGATATGTAATATTCAGTATTCGTGCTACGGTTGTTTGGCATGCGTCAAGGCGTAGTGTACGGTAGCTGATTATTACTTATCTGTAGCATGAGATGCGATTGGATTAAGGTATTCGTACGGCGTTGTTTGGCATGCGTCAAGGGTCGTACGGGTGGGTTTAATTCGATCACGAATTGTACGGGTTGAACTTGACTAGCGGACTATGGGTTGTTTGGCATGCGTCAAGGTCATAGCACGCTAGGGGCAAAAGCATTATCGGGAATTTCAAGTGTTGAAATTTGCAATGAGATTGCATACCTTCTATGAGATAGTTGGATCCCGATACCCACTGTGAGTAAGAGTTACTCCTGGGAGAGTTTTGCACACTACAATTAGCCGATCAAGTAGGTGTCTAGAAAGGTGTCAACGGGGTTACGCCTCTGGGAAAACGAGGTTTACATTAATTAGGTCCGTGCGAAAGCACGGGGAACCTCCCTCAAAGTACCGACACTGGCCTGGCTGAAAGATCGACGAAGTTGTAGGGTGTAATTAATCCCGGCTAGTCTTTCCTTTTAGGGTTTGAAGGAAGATTTGATAAAAACCAGTGGGAGCCATCCTGATTAGATAAGATAATAACCAATCTGATCTTGCACGAGCATACGCTAAAGTGTTTTCTTCTCTCTCTCTCCAGGTAGCGACCATTTCATGCCTTAATCAAGATAATAATATGGATGTATTGACCGAACCCGCATGTTATACTGTGCTGGGGAACGTTGGTTCTGTTCTTTCCTATAAGGGTTATAGGACTGAACAGGATATAGGGGAATACCAGGATTCCCATGCCACCCGAATGAAGAAAGTACATGTTGATGCATTTTCTTCGGGTGTGTTCGTTACAGAGAACTGTTTCTCCATTTGCCCTACGTCCTGGGTATTAGATACCGGGTCAGGATCCCATATATGTAATCAGTTACATGGGCTTAGAAAAGGTAGAGAACTTGGAGAAGGTGATAAAGACATTAGAGTTGGAAATGGTGCAATTGTTGCAGCTAAGACTGTCGGGGAATATCACCTTGTGTTACCAACTGGTAATACATTGGTTCTGAACGAATGCTATTACATGCCGAACCTGATATGCAACATTATATCAGTTTCTTTATTGAGTAAAGAGGGATATAATTTTGTATTACAGGACAATGTTATGAACATTTTCCGTAACCAAAAGTTGGTTGGATCAGGCACGTTGTGCAATGGCATTTTTGTTCTAAATCAATCAACGGTTCTGAGCATAACAAACACACATAAGAGGAAGAGTTCTGAACTGAACGAATCCTTCTTGTGGCATTGTAGACTTGGTCATATCAATGCAACACGACTGGCTAAGTTACATAAGGATGGTTATTTGAATCCGTTCAAATTATCATCTTATGATACTTGCCATTCATGTCTCAAAGGAAAAATGACCAAAGCTCCGTTTAGTGGACACGGAGAAAGAGTTACTGAACTCTTAGGAATGGTACATAGTGATGTATGCGGTCCTATGTCTACACATGCCAGTGATGGTTCTTCGTACTTCATTACATTCACTGACGATCTCTCTAGATTCGGATATGTGTTCTTGATGAAACAAAAATCAGAAGCTTTTGAGAAATTCAGAGAATATAAAACCGAAGTAGAGAACCAAACGGGCAAAAGTATTAAGATCCTTCGATCTGATCGAGGAGGAGAATACTTAAGCAACGAATTCAGAGACTTCCTAAAAGAGAATGGGATTCTCTCTCAGCTGACTCCTCCATATACACCACAGCACAACGGTGTATCAGAACGGAGGAACCGCACCCTATTAGATATGGTACGCTCTATGATGAGCACAGCTGAGTTACCTATTTCCTTCTGGGGATATGCGCTTGAGACAGCCATGGACCTATTGAATAGAGTTCCTACCAAATCAGTGCCTACCACTCCATATGAGATATGGAAAGGGAAAAGACCACATCTTAATTACATTAAGATATGGGGTTGTCCAGCCTATGTCAAAAGACAAAATCCGGACAAACCCGAGGCAAGATCAGTCTTATGTAAGTTTGTAGGATATCCCAAAAATTCACAAGGGTATATCTTCTACCACCCCGAGGAACAAAAGGTGTTTGTTTCTCGACATGCCACTTTCTTAGAAAAGAGTTTTCTTATGAAACAGACAAGTGGCATTGAGGTAGAACTGGAAGAAGTTCCAGTGGCACAAACTATAACAGAAGACTTGGTAGAACCAGAGGATTCAGTAGTACCCGACGAACCCCAGCCTCTCCGCCGATCTAGTAGGGTTCCTCGCCAACCTGAGAGATACTACGGTTTTCTCATGGATGGAGGGAGCGAGGATTGCATCATGGATGATGATGACCCAACTAGCTTCGAGCAGGCCATCACGAGTAGGGACTCAGTGAAATGGCTGGATGCTATGCGGTCCGAGATGGAATCCATGTACACCAACAAAGTATGGACTTTGGAAGTTGCTCCTGAAGGGGTAAAACCCATTGGGAGCAAGTGGATCTTCAAGAAGAAACTTGGTGTAGATAGGAAAGTGGAGACTTTCAAAGCTAGACTTGTTGCAAAGAGTTTTCGTCAAAGACCAGGTGTGGACTATGACGAAACCTTTTCTCTAGTGGCTATGCTTAAATCCATCCGGATCATGCTTGCCATCGCTGCATATCATGATTACGAAATCTGGCAAATGGATGTTAAGACCGACTTTCTAAATGGTCATTTAGAAGAGTGCGTGTACATGACTCAGCCAGAGGGCTTCGTAGACAGTGGGAGCAGCGGGAAGGTGTGCAAGCTGCTTAAATCCATTTATGGATTAAAGCAAGCATCGCGGAGTTAGAACATCTGCTTTGACGTCATTATCAAAGAGTTTGATTTCGTCAAAAATCCAGATGAACCTTGTATCTACAAGAAGGTGGCAGAGAGTAAGGTTGTCTTCCTCGTATTGTACGTGGACGACATACTCTTGATAGGAAATGATATTCCTATGCTGCAATCGGTCAAGCTTTTCTTATCACAAAGATTCTCAATGAAAGATCTTGGTGATGCCTCCTGCATATTGGGAATAAGGATCTATAGAGATAGATCCAAACGGATATTGGGATTGTCCCAATCCAGGTACATTGACACCATACTAAAGAGGTTTAGTATGGAAGATTCCAAGCGTGGGAACTTGCCCACGATCTCTGGAGTCACTCTCTCCAAAGAGATGTCTCCCAAGACTGATTTGGAGAGAGCTATCATGCAAGAGATACCCTATGCTTCGGCTATAGGCTCTATCATGTATGCGATGCTATGTACCAGACCCGATGTAGCATACTCACTAAGTATAGTGAGCAGGTATCAAGCTGATCCTGGAGAGAGTCACTGGACAGCTGTGAAGAGCATTCTCAAGTACTTACGAAGGACTAAAGAGATGCTCTTGGTGTATGGTAACGGAGAACTCCAAGTGGAGTCCTTTACCGATTCGAGCTTCCAGAGTGATAAGGACGACTCTAAGTCGCAGTCGGGCTTTGTCTTTACCCTTTACGGAGGGACGGTTAGCTGGAAGAGTTCCAAGCACGAAACCGTGGCAGACTCGACGATGGAGGCTGAATACATCGCTGCCAACGATGCTGCTAAAGAGGCTGTCTGGATCAAGAAGTTCATTATTGAACTTGGAGTGGTTCCATCCATTGAGCATCCAATACCTTTGTATTGCGATAACAATGGAGCGGTGGCTTTGGCCAAGGAACCCAGGTCCCATCAGCGATCCAGGCATATTCTGAGGCGGTATCACCTGATCCGGGAGATAGTTGAACGCCGGGAGATCGAGGTCAGGAGAGTTGACACGAAGAACAACACGGCGGATCCACTCACGAAGGCCATTCCCCAGATACAGTTTGAGAGACTCTTCGGGATGCTCGGTATGCGATACTACTGCAGCTGGCCCTAGTGCAAGTGGGAGATTGTTAGTTGTATGTATGCCCTAGAGGCCAGTATTGTACAGATGATGTATATTATATTGGATGCTTGGACATATATAGAGATGACTTTCTTGCTCCATATGATAGTATGCTATCTGGTTACTCTTTATCTTAACATGTACACTTGTCTCTTTGCACTGTCTTATAGTTACATGTTGGTAAAGCCCTTAGGATGTGTACTTGACTACCTGGACTATGATGCAGATCATACTAGTGGGGACATGGTAGTCCATAAGTACATCCTTCAAGGTCCCTAGTCGTGGGTGTATTGAGACGGGGCATCGATATACCAGAGTAGACTAGCGTATACGCTTCTCGACCCATGAGATGGGCGATGGATGATCCTACATCCATTGGTGTTTGACATCAGAGATGGTATACGGGTGCTCAGTGGAGACTGGGTACACTGGACGGACTCGCCGAGAACTCCCAAATGGTATTATACCTCACGTCAGATAGCAGTTCTCAGGTGACACTTGTGCAGGTTAGTCTGTAGACCCGAGATCGTCATAGAGTCTTGTGTGATTCCCACTGTGCTTTGATCTCCACCTTACCACGTCCATGAGGGCGTGCAAAACGGTGGTCTTTGGGTACAGTCCCGAGTCACATGGAGGCAATGAGCGATATGAGGGGTTTCGTCTCTCCCGGTATTGGGGGTTGATGTTGCGCTGTGCTCGATTGGCCGTAACAGGGAAGTCCCTGGCCAGAGCTGATCAGAGATTTGCTGGTAAGTGTTACCAGTAGTTTCTCGACCCGTTATAAGCCTCACATCGGCACGACTTATCGGTTATTGGGGTCTGACGTTTACCACCCCTAGACTTGATATGCGACATATCAGACGAACAGACCGGACTGTACGGTACGTGTTACTGGTTGGATTCACAGGAGTGTGAGCGGGCTAGCTCGTCGATCTTCTGATCGCTCAATACCCGGATGGCCGTTACGTTTAGCAGACCGCTTGCGGCTTGTGGATGTTTGATATGATCATCATCTGCTACCGGCGTATTGACGAGTCTTTAGAGTCCTACACAGAGGTTTCCTAGCTCAAGCGAAACGAAATAGGAGCGCATATGAGATATGTGCAGGACCGAGAATAATGCGTGTATGTGATACCGTATTCAATTCTCGCGATGAATGTATCGATTGGTTATATGCGATATAACCTAGATATCGAATCAAGGATTGATTCGATAAGCCGATACATAGGATACTAGTCGGTTATATGCGATATGACCGGATCGTTAAATCAAGTGTTGATTTAATGATTTAATGTATAATTATATATTTGATATATTACTTTGCATTAACTAGTAGCGGTTCATTTTAAAAGGATTTTCTCACTTGATGCACATTGTATATGTGATATATTTTTTGTGCACTTGTTTGTATCATGTTTGATGATACTTGCTCACTTGGGTTTGTGTAAAGATTAAACCATGGTTATATGAATGGTTAGGGTTTTGATTATTTACTTAGTTATTTATTTATTTATTCATTTTGGATATTATTAAGAATGATGGCTTATTTTGTTTCTATGTTGAAGCTTCTTGAAGCTTTGAAAAAGTCCACCATTCTTATCTCATCCTTAACCCTAACCATTCCAACTAACCTTAGTTTAATCTCTACACTTGACCATGGTTAGTATATGATAAGTATTCATATTAGTTTCATTTTTAAATATGAAACTCATAATATTCTTTCTTCTTCTTCATCATCTTCTTCTTCAAGAAAGCTTGATGCCATCAATGGCAACTTGAGTTCTAAAGTGAGAAATCCAATTCTAAAGTGAATCCACCGCCTATTTCTTCACCCTCTACCTCTTGCCAAGTTGTTTTGGGTGTTTTCTTCACAAGTTTCACAAATTTGTGAAGTGGGAGCTTGAACTTGTGATGCCTCGACGTAGATCATCTTCGGTACGAAGCCGACGACCTAGTCCGCCCATTTCTCCGATCAAGCCGACGATTGAGTCCGGGATTTGAGATGGACAGCGAGAGGACGCCTACGTGGAGCTAAGGAAGTGGAGAACCGGATCTACAAAGGTTATACCCTTTCTCCTTTAGTTAAGATGTTCACTAGTTTACTGTTTCGCCTAAATTTCTAGTCGACGATCCGTATTAGGGTTTCTCGGCACCCATAATTTTTGAAATTGGCATGGTTGATGCTTTGTGAGACCTCTATAGTGTGCCTAGGAACCCTACAGTGGTATCAGAGCCTAGCTAGAGCCTTAGGCGAAGTCTAGACGACGTTTGAAACCCGATCGAACCGAAACCCTAAAATCCATCGTACGGCATAACCAAGAGTAAGTAAACAGTGAATATCGGAATAAACCCCAAAATTCTGCATAACCAATGAATATATGAATGCGTCTGATATCATGCAATGAGTGCAGTAGTTAAACTAGCATATGAAAGCGATAACATATTGCAACTATCAGCTAGCGGGCTATGTCAAAGAATAATATTCACTAAAGTGTACGTGACATGGCAATTACCGATGATGATGTGTGTGAGCCGGCAAGCAAGTGTACGTGGAGCATACGCATCATCGGTAATGGTGCTGGTGTCCTGATAGCATGATCTCAATAATGGCATATGAAAACACAATATAAGCATGCAAATGCGATGCGAACAACAATAATATACGGGAGCTGAATAATAAACACAACAATGAAGAATCTATATCAATATATATATGTGTCATACAGTTTTTCCATTTGAAATAACACGAATCGTGGTGTTTAGAAAATAAGGGCTATGGTGTTTTAGAAAAGATGCGTCTTTTGAAAATATCCGTATAATCCTTTGGCCTGTCTTTAAAATACTCACGATTTGTTAGTTTCTTGAAATAGGTATGACTCGAGTCTAGTCTAACATCTATACGTAAACTACAGGGCTAATCGAAGGGTAAGGAAACCATTTAAATCTGAGTCGATATATATATATATATATATATATAAATAATAGTCGGTGATCCCGCCTCAATAATATCACGTACGATACAATATAAATATAATATGACATTCTCGAGTCAAGAGTGCGGATCTATCATTAATAAAGCTCGTACGGTAAATCCATCGTATGGCATTTCAATATGGATACGGGTCAAATATCATATTCATCACATCATTTATCTGGTATCCTGATCATCATATCTCATGAACTTGGGTACTGATCTAAGTCTAGTACAAACTAATACCATCTGCATATATATACATGTATGAACACACACGCCCAAAGGCCCACTAAAATCTCATGTCGTATCTCACAATACGAACCACATCATATCATCGATCTCATGGCACCATGCCCAATCTCATCGACTCGTATCCAAATACCATATACAATCCTCATCATCCATGTATAGGTATACGTGTATATATATATATATATATACATAGTCCCATACCCATGTGTGTGTGTGTGTGTGTATACATATCCCCGTATACGCATAGGTAATAAAATGAATGCAAGTGTGTGCGCGCGTATGGGTATAAACCTTATTTTAGGGTTCGCGACTAAGAAGCTAAACTAAGTTACTTCTAACTACCCTAAACTAAACCATGAACACAAAATCACATCTTGATAATCATCCACAAAACATAAAGCACATATATAACCATATATATATAAGCTATACTACGAACTGCGGGGGTGCTATACGCCATCCACCCGACTTCCCCCGTAGATATATATCTACTCACCTGCTCTTCGCTTGCCGTTGACGACGTCGCCACGCACTTGCTTGTCTTCTCGAAGTCCTCGTGGGGGTACCTACATGTCATAACGTATCGTATCGCATTAAAACCCAATTCAAAACCAAAACGACACGCTAAAAGCCTATAGGTTAGAACCTATAGACTACGTTTTCAAAACCACCAAATAACACTCGATTTCGACGTACAAATGTCAAGTGATCGAATACAACACAAATTACAAAAATCCAAAATTCACAATACGTAAAACAAAACCCCGAATCAAAATAACAACTCTTGAAAATAGTCCCAGATTTTACCCTAGGTGAAATTAGCCTATTTTGCATACATGGAGGGTCTAGTTTACTGGAGATGGAGGCATGAACCAAACCCGAACCCCATTGCTCCAAGTCTGGCCGCAAATTATGGCCAGAAAGGTTATATTTGCGGCCATGTTGAGGACATAGGGGCTGGGGTCTTGGGTGATACTTCCTAGGTGCTTGCATGTATCTCAGTGTTTGCTAAATATTTTTCAGAGGCTCCGGGTGTTAGCAGATTTCAAATTTCCTATAGAATTCCACAAAATACGGATATCGGGGATTTCTAAGTTCGCTAATAGGGGTTTAAGTCTCTGTTTTAGTCCAAAAAGTTATCAATAAGGGGGTTTTAAGGTCACTACTACACTCAATTGCACTTCACAACTCAAGGATTTCTCAAACCCTAACTTGAAATTTTCAAAGTTCGCTAAACCTCGATATATCGATGCCAAACTAACAATAGAAGTTAATGGAATGTAATACTACTCTAATGGTGTTGAAATTACCTTATTTGGCACTCATGAATCCCCTAGAGCACCAAAATGCAAACTTTCTTGGTCCATAGTGTAGCTTGTGAGCTTGAGCCCAAAATTTGTGAAGAGGAGATGATGTTTTGGGGTTGTTTTGAGGTGTTTTGAGGTGAAGAAGTGGAGGTAGGAGAGAGGGGCAGCAGCCAAGCATGAGAGGGAAAAGGAAAAGATGGAATGATGGAATGAGAACAAGGCCAAGACCAAGGTTGACTCCCTCACCAATCTCTCTCATGCCCATACCTCCTTATTTTATCATTTTCCTTTTTCTTTTCTTTTCTTTTCCTTTTCTTTTCTCTTTTAAAAACAAAAACCATGCATGATAAAATGAGAAAAAGCAATGATAAAAATGTAACAAGTGTTAAAATGACATGTGCACAAAACACGTTTAATGCGCGATTAGCGATATCTAATCGCGATTAGCATTAAAATAATATATAATAAATCATAAAATTTCATAATTTGCATAAATCACATAAAGCACCCTCTTTTTAGTAATTTCTATAATTTTCTAAATTTTTCCAAATTTATCGGTATTTACATATACCGCCATATTAAAATATTCAATATATTTATTATTTAATTATAAAAATTCCCAAAAATAATATTCTATTTTTCTGAAATGTTACAATCTGTTTTCTTCGATACACGATTGAGATTCCTGTCACCATGTTTGAGCACAGATTGAGCTGATACTAGTGTTGCGGTCAGGACGAGCTCATCATGGACGAGGACTGACCATTATGTTTTCTGGTGACATGGGAACGTCTCGATTTAGTGTTTATGTTGTGACCACTTGTTGAGGCGAGTGTTTGGTTTCACACCGGATGATCGGTCCATTGATAGAAGCTGCCAGTTGCGAGAGGACTGTTGATGTACAGCATACCTCAGAAGTTTTGATGTCGTCTACCGTGTGGACAGATGACCCAGCTGTTGTTGAGATTGATAGGTTGTCGCTTCCAGAGCTTACGAGCTGATATCGCCGGAACTTCCAGGCAGAAATGCGACAGATGATAACTAGTCTATCCCGAGTTGAGAGACGAAGGTGATTCGTCCGATTGATGCGCCGACGCGGGCCCGGTTGAGTTGAAGATTTCCAGTGTGGAGTGTCTTACTCAGATCTAGAGCAGACCGATCCAGAGATGACCGTTGATGTATCATTTTTCATGGAAGATTGAGGCATTGTTTAGCATGCAGACGAAGGATATTCACATGTTGTATAGGCAAAGTTAAAAAGTTCAAACGAATGTCAGAAACCCATTTTTCCAAGTTTAAGTATTTGGAAGAATATGCAGGTAATTCTATGGACCCTCTAGAAGAATGAAACCCTAACTCGACATGATGACCATGGAACCGCTTTTGAACCTTAGGGTTTGCGGCAGTTTAGTGGTGCCATCAGTGAGGCTTGGGTTTGCCCTTCTAAGGTTGGTCCGTAGGTACTGTGGTATGTACCAGATATTATTAGACTGTGCTCAGGTGTTGAGTTTTCGGGGAATTATGGGACTTTGACGAATCGATCGAAACGTTTAACGTCGTCCGAATATCATGTGATAAGAGATCAGCAAGATGACCAGCTTCGGATAGAGGACCTCACCCAGATGCACTGTGAGTTAATCGAGAACGGACGAGTATTGAGTATTCCTCCGATGGTTGGGATGAGTTTCCAAGGACGTGTTCGGCTAGATATCTTCTACAGAGTGATGAAGATACCGAGTTTGTAATTTCGAGTCCGTGTGAGAGACTTCGGATTGACCGTGGCCAAGAACAGTTGCAGTGCGCAGATAGCATGACGTGACGTCAAAGTGGACGATGATACGGACGAGTGTAACCAGAGGTTCGCGCGAGATGCTGGCGAGCTGTTGTTATTCCCTGTTGATGCCAGAGGATCTGATATGCTTACAGAGATGTTGGGATGCGGCCAATTCCAGAGGAAATGTTGTGCTGAGAACGCAGATGTCCAGCAAGCGAGAAAAGATTATGCAAGGGTACCAGCCTCCGTATAGTTCGGCATAGGCAAGATTGGAAGAGACCCTGAGCAGGTTCCTTCCAGTACACTGCTGCGATGAGATTTGCACCGAGTATCAGTTGTGTCGCGAGTATTCAGAGGACCAGAGGCCGACACCAATAACATGCTACTTTACGAGTGGTCGTGATAATTGGCCGAGAGATGACCAGAGCGGAATCGTTTCCGTTAGCACACCTGACCGGGCCGATGAGCCGATGGATTGTGAGATTAGTAATCCAAAGAGAAAATGAAGACCAGAGATAGAGGACGCCAGACCGTGAGCAAGAGGCAGGCGGATGTTCATGCTCTGCCAGTTGTTGGCGCACCGATATTTTTCGATATTGTAGGAGGTGTACCTCAATGTCATTTGTTGCGATTTGCGTTTGTGATCCGAGTATCACGCTTATATCGCTTGGATTTGAGTTTTAATGATAGAGTTACATGATATTGTTTCGTGCACCATGGCTGCACCTACTGGGTATTTATATTTGGTGCATAGTTATTGCACTTGTGATATGTTTTATACACCGTTGTGTTGGTATATGATTTGTGCATATTTAATGCACTTGAGATTTGGTTTTGTGCCTTGGCCGCACGTATTTATGATTTCGTGGATTTCATACGGTTGATTTGATTTTGTGCGTGTGGTACGCACTCGATTTGATTTTTGCACTCGGTATAGCTTATATGTGCTTGCAGTGCATTGATACGTGTTTTGTGCACGCAGTTGCATGCGTTTATGATTTTATACACCCTGGTACACTCGGTGTTGTTTTTATACGCATTTGAGTTATGAATTTGTATTTCATGCACTGGATGCACTGTATTCGTATTTCGTGCACTGGATGCACTGTATTTGTATTTCGTGCACTGGATGCACCAGATTTGCACTTCGTGCATTTGTTGCACTAGATTTTCATTTCGTGCAATTGTCGCCCCAGATTTATATTTTTGTGCATTTGCTGCACCAGATTCGTATTTCGTACATTAGTTGCACTAGATTTTCATTTCATGCATTTGTTGCATCGGCCGGGTATTTATGCATTTGTCGCACTGGATTTATACTTCGTACCTTGGTTGCAACCAATTTATGTATTTGAGTATTTTTTTCGCCAGACTTATGTTTTCGTGCGCGTTGCACTTGACGTTCGTTTTTCGTGTGCTTTACCACACTGGGCATTTATATGGACCTGACGCACTTGGGGTGGATTTTTGCGCATATTAGGCACTTGGTAATGGATTTCGTGCGCATCAGATGCACTTGAGTGAGATTTTACTCGTGCATGTTGGATGCCCTTAATTTAGATTTTATCCATGCATATTGGATGCGATTTTATTCGTGCATGTTGGATGCACTTGATTTAGATTTTATTCGTGCATGTTGGATGCACTTGATTTAGATTTTATTTGTGCATGATGGATGCACTTGATTTGGATTTTCACGCATGTTGGACGCATGATATGAGATGTACTTTTGTGGATACCGGAAGCACTCGATTGGGATTTTCATTGTGCAGGTTAGTTGCACTGGACAGATGCTTTCGTGCACACCCGTTGCACTGGACAGATACTTTCGTGCACACCCGTTGCATTTAGTTTTGGTTTTGTGCATATTCGTAGCACTTGTATTTGGATTTAATTTCCGTGCGCACCAGACGCATGTGATGTTGGATACTCCTTTTGAGGCTGATTTTGCTTTTGAGCACCTTATTTTCATGATGGGCACTATGTTATGTAGTAGCCGAACATGACTGATCTGAGGACGGTACCTGAGTACTTACCATGCATTAAAAGCTTACCAAGAGGTTTTCAAAAGGAGCTATAGTCTCGCTATTTCCTACGTGTCCGTGAGGGACACGAACGTTTATAAAGGAAAACCTTTTTGGAATATTTTAAAATGGACGGGACGCATATCTGAGCAAAACATATACGAAACTATATTTATTATTTTACAAATGAGCGTCCGTCACTTATGCCATGAGTTACGAATCACGTGGCAATTCAGAAAAGATTTTGCAAGTATTTTATTCAGATTTTGGAGTTTTTCAAGGATGCGTACTATACACGTATTATAGTATTTGACTAGTGTATATTGGATTTCAGTAGTGGATTTCGAGATCTGTATCTCTATTGTAACTCCAAAGATATGCGTAAAAATCCGATGATTTGCGTGACGCTTGACGGAGTTCAATTTTTAGTTTAGTATTCGTTTTCAGGCACACGCGATGCGCTGTAGTATTTCTATATCTTCCGTGATTTCGAAGCCCCGTTGTTTTGAGCTGATTATTGAAATGTTTTAGTATTTGAGGTTTAAATTAAAATTAGGGGACCGAATTTATTTAAGGGGGGAAGATTTTAACATTTCAGAAAATATAAAATATTATTTTTGGAATTTAATATTAAAATAATATATTTCCCGAAAACTGTCCGATTTACGAAATTGGGGTTTTCGAAAAAGGGTATAAATATATACCGATAATTGTGAAATAAATTTAAATTAAAATGATTTATTCATTTAAAAATATATTTAAAAGATTTGGTATTTTTAAAATTTATTATATGCAGCTTGGATAAAAACCCGATTAATGCACTGCTAATCGTGATTAAGCCAAATCCGTGTTTCTACAGTTTTCATGGTTAGTGCACCATGACATGTTTCTTTTTGTTACATATTCATCTGTGTTGTTTTATTTTATGGTTTTATTGTGGTGAGAAAAGAAATGAAAGGGAAAAGGTGTCATGATGATGAGAGGGGGGGACATAATGATTAGAGTGAGCTTACTAGGAGAGAGAATGAGAGTGAGAAAGAAAGAGAGAGAGGGAGAGTGCTGCCCCATATCTTTTCCTCCACCATTTCTTTCAACTCCTTCTTCATCCTCAACCCCCTCATTCTACCCTCATGACCCATCTCCAATCTTTCATCAAAACCCCCTACCCCCTTCACAAAAGATGATCATCTCCTCACCCTTATCGCAATGGACCAAGCAAGGTTAGATTTCGAAGACTTGGGACTTCTAGGGTTTTGCTTGGGTGTAACCATGAGGTACATCTCTTTTCATTTAGGGTAGTTTTTTTTCCTAGCATTCTAGTTAGTTTAGAAATAGGGTTAAGATGTGGATTTGTGAACTTGGAAATTGCTAGAGAGGGGTTTGAGTGTTGTGTGGATTGGGTGATGCCTGGTGGCTGTTACAAGACCATAGAGACCAATACTTGACCTGGACCAGTGACCACACCCCAAAATACAAACTTTAGATTCGTCGATATCGGGTTTTTGTGGAATCTGTGATAGTATTTAGAGATCTGGAGTAACCCGGGGACACCAAAAATCTTTTAGCAAAGACAGTGAGATGAGCAGGTGATTGTGAGTGCACCCTAGAGACTCGAGACCCCACAACCCCTTACAGGCCGCAGATTTAATCCTCCAGGCCACAAATTGCGGCCTGGTCTTGATGGTTTGGTTTGGTGTTTGCTCCATGTCTTCCTTATCTGATATCTAGAGCAACCCAATGTGCAAAATGTTCTAGTTTGGCCTAGGGTGAAATCTGGTAGTGGTTTTCCTATGTTGTTGTTTTCATGTTTTCCATATTTTGAATGATAAGTTTTGATATTTGGATTTGTATTTGGTTGTTGGATGTTTGTACATCAACGACTAGGGATAATTGGTTGGTTTTGCATGCTTAGGCTATAGGTTCTAACCTATAGGCGATCCGTATGCCGTTTTGGTTTTCCGGACGTAATGTTAATAAGTGATTGCGATTGTGTGCTATTGTAGGTACTTTCGCATGGATTCCAAAACGATGGAGCGTGGCTTCATCGACTTCGGCAAGCAAGTAGCAGGTGAGTAGATCTATATCTACGGAGGAAGTCGGGTGGATGGCATATAGCACCCCCGCACACTTTGATGGAAACCGATTTATATATAGGTTATGGTTAATGAAACCTTTAATAGAAAACTATAAATAGAGTAAAAAGGTAGTTAGAGAACCATATTAGAAACTAAATACAGTTAGAAGTGATATGATACGACTAGTATGTGATGACGGGATTTGAGGACGATATTTGATGATATTGCTATTTAGGGTACTTTGAGACTAGATAGTCGACAAAGATGTGTCATCCGAACCATACATGTTTCCAAACTGAAGAATCGTATGCATCTTTTAAATAGATACCTTGAGGGACGTCACTAATTTTCAAATGATATCTTTTCTTTAAAAACACCGTAACCCCTACTTTCAAAACTACGATTCGCATCTTTCAAAAACTGTTTATATGGTTCGGGTGTGTATGTTAGATTAGATACGTATGCTTATAGTAAAGGAAGAATGTATTTGTAAAATTGACTTGATGGGGGATATAAATGCGATGAAAAGAATATATGACGTGATATGATGATTTGATGATATGTTGGTATACCGATGCGAGTCGATTAAGATGATTGATACCCTGCCGGTCCCCTGATATGAGATTGTTGCGGATGTGACCTGGGACATGGGTATATAGAGATATTTATATATGTTGTGAATCATGAGTGTTAGCCGTACATGACGTTAGGTCCGTACCCTCCTCGTCTTATAGGTTGATAGGATCCATGATAGCTTAATGCCGCCGTGCGATAATTTTCCGTACGTGATGAGTTTGACTTGATATTTGATCCATACCCTTGACTAAAGGATGTCGTACCTTTGATTATACCGTACGTGGTGTTGTGAGGCTGGATGCCGATTGATAGATTCACCGACTCGGTCATGTTTGATACGTATATCATATAACTTTTAGCTGGCGATTTACTTTATGCTACATTCATGTCATTCTCGTTGCATCATATATATACCTGTGCTAGTACACCTACACCATTATCGATGATGCGTATGCTACACTTACACAGATTGGCCGGCTCACACACTTCATCATCGATAATTGCTATGTCACTTACACAGTAGAATCGCTGCATCAGGATATGACTACTTGTATGATATACTTGCTATAGATACATATTATACACCCATACTTGCGTACATACATATTGTACACCCATACTTACGGACATACACATCTGTACGTCCATACTTGCGTACATACATATTGTACACCCATACTTGCGTACATACATATTGTACACCCATACTTGCGGATATACACATTTGTACGTCTATACTTGCGTATATACATATTGTACACCCATACTTGCGTACATACATATTGTACACCCATACTTGCGGACATATACATTTGTACGTCCATACTTACGTACATACATATTGTACACCATACTTGCGTACATACATATTGTACACCCATACTTGCGGACATACACATTTGTACGTCCATACTTGCGTACATACACATATGCACCTTTATACGATATTGCATTTGATTTTGGAGATTTGGGAACCGCATGATATATTTTAAAACTGTAGGGTTCCTAGGCACGCTAATGAAGTCTCACAAGGCATCAATCATGCCAATTTCAAATTTTACAAGTGCCGAGAAACCCTAATACGGATCGTTAACTAGAATTTTAGGCGAAAAGTTAAGCTAGTTAACATCTTAACTAAAAGTGAGAAGCTACAACCTTTGTAGATCCGGTTCTCCACTTCCTTAGCTCCACGTAGACGTCCTCTCGCTGTCCTAGTCGGATCTCGGACTCTAGCATCGGCTTCATCGGAGAAATGAGCGGACAAGTCGTCGGCAACGATGCCGAAGATGATCTACGTCGAGGTTACACAAGATCAAGCTCCAACTTCACCAAGTTGTGAAACTTGTGAAGAAAACACCCTATACTACTTGGCAAGAGGTAGAGGGTGAAGAAATAGGAGGTGGGTTCACTTTAGAATTGGATTTCTTACACTTTTGCACAAGATGCCATTGATGGAATCAAGCTTTCTTTCTTGATGAAGATGATGAAGAAGAAGAAAGAATATGATAAGTGTTGCTTTTAAAATGAAAATAAAATCAATACTTATCATATGCTAACCATGGTAAAGTGTAGAGAATAGATCATGGTTAGTTAGAATGGTTAGGGTTAAGGATGAAGACAAAATGGTAACAAAGTCAAACCTTCATGAAGCTTCAACTAAATACAAAGAAAGCCACCATTTTTCTTCATAATCCTTTCCAAAATCAATAAATAAATAAATGAGTAATAAAAAGGAAACCCTAACCATTATACAACCATAGTTTAATCTTTACACAAAACACAAGTTACCATGCAACATCTAACATGATACAATCAAGTGCACACAAAATATATCACATATACAATGTGCTTTTCAAGTGAGAAAATCCCTTTAAAGTGAACCAATACTAGTTAATGCAAAGTAATATATCAAATATATAATTATACATTAAATCATTAAATCAACACTTGATTCAATGATCCGGTCATGTCGCACATAACCGACTAGTATCCAATGTATCGACTTATCGAATCGATCTTCGATTCGATAACTAGGTTATATCACATACAACCAATCGAAACATTCATCGCGAGAATGAAATGCGGTATCACATACACGCATCATTCTCGGTCCCGCACATATCTCATATGCGCCCCTATTTCGTTTCGCTTGAGCCAGGAAACCTCTGTGTAGGACTTTAAAGACTCGTCAATATGCCGGTAGCAGATGATGATCATATCAAGCACCCACAAGCCGCAAGCGGTCTGCTAAACGTAACTGCCACCCGGGTACTGAGCGATCAGAAGATCGACGAGCTAGCCCGCTCACACTCCTGTGAATCCAACCAGTAACACTTACCGTACATTCCGGTCTGTTCATCTGATATGTCGCATATCAAGTCTAGGGGTGGTAAACGTCAGACCCCAGTAACCGATAAGTCGTGCCGATGTGAGGCTCATAACGGGTCGAGAAACTACTAGTAACACTTACCAGCAGATCTCTGATCAGCCCTGGCCAGGGACTTCCCTGTTACGGCCAATCGAGCACAGCGCAACATCAACCCCCAATACCGGGAGAGACGAAACCCCTCCTATCGCTCATTGCCTCCATGTGACTCGGGACTGTACCGAAAGACCACCGTTTTGCACGCCCTCATGGACGTGGTAAGGTGGAGATCAAAGCACAGTGGGAATCACACAAGACTCTATGACGATCTCGGGTCTACAGACTAACCTGTACAAGTGTCACCTGAGAACTGCCATCTGACGTGAGGTATAATGCCATCTGGGAGTTCTCGGCGAGTCCGTCCAGTATACCCAGTCACCACTGAGCACCCGTACACCATCTCTGATGTCAAACACCAATGGGTATGGGATCATCCATCGCCCATCTCATGGGTCGAGAAGCGTATACGCTAGTCTACACTGGTATATATCGATGCCCCGTCTCGATACACCCACGACTAGGGACCTTGAAGGATGTACTTATGGACTACCATGTCCCCACTAGTATGATCTGCATCATAGTCCAGGTAGTCAAGTACACATCCTAAGGGCTTTATCAACATGTAACTATAAGACAGTTTAAAGAGACCAGTGTACATGTTAAGATAAAGAGCAACCAGATAGCATACTATCATATCGAGCAAGAAAGTCATCTCTATATATGTCCAAGCATCCAATATAATATACATCATCTGTACAATACTGGCCTCTAGGGCATACATACAACTAACAATCTCCCACTTGCACTAGGGCCAGCTGCTGTAGTATCGCATACCGAGCATCCCGAAGAGTCTCTCAAACTGTATCTGGGGAATGGCCTTCGTGAGTGGATCCGCCGTGTTGTTCTTCGTGTCAACCCTCCTGACCTCGATCTCCCTGCGATCAACTATCTCCCGGATCAGGTGATACCGCCTCAGAATATGCCTGGATCACAGATGGGACCTAGGTTCCTTGGCCAAAGCTACCACTCCATTGTTATCGCAATACAAAGGTATTGGATGCTCAATGGATGGAACCACTCCAAGTTCAATAATAAACTTCTTGATCCAGACAGCCTCTTTAGCAGCATTGTTGACAGCGATGTATTCAGCCTCCATCGTCGAGTCTGCCACGGTTTCCTGCTTGGAACTCTTCCAGCTAACCGCCCCTCCGTAAAGGGTAAAGACAAATCCCGACTGCGACTTAGAGTCGTCCTTATCACTCTGGAAGCTCGAATCGGTAAAGGACTCCACTTAGAGTTCTCCGTTACCATACACCAAGAGCATCTCTTTAGTCCTTCGTAAGTACTTGAGAATGCTCTTCACAGCTGTCCAGTGACTCTCTCCAGGATCAGCTTGATACCTGCTCACTACACTTAGTGAGTATGCTACATCGGGTCTGGTACATAGCATCGCGTACATGATAGAGCCTACAGCCGAAGCATAGGGTATCCCTTGCATGCGAGCTCTCTCCAAATCAGTCTTGGGAGACATCTCTTTGGAGAGAGTGACTTCAGAGATCGTGGGCAAGTTCCCACGCTTGGATTCTTCCATACTAAACCTCTTTAGTATGGTGTCAATGTACCTGGATTGGGACAATCCCAATATCCGTTTGGATCTATCTCTATAGATCCTTATTCCCAATATGCAGGAGGCATCACCAAGATCTTTCATTGAGAATCTTTGTGATAAGAAGAGCTTGACTGATTGCAGCATAGGAATATCATTTCCTATCAAGAGTATGTCGTCCACGTACAATACGAGGAAGACCACCTTACTCTCTGCTACCTTCTTGTAGATACAAGGTTCATCTGGGTTTTTGACGAAATCAAACTCTTTGATAACGACGTCAAAGCAGATGTTCCAACTCCGCGATGCTTGCTTTAATCCATAAATGGATTTAAGCAGCTTGCACACCTTCCCGCTGCTCCCACTGTCTACGAAGCCCTCTCGCTGAGTCATGTACACGCACTCTTCTAAATCACCATTTAGAAAGGCGGTCTTAACATCCATTTGCCAGATTTCGTAGTCATGATATGCAGCGATGGCAAGCATGATCCGGATGGATTTAAGCATAGCCACTGGAGAAAAGGTTTCGTCATATTCCACACCTGGTCTTTGACGAAAACCCTTTGCTACAAGTCTAGCTTTGAAAGTCTCCACTTTCCCATCTACACCAAGTTTTTTCTTGAAGATCCACTTGCTTCCGATGGGTTTTACCCCTTCAGGAGCAATATCCAAAGTCCATACTTTGTTGGTGTACATGGATTCCATCTCGGACCGCATGGCATCCAGCCATTTCACTGAGTCCCTACTCGTGATGGCCTGCTCGAAGCTAGTTGGGTCATCATCCTCCATGATGCAATCCTCGCTCCCACCATCCATGAGAAAACCGTAGTATCTCTCAGGTTGGCGAGGAACCCTACTAGATCGGCGGAGAGGCTGAGGTTTATTGGGAGCTATTGAATCCTCTGGTTCCACTAAATCTTCTGTTGTGTTTTGTTCAGCTGGAACCTCTTCCAGTTCTACCTCAGAGCCACTAATCTCTTTTGCAAGAAATTCCTTTTCTAAACAGGTGGCATGTTGAGCAACAAAAACTCTTTGTTCCTCACTGTGGTAGAAGATATACCCTCGCGAATGTTTGGGATATCCAACAAATTTGCACAAAACAGACCTTGCCTCGAGTTTGTCCGGTTTTTGTCTTTTGACATAGGCCGGGCAACCCCAGATCTTAATAAAATTAAGATATGGTCTCTTCCCTTCCCATATCTCATATGGTGTGGTAGGCACAGATTTGGTGGGAACCCTATTCAGTAGGTATGCCGCTGTCTCCAGCGCATATCCCCAGAAGGAAATAGGCAACTCAGCTGTGCTCATCATAGAGCGCACCATATCTAATAGGGTGCGGTTCCTCCGTTCTGATACACCGTTGTGCTGTGGTGTATATGGAGGAGTCAGCTGAGAGAGAATCCCATTCTCTTTTAGGAAGTCCAGGAATTCAATGCTCAAGTATTCACCTCCTCGATCAGATCGAAGGATTTTAATACTTTTTCCGGTTTGGTTCTCGACTTCTTGTTTATATTCTCTAAATTTCTCAAACGCTTCTGATTTGTGTTTCATCAGGAACACATATCCGAATCTAGAGAGATCGTCAGTGAATGTAATGAAGTACGAAGAACCATCCCTGGCATGTGTAGACATGGGACCGCATACATCACTATGTATCAGTCCCAAGAGTTCGGTAACTCTTTCTCCGTGTCCCGTAAACGGAGTTTTGGTCATCTTGCCTTTGAGACATGACTGGCAAGTGTCATAAGATGAAAATTCAAACGGATTTAAATATCCATATTTATGCAACTTAGCTAGTCGTGTCGCATTGATGTGACCCAGTCTACAATGCCATAAGAAGGATTCGTTCAGTTCAGAACTCTTCCTCTTGTGTGTGTTTGTGATGCTCAGAACTGTTGATTGATTTAGAACATAAATCCCATTGCACAACGTGCCTGATCCAACCAACTTTTGGTTACGGAAAATGTTCATAACATTGTCCTGTAATACAAAATTATATCCCTCTTTACCCAATAAAGAAACCGATATAATGTTGCATATCAGGTTCGGCATGTAATAGCATTCGTTCAGAACCAATGTATTACCAGTTGGTAATACAAGGTGATATTCCCCGACAGTCTTAGCTGCAACAATTGCACCATTTCCAACTCTAATGTCTTTATCACCTTCTCCAAGTTCTCTACCTTTCTTAAGCCCATGTAACTGATTACATATATGGGATCCTGACCCGGTATCTAATACCCAGGACGTAGAGCAAATGGATAAACAGTTCTCTGTAACGAACACACCCGAAGAAAATGCATCAACATGTACTTTCTTCATTCGGGTGGCATGGGAATCCTGGTATTCCCCTATATCCTGTTCAGTCCTATAACTCTTATAGGAAAGAACGGAACCAACGTTCCCCAGCACAGTATAACATGCGGGTTCGGTCAATACATTCATATTATTATCTTTATTAGGGCATGACATGGTCGCTACCTGGAGAGAGAGAGAAGAAAACACTTTAGCGTATGCTCTTGCAAGATCAGATTGGTTATTATTTTATCTAATCAGGATGGCTCCCACTGGTTTTTATCAAATCTTCCTTCAAACCCTAAAAGGAAAGACTAGCCGGGATTAATTACACCCTACAACTTCGTCGATCTTTCAGCCAGGCCAGTGTCGGTACTTTGAGGGAGGTCCCCCGTGCTTTCGCACGAACCTAATTAATGTAAACCTCGTTTTCCCAGAGATGTAACCCCGTTGACACCTTTCTAGACACCTACTTGATCGGCTAATTGTAATGTGTAAAACTCTCCCAGGAGTAACTCTTACTCGCAGTGGGTATCGGGATCCAACTATCTCATAGAAGGTATGCAATCTCATTGCAAATTTCAACACTTGAAATTCCCGATAATATTTTGCCCCAAGCATCCTATGACCTTGACGGAGGTCAACAAACCACAGGGTGCAAGTCAAGTTCAACCCGTCATTTCTTGATTGAATCAAACCCACCCGCACGACCCTTGACGGAGGTCAACAAGGTCGTACGACTACCCTAATCCAATCTGCATCACATGCATTAAGCAGATAAATACTAGTTAGCTACCGCACACTACGCCTTGACGGAGGTCAACAAACGTAGCACGAATACTAAGTAGGATTTATCTGAAATGACGGAGGGCTACGTCAGGTTTTTCTGAAAACCTATTGCGTAATGAACTTGATATCGTTGTAGAATCAAATGAAGTTTTGAAATGGAGTGATTTTGAGGCTTTTCTAGTTTTGCTAAAGGGGTCACTCCCGGTGAAGGGATCGTCGGCCCTTTCCTCGTCGAATGAGGTGCAGGATATATCATATATATCACTGTGCAAAGCAGAACTCCAAAAGCAATCAAAAGCAAATCGAGTGTGTATCGTCTGTCAGTTATTGCTAAAGGAGTCACTCCCGGTGAAGGGATCTCGGTCCTTTCCTCATCGAATAAGGTGCAGGGTATATCATATATACCGCTATGCAAAGCAAGAACTGTAGCTACCAGTTTTATTTTAAAATTTGATTCTACAACATCTTTAGGTTTCTTTTATTTCATTAATCACATTAATGAAGTCCCATCATTTAAATACCTAAACATCACAGATAAATACGACGTACACTTATGCCATCCGCATTTGCCTCGATGTCCCCTCGTGCACCGTTAGGTTAGGTAACTAACGACAGAGCAGGACAGGGCTAGTGCGGGTGCAAAACATAAGTAACGTCTATATAATATATCATATATACTATATAAAGTATCTATGACAGAACATCACATGATCACATCACAGATATCGCAGCAGAAGAAACATATGAAACATTGGATATACTAGGACGTCCGTGTTTTCAATACGAGCCAGTATAAAACACGGATTCCACGGTCGTGATGAATAGCCAATCCCACACCCCTATACCCCTTCGAGAGCGGCAAGCAACCCTCCCAATTCTAGGGTTAGGAGACCCGGACTCGACTCCTCGAGATGGTCTCCCACTGGACCCTAGAACCCGGTTACTTGTGCTCCCCTCCTTGGGTCTATCCTAATGCTGAAAAGTAAATAATATACAAAAGGTGACAACCGCAACCTGGAAGTGCCCCAATAAAAGAATATTACATACAAGTTTTTACATGAATGAAAATGAAAAACACTCATCTCACATAAAAAACCCCGGCTATTCAAACACGACAATCCAATATAACATATCCAGCAACACATAACATCACATGTCATCAACGTAAGTAAATATGCGCATCCCAATTGTCGTTGACATATAGCAACGAAACCGGCGATATCACATATTATACTTACGGTCACAGAAAAGAAAGTGTAAAACTACAACAGTTGGAATCCGCAACCTCATTAGACATCACATGCCTAATCAAATGAAATACTTAGACATCACATGCCTAACAATTATAAACCCCGCATTTTAGTCCCATTATCGAAAACTCTTTTCAATATCAAGTGAGACTAAACCGCTAGATTTATAACAGTCATCCAGTTATCTCATAACTGTTTGTGAATTCCAATTATTGTATCCCATTCCGGATAAATAGAAAATATTAAACTTTCCGATCGAACATTCGAACACCTAAGTTTTCTCGAAACTGTTCAACACATGAAATAAGTTCAAAGACATTCACTTCATGCCTCAGTATCAACAGTCCAGCCATAGAAGGGTCAAGCCAACGCCTCACATGTGGCATGTCGTACTCCCCCAAACCCGAAGGTTCAAAGGGCAGTTCAAGACGGTCACATAATCGAGTTAAGGTTTGTTGTCTTCTAGAGGGACCATCGCGTTACTTGCACTACTCAGAACGTCCTTAAAACACAGAAAAATCCAACACTTGGATATTTTCCGGCAGGGGAAAGATTGGGTATTTACATCCGGTCGAACTTTTTAACATATTCCAAAATATCCGGAAAGCCACATAGACAAAATCTGATAATCCGATCGAATCAGCGAACACCCAAAACACCCTAGAAAATTCAACTCTTGAATAAATATTAAAAATTCCCATAAAACTCAGCACTGTAAATTAGGAATTACTGTGCAAATTTGGAAGGCTGACGTCATCATGTCGCCGCGGAACCGCCGCAGAAGCTAGGCTTCTGCCGCGGTTCCGCCGCACGTTGGAGGCATCATTTGTCCAATTTTGCACCGTAATTCTTATAACTTCCTGCTGAATTTATTAAGCATTTTTAATATGGAAAAAACCCAGTTTTTAGAAAAAGTCCAGAGAGCGATTTGGTTTTAGGGTTTCGGTTTCGATCGGGTTTCAAACATCGTCTAAGCATCGCCTAAGGCTCTAGCTAGGCTCTGATACCACTGTAGGGTTCCTAGGCACGCTAATGAAGTCTCACAAGGAATCAATCATGCCAATTTCAAATTTTACGAGTACCGAGAAACCCTAATACGGATCGTTAACTAGAATTTTAGGCGAAAAGTTAAGCTAGTTAACATCTTAACTAAAAGTGAGAAGCTACAACCTTTGTAGATCCGGTTCTCCACTTCCTTAGCTCCACGTAGACATCCTCTCACTGTCCTAGTCGGATCTCGGACTCTAGCATCGGCTTCATCGGAGAAATGAGCGGACCAGTCGTCGGCAACGATGCCGAAGATGATCTACGTCGAGGTTACACAAGATCAAGCTCCAACTTCACCAAGTTGTGAAACTTGTGAAGAAAACACCCTATACTACTTGGCAAGAGGTAGAGGGTGAAGAAATAGGAGGTGGGTTCACTTTAGAATTGGATTTCTCACACTTTTGCACAAGATGCCATTGATGGAATCAAGCTTTCTTTCTTGATGAAGATGATGAAGAAGAAGAAAGAATATGATAAGTGTTGCTTTTAAAATGAAAATAAAATCAATACTTATCATATGCTAACCATGGTAAAGTGTAGAGAATAGATCATGGTTAGTTAGAATGGTTAGGGTTAAGGATTAAGACAAAATGGTAACAAAGTCAAACCTTCATGAAGCTTCAACTAAATACAAAGAAAGCCACCATTTTTCTTCAGAATCCTTTCCAAAATCAATAAATAAATAAATGAGTAATAAAAAGGAAACCCTAACCATTAAACAACCATGGTTTAATCTTTACACAAAACACAAGTTAGCATGCAACATCTAACATGATACAATCAAGTGCACACAAAATATATCACATATACAATGTGCTTTTCAAGTGAGAAAATCCCTTTAAAGTGAACCAATACTAGTTAATGCAAAGTAATAAATCAAATATATAATTATACATTAAATCATTAAATCAACACTTGATTCAATGATCCGGTCATGTCGCACATAACCGACTAGTATCCAATGTATCGACTTATCTAATCGATCTTCGATTCGATAACTAGGTTATATCACATACAACCAATCGAAACATTCATCGCGAGAATGAAATGCGGTATCACATACACGCATCATTCTTGGTCCCGCACATATCTCATATGCGCCCCTATTTCGTTTCGCTTGAGCCAGGAAACCTCTGTGTAGGACTCTAAAGACTCGTCAATACGCCGGTAGCAGATGATGATCATATCAAGCACCCACAAGCCGCAAGCGGTTTGCTAAACGTAACGGCCACCCGGGTACTGAGCGATCAGAAGATCGACGAGCTAGCCCGCTCACACTCCTGTGAATCCAACCAGTAACACTTACCGTACATTTCGGTCTGTTCGTCTGATATGTCGCATATCAAGTCTAGGGGTGGTAAACGTCAGACCCCAGTAACCGATAAGTCGTGCCGATGTGAGGCTCATAACGGGTCGAGAAACTATTAGTAACACTTACCAGCAGATCTCTGATCAGCCCTGGCCAGGGACTTCCCTGTTACGGCCAATCGAGCACAGCGCAACATCAACCCCCAATACCGGGAGAGACGAAACCCCTCCTATCGCTCATTGCCTCCATGTCACTCGGGACTGTACCCAAAGACCACCGTTTTGCACGCCCTCATGGACGTGGTAAGGTGGAGATCAAAGCACAGTGGGAATCACATAAGACTCTATGACGATCTCGGGTCTACAGACTAACCTGTACAAGTGTCACCTGAGAACTGCCATCTGACGTGAGGTATAATACCATCTGGGAGTTCTCGGCGAGTCCGTCCAGTGTACCCAGTCACCACTGAGTACCCGTACACCATCTTTGATGTCAAACACCAATGGGTATGGGATCATCCATCGCCCATCTCATGGGTCGAGAAGCGTATACGCTAGTCTACACTGGTATATCGATGCCCCGTCTCGATACACCCACGACTAGGGACCTTGAAGGATATACTTATGGACTACCATGTCCCCACTAGTATGATCTGCATCATAGTCCAGGTAGTCAAGTACACATCCTAAGGACTTTATCAACATGTAACTATAAGACAGTTTAAAGAGACCAGTGTACATGTTAAGATAAAGAGCAACCAGATAGCATACTATCATATCGAGCAAGAAAGTCATCTCTATATATGTCCAAGCATCCAATATAATATACATCATCTGTACAATACTGGCCTCTAGGGCATACATACAACTAACAAAAACTGGATTCATTTAAAAGAGCGGTTTACCCTCGATATGTGCATATTACTGTTCCATGTTGCATGATATACGGATATGCTTACATTTCTGTTATATATCACATACATCATGATTTATGATTACACGCATTGAGATATGGTGTTTTCATGATATTTCTGGATTTGAGAACCGTGGCTATTTCAAAAAGAAAGCATGTACTGTTTTTAAAAAAACGGATTTCTCTTGATATGATATTTCAGTGCGTCCACCATGCGTTTTCTCGGTTCTGAGACGTATGACATGTGAAACCCGATTCGAGAAGCTGGATGAGGCCAATTGCGGGTACATGGTGGACCCGGTATGGTACCCCGGGGCGAGAACAGATTGCTGTGCAGTAGACGGTGAGCCTGGCAGAGGGACTACTACCTACCGGTGATAGTATTTGGGCTCGGCGGATATCCGGAGGATACCGACGGAGTCGAGAGATGATATGGGCCGATCCAGACTGACGGAGCCCGTGGGACAATTCGGACTGACGGAGCCCGTGGGACGATCCGGACTGACGGAGCCCGAGATATGAGGATTTACGTGTCGATGCTGGATACGGGTTTCATGATGTTTTCGAGTGTCGATGCTGGATACCCAGGTTCCATGATTTTGATGTGTCGCGAGGGACACACGTTGATTTATATCCTCATACTTCCATGCATATGCTTTTATGATATTTACATCCATGATGTTGTTGTGTCATTGGTTGACACGTGGACGGGATCCACTTGCATATATACATTGATGATATGGTTGGACAAGATCTACATGCATACATACATTGATTATATTGTTGGATGATATCCACATGCTGATTGATATTGATATTAGTGTTGGCATATATACAGATTCGGTCACCCTAGATATCATAGTATTACCTTCATGATATGGTTGACCTAGGAGTCGTTGTTTATTCGAATTCTACTTGTTGATGTTTTTCTACTCACGAGTTGGCAACTCACCGCCGTTGTGCCACAGTTCTTGAAGGTTGACCGTAAGGATCGGTAGCGGCATCGCTGACACATAGTTGCTTTCGAGTGATTGCTTTGGTAGGTGGGACATTTGTATCGTACCCACTCTTGTATTCATATTTTATATTGTATCTAGTCAACTCCATCAATCAAATTTAGTATTTGTATAAGTAATGAGACTTGGTGAGACTTATGGTTGCGAGACTTATAGCGAGGGGTATTCCGCAACTTGCGGTTTTGATGTCTTGGCTTTTTCTTTTTCTTTTGTGGTGAACTTCGCCGTTGGGTGTCGTATACTTATATTATGCTTTGCGTGGTTGTGGATCCACCATTTGGCTTAGAGCTAGCTCCCGCTTGGGGATGCCTTTTATCATTATCTTGTATTGTGGTTTTGGATCAAAATATACATAGGAGGTGCTGCCCAAATTTTTAAAAGATGAAATATGTTTTCAAGCTAGTAAATTTCACTTTCATTATTTATGTTCCTTTTCTATGCATTTAAGAAAACTTGATTTCATTATACCTTTATTTCAAAACTTCAACTCCTTGATTTTTCTTAAAAATGGTTTAGATTTCTGGGCTTCGGCTTACTTGAATTACGTTATGCCTTTAGACGTGGCGTGATTTAAGTGCCGGTCTCGAGCTAATTTTGAGTCGTGACAGATACACTAGGGTTTGAGAGAGGGAGGAGGAGAGAACCATGAAAGAAAATGAGAAAATGAAGAGAGTTGTCTTTTGAGGAAAGAGAAAACTTAGATTTTATTATAATAATTGTGATGGCTACTTTGATTTGACCATAAGCATGTTACGATTAATGCTAAAAATATCTAGTGTCCAAAGAAAATATCTAAGTCAACAAAAGTCAACAAAGTCAAATGGTCAAACCAATTAGCCATGACAGAATTATCATTATAAAAAATTAGTAAACAATTTCCTCTACCTCATAATGGTTTTAATCAAGTCAATGATCAAAAGCCTAATGAGGTGTCTCCTCCTTCGCCCCTCTCAACCGTATATACATATCTGCATCCGTGTTCTAAGAAACACAAATACAATGAGACGAAGCTAATCCAATAATCATATACAAGGATCCGGCTTAAACCAAAACCCACTAGTATTGTCCGCTTGAACACCACACGCGCACAAGTACACCTATGTGATCGAACCCTGTCGTAAAATCATACGACCTCTACTCGTTTCGCCCAAAGCTGGGAAACCCTCTGTGTGGGACTCTAAAGACTCGACAATACTCTGGCAGTGGGTTTAACCATAAGCACGTCAACGGCACTAGCTGTACGTAACGGCTACCCAGGTACCTGTCGAAAGGAAGGCTGACGAGTAAACTCGTCCGAACTCCTACTAAGCCTATCCATGACAATATCCGTACATTCCGGTCTCTTCGTCAATGAGTATCGCATACCGGGCCTAGGGGCTGGTGAACGTCAGACCCTAATAACCTGATAAGTCATGCCAATGTGGCTCAGGACCAATCCAGGAAACTACTGATAAACCTATCAGTAAATTCTAACTGCCTTGGCCAAGGTATTATGGTCCTGACCAATCGATCACTGTGCGATATCAACTCCCAATACCAGGAAAGAAGAATCCCCAACAATCGCTCACTGCCTCCATGTGGCTCGGGACTGAACCCAACCATAACCAGTTTGCATGACTTAGTAGAGCCGTGATAGGGTAGTGATCAAATTTCAGTGGGAACTCACACGAAACAAATGTCGATCTCAGGTCCAAAGACTAACCTGTACACATGTCATCTGAGAACTTCCATCTGACGATAGGTATAGTACCATCTAGAAGTTCTTGGCGAGTCCGTCCAGTGTACTCACACCCAGTGAGCACCTGTATACAATCTTGGGAGCATCAAATGTTAGTTATATGTATGCCCTAGAGGCCATTACTATACATAGGATGTATATTGTAGTGGATGCTTAGACATATATAGGGAGGACTTTCTTGCTCGACATGATAGTATGCTATCTGGTTACTCTTTACCTTAACGTGTACACAGATTGTCACTCTGTTACATGTTGGTAAAGCCTTAGGATGTGTACTTGACTACCTGGACTATGATGCGGATCATACTAGTGGGGACATGGTAGTCCATAAGTACATCCTTCAAGGTCCCTTGCTCGACATGATAGTATCCCATGTTGGTAAAGCCCTTAGGATGTGTACTTGCATATTCTGAGTGTTTTCTTCTCTCTCTCTCCAGGTAGCGACCATGTCACGCCTTAATCAAGATAATAATACGGATGTATTGACCGAACCCGCTTGTTATACTGAGCTGGGGAACGTTGGTCCCGCTCCAACTTATAATTGTTATAAGACAGAGCAGGAAATAGGGGATTACCACAATTCCCGTGCCGCCCAAACAAAGAAAGTGCATATGATGCATCTCCTTCGGGTGTGTTCATTACAAAGAACTGTTTCTCTGTATCCTCTACGTCCTGGATATTAGATACCGGATCAGGATCCTAGATATGTAATCTGATACATAGGGCTACAGAAAGGTAGAGAATTGAGAACGGGTGATAAGTTTCATGAGACAGAAAACGGTGCAAGTGTTGCAGCCAAGTCTGTTGGTCACTGTCACCCTGTATTACCAATACATTGATTCTGAACAAATGTTATTAGATACTGAACCTGGTATACAAAATCATATCAGTCTCTTTATTAGTAAAGAAATGATAAAATTTTGTATTGATGGATAATGTTTTGAACATTTCCTATATCAAAAGTTGATCGGTTCAGGCACGTTATTTAAAAGCATTGATGTTCCAAATCAAACTACAGTTCTTAGTATACGGAACACACACAAGAGGAAGAGTTCAGAAATGAACGAATTCTTCTTAAAGCATTGTAGACTAGGTCATATCAATGCGACCCGACTGGCTGAAGTTACATTTAGATGCATATTTAGATTAGTTTGAATTTACATCTTATGAAACTTGCCGGTCATGTCACAAAGATACGATGACCACAGCTCTGTTTGTTGGAAACAGAGAAAGAGTTAGTGAACTCTTGGGATGATACATGTTGATGTATGAAGGTCCCTGTCTATACATACCAAGACTGGTTCTTTCTACTTCATTACATCTCTGATAATCTCTCAAGATTCAAACATATGTTCCTGTTGAAACACAAGTCCGAACCTTTTGAGATATTCACAGAATATAAGTTAGAAATAGAGAACCAAAATACGGGTATAAGTATTATGTCCTTTGATGTGATCAGGGAGGAGAATACTTGAGAACGGAAATCCTGGATTATTCTAAAGGAGAATGAGATTCTCTCTCAGCATTACTCCTCCGTATACACCATAGCACGATGGTATATCGGGGCGGAGCATTCATACCCTATATGATAAGGTGTGCTCTATGATGAGTACTACTGAGTTACCTATTTCCTTTTGGGAGTTATGCACTTATGAAGTTGCATACCTATTGAATAGGGTTCCAATCAAATCAGTTTCCTACCGCTTCATATGTGATATGGAAAGGGAAAAGCCCATATCTTAAGTTGGTTAAGATTTGGGGTTGTCCGGGCTATGTCTAAAAGTATAATCCAGACAAGCTCGAGGCAAGGTCTGTTATGTAGAACTGGAAAGGTTCCAGATATACAAACTGCAGCTGATGATTTGGAAGAACCAAAGGATTCAATAGTTACCAACGAACCTCAGCCTCTCCGCCGATCTAGTAGGGATCCTCACCCACCTGAGAGATATTTCCGTTTCTCTATGACAGTGGGAGCGAGGATTGCGTCATGAGATGATGACCCAACTAGTTTCGAGCTGGCCATCAAGAGTGGGACTCTGTGAGAATGGCTGGATGCTTAGCGATCTGAGATGGAATCCTTATACACCAACAAAGTATGGACTTTGGTTGCTTTATCTGAAGGGTTAAATCCCCATCAGGAGCAAGTATATCTTGAGAAGATTACTTGGTGTACATGGAAAAGTTGAGACTTTCAAAGCTAGACTTGTTAAAAGTTTGCATCATTGACCAGGTATGGATTATGATGAAACCTTTTCTAAGTAGCTATGCTTAAGTCCATCCAGATCCTACTTGCCACGGCTACATACCATGACTACGATATCTGGCGGTTCGGTGCCATGACTGCTTTTCTAAGTGATATTTTAGAAGAGTGCGTCTATAAGTACACAGCCAGAGGGCCTCGTAGACAGTGGGAGCAGCGGAAACGCGAGCAAGATGTTTTATGTAAAGCAGGCATCGCGGAGTTGGAAAGTCTGTTTTGATGTGTTAGTCAAAGAGTTTGACATCATCAAAATGGTAGATGAACCTTGTATAAACAAAAGGGTAGTAGGGAGTATGGTGGTGATCCTCGTAAAGTACATGGATGACATACTCTTGATAAGAAAGGAGTTTCCTATGCTACGCTCGGTCAATCTCCGCTTATCACAAAGATTCTCCATATAGGATCAAAATGATACCTCCTTAATCCTGAGTTTTGGATCTATGAGATAGATATAATTGGATGCTAGGATTCTCACTAGTAGTAGTGAGATGGTATCAATCGATCCTGGGGAGAATCACTGGAAGGGTTCCAGGGTGATAAAGACGACTGAATGTCAGTCGCAGGCATTGTCTTTACCCTCAGTAAAGGGACGGTATGTTGGAAGAGTTCCAAGCTAGATACCGTGGCATACTAGACGATAAAGGCTGGATACATCGCTACTTAAGATGCTACCAAAGAGGCTGTCTAGGTGTATATTAGTTCATGAGATGAACTTAGTTCCTCCCATTGTGTGACAATGGAGTTGTGGCTTATGCCAAAGAACGTCCGTCCCATCAGTGATCCAGACATATTCTGAGGCAGCATCACCTGATCATGGAGATAGTTGATCTCCAGGGTGATCAAGGTTAGGAGAGTAGACTCAGAGGACAACACGACGGATCCACTCACAAAGGTCTTTTCCCAAAGAGAGACTTTTATGGGATGGTTGAGTATGAGATACTACAACCACTGCTATCAGATGGCCCTAGTGCAAGTGGGAGATTGTTAGTTATATGTATGCCCTAGAGGCCATTACTATACATAGGATGTATATTGTAGTGGATGCTTGGACATATATAGGGAAGACTTTCTTGCTCGACATGATAGTATGCTATCTGGTTACTCTTTACCTTAACGTGTACACAAATTGTCTCTCTGTTACATGTTGGTAAAGACCTTAGGATGTGTACTTGACTACCTGGACTATGATGCGGATCATACTGGTGGGGACATGGTAGTCCATAAGTACATCCTTCATGGTCCCTAGTCGTGGGTGTATCGAGACAGGGCATCAATATACCAGAGTAGACTAGTGTATACCTTCTCGACCCATACAGATGGGCGATGGATGATCCCATATCCATTGGTGTTTGACATCAGAGATGATATACGGGTGCTCAGTGGAGACTGGGTACACTGGACGGACTCGCCGAGAACTCCCAGATGCTATTATACCTTACGTCAGATGGCAGTTCTCTGGTGACACTAGTACAGGTTAGTCTGTAGACCCGAGATCGTCATAGAGTCTTGTGTGATTCCCACTGTGCTTTGATTTCCACCTTACCATGTCCAAGAGGGCGTGCAAAACGGTGGTTTTTGGGTGCAGTCCCGAATCACATGGAGGCAATGAGCGATAGGAGGGGATTCGTCTCTCACGATATAGGGAGTTGATGTTGCGCTGTGTTCGATTGGCTATAACCGGAAATCCCTGGCAAGGGTTGCTGAGATTTGCTGGTAAGTGTTACCAGTAGTTTCTCGAACTGTTATAGACCTCATATCGATATGACTTATCGAGCTATTGGGGTCTAACGTTTACCACCCCTAGGCGAGATATGCGACATAACAGACGAACAGACCGGACTGTACGGTAAGTGTTACTGGTTGGATTCACAGGAGTATGAGCGGGCTTGCTCGTCGATCTTCTGATCGCTCAATACCCGGGTGGCCGTTACGTTTAGCAGACCGCTTGCGGCTTATGGGTGTTTGATATGATCATCACCTGCTGCCGGCGTATTGACGAGTCTTTAGAGTCCTACACAGAGGTTTCCTGGCTCAAGTGAAACGAAAAAGGAGCGCATATGAGATATGTGCGGGACCGAGAATAATGCGTGTATGTGATACCGTATTCTATTCTCACGATGAATGTATCGATTGGTTGTATGCGATATAACCTGGTTATCGAATCGAGGATTGATTCGATAAGTCGATACATTGGATATTAGTCAGTCATATGCGATGTGACCGGATCGTTAAATCAAGTGTTGATTTAATGATTTAATGTATAATTATATATTTGATATATTACTTTACATTAACTAATATTGGTTCACTTAAGATTACTTTCTCACTTGAATGTGCACATTGTATATATGATATAGTTTTGGGCACTAGTTTGTATCATGTTTGATGATACATGCAAACTTGGGTGTGTATGATTAAACCATGATTAAGTTAATGGTTAGGGTTTGATTTACTTATTTATTTATTTCTTTTCATTTATATTTGGACAAGAAATGAAATGGTTGCTACTTTTGTTTTTTGTTAAAGCTTTGAAAGCTTGACCATTTTGTTTCTTTCCTTAACCCTAACCATTCACCTAACCCTAGTTTATTCTCTACACTTAACCATGGTTGCATTATGATAACCATCACTTGTTTTTCTATTATTGATAATTTCTTTTTCTTTCTTCATCTTCATCTTCTTCATGAAGAGAAGAAACCATGGCTAGAAAATTCTAAGTGATGATTCCAAGTGAGAAATCCAAATCCAAAGTGAACCCACTTCCTATTTCTTCATTCTCTACCACTTTCCATGTAGTATAGGGTGTTTTCTTCACAAGTTTCATGACTTGGTGAAGTTGGAGCTTGATCTTGAGTTGCCTCGACGTAGATCATCTTCGGCATCGAAGTCGACGACCTAGCCCGATCATTTCTCCGATGGAATCAACACTAGAGTCCGAGATCCGATGATCGCAGCGAAGGGACATCGTCACGGAGCTATGGAGGTGGAGGACCGGATCTACAAAGGTTGTATTTTCGTTCACTCTTAGTTAAGTTGTTAACTAGTTGCATGTTTCGCCTTAAACTCTAGTCAACGATCGCATTAGGGTTTCTCGGCACCGAAAATTTTTGAATTTGGCATGGTTGATACCTTGTGGAACCTCCTTAGAGTGCCTAGGAACCCTACAGAGGTATCAGAGCCTAGCTAGAGCCTTATGCGTAGACGATGTTAGAAACCCGATCGAACCCCGAAACCCTAATTCTAAGCCTTCTCTGTACATTTTTAAAACTGTGCATTTTTCCAAATTAAAAATATGCAGAAAAATCAGCAGGGTATTTTAGGGATTACTGTGCAGCACGTGCTCATGATTCGTCTAAAGCACGGCGGAACCGCGGCACGAGCATGGCTCGTGCGGCGGTTCCGCGGCCTTGTAGTGACATTAGCTTTACAATTTTGCACAGTAATTCCTATATTTTAGTGCTGTATTTTCTGGGATATTTTAACTTCTACTCAAGAGTTGAGTTTTCTGGGTTGTATTGGGGACTCGGCGTTTCGATCGGGAAGTTTAACTTCGTCTGTGTTTTTCCGGATAATTTTAGAAAATCTTGAAAAGTTCGACCGGATATAAATACCCAATTTTTCCCCTGTTGGGAAATTTCCAAGTGTTAGATCTTTCCGTAGTTTAATGACATTCTAAGTAGTGCAAGTAACGCGATGGTCCCTCTAGAAGACAACAAACCTTAACTCGATTATGCGACCGTCTTGAACTTCCCTTTGAACCTTCGGGTTTGGGGCAGTACGGCGTGCCACATGTGAGGCGTTGGCTTGACCCTTCTACGGCTGAACAGTTGGTACTGAGGCATGAACTGGATGTTTTTAAACTTATTTCATGTGTTGAACTGTTTCGGGAAAACTTGGGTGTTTGACTGTTCGATCGGAAAGTTTAACATTTTATGTTTATCTGGAATGTGATACAATAATTGGAATTCACAAGTTGTTATGAGATAACTGAATGAATGTTATAAATCTAGCGGTTTATTCTCACTTGATCGGTTGCCACGGAATTTTGATGCGATCAAAAGTCCATTGCAATCACGTAGCGTACGCGGATACTCGCCGGTAAAACTTAATAGATAGCCATGCCCCATAGCCCCGACCAAGTGACTGTAGGAGAACCCCATCGCCGAAAGCATCCGTTCGGGTGCTCGCGGTAGCGGTGTTCCTCCTTGGTGCACTTCATCGACGGTATCAGGGGTGCGGCCGTCTACTAAAGTTTGCGACGAGCATTCGATCAGGATGTCGGAAATCTTGTTGAATTGCTCGACTTGGTATTGAAAAGAGTTTTCGATAATGAGACTAAAATGCGGGGTTTATAATTGTTAGGCATGCGATGTCTAAGTATTTCATTTGATTAGGCATGCGATGTCTAAAGAAGTTGCGGATTCCAACTGTTGTAGTTTTACACTTTCTTTTCTGTGACCGTATGTGTAATATGTGATATCGCCGGTTTCGTTGCTATATGTCAAGGACAATTAGGATACGCATGTTTACTTACGTTGATGACATGTGATGTTATATGTTGCTGGATATGTTATATTGGATCGTCGCGTTCTGAATAGCCGGGGGTTTTTATGTGAGATGAGAGTTTTTATTTTCATTCATGTAAAATTAAATGTATGTAATATTCTTTTATTGGGACACTTTCGGGATGAGGTCGATGTCACCCATTGTATATTATTTACTTTTCCGCACTAGGATAGACCCAAGGAGGGGAGCACAAGTAACCGGGTTCTAGAGTCCAGTGGGAGACCAACTCGAGGAGTCGAGTCCGGGTCTCCTAACTCTAGAATTGGTAGGGTTGCTTGCCGCTCTCGTAGGGGTCTTTGGGTGTGGGTTTGGTTATTCATCGCGACCGTGGAATCCGTGTTTTATACTGGCTCGTATTGAAAACACGAACGTCCTAGTATGTCCAATATTTCATATATGTTTCTTCTGCTGCGATATCTGTGATGTGATCATGTGATATGTTCTGTGATAAATACTGTATATAGTATATATGATAATTATATAGACGTTACTTATGTTTTACACCCGCACTAGCCCTGCCCCGCTCTGCCGTTAGTTACCTAACCTAACAGTGCACGAGAGGACATCAAGGCGAATGCGGATGGCATAAGTGTACGTCGTATTTATCTGTGATGTTTAGGTGGACTTAAATGATGGGACTTCATTAATGTGATTAATGAAAATAAAAGAAACCTAAAGATGTTGTGGAATCGAATTTCTTAAAAATAGGTAGCTACAGTTCTTGCTTTGCATCGTGGTGTTCCTTGTAGAACATCCTGCACCTTATTTGATGAGGAAAGGGCCGAGATCCCTTCACCGGGAGTGACCCCTTTAGCAATAACTGGCAGATGCTATACACTCGGTTTGTCTTTTGATTGCTTCTATAGTTCCTGCTTTGCACAGTGATATATATGATATATCTCGCACCTCATTCGACGAGGAAAGGGCCGACGATCCCTTCACCGGGAGTGACCCCTTTAGCAAAACTAGAAAAGCCTAAAAAACACTTCATTTCAAAATCATTTGATTCTACAACGATATCAAGTTCATTACGCAATAGGTTTTCAGAAAAACCTGTCGTAGCCCTCCGTCATTTCAGATAAGTACTAGTTAGTATTCGTGCTGCGGTAGTTTGGCATTCGTCAAGGCGTAGTGTACGGTAGCTAACTAGTATTTATCTGCTTATGCATATGATGCAGATTGGATTAGGGTATTCGTACGACATTGTTTGGCATTCGTCAAGGGTGTGCGGGTGGGTTTAATTCAATCAAGAAATGTACGGGTTGAACTTGACTAGTGGACTATGGGTTGTTTGGCATTCGTCAAGGTCATAGAACACTAGGGGCAAAATATTATCGGGAATTTCAAGTGTTGAAATTTGCAATGAGATTGCATACCTTCCATGAGATAGTTAGATCCCGATACCCGCTGTGAGTAAGAGTTACTCCTGGGAGGGTTTTACACATTACAATTAGCCGATCAAGTAGGTGTCTAGAAAGGTGTCAATGGGGTTACGCCTCTGGGAAAACGAGGTTTACATTAATTAGGTTCGTGCGAAAGCACGGGGGACCTCCCTCAAAGTACCGACACTGGCCTGGCTAAAAGATTGGCGAAGTTGTAGGGTGTAATTAATCCCGGCTAGTCTTTCCTTTTAGGGTTTGAAGGAAGATTTGATAAAAACAGTGGGAGCCATCCTGATTAGATAAAATAATAACCAATCTGATCTTGCAAGAGCATACGCTGAGTGTTTTCTTCTCTCTCTCTCCAGGTAGCGACCATGTCACGCCTTAATCAAGATAATAATACGGGTGTATTGACCGAACCCGCTTGTTATACTGAGCTGGGGAACGTTGGTCCCGCCCAACTTATAATTGTTATAAGACAGAGCAGGAAATAGGGGATTACCAGAATTCCCGTGCCGCCCAAACGAAGAAAGTGCATATGATGCATCTCCTTCGGGTGTGTTCATTACAAAGAACTATTTCTCTGTATCCTCTACGTCCTGGATATTAGATACCGGATCAGGATCCTAGATATGTAATCTGATACATAGGGCTACAGAAAGGTAGAGAATTGAGAACGGGTGATAAGTTTCATGAGACAGAAAACGGTGCAAGTGTTGCAGCCAAGTCTGTTGGTCACTGTCACCCTGTATTACCAATACATTGATTCTGAACAAATGTTATTAGATACTGAACCTGGTATACAAAATCATATCAGTCTCTTTATTAGCAAAGAAATAATAAAATTTTGTATTGATGGATAATGTTTTGAACATTTCCTATATCAAAAGTTGATCGGTTCAGGCACGTTATTTAAAAGCATTGATGTTCCAAATCAAACTACAGTTCTTAGTATACGGAACACACACAAGAGGAAGAGTTCAGAAATGAACGAATTCTTCTTAAGGCATTGTAGACTAGGTCATATCAATGCGACCCGACTGGCTGAAGTTACATTTAGATGCATATTTAGATTAGTTTGAATTTACATCTTATGAAACTTGCCGGTCATGTCACAAAGATACGATGACCACAGCTCTGTTTGTTGGAAACAGAGAAAGAGTTAGTGAACTCTTAGGATGATACATGTTGATGTATGAAGGTCCCCTGTCTATACATACCAAGACCGGTTCTTTCTACTTCATTACATTCTCTGATAATCTCTCAAGATTCAAACATATGTTCCTGTTGAAACACAAGTCCGAACCTTTTGAGATATTCACAGAATATAAGTTAGAAGTAGAGAACCAAAATACGGGTATAAGTATTATGTCCTTTGATGTGATCAGGGAGGAGAATACTTGAGAACGGAAATCCTGGATTATTCTAAAGGAGAATGAGATTCTCTCTCAGCATTACTCCTCCGTATACACCATAGCACGATGGTATATCGGGGCGGAGCATTCATACCCTATATGATAAGGTGTGCTCTATGATGAGTACTACTGAGTTACCTATTTCCTTTTGGGAGTTATGCACTTATGAAATTGCATACCTATTGAATAGGGTTCCAATCAAATCAGTTGCCTACCGCTTCATATGTTATATGGAAAGGGAAAAGCCCATATCTTAAGTTGGTTAAGATTTGGGGTTGTCCGGGCTATGTCTAAAAGCATAATCCGGACAAGCTCGAGGCAAGGTCTGTTATGTAGAACTGGAAAGGTTCCAGATATACAAACTGCAGCTGATGATTTGGAAGAACCAAAGGATTCAATAGTTACCAACGAACCTCAGCCTCTCCGCCGATCTAGTAGGGATCCTCACCCACCTGAGAGATATTTCCGTTTCTCTATGACAGTGGGAGCGAGGATTGCGTCATGAGATGATGACCCAACTAGTTTCGAGCTGGCCATCAAAAGTGGGACTCTGTGAGAATGGCTGGATGCTTAGCGATCTGAGATGGAATCCTTATACACCAACAAAGTATGGACTTTGGTTGCTTTATCTGAAGGGTTAAATCCCCATCAGGAGCAAGTATATCTTGAGAAGATTACTTGGTGTACATGGAAAAGTTGAGACTTTCAAAGCTAGACTTGTTAAAAGTTTGCATCATTGACCAGGTATGGATTATGATGAAACCTTTTCTAAGTAGCTATGCTTAAGTCCATCCAGATCCTACTTGCCACGGCTACATACCATGACTACGATATCTGGCGGTTCGGTGCCATGACTGCTTTTCTAAGTGATATTTTAGAAGAGTGCGTCTATAAGTACACAGCCAGAGGGCCTCGTAGACAGTAGGAGCAGCGGAAACGCGAGCAAGATGTTTTATGTAAAGCAGGCATCGCGGAGTTGGAACGTCTGTTTTGATGTGTTAGTCAAAGAGTTTGACATCATCAAAATGGTAGATGAACCTTGTATAAACAAAAGGGTAGTAGGGAGTATGGTGGTGATCCTCGTAAAGTACATGGATGACATACTCTTGATAAGAAAGGAGTTTCCTATGCTACGCTCGGTCAATCTCCGCTTATCACAAAGATTCTCCATATAGGATCAAAATGATACCTCCTTAATCCTGAGTTTTGGATCTATGAGATAGATCTAATTGGATGCTAGGATTCTCACTAGTAGTAGTGAGATGGTATCAATCGATCCGGGGGAGAATCACTGGAAGGGTTCCAGGGTGATAAAGACGACTGAATGTCAGTCGCAGGCATTGTCTTTACCCTCAGTAAAGGGACGGTATGTTGGAAGAGTTCCAAGCTAGATACCGTGGCATACTAGACGATAAAGGCTGGATACATCGCTACTTAAGATGCTACTAAAGAGGCTGTCTGGGTGTATATTAGTTCATGAGATGAACTTAGTTCCTCCCATTGTGTGACAATGGAGTTGTGGCTTATGCCAAGGAACGTCCGTCCCATCAGTGAGCCAGACATATTCTGAGGCAGCATCACCTGATCATGGAGATAGTTGATCTCCAGGGTGATCAAGGTTAGGAGAGTAGACTCAGAGGACAACACGACGGATCCACTCACAAAGGTCTTTTCCCAAAGAGAGACTTTTATGGGATGGTTGAGTATGAGATACTACTGTAAGTCCATGCTACCTCTCCCGGTACTTTCGGGAATGCGGAATTTGGTAAAAAACGATTTTTACGGAGGTGGTAACATGGACCTAAAACCCGGATCTTGGTTAAACATCTATCTAACAACCTAACTATGAGTTTCTAGCTACTCGGTTAGGGGGTTATACCTTGCTTGTCTTGAACTCCTTCGTCTTCAGGCTCCGATGGTGGTCCGGAATGGCTTCTTCTCGTCGTCTCCGTACGCCGAAGATAGATCCACCTGAAAGCTCCAACCTTTAGCTCCTTCTTCGTTCTTTGAAGAAACTAGTTCACTTGGTTTGCTAAACCTAGTGAACTAGAATGAGTAGAGAAGAATTAGAATGAGATTTTATCTATGGTTCTTGATTCTCAACTCATGAGACAAGAGAACCATAGAATCAAGAGAGGGAGGAAGAGGTTGAGGGTGAGAGCAAAAACAAGAGAGCTCAAGAACAAGAGAGAGAATGAGCAAGAAGGAATATGAGGCTCTCTTTTGTCTTTCACCCTCTCATAATCCAAAGTCATGATAACTCATCATACAAAAAAAAGTCTTATGTGATGGTTTGAAGCAACCATAACCATATCATTTCATGCACTCATTTTACACAAATGAGCAAGCGAGAAAAAGTCTTTGCCATGAAATGATGGCTATGGTTATCATGATGGTCAACTAGTCAAGCCTAGTCAACCGGTCAACAAAGTCAACAAGTCAACAAAAGTCAACAAGTCAACAAAGTCAACAAGTCAACAAAAATCAACAAGTCAACAAAAGTCAACAACCATATCACCATAATACTTAATTAATATAATAGTTAATCACATATCATATTCTCATTAGGGTTGAGCAAAAAGTCAAATAGTCAACGGTCAACTGTCAACAACCCTAATGAGAATCCGCTGCCTCTGCCTCCTTGTCAACTGTGCATACACACCCGCATCCGCGTTCCGAGGAACACGAATGCACACTGGATAAATCCAATCCCAAAAGGTACACTAGGATCTGGCTTAAACCAAAGCCCGCTAGTGTAAACTGTCCGGACACTGTACGTGCACAAGTGCACGGATGTGACCGAACCCTGTCGCAAAACCATGCGACCTGTCGCAATACCATGCGACCTCTACTCTTTTGCCTAAAGGTGAAAAGCTTTCTGTGTGGGACTCTAAAGACTCGACACTACGCTGGCAGTGGGTTTAACCACAGACCGCAAGCGACACTAGCTGTGCGTAACGGTCCCCAGGTAATGCCGACAAGAAGACCGACGAGGCGAAACCCATCTGAACTCCTACTGAGCCTGAGTGTGACATTCTCCGTACAGTCCGGTCTGTTCGTCTGATACATCGTATGGCGGGCCTAGGGGGCGGTAAACGTCAGTCCCCCAATAGCGGTACAAGTCGTGCCGGAGCGAAGCCCAAAACACCCTGAGATAACACTGGAAACCTACCAGTATATCTCGTTTGCCCTGGCCAGGGACTACTCGTGTAATGGCTCTCCTAGACACAGCGCGATGTCAACCCCCAATACCGGGAGAGACGAATCCTGTCTAACCGTCACTGCCTCCAAGTGCTTCGGGACTGCACCCAACCACTACCTGTTTGCACGACTCCTTTGAGCCGTGGTAGGGTAGTGATCAAAGTACAGTGGGAACACACTAGAGGCGGAGTGACAGTGTCAAGTCAGCGGACTAAGCTGTACTCATGTCACCTAGGAACTGATAACTGACGATAGGTATAATACCAACTAGTCAGTTCCCGACGAGTCCTGTCCAGTGTACCCGTAACCTAACGAGCACCCGCATACTATCTCAAGTACGACGTACTGACGGCTGTGGGACAGACCGTCTCCCACACTGGGATGAGAAGCGCATGCGCTGGTCTACTCCGGAGTATCAATGCCCTGTCTCGATAGTCCTGCGACCAGGGACCTGCATAAGGATGTGCTTATAGATTACCCAGCCCCACTAGTGTGACGGCCATCACATCGCTGGTAATCAAGCAAAGATCCTAAGGGCTCCACTAATGTGTATAGGCGATATACAAAATATAAACACATGTACACATTGAAGTAGAAACAAACCAAGTAGCATACTACTATTTTGAGCAAGATTGTATATACAAGGTGAATATCCCAAGCATCCATTAAGTAATATACAAACTAGTATGATACAGTAATGGCCTCTAGGGCATATACACTAACAATCTCCCACTTGCACTAAGGCCATGTACTGGCGTATCGAAGACCTATCATCTCGATCAGCCGCTCGAACTGAGTCTGGGGCAGGGCCTTGGTGAATGGATCTGCAGTGTTATCTTCTGAAGCGACTCTCCGAACCTCGATCTTCTGGCGATCTACGATCTCCCTGATCAGGTGATACCGCCTCAAGATGTGCATGGATCTCTGATGGGACCTGGGTTCCTTCGCTAAAGCTATAGCCCCGTTGTTGTCGCAATACAGAGGTATTGGATCAACAATGGACGGAACCACCTGTAGTTCTTTCAAGAACTTCCTCATCCAGACAGCTTCTTTTGCGGCATCAGATGCAGCGATGTATTCCGCTTCCATCGTCGAGTCTGCAACGGTTTCTTGTTTGGAAGTCTTCCAACACACCGCCCCTCCATTGAGGGTAAAGACAAAACCCGACATGGACTTGGAATCATCCTTGTCACTCTGGAAGCTGGAGTCAGCAAAGGCCTCGATCTGGAGGTCTTTTCCGCCATACACCAAGAACATCTCCTTAGTCCTTCTCAGGTACTTGAGAATGTTCTTTACCGCTATCCAGTGTTTCTCCCCAGGGTTTGACTGATACCGGCTTACCACACTCAGTGCATAAGCTACATCCGGTCTGGTACACAACATCGCATACATTATAGAGCCTACCGCAGAAGCGTAGGGTATAATAGACATGCGATCCCTCTCCAAATCAGTCTTGGGAGACATCTCTTTAGAGAGGGTGATCCCGTGACAAGCCGGTAGGTTACCGCGCTTGGAATCTTCCATACTGAATCTCTTCAGTATAGTGTCGATGTACCTGGACTGTGAAAGTCCTAATATCCTCTTGGATCTGTCACGGTAGATCCGGATACCCAGAATGTACGAGGCATCACCCAGGTCTTTCATGGAGAACCTTTGTGACAAGAACCCCTTGACAGATTGTAGCATAGGAATGTCATTTCCTATTAAGAGAATGTCATCCACGTATAAAATGAGGAATACTACAGTTCTCGCTACAAATCTACTATAGATGCATGGTTCATCTGGGTTTTTGATAAAGCCAAATTCTTTGACCGTCTCATCAAAGCAGATGTTCCAACTCCGCGATGCCTGCTTTAGTCCATAGATGGACTTAAGCAACTTGCACACCTTTCCGCTGCTCCCACTCTGAATGAAACCCTCTGGTTGGTCCATATAGACACACTCCTCTAAATTTCCATTTAGAAAAGCTGTCTTTACGTCCATTTGCCAGATCTCATAATCGTGGAAAGCAGCAATGGCAAGAAGGATCCGAATGGATTTCAGCATGGCTACTGGAGAAAAGGTTTCGTCATAGTCCAAGCCAGGTCTTTGACGAAAACCCTTTGCTACCAGCCTAGCTTTATAGGTCTCAACCTGTCCATCTACACCAATCTTTCTTTTGAAGATCCACTTGCATCCTACGGGTTTTACCCCGTCTGGAGCAATGTCCAACGTCCATACCTTGTTGGTGTACATGGACTCCATTTCGGTCCGCATTGCATCCAGCCATTTCACTGAGTCAACACTCTAAACGGCCTGCTGGAAGCTAGTAGGCTCATCATAATCTATGATGCAATCCTCTCTATCCCCGTCTATGAGAAAACCGCAGTATCTCTCCGGCGGATGAGACTGCCTACTACTCCTGCGGAGCGGCGTAGGAATGTCCTGTTCTGTTGAACCCTCTGGTTCCACTAACCTTTCAGTAATAGTATGTGGTTCTGGAATTTCTTCCAATTCCACTGCGCTCCCACTATTTTCCTTTTCCAAGAACTGGTGTTCAAGAAAGTGGGCATTACGAGAAACAAGGACTTTTTGTTCCTCTGCGTAGTAGAAAAGATACCCCCTGGTGTTCTTTGGGTATCCCACAAACTTGCACAGTACTGAGCGTGCCTCGAGTTTGTCCGCATGCTGCTTTTTGACAAAAGCTGGACATCCCCAGATCTTCAGATATTGAAGATAGGGTTTCTTCCCACTCCACATTTCATATGGGGTGGTAGGCACAGTCTTAGTCGGAACTCGGTTCAAAAGGTATGCAGCTGATTCTAGCGCATACCCCCAGAATGATCGCGGTAACTCAGCGTTACTCATCATGGACCGCACCATATCCAATAGGGTACGGTTCCGTCTCTCCGATACACCGTTATGTTGCGGGGTGTATGGAGGAGTAAGCTGAGAGAGAATTCCGTTCTCTTTTAAATAGTCCAGGAACTCGGCACTTAAGTATTCTCCACCTCGATCCGATCTTAGAATCTTAATACTTTTGCCGGTCTGTTTCTCTACTTCATTCTTATACTCCTGGAATTTTCCAAAGGCTTCGGACTTATGTTTCATTAAGAAGACATAACCGTACCTTGAGAAGTCATCCGTAAAAGTAATGAAGTAAGAATGGCCGCTTCGCGCATGTGTAGACATTGGACCGCACACGTCACTGTGTACGAGTCCCAAGAGCTCGCTCGCTCTTACTCCATGTCCAGTAAACGGAGTCTTTGTCATCTTTCCTTTGAGACAAGATTGACAAGTGGCATACGATTGATATTCGAACGCATTCAAATATCCCTCTGTATGTAACTTAGTCAACCTTCTCTCATTGATGTGACCCAGTCTACAATGCCACAAGAAAGTCTGATTTATTTCTGGAGACTTTCTTTTGTGTGTATTCTGGACATTGAAAATCTGTGGTTGGTTCAATACGTATATACCATTACTCAATGTACCTGACCCAATCAAAACTTGATTAAGGTGAATGTTTACAGCATTACTTACAAACGCAAATTCATAACCTTCTTTAGAAACTAAAGATACAGAAATGATATTACAAGTTGCGTTGGGTACAAAAAAAGCAATTACGCAAAACCAAAACATGTCCTTCTGACATTCCCAGGTGATAGTCCCCCACGGCTTTAGCATCCATGCTAGCTCCGTTCGCAACTCTGAGGGTCATGTCACCTGCCTTCAAAACCCTACGGTTTCTCAACGCCTGCAAAGAATTACAGATATGAGATCCTGATCCGGTATCCAATACCCAGGAAGTAGAGTTTATTGAAAGACAGTTTTCAATAACATACACACCTGAAGCTGAAGCTGCAACCTGCTTCAATTCCTGTGTTCTGGCCTTCCAGGCCCTGCAATCATTCTTCCAGTGTCCTTTCTTATGACAATAGAAGCATTCTTCCTTATCCACAAGCTTCCCTGCTATCTTTGTTGCTTTACTTTTTCCCTTCGTATCCACTTTACTAACACCGCCCCTTGGTTTGGCGGGGGCCTTCTTCTTCTTTCCCTTAGCTTTCGCCTTGGACCTAGAAGAAGATGATCCTCCTACAAACAAAGTGGATGTATCCCTACCTTTCTGTAGGATGCCCTCTGCGCTCCTCAGCATGTTGAGGAGCTCTGAAAGTTCAACCTCTTTTTCTTGTAAGTTGAAGTTCAGTATAAACTGGGCGTAAGTGGAAGGAAGGGACCGGAGAACTATATCCGTATATAGCTCACTCTTCAATGTGATCCCTAGGTCCGCGAGCTCCTCAATGTAGCCGATCATCTTTAGCACGTGCTCGGCTACTGATGATCCGACGGCCATTCTTGTCGAAAATAACTTTTTCGACGCTTCGTATCTTGCGATACGAGATTGCTCTCCATACAGTTCTTTTGTATGAAGCAATATGGTTTCCATGTCCATATTCTCGTGCCTCCTCTGATGTTCGTTGTCCATCGAGGCAAGCAGGAGGCATTTGGCCTTCGCGCTATCAATCTCCCAAGTCTTGCGGATTTCCTTATCCGCGACGCTGGAAGTTGGACCAGGGACAGGGGGAGCTTTGGTGGTAAGAAGATACCCCAGCTTGTCGTAAGTGATTGCTATCTTGACATTCCTGAGCCAATCTTTGTAGTTTGGCCCTGTCAGTTTGTTTTTATCTAGGAGTAACTTAAGTCCAGTCATGTCGATTAGGTCGCTGCAATTAGGAGAGAGAAGAAGAAACACTCAGCATGATGCTCTTGCAAGTTTAGAGTGGTTTTTAGTTTGTCTAAACAGGATGGCTCCCACTGTTTCTCGAATCCCTCCTCAAACCATAAAGGAAGAATTAGCCGGGATCAATCCCACCGCACAATACTTGCTTAACCGTTCAGCCAGGCCGGTGTCGGTACTTCGAGGGAGGTTTTCCAACGCTTTCGCGAAGTTCCTTAATTAGAGAACCTCTTTTCCCTGGGGGCGTAGCCCCGCTAACACCTTTCTAGGCACCTACTAGGTTTATAGCATTGATCGTTAAGTGAGAAATTTCCCGAGGAGTAGCATATACTCACAGTAGGATCGGGATCCAAATATCATTGCGTGACGAAACTGAAGGAATCCTACCAGAATCATCACACTCCAAATGGTATGCAAATCTAGCAAGTTTCAGTACTTATGAAACTCCCGATGTGGATTTTTGCCCCATGCTCTTATGACCTTGGCGTGAGGTCAAAATGTCATAAGTCACATGTCAAGTTCGTTCCATCATTATCCAGGTTAATTTGAACCCACCCGTACATACCCTTGACGTAGGCCAAAATGGCAGTACGACTGTCTCAAACCAATGCATTCTATCTATGCAACAGATAAATATCCGGCAGCTACCAATCACTATGCCTTGGCGTGAGGTCAAAATACATAGCTTGAATACTACCGAATATTTAACTGAAATGATGGAGGGCTACGGATGGTTTTGGCAAAACCGTGAACGTAGTGAACTTGATTTGGTCGATGGAACGAGATAGCTTTTAAATGGAGTGGCCCAAACTCCGTATTTTAAAAGTTTGTTTTGAAAAGAACCGAGTGGTTTTTCGAAAGTGTTCCAACGACTTTAACTTGGTTTATTATCTTGCATTAGTTCTTTTAATGCGTGATATTCTTGCATTAGTTCTTTTAATGCGTCCCATCATTTAATCCTACCATTGCAGAAAACAACCAAAATATGACGTACGCTTATGCCATTCGCATTCGCCACGGGGCCCCGTCATTACCCGTTAGGTTACTTAACTAACGACAGAGCGGGGGCTGGGCTAGCGCGTCTGTAAAACATAAGCAACGCCTAAATAATATCATATATAGATATACTGCAATGATAAACATTTCAGATCACAGATGAATACATTGGATATACTAGGAATCTGTAATTTGCACGAGCCAGTAACAAAAACAGATTACACGGTCGCGGTGAATAGCCAAAACCCCACCCAAGACCCCTACGGGTGCGGCAAACTACCCGCCAAGTACCCGAAGCGTAGCAACCTCCCTCATCTCCATGAGTAGGCCACTCGACACTTCGGCATACCCGGTAGTTTGTGCACCCCCTCCATGGGTCTATCCTAGGAGCAAAAACAGTAAAAAGAAATTATACAATGACGGCTACAACCCCGACCTGGTTGTGCGGCCATACAAATAATTATTACATCAATTTACAAATTTACATGAATTGAAAGAAAAGAAAACTCTCATCTCACAACCCCCGGCAATTCACCCGCGACAATCCAACATATTCATATACACATTCCAGCAACATTACAGATCACAGATTTGTATAACCCCCACTAATCGACATATAGCGATTAGTAGACGTTCAATACAAATATCACATAACAGAAAAACCCGTTAGCTAAAGTCTTTTAGAAGTTCGATCAAAAATACGGATTTTCGGGACCCCAAAATAAAATTTTTGTTCTGGAAAATCTGGGTTGAAAATATATGTACTAAAAATCCCAAAATACCCCAATGAATAAACTGCAAAAAAGAAAACCCTTGACCGAGTCAACTCGGCCGCGTTTCCGCGGCGGGAGAGTGCTCCCGCCGCGGAAACGCGGCGCTTTGATCGAGTCAGGGGCCCAAATTTTTGCAGTTTCTTTAAAAAAGCCTGAGTCGATTTTAGGTGTGTTCCAAAAAATTTTTCCAGTACTTTTGAAATCGACAGAAAGTTGAAAATTCATGGGTTCGTTTTTGGGACTTTTTCTTTGATCGATCTTCTAGTTACTTGCTAACTTGTTAGATAGAGTTTAACTAGGCTCTGATACCACTGTAAGTCCATGCTACCTCTCCCGGTACTTTCGAGAATGCGGAATTTGGTAAAAAACGATTTTTACGGAGGTGGTAACATGGACCTAAAACCCGGATCTTGGTTAAACATCTATCTAACAACCTAACTATGAGTTTCTAGCTACTCGGTTAGGGGGTTATACCTTGCTTGTCTTGAACTCCTTCGTCTTCAAGCTCCGATGGTGGTCCGGAATGGCTTCTTCTCGTCGTCTCCGTACGCCGAAGATAGATCCACCTGAAAGCTCCAACCTTTAGCTCCTTCTTCGTTCTTTGAAGAAACTAGTTCACTTGGTTTGCTAAACCTAGTGAACTAGAATGAGTAGAGAAGAATTAGAATGGGATTTTATCTATGGTTCTTGATTCTCAACTCATGAGACAAGAGAACCATAGAATCAAGAGAGGAAGGAAGAGGTTGAGGGTGAGAGCAAAAACAAGAGAGCTCAAGAACAAGAGAGAGAATGAGCAAGAAAGAATATGAGGCTCTCTTTTGTCTTTCACCCTCTCATAATCCAAAGTCATGATAACTCATCATACAAAAAAAAGTCTTATGTGATGGTTTGAAGCAACCATAACCATATCATTTCATGCACTCATTTTACACAAATGAGCAAGCAAGAAAAAGTCTTTGCCATGAAATGATGGCTATGGTTATCATGATGGTCAACTAGTCAAGGCTAGTCAACCGGTCAACAAAGTCAACAAGTCAACAAAAGTCAACAAGTCAACAAAGTCAACAACCATATCACCATAATACTTAATTAATATAATAGTTAATCACATATCATATTCTCATTAGGGTTGAACAAAAAGTCAAATAGTCAACGGTCAACTGTCAACAACCCTAATGAGAATCCGCTGCCTCTGCCTCCCTGTCAACTGTGCATACACACCCGCATCCGCGTTCCGAGGAACACGAATGCACACTGGATAAATCCAATCCCAAAAGGTACACTAGGATCTGGCTTAAACCAAAGCCCGCTAGTGTAAACTGTCCGGACACTGTACGTGCACAAGTGCACGGATGTGACCGAACCCTGTCGCAAAACCATGCGACCTGTCGCAATACCATGCGACCTCTACTCTTTTGCCTAAAGGTGAAAAGCTTTCTGTGTGGGACTCTAAAGACTCGACACTACGCTGGCAGTGGGTTTAACCACAGACCGCAAGCGGCACTAGCTGTGCGTAACGGTCCCCAGGTAATGCCGACAAGAAGACCGACGAGGCGAAACCCATCTGAACTCCTACTGAGCCTGAGTGTGACATTCTCCGTACAGTCCGGTCTGTTCGTCTGATACATCGCATGGCGGGCCTAGGGGGCGGTAAACGTCAGTCCTCCAATAGCGGTACAAGTCGTGCCGGAGCGAAGCCCAAAACACCCTGAGATAACACTGGAAACCTACCAGTATATCTCGTTTGCCCTGGCCAGGGACTACTCGTGTAATGGCTCTCCTAGACACAGCGCGATGTCAACCCCCAATACCGGGAGAGACGAATCCTGTCTAACCGTCACTGCCTCCAAGTGCTTCGGGACTGCACCCAACCACTACCTGTTTGCACGACTCCTTTGAGCCGTGGTAGGGTAGTGATCAAAGTACAGTGGGAACACACTCGAGGCGGAGTGACAGTGTCAAGTCAGCGGACTAAGCTGTACTCATGTCACCTGGGAACTGATAACTGACGATAGGTATAATACCAACTAGTCAGTTCCCGACGAGTCCTGTCCAGTGTACCCGTAACCTAACGAGCACCCGCATACTATCTCAAGTACGACGTACTGACGGCTGTGGGACAGACCGTCTCCCACACTGGGATGAGAAGCGCATGCACTGGTCTACTCCGGAGTATCGATGCCCTGTCTCGATAGTCCTGCGACCAGGGACCTGCATAAGGATGTGCTTATAGATTACCCAGCCCCACTAGTGTGACGGCCATCACATCGCTGGTAATCAAGCAAAGATCCTAAGGGCTCCACTAATGTGTATAGGCGATATACAAAATATAAACACATGTACACATTGAAGTAGAAACAAACCAAGTAGCATACTACTATTTTGAGCAAGATTGTATATACAAGGTGAATATCCCAAGCATCCATTAAGTAATATACAAACTAGTATGATACAGTAATGGCCTCTAGGGCATATACACTAACAACTACAACCACTGCTATCAGATGGCCCTAGTGCAAGTGGGAGATTGTTAGTTATATGTATGCCCTAGAGGCCATTACTATACATAGGATGTATATTGTAGTGGATGCTTGGACATATATAGGAAGGACTTTCTTGCTCGACATGATAGTATGCTATCTGGTTACTCTTTACCTTAACGTGTACACAGATTGTCTCTCTGTTACATGTTGGTAAAGCCCTTAGGATGTGTACTTGACTATCTGGACTATGATGCGGATCATACTAGTGGGGACATGGTAGTCCATAAGTACATCCTTCAAGGTCCCTAGTCATGGGTGTATCGAGACAGGGCATCGATATACCAGAGTAGACTAGCGTATACCTTCTCGACCCATACAGATGGGCGATGGATGATCCCATATCCATTGGTGTTTGACATCAGAGATGATATACGGGTGCTCAGTGGAGACTGGGTACACTGGACGGACTCGCCGAGAACTCCCAAATGGTATTATACCTTACGTCAGATGGCAGTTCTCTGGTGACACTGGTACAGGTTAGTCTGTAGACCCGAGATCGTCATAGAGTCTTGTGTGATTCCCACTGTGCTTTGATTTCCACCTTACCACGTCCAAAAGGGCGTGCAAAACAGTGGTTTTTGGGTACAGTCCCGAATCACATGGAGGCAATGAGCGATAGGAGGGGATTCGTCTCTCCCGGTATAGGGAGTTGATGTTGCACTGTGTTCGATTGGCTATAACCGGAAATCCCTGGCAAGGGTTGCTGAGATTTGCTGGTAAGTGTTACCAGTAGTTTCTCAAACTGTTGTAGACCTCATATCGATACGACTTATCGAGCTACTGGGATCTAACGTTTACCACCCCTAGGCGAGATATGCGACATAACAGACGAACAGACCGGACTGTACGGTAAGTGTTACTGGTTGGATTCATAGGAGTATGAGCGGGCTTGCTTGTCGATCTTCTGATCGCTCAATACCCGGGTGGCCGTTACGTTTAGCAGACCGCTTGCGGCTTGTGGGTGTTTGATATGATCATCACCTGCTGCCGGCGTATTGACGAGTCTTTAGAGTCCTACACAGAGGTTTCCTGGCTCAAGAGAAACGAAATAGGAGCGCATATGAGATATGTGCGGGACCGAGAATAATGCGTGTATGTGATACCGTATTCTATTCTCGCGATGAATGTATCGATTGGTTGTATGCGATATAACCTGGTTATCGAATCGAGGATTGATTCGATAAGTCGATACATTGGATATTAATCAATCATATGCGATGTGACCGGATCGTTAAATCAAGTGTTGATTTAATGATTTAATGTATAATTATATATTTGATATATTACTTTACATTAACTAATATTGGTTCACTTAAGATTACTTTCTCACTTGAATGTGCACATTGTATATATGATATAGTTTTGTGCACTAGTTTGTATCATGTTTGATGATACGTGCAAACTTGGGTGTGTATGATTAAACCATGATTAAGTTAATGGTTAGGGTTTGATTTACTTATTTATTTATTTCTTTTCATTTATATTTGGACAAGAAATGAAATGGTTGCTACTTTTGTTTTTTGTTAAAGCTTTGAAAGATTGACCATTTTGTTTCTTTCCTTAACCCTAACCATTCACCTAACCCTAGTTTATTCTCTACACTTAACCATGGTTGCATTATGATAACCATCACTTGTTTTTCTATTATTGATAATTTCTTTTTCTTTCTTCATCTTCATCTTCTTCATGAAGAGAAGAAACCATGGCTAGAAAATTCTAAGTGATGATTCCAAGTGAGAAATCCAAATCCAAAGTGAACCCACTTCCTATTTCTTCATCCTCTACCACTTGCCATGTAGTATAGGGTGTTTTCTTCACAAGTTTCATGACTTGGTGAAGTTGGAGCTTGATCTTGAGTTGCCTCGACGTAGATCATCTTCGGCATCGAAGTCGACGACCTAGCCCGATCATTTCTCCGATGGAATCAACACTAGAGTCCGAGATCCAATGATCGCAGCGAAGGGGCATCGTCACGGTGCTATGGAGGTGGAGGACCGGATCTTCAAAGGTTGTATTTTCATTTACTCTTAGTTAAGTTGTTAACTAGTTGCATGTTTCTCCTTAAACTCTAGTCAACGATCGCATTAGGGTTTCTCGGCACCAGAAATTTTTTAATTTGCCATGGTTGATGCCTTGTGGAACCTCCTTAGAGTGCCTAGGAACCCTACATCAGACCAACGGCTGCGGGACCAACCATCCCCCGACGGGGCTAGAAACGTATACACTAGTCTACTCTGGAGTATCAATGCCCAGTCTCGATACTCACGCGACTAGGGACTATTTAAGGATGTGCTTATGGACTACCCTGCTCCCACAATTATGATCGCCATCACAACGCAGGTAGTCAAGCAAGATCCTACGGGCTTTATCAACATGTAACCGCAATATGTAATAACGAGTATGACATATACCATGTTACGATAGAAACAAACCATAATAGTATACTACCGTATCGAGTCTTTATCGATATGTGCAAGCTAGATATAACAACAATAGAAATAATTACACATATCCTGACAAAGACAAGTCAAATAATATACTATAAAACTGAGCAAGATTGTCCTTTACATACATATCCCTAGTATCCATATGTATACATATACAATACTGGCCTCTAGGGCATATATATCCAACAAGTCGGTCCTGGAGGAGGTGGAGCAGGTAGTGCAAGTCTCGGAGTAGGTACCTATATGGCTGGACGCTGCGGGTATGTGATTGCTGGCCTGGGTGCAGCATTTGGGTTATGTCTTCGAGGACAAGACCCAATATCATGAGTAGCTGAGCCGCAGACTAAGCAAAGGCGATTTGTACGCCGGCAGTCTTTCAACAGATGTCCATCTCTCCTGCAGTATGTGCAAAATGCTGGGCCGGGCCGGTTGTTTGGTACTCCCTGTTGGGTTTCCTATAACGGCAGCAAGGTTTCGGGAGGCATCGTCCATGCCAAATTCAAAAATTTGTCGTTCTATCTAACTCAAACCATGAATCGTTAACTAGAAATAGTACGGAAAACATATGCAAACATTTTGCAACTAAAAGTGTGCAAGGAATACAACCTTTGTAGACCGGTCCTTCACTTCAAATAGCTCTATGTAGTAGTCCCCTTCGTTGCGATCGTGATCTCCGGACTCTAGAGAGGCTCTCTTGAAGAAACGAACATACCTGCTTCGAAGACTTCGAGACCGAAATGATCTCTGTCGAGAAGACACTAACCCAAGCTATCTCTTCACTAATCATGTAATTAGTGAAGTAAACACACTCTACTAAATGGCAAGTAGTAAAGGATGATGAAATAGGAAGTGGGCTCACTTTTGATTTCATTTTCTCACACTTTTTATCATACCTCCATTGAAGCTAGTAAGCTTTTTATGAAGAAGAAGAAGATGAAGAAGAAACTCATATGAATAATTCATCATGTGAATTATTGCAACCATGAGTGAGTTAAAGCCATCATGCTTAACTCATGTAGAGAATAAACCACACACTATGGTTAAGGGTTGGGTTTGATAAATATCTTTAATTAGACAAAAGAGTTGACTTTGTCAAAGCTTATCCAAAAGCTTTTGTCCAAGCTTTTGTTAGTTATATGTATGCCCTAGAGGCCATTACTATACATAGGATGTATATTGTAGTGGATGCTTGGACATATATAGGGAGGACTTTCTTGCTCGACATGATAGTATGCTATCTGGTTGCTCTTTACCTTAACGTATACACTGATTGTCTCTCTGTAACATGTTGGTAAAGCCCTTAGGATGTGTACTTGACTACCTGGACTATGATGCGGATCATACTAGTGGGGACATGGTAGTCCATAAGTACATCCTTCAAGGTCCCTAGTCGTGGGTGTATCGAGATGGGGCATCGATATACCAGAGTAGACTAGCGTATACCTTCTCGACCCATACAGATGGGCGATGGATGATCCCATATCTATTGGTGTTTGACATCAGAGATGATATACGGGTGCTCAGTGGAGACTGGGTACACTGGACGGATTCGCCGAGAACTCCCAGATGGTATTATACCTTACGTCAGATGGCAGTTCTCTGGTGACACTGGTACAGAGTATTCTGTTAACCCGAGATCGTCATAGAGTCTTGTGTGATTCCCACTGTACTTTGATTTCCACCTTACCACGTCCAAGAGGGCGTGCAAAACGGTGGTTTTTGGGTACAGTCCCGAATCACATGGAGGCAATGAGCGATAGAAGGGGATTCGTCTCTCCCGGTATAGGGAGTTGATGTTGCGCTGTGTTCGATTGGCTATAACCGGAAATCCCTGGCCAGGGTTGCTGAGATTTACTGATAAGTGTTACCAGTAGTTTCTCAAACTGTTATAGACTTCATATCGACACGACTTATCGAGCTATTGGGGTCTGACGTTTACCACCCCTAGGCAAGATATGCGACATATCAGACGACGAGACCGGACTGTATGGTAAGTGTTACTGGTTGGATTCACAGGAGTGTGAGTGGGCTTGCTCGTTGATCTTCTGATCGCTCAATACCCGGGTGGCCGTTATGTTTAGCAGACCGCTTGCGGCTTGTGGGTGTTTGATATGATCATCATCTGCTGCCGGCGTATTGATGAGTCTTTAGAGTCCTACACAGAGGTTTCCTGGCTCAAGCTAAACGAAATAGGAGCACATATGAGATATGTGCGGGACCGAGAATAATACCAGTATATGATACTGTATTCTATTCTCGCGATTTGTATCATCAGTCGGTTATATGTGATATAGCCGGGTTACCGAATTAAGTGTTGATTCGATATATTGATACACTTGATATTAGTCGATTATATGCAGTCTGACCGGATCATTAAATCAAGTGTTGATTTAATGATTTAATGTATAATTATATATTTGATATATTACTTTACATTAACTAGTATTTGTTCACTTAAGATTGATTTTCTCACTTGAAGTGCACATGTTGTATACGTGATATATTTTTGTGCACTAGTTTGTATCATGTTTGATGATACTTGCAAACTTGGGTGTGTGTATGGATTATACCATGTTTAGGTTAAAGGTTTAGTTTTTTATTTAATTTATTTAATTTATGTAAAATAAAATGGTGGCTTACTTTGTCTTTGCTTGAAGTTTCATGAAGCTTTCAAGCATCTTTGACAAAGTCCAACATTTTGTTTTACATAAGATTTTCCTTAACCTAACCTTTAACTTAAACTTGAGTTTAGTCTCTACAAAGGTTAATCTCACCCATGGTTGCAATATGATAACTTCACTTGATTATTCTTTTCACATAATTCCTTTTTTATTCTTTTTCTTCTTCTTCTTCATGAAGAAAAGAAAACCTTTCTTGAAAATTTCAAGTGTTGAAATCAAGTGAGAAATCCAAATCAAAAGTGAACCCACTTCCTATTTTTTTCATCCTCTACCACTTGCCATGTTGTATAGGGTATTATCTTCACAAGTTTCATGAACTAGTGAAGATGGAGCTTGAGTTAGAGTCGCCTCGACGTAGATCATCTTCGGCATCGAAGTCAACGACCTAGCCCGATTATTTCTCCGATGAAACCATCGCTAGAGTCCGGGATTCCGATGATCGCAGCGGAGGGACGTCTTCACGGAGCTTTGGAAGTGGAGGACCGGATCTACAAAGGTTGTAGTCCCTTTCACTTGTTAGTAAAGTTGTTTGCTTGCATTTAGTTTCGCCTATCCTCTAGTTAACGATCTAGCATTAGGGTTCTTTGGCACATAAAAATTTGATTTTTGCATGGTTAATCAGTTGTGGAACCTCTTGAGTGTGCCTAGGAACCCTACAGTGGTATCAGAGCCTAGTTAGAGCTTTAGGCGATGTGTAGACTGTAAGTGCACGGCGGCGCCCCGGCCTCCATCCCGAGGCCAAATGCGGAAGCAAAAAACTTTAATTTTGCAAACTAGCAAACCGGCACCACCGCGCACTAAACACCCGGATCGAACCATTAACTAGTCCTAGCTAACTACAAGATGGGGAATAGAGATATACCGACTGATCCGAGTCCTCCGGTCTTCTCGTCGTCGTCCCGATCTCCCGCGGAATGTCCTGTCTCCACCTCGTCGCCGGAAGTGCACCACATCGCCTACATCTTTTACGGGCTCCCACCTCTATGCCGAGGCAACTCGGGCACAAAGCTGGCTAGTCGACGTGCCCAAGGTTTGCTGTAGAATGTGTAGTGAGCTATTTGTGTCTCTAGGGGTTTTGGGAGTTGCCATTGGTGGAGGAAATGAACTAAACCTTTTGGAGATGATGTTGTGGGATTTTTCTAACATGAAATGAACCAAAATCCCCCACCAAAATGTTTGGACAGCCCCCCCATGAGAAGTGGCCGGCCATGCTAAGTGAGGGGAGAGTGAGAATGAGTGTATCAAAGAAAAATGAGAGAGGCCACACCAATAATGCATGAGGGAATCAAAATGATATCATGAAAGAACATGATCACCAAACAAAAACCACACTCCACCACAACCATCATAAAAACCATGTCATATAAAAGTTAAGCCATGATGGATGAAGAAGTCAAATGGTCAAGGGATGGTTCACCATCATGATACAATAAAATGTAAAGAACACCCTCCACAAACGCTTATTTGCACAATTGCAAATAAGCCCTCCTCCACCAATCTTCGGCCAATGAAGGATACAAAGAAATATGGCCGAAACGGAAAGCAAACTGGCAACTCCAGAAAACTAGTCCCGTAATAAATTACAGGAAAACCCCGATACTGTGTATACACACCCGCATTTGTATTCCGACCGAAATACAAATGCAATGAGACAAAGTTACACTGTACTATACTAGGATCCGGCTTAAACCAAAGCCGGCTAGTAATATCCGTTCGATCCTGATCCGTGCAATACCACACGTATCTGATTGAACCCTGCTATATATCCATACGGCCTCTAGTACTAACTGTCCGATCCTGATTCGTGCAATACCGCACGTATCTGATCGGACCTTGCTATATCTCCATACGGCCTCTACAGCTTTTCGCCCGAAAGCTTGAGTAACTGAATGTGGGGGACTCTAAATACTCGTCAACACCTTGGTTGTGGATTTAACCACTAGCACGTCAGAGGTATAAGCCAATACATAACGGGCTACCAGGTATTGACCAAAAGGGACGTCTGTGAGCGAACTCAGCCTGACACCCCACTGAGCCTGTCAGTGACAATATCCGTACAGTCCGGTCCGTTCGTCTATGAGCATCGCAATGCGGGCCTAGGGGTTGGTAAAAGTCAGACCCCCAAAAGCGGTACAAGTCGTGTCGGAGTGTAGCCCAGAACACCCTGAGATACTACTGGAATACCTACCAGTAAATCTCCTGCCTCGGCCGAGGGCTTTGTGTAATGGCTCTCCTAGACACAGCGCGACCTCACCCCTAATACCGGGAGAGACGAACCCCTGAAGATACGCTCACTGCCTCCATGTGGCTCGGGACTGTACCCAACTAAAACCTGCTTGCACGTCTCCTTTGAGCGTGGTAGGGTAGTAATCAAAGTACAGTGGGAACTCACACGAGACAAATGACGATCCACAGGTCGATGGACGATCCACAGGTCGATGGACTAACCTGTACACATGTCACCAGGGAACTGCCATCTGACGTCTGGTATAAGACCAACTAGCATGTTCCCGGCGAGTCCTGTCCGGTGTACTCATAACCCAATGAGCACCTGTATACATCTTAGGTGAACCAACTGACACCAGTGGCTTGTGAGACCGGCCACCGCCCCTCATCGGGGTCTCGACTGTATACACTAATCTACTCTGGAGTATCGATGCCCTGTCTCGAAACTCCCACGACTAGGGACCTTTTAAGGATGTGCTTATAGACTGCCAGCTCCCACTTATATGATCGCCCTCATACTGCTGGTGGTCAAGCAAGAATCCTAGGGGCTCTATCAACGTGTAATAGCGACCTATCAGGTCACCTAAAGCAGTACACGATGATAAAGATAAACCAGATAGCATACTATCATCTCGAGTAAGACTGTCCTACTGGGACAGGTCCTCCCTCAATCATTGCAATCACGTGCCTGTGATCCAATAATTGACTCTGAGGGCACTATCTCCAACAATCTCCCACTTGCACTCAAGGCTAATTATTGCGATGTCGCATACTCACAGCCCGTGTGATACCGTACACCCAACTCCTCTACTAGTCAGTCTCACAAAGCTCGTTTGCGAAACTATTGCGTTCGAGGAATAGCCTCAGTGAGTGGATCCGCTTTGATGTTTCTTTCTATGTCTCTCTATATCTCATGTTCGCGGAGAAAGCCATCTCCCGAAATGAGCAATACCTGTCTTAGAATGTGTCTGGATGTCTGATGGGACCTAGCTCATAAATGAACTCCAAATCCAAACTTCTTAGACTGTATCGTCAACCGAACTTAATCAGTATCCTGCGCCATGCCTCCCTCAGCATTGCCTTGGACCACCTGTCCAAAATACTGCCCCTCGTCAGAAGGAAAAACTATAACTCTGACAACCTCCTTGTCGTCCAGGTCACCTTGGAAGCCTGGAATGATAACTGTCTCCCGAATGAGGCTGTCATTATCATATCCCTAGAACATCCACTTATGTTCTAAAGCTGCTTCCGATTGTTTCTCCAGGATTGGATCAATATCAACTTATTGCATCTACTGCAAGAAAAACATCTGGTGTAGTACTTGACATCTCATGATTGACTCAATTGCCTAAGGAAGTGATCTGCCAATCATGCACATCCCTCTCCCCTTTAGTCTATAAGACACCTTTAAAGAGGGTGACTCCATCACCTGCAGGTACATTACCGTAGGTACAATACCGTGCCAGGAGTCGTCCATTCTAAATGCTCTTAGAATGCTGTCTAAGTACCCTGATTGGGAAACCTCCCAAATCTAGATCTAAAACCATAGATCTAGTAACCAGTATGTCTGATATAATGTCCAAGTCCCATGTGGAGAAACCACTGTGTGACGACCAAAGTATAACCGATCGTAGTATAGGACTGTCACTTCCTACTCTGTGTATGTCATCCAAATACCAGGACATCACACCGTACTGTTAGTGTTTATGCCCTAGAAGGCCATTACTGTATCATACTAGTTTGTATATTACTTAATGGAAGCTTGGGATATTCACATGTATATAACAGTCTTGCTAAACATGGTAGTATGCTACTTGGTTTTTCTATCTTAATATGTGAGTATACGTATTGATAGAGCTCTTAGGATCTTGCTTGACTACCAGCGTTGTGATGGCAGTCACACTAGTGGGGGCTGGGTAGTCTACAAGCACATCCTTATTCAGGTCCCTGGTCGTTGGATTATCGAGACAGAGCATCGATACTCCGGAGTAGACTAGTGTATACGCTTCTCATCCCAGTTGGGGAGATGGTCTGTCCCACATCCGTCAGTACGTCGTACTGGAGATAGTATGTAGGTGCTCGTTAGGTTACGGGTACACCGGACAGGACTCACAGGGAACTGTTGGTTGGTTTTATACCAGTCGTCAGTGAACAGTTCCAAGGTGACATGAGTACAGCATAGTCCGCAGACTTGACACTGCTACTTCGCCTCGAGTGTGTCCCACTGTTCTTAGATTGCTACCCTACCACGACTCAAAGGAGTCGTGCAAACAGGTAGCAGTTGGGTGCAGTCCCGAGCACTTGGAGGCAGTGGCGGTTAAACAGGATTCGTCTCTCCCGGTATTGGGAGTTGATATCGCGCTGTGTCAGAGAGCCATTACGCAAAGTCCCTGGCCAGGGCAAGCGAGATTTGCTGGTAGGTTCCAGTAGTTTCTCAGGGTGTAATGGGCTTCCCTCCGACACGACTTATACCGCTATTAGGGGACTGACGCTTGCCGCCCCCCTAGGCCCGATATGCGATAGTCTAAGACGAACGGACCGGACTGTATGGAGATTGTCACAGCAGGCTCAGTAGAAGTTCGGATGGGTTTCCTCATCGGCCTTCTTATCGACATCTACCTGGGGACCGTTACGTACAGCTAGTGCCGCTTGCGGTCTGTGGTTAAACCCACTGCCAGCATAGTAGTCGAGTCTCTAGAGTCCCACACAGAGAGTTTCCCTACTCCAGGTGAAACGATATAGAGGTCGTATGGTTTTACGACAAGGGTTCGGACGCATACGTGTGTTTACGCACGTACGACTTTCGGACAGTTTTTACCAGTCGGCTTTGGTTTAAGCCAGTTACTGGTATCCGGTTATTGGATTTATACAGTCTAAAGTTTTTCCGTATTTTTGCGGAAAGGAGGGGTGTTCTCGTAATTGCGCGAGAAGCTTCTAGAAGATGGTGACTAAGGAGGTTTAGGTGGCATATACAATGAATGTGATTAGTGAGTCATATGGATGATTCATCCATGTCATTAATGCATCATAAATGCTTAATGACTCATGGATATGAATCATCACTAGATATTATCAAGCATAGTTGTCAAATTCATTTCTTTTCTTTTCTTGATAAAAAGAAATGCTTGATATATATTATGATAACTCATTATTCTCACTTCATTATTATCTTCACCTTCTCTCTCCTCAAGCTCTCCCTCTTCAAACCCTAATCCTCCCCTCTCATGTGTTGAGTACAAGGATTAGTTAGACTAATTAAACCATAACCCTCACTCTATATCACCTAGCTTCTTTGATTAGCACCTAAAGAAGTTTAGTTGCCTCAGGTTTAGAGGCTAAGCTTGGAGTAAAGCTCTCGGGTGGATCGTCTACTACTTCGAGAAGGTCGAGGAGGAGGAGGAGTTCGCAAAGACGAAGGACACGATTCGTAAGGTATAATCCCTAAACATAGTAGTATAGAACTTCTATGTTTCTTGTTAGTTATCGTTTAGCTTCGATTCTTGCGGTTAGTCGATGTTTAAGCAAAGAACAAGATCGTTTTTCATATTTCCGCCTCCCCGCAAGTCGTGGGGTGTTGTACATCGACTTACAGTGGAATCAGAGCCTCGCTAAACAATAAATAACTTACTTGCAAATTTGTATGAATTTCGAACGGAAAAAACGAAACCGGAAAAACCCGAAATCACAAGTTTCTGTCGTTTTTTAAATGAAGTCCAAAAATTTTTCAGGGAGGTTCAGAAAGTTTAAAAAGACAGTAGAAGAACACCCAAGAAATTTGGGCCCCTGAATCGCCTAAAGCGCCGCGGAACCGCGGCGGATTGCACCGATCCGCCGCGCTTCCGCCGCCGAGTTAGCGATTCAGGAACCCAAATTTCCTGTGTTGCTTCTCTGTGATATTTGGTATTTTCTGGAATTTTTTATTTTTGCTCAGGTTTCAGATTTACAGAGAAGTATTGGAGCAAAATTAAAAGTGTTTAATCGATCGAAATTATACAGTATTTGCTTGTTGGATTATATCTGTGTTTGTATAATGTGTTCGTAAACCTCCCCTAACTGCTAGTATGTCGGTTGGCAGGGGGTTGAACATTTCTGTAATGGTTTTTTACTATTTGTGGATATGAACTGTGTTGGACTGTTGTGATGTATAGCCGGGGTTATGTGATGGGTTATTATTTAATTCATTTGATGTAAATGTAATTTGTTGTAATATTATTTTGCGGGGCACATCCAGGTTGCGGTTGTAGCCACCGTTGTATTATTTCATTTTACTGTTTTTTGCTCCTAGGACAGACCCAAGGTGGGGTGCACAAACTGCCGGGCGGGTAGTTTGCCGTACCCGTTGGGGTCTTGGGTAGGGTAATGGCTATTCATCACAACTGTGTAATCCGACTTTTGTTGCAGGCTCAAAACAAACACGGATTACTTGCAAATCCAATAAAGTTCATCTGTGATCTGGAATGCCTATTATTGCGTCTGACGAATGTACAATATCTATATATGATAGCTATTTAGACGTCACTTATGTTTTACACCCGCGCTAGCCCAGCCCCCGCTCTGTCGTTAGTTAAGTAACCTAACGGGTGATGACGGGACCCCGTGGCGAATGCGGATAGCATAAGAGGACGTTGTATTTTCGTTGTTTTCTGCAATGATAGGTTAATGATGGGACGCATTATTTATAATGCAAAGAAAATAAACCAAAAGATTTAATCGTTGGAACAATTTAAAAGAAACCACTCGGTTAATTTTAAAAACAGATATTTTTAAATGCGGAGCTTTAACCACTCCTTTTAAAAGCTATCAGGTTCCTTCGGTTATATCAAGTTCACTACGTTCACGGTTTCGCCAAAACTATTCGTAGCCCTCCGTCATTTCATTTGGGTATTCAGTAGTATTCAAGCTATGCATTTTGGCCAAAGCCAAGGCATAGTGTTTGGTAGCTGCTGGGTTTTCATTTGTTGCATAAGATAGATGAGTTAGTTTGGGACAGTCGTATTATCATTTGACCAAAGTCAGGGGTATATACGGATGGGTTCAAATTGACAAGATAATGACGGGTAGAACTTGACATGTGACTTATGACATTTTGACCAAAGCCAAGGTCATAAAAGCATGGGGCAAAAATATATCGGGAATTTCTAAAGAAACTGAAATTTGCAAAGAGATGCATACCATTTGGAGTTTGATGAATGTTGGTAGGATTCCTTCAACATTATCATACGATGATATTTGGATCCCGATCCTACTGTGAGTATATGCTACTTATCAGGAGATTCGTCACTTAACGATCAATGCTATAAACCAAGTAGGTGTCAAGAAAGGTGTCAGCGGGGTTACGCCCCCAGAGAAAAGAAGTTATTTAATTAAGGAACTTCGCGAAAGCGTTGGAAAACCTCCCTCGAAGTATCGACACTGGCCTGGCTGAACGGTTAAGCAAGTATTGTACGGTGAGAATAGTCCTGGCTAATTCTTCTTTTATGGTTTGAGGAAGGATTCGAGAAACAGTGGGAGCCATCCAGTTTAGATAAACTAAAAACCACTCTAAACTTGCAAGAGCATCATGCTAAAGAGTTTTCTTCTCTCTCTCCTAATTGCAGCGACCCTGAAAATGACTGGACTTAAGTTACTTTTAGAGAAAAATATACTGACAGGGCCAAACTATAAAGATTGGCTGCGGAATGTCAAAATGGTTTTGACCTATGACAAACTGGGGTACGTCCTCACCGCTACGGCACCTGCTGTCCCTGGTCCCAAATCCAGCAATGCAGATAAGGAAATCCGCAAAACCTGGGATTTAGATTGCGCGAAAGCCAAGTGCATCGTGCTTGCCTCAATGAACAATGAACATCAGAGGAGGCACGAGGATATGAACCTAGATGGCATATTTCTCCATACAAAGGAACTTTATGGAGAGCAATCTCGTATAGCAAGATACGAGACCTCTAAGAACTTGTTTCGAGCGAGGTTGGCTGTCGGGTCATCGGTACGAGAACATGTCCTAAAGATGATCGGCTATATTGAAGAGCTCGCAGACCTTGGGACGACTTTGGATAATGAGCTCTATACAGACCTTATTCTCCAGTCCCTTCCTCACACCTACGCCCAGTTTATCCTGAACTTCAACCTTCAAAGAAAAGAAGTTGAACTTCCAGAACTCCTGAACATGTTAAGGAGTGCAGAGGGCACCTTGCAGAAGACAAGGGAAACACCCGCTATGTTTGTTGGCGGTACATCTTCTTCCGGGTCCAAGGCTAGGGCCAAAGGAAGGAAGAAGAAGGCCGCCACCAAACCTAGAGGAGGTGTTAGTAAGGTGGGAGGGAAGGGAAAGAAAAAGTTTGCGGTACCGGTAGTTGGCCAGGATGAGTGCTTCCATTGTCACAGGAAAGGGCATTGGAAGAAGGATTGCAAGGCGTGGAACGCCAAGAACCAGGAACCGAAGCAAGCTGTGGCTTCGACTTCAGGTGTGTTTGTAATTGAGAATTGTCTGTCGATCAACTCTACTTCCTGGGTATTGGATATCGGATCAGGATCTCATATTTGCAATTCATTGCAGGCACTGAGAAACCGTAGAGTGCTGAAGGAAGGTGATATGACCCTAAAGGTTGCTAACGGAGCTAGCGTGGGAGCTGCGTCCGTCGGGGATTATCACCTAGGATTGACGAGTGGACACATTTTGGTTTTACATAACTGTTTTTTTGTACCAAGCTTAACGTGTAATATCATATCAGTTTCCTTGTTATCAAATAAAGGTTATGATTTCACGTTTGTAAGAGATGTTGTTAACATCCACCTTAATCATGGTTTGATTGGGTCCGGTACACTAAATAACGGTATATATGTTTTAAACCAACTCCAAATTTTCAATGTCCAGAACACACTTAAAAGAAAGTCTCCAGATTTAAATAAAGCTTTCTTATGGCATTGTAGACTGGGTCACATCAATGAGAGAAGGTTGACTAAGTTGCATAGAGAAGGATATTTGGACTCGTTCGAATATCAAACTTATGACACTTGTCAATCTTGTCTCAAAGGAAAGATGACAAAGACTCCATTTACTGGACAAGGAGTAAGAGCGAGCGAGCTCTTAGGACTCATACACAGCGATGTATGCGGTCCAATGTCTACACATGCAAGAGGTGGTTTTTCCTATTTCATTACTTTCACGGATGATTACTCAAGGTACGGATTCATTTATCTGATGAAACATAAATCCGAGGCTTTTGAGAAATTCCAAGAGTATAAGAATGAAGTAGAAAACCAAACCGGCAAAAGTATCAAGACACTTAGATCTGATCGAGGTGGTGAATACTTGAGTGCCGAGTTCCTAGGTTACCTAAAAGAGAAAGGAATTCTCTCTCAGCTTACTACTCCATACACTCCACAGCATAATGGTGTATCGGAGAGACGGAATCGAACCCTATTGGATATGGTACGATCCATGATGAGTAATGCTGAGTTACCGCAATCTTTCTGGGGTTATGCGCTAGATTCAGCGGCATATCTTTTGAACAGGGCTCCTACCAAGACTGTGCCTACCACTCCATATCAGACGTGGACTGGGAAGAAACCCCATCTTCAGCATATGAAGATTTGGGGATGTCCAGCTTTTGTTAAAAAGCAGCATGTGGACAAGCTCGATGCACGATCCGTAAAATGTATGTTTGTGGGATATCCAAAGAACTCCAAGGGATATTATTTCTATTACGCAGACAAGGGATATTATTTCTATTACGCAGAGGAACAAAAGGTTTTTGTTTCTCGTAATGCCCATTTTCTGGAACATCAGTTTTTAGAAAAGGAAATAAGTGGGAGCGAAATAGAACTAGAAGAAATTCCAGAACCACAAACTGCTACTGAAAGTTTGGTAGAACCGGAAGTTCAAAAAGGACAGGACATTCCCGCACCCCTCCGCAGGAGTAGTAGGCCGTCTCATCCGCCTAAGAGATACTACGGTTTTCTCATAGATGGGGATAGAGAGGATTGCATCATAGATGATGATGAACCTACTGACTTCCAGCAGGCCATCCAGAGCGGCGACTCGGTACGATGGCTAGATGCAATGCGGACCGAAATGGAGTCCATGTACACCAACAAAGTATGGACTTTGGACTTTGCTCCAGATGGGGTAAAACCCATAGGATGCAAATGGATCTTCAAGAAAAAGATTGGTGTAGATGGACAGGTGGAAACCTATAAGGCTAGACTTGTTGCAAAGGGTTTTCGTCAAAGACCTGGTTTGGACTATGACGAAACTTTTTCTCCAGTGGCTATGCTCAAATCCATTCGGGTCCTTCTTGCTATTGCTGCCTTCCATGATTATGAAATCTGGCAGATGGACGTAAAGACGGCTTTTCTGAATGGAAATTTAGAAGAGTGCGTCTATATGGATCAGCCAGAGGGTTTCAATCAGAGTGGGAGCAGCGGGAAAGTATGCAAGCTGCTTAAGTCCATTTATGGACTAAAGCAGGCATCGCGGAGTTGGAACATCTGTTTTGATGAGACAGTCAAAGGATATGACTTTATCAAAAATCCAGATGAACCGTGCATATATAGTAAAGTTGTAGCCAGAAGTGTCGTATTCCTCGTCTTGTACGTGGATGACATTCTATTGATAGGAAATGACATTCATATGCTACAATCTGTCAAAGGATTCTTGTCACACAGGTTCTCCATGAAAGACCTGGGTGATGCCTCTTACATTCTGGGGATCCGGATCTATCGTGATAGATCCAAGAGAATGTTGGGACTTTCGCAGTCCAGGTATATCGACACTGTACTGAAAAGATTCAGTATGGAAGATTCTAAGCGCGGTAATCTACCGGCTTGTCACGGAATCACCCTCTCCAAAGAGATGTCTCCTAAGACTGATTTGGAAAGGGAACGCATGTCTATTATACCCTACGCTTCTGCGGTAGGCTCTATAATGTATGCGATGTTGTGCACCAGACCAGATGTAGCTTACGCACTGAGCGTGGTAAGCCGGCATCAGTCAGACCCAGGGGAGAAGCACTGGATAGCAGTAAAGAACATTCTCAAGTACCTGAGAAGGACTAAGGAGATGTTCTTGGTTTACGGCGGAAAAGACCTCAGGTTGGAGGCCTTTGCTGATTCCGGCTTCCAGAGTGATAAGGACGATTCCAAGTCCATGTCGGGTTATGTCTTTACCCTCAATGGAGGGGCGGTGTGCTGGAAGAGCTCCAAGCAGGACACTGTTGCTGACTCAACAATGGAAGCGGAGTATATAGCTGCTTGCGATGCCGCAAAAGAAGCAGTCTGGATGAAGAAGTTCCTAACAGAACTTCAGGTGGTTCCTACCATAGTTGATCCAATACCTCTGTATTGCGACAACAACGGAGCTATAGCTTTAGCGAAGGAACCAAGGTCCCATCAGAAGTCCAGACACATCTTAAGGCGGTATCACCTGATCAGGGAGATCATTGATCGTCAGGAGATCGAGGTTCGGAGAGTTGCTTCTGAAGAGAACGTTGCTGATCCATTCACGAAGGCCCTACCTCAGATTCAGTTCGAGAGGCTACTCGAGATCATCGGTCTTCGATACGCCAGTACATGGCCCTAGTGCAAGTGGGAGATTGTTAGTGTTTATGCCCTAGAAGGCCATTACTGTATCATACTAGTTTGTATATTACTTAATGGAAGCTTGGGATATTCACATGTATATAACAGTCTTGCTAAACATGGTAGTATGCTACTTGGTTTTTCTATCTTAATATGTGAGTATACGTATTGATAAAGCTCTTAGGATCTTGCTTGACTACCAGCGTTGTGATGGCAGTCACACTAATGGGGGCTGGGTAGTCTACAAGCACATCCTTATTCAGGTCCCTGGTCGTTGGATTATCGAGACAGAGCATCGATACTCCGGAGTAGAATAGTGTGTACGCTTCTCATCCCAGTTGGGGAGATGGTCTGTCCCACAGCCGTCAGTACGTCGTACTGGAGATAGTATGCAGGTGCTTGTTAGGTTATGGGTACACCGGACAGGACTCACAGGGAACTGTTTGTTGGTTTTATACCAGTCGTCAGTGAACAGTTCCCAGGTGACATGAGTACAGCATAGTCCGCAGACTTGACACTGCTACTTCGCCTCGAGTGTGTCCCACTGTTCTTAGATTGCTACCCTACCACGACTCAAAGGAGTCGTGCAAACAGGTAGCAGTTGGGTGCAGTCCCGAGCACTTGGAGGCAGTGGCGGTTAGACAGGATTCGTCTCTCCCGGTATTGGGAGTTGATATCGCGCTGTGTAAGAGAGCCATTACGCAAAGTCCCTGGCCAGGGCAAGCGAGATTTGCTGGTAGGTTCCAGTAGTTTCTCAGGGTGTAATGGGCTTCCCTCCGACACGACTTATACCGCTATTACGGGACTGACGCTTGCCGCCCCCTAGGCCGGATATGCGATAGTCTAAGACGAACGGACCGGACTGTATGGAGATTGTCACAGCAGGCTCAGTAGGAGTTCGGATTGGTTTCCTCATCGGCCTTCTTATCGACATCTACCTTGGGACCGTTACGTACAGCTAGTGCCGCTTGCGGTCTGTGGTTAAACCCACTGCCAGCGTAGTAGTCGAGTCTCTAGAGTCCCACACAGAGAGTTTCTTGCTCGACATGATAGTATGCTATCTGATTGCTCTTTATCTTAACATGTACACTAGTCTCTTTATACTGTCTTATAGTTACATGTTGGTAAAGCCATTAGGATTTGTACTTGACTACCTGGACTATGATGCAGATCATACTAGTGGGGACATGGTAGTCCATAAGTACATCCTTCAAGGTCCCTAGTCGTGGGTGTATCGAGACGGGGCATCGATATACCAGTGTAGACTAGCGTATACGCTTCTCGACCCATGTGATGGGCGATGGATGATCCCATATCCATTAGTGTTTGACATCAGAGATGGTATACGGGTGCTCAGTGGAGACTGAGTACACTGGACGGACTCGCCGAGAACTCCCAGATGGTATTATACCTCACGTCAGATGGCAGTTCTCAGGTGACACTTGTACAGGTTAGTCTGTAGACCCGAGATCGTCATAGAGTCTTGTGTGATTCCCACTGTGCTTTGATCTCCACCTTACCACGTCTATGAGGGCGTGCAAAACGGTGGTCTTTGGGCACAGTCCCGAGTCACATGGAGGCAATGAGCGATAGGAGGGGTTTCGTCTCTCCCGGTATTGGGGGTTGATGTTGCGCAGTGCTCGATTGGCTGTAGCAGGAAAGTCTCTGGCCAGGGCTGATCAGAGATTTGCTGGTAAGTGTTACCAGTAGTTTCTCGACCCGTTATGAGCCTCACATCGGCACGACTTATTGGGTTATTGGGGTCTGACGATTACCACCCCTACACTTGATATGCGACATATCAGACGAAGAGACCGGACTGTATGGTAAGTGTTACTGGTCGAATTCGCAGGAGTGTGAGCGGGTTAGCTCGTCGATCTTCTGATCGCTCAATACCCGGGTGGCCGTTACGTTTAGCAGACCGCTTGCGGCTTGTGGGTGCTTGATATGATCATCATCTGCTACCGGCGTATTGACGAGTCTTTAGAGTCCTACACAGAGGTTTTCTGGCTCAAGCGAAACGAAATAGGAGTGCATATGAGATATGTGCGGGAGCGAGAATAATGCGTGTATGTGATACCGCATTTCATTCTCGCGATAAATGTTTCGATTGGTTATATTCGATATGACCTAGTTATCGAATCATTGATTCGATAAATCGATACATTGAATACTAGTCGGTTATGTGCGACATGACCGGATCATTGAATCAAATGTTGATTTAATGTATAATTATATATTTGATTTATTACTTTGCATTAACTAGTATTGGTTCACTTTATACGGATTTTCTCACTTGATGTGCAAGTTGTATATGTGATATACTTTTGTGCACATATATGTATCATGTTTGATGATACTTGATCATTTGGTTAAGTGTGAAGAATTAAACCATGGTTAAATGATAATTAGGGTTTTGCCTTATCATTTATTTATTCATTTCTTTATTTATTTTATTGGATAAATGAAGAGATAATGGTTTGTTTTTGTCATGAAGCTTGTTGAAGCTTCATGAAGCTTTGACCAAGGAGACCATTTTGTCTTCATGCTTAACCCTAACCCATCCACTTACCATGGTTTATTCTCTACATTTAACCCAAGTTAGATTATGATAAGTATGAATTTTCTTTTCATTTTAAAAGAACTTATCATAAACTAGCTTTATCTTCTTCCTTCTTCTTCAAGATAGAAACCTTGATGCCATCAATGGCAACTTGAGTTTTAGTGAGAGAAATCCAAATCTAAAGTGAACCCACCTCCTATTTCTTCATCCTCTACCTATTGCCAAGTGGTTTTGGGTGTTTTCTTCATAAGTTTCACAACTTGGTGAAGTCGGAGCTTGAACTTGTGCAACCTCGACGTAGATCGTCTTTGACACGAAGCCGACGACCTTGCTCGCCCGTTTTTCCGATGAAGCCGACGAATGAGTCTAGGATTCATGATGGACAGCGAGAGCACACCCACGTGGAGCTAAGGAAGTGGGGAACCGGATCTACAAAGGTTGTAGCATCTAACTTTTAGTTAAAGTGTTAGCTAGTTTATAGTTTCGCCTAGAAATCTAGCCGACGATCCGTATTAGGGTTTCTCGGCACCCATAATTTTTGAAATTGGCATGTTCGATGCCTTGTGAGACTTCATTAGGATGCCTAAGAACCCTACAGTGGTATCAGAGCCTAGCTAGAGCCTCAGGCGAAGTCTAGACAGAGTTTGAAGTCCGAACGAATATGAAACCTTAATTCCAAGGTGCTCTCTGGAAATTTTCTGAAATTTTGGATTTTTGTCAATTAAAAATATGCAGAAAATCATGCAGGGTCTTATATGAAATACTGTGAAATACGAGGGTCTGATTCAACTTTTCCACCGCGGAACCGCGGCATGAGCTTTGCATGCGCGGCGGTTCCGCGGCCGTACTGTCCCATTGTCTGGTGATTTTTTCACAGTAATTCATGAATTTAGATATTATATTTTCTGGGTATTTTTATCGTGACTCTACAGAAGAGTATTTTGGGGTTGCTTTGGGGATTCAATTATTCGTTCGGATTATCAGATTTTGTCTTTGTGGTTTTCCGGATAACTTTAGAATATGTTAAAAAGTTCGACCGGATTTAAATACCCAACTTTTCCCCTGCCGGAAAAATTCCAAGTGTTGGATTTTTCTGTGGTTTAAACACGTTCTGAGTAGTGCAAGTAACACGATGGTCCCTCTAGAAGACAACAAACCTTAACTCGATTATGTGACCGTCTTGAATTGCCCTTTGAACCTTCGGGTTTGGGGCAGTACGGCGTGCCACATGTGAGGCGTTGGCTTGACCCTTCTACGGCTGGACCGTTGGTACTGAGGCATGAAGTGAATGTCTTTGAACCTATTTCATGTGTTGATCGGTGTCGGGAAAACTTGGGTGTTCGAATGTTCGATCGGAAAGTTTAATATATTCTATTTATCCGGAATTGGATACAATAATTGGAATTCACAAACAGTTATGAGATAACTGGATGAATGTTATAAATCTAGCGGTTTAGTTTCACTTGATATCGAAAAGAGTTTTCGATAATGGGACTAAAATGCGGGGTTTATAACTGTTAGGCATGTGATGTCTAAAGAAGTTGCGGATTCCAATTGTTGTAGTTTTACACTTTCTTTTCTGTGACCGTAAGTGTAATATGTGATATCGCCGGTTTCGTTGCTATATGTCAACGACAATTGGGATGCGCATATTTACTTACGTTGATGACATGTGATGTTATGTGTTGCTGGATATGTTATATTGGATTGTCGTGTTTGAATAGCCGGGGGTTTTTATGTGAGATGAGTGTTTTTCATTTTCATTCATGTAAAAACTTGTATGTAATATTCTTTTATTTGGGGCATTTCCAGGTAGCGGAAGTTGTCACCCTTTGTATATTATTTACTTTTCCGCATTAGGATAGACCCAAGGAGGGGAGCACAAGTAACCGGGTTCTGGGGTCCAGTGGGAGACCAACTCGAGGAGTCGAGTCCGGGTCTCCTAACCCTAGAATTGGCAGGGTTGCTTGCCGCTCTCGTAGGGGTCTAGGGGTGTGGGATTGGCTATTCATCACGACCGTGGAATCCGTGTTTTATACTGGCTCGTATTAAAAACACGGACGTCCTAGTATATCCAATATTTCATATGTTTATTCTGCTGCGATATCTGTGATGTGTTTCTGTGATGGATATAGTATATATAGTATATATGATATATTATATAGACGTTACTTATGTTTTACACCCGCGCTAGCCCTGCCCTGCTCTGTCGTTAGTTACCTAACCTAACGGTGCACGAGGGGACATCGAGGCGAATGTGGATGGCATAAGTGTACGTCATATCTATCTGTGATGTTTAGGTATTTAAATGATGGGACTTCATTAATGTGATTAATGAAAGATAAGAAACCTAAGATGTTGTGGAATCAGATTTTAAAATAAAACAGGTAGCTACAGTTCTTGCTTTGCATAGCGGTATATATGATATACCCTGCACCTTATTCGATGAGGAAAGGACCGAGATCCCTTCACCGGGAGTGACTCCTTTAGCAGTAACTGGCAGATGCTACACACTCGGTTTGGCTTTGATTGCTTTTAAGAGTTTTTGCTTTGCACAGCGATATATATGATATATCCCGCACCTCATTCGACGAGGAAAGGACCGAGATCCCTTCACCGGGAGTGACTCCTTTAGCAAAACTAGAAAAGCCTCAAAATCACTCCATTTCAAAACTTCATTTGATTCTACAACGATATCAAGTTCATTACGCAATAGGTTTTCGGAAAAACCTGCCGTAGCCCTCCGTCATTTCAGATTAGAACTGTTTAGTATTCGTGCTGCGTTTGTTGGCCTTTGTCAAGGCGTAGTGTGCGGTAGCTGAATAGTGCTTATCTGCTTATGCATGTGATGCAGATTGTTTCAGGGTAGTCGTACGACCTTGTTGGCCTTTGTCAAGGGTCGTGCGGGTGGGTTTGATTCAATCAAGAAATGACGGGTTGAACTTGACTAGCATCCTGTGATTTGTTGGCCTTTGTCAAGTTCATAGGACACTAGGGGTAAAATATTATTGGGAATTTCAAGTGTTGAAATTTGCAATGAGATTGCATACCTTCTATGAGATAGATGGATCCCGATACCCACTGCGAGTAAGAGTTACTCCTGGGAGAGTTTTACACATTACAATTAGCCGATCAAGTAGGTGTCTAGAAAGGTGTTAACGAGGTTATGCCTCTGGGAAAACGAGGTTTACATTAATTAGGTTCGTGCGAAAGCACGGGGGACCTCGCTCAAAGTACCGACACTGGCCTGGCTGAAAGATTGGCGAACTTGTAGTGTGTAATTAATCCCGGCTAATCTTTCCTTTTAGGGTTTGGAGGAAGATTTGATAAAAAGCAGTGGGAGCCATCCTGATTAGATAAGATAATAACCAATCTGATCTTGCACGAGCATACGCTAAAGTGTTTTCTTCTCTCTCTCTCCAGGTAGCGACCAGTTCATGCCTTAATCAAGATAATAATATGGATGTATTGACCGAACCCGCATGTTATATTGTGCTGGGGAACGTTGGTTCCGTTCTTTCTTATAAGAGTTATAGGAATGAACAGGATATAGGGGAATACCAGGATTCCCATGCCACCCGAATGAAGAAAGTACATGTTGATGCATTTTCTTCGGGTGTGTTCGTTACTGAGAACTGTTTCTCCATTTGCTCTACGTCCTGGGTATTAGATACCGGGTCAGGATCCCATATATGTAATCAGTTACATGGGCTTAGGAAAGGTAGAGAACTTGGAGAAGGTGATAAAGACATTAGAGTTGGAAATGGTGCAATTGTTGCAGCTAAGACTGTCGGGGAATATCACCTTGTATTACCAACAGGTAATACATTGGTTCTGAACGAATGCTATTACATGCCGAACCTGATATGCAACATTATATCGGTTTCTTTATTAAGTAAAGAGGGATATAATTTTGTATTACAAGACAATGTTATGAACATTTTCCATAACCAAAAGTTGGTTGGATCAGGCACGTTGTGAAATGGCATTTATGTTCTAAATCAATCAACAGTTCTGAGCATAACAAACACACACAAGAGGAAGAGTTCTGAACTCAACGAATCCTTCTTGTGGCATTGTAGACTGGGTCACATCAATGCGACACGACTAGCTAAGTTGCATAAAGATGGATATTTAAATCCGTTTGAATTTTCATCTTATGACACTTGCCAGTCATGTCTCAAAGGCAAGATGACCAAAACTCCGTTTACGGGACACGAAAAAAGAGTTACCGAACTCTTGGGACTGATACATAGTGATGTATGCGGTCCCATGTCTACACATGCCAGGGATGGATCTTCATACTTCATTACATTCACTGACGATCTCTCTAGGTTCGGGTATGTGTTCCTGATGAAACACAAATCAGAAGCTTTTGAGAAATTTAGGGAATATAAGCAAGAAGTTGAGAACCAAACCGGAAAAAGTGTTAAAATCCTACGATCTGATCGAGGAGGAGAATACTTAAGCAATGAATTCCTGGACTTCCTAAAAGAGAATGGGATTCTCTCTCAGCTGACTCCTCCATATACACCACAGCACAACGGTGTATCAGAAAGGAGGAACCGCACCCTATTAGATATGGTGCGCTCTATGATGAGCACAGCTGAGTTACCTATTTCCTTCTGGGGTTATGCGCTGGAGACAGCAGCATACCTATTGAATCAAGTTCCATCTAAATCTGTACCTACCACACCATATGAGATATGGAGTGGGAAGAGACCATGTTTTAAACGAGTTAAGATATGGGGTTGCCCGGCCTATGTCAAAAGGCAAAATCCGGACAAACTCGAGGCACGGTCAGTTCTATGTAAGTTTGTGGGATATCCCAAACATTCACATGGATATCTTTTCTACCATACAGAGGAACAAAAAGTGTTTGTTTCTCGACATGCCACCTTTTTAGAAAAGGAATTTCTTGCAAAAGAAATTAGTGGGGATATGGTAGAACTGGAAGAAATTCCGGCTACACAAACTCAAACTGAAGATTTAGTGGAACCAGAGGATTCAGTAGTACCCGACGAACCCCAGCCTCTCCGCCGATCTAGTAGGGTTCCTCGCCAACCTGAGAGATACTACGGTTTTCTCATGGACGGTGGGAGCGAGGATTGCATCATGGAGGATGATGACCCAACTAGCTTCGAGCAGGCCATCACGAGTGGGGACTCAGTGAAATGGCTGGATGCTATGCGGTCCGAGATGGAATCCATGTACACCAACAAAGTATGGACTTTGGAAGTTGCTCCTGAAGGGGTAAAACCCATTGGGAGCAAATGGATCTTCAAGAAAAAACTTGGTGTAGATGGGAAAGTGGAGACTTTCAAAGCTAGACTTGTAGCAAAGGGTTTTCGTCAAAGACCAGGTGTGGACTATGACGAGACCTTTTCTCCAGTGGCTATGCTTAAATCCATCCGGATCATGCTTGCCATCGCTGCATATCATGATTACGAAATCTGGCAAATGGATGTTCAGACCGCCTTTCTAAATGGTGATTTAGAAGAGTGCGTGTACATGACTCAGCCAGAGGGCTTCGTAGATAGTGGGAGCAGCGGGAAGGTATGCAAGCTGCTTAAATCCATTTATGGATTAAAGCAAGCATCGTGGAGTTGGAACATCTGCTTTGATGTCGTTATCAAAGAGTTTGATTTCGTCAAAAATCCAGATGAACCTTGTATCTACAAGAAGGTGGCAGAGAGTAAGGTTGTCTTCCTCGTATTGTACGTGGACGACATACTCTTGATAGGAAATGATATTCCTATGCTGCAATCGGTCAAGCTCTTCTTATCACAAAGATTCTCAATGAAAGATCTTGGTGATGCCTCCTGCATATTGGGAATCAGGATCTATAGAGATAGATCCAAACGGATACTGGGATTGTCCCAATCCAGGTACATTGACACCATACTATAGAGGTTTAGTATGGAAGAATCCAAGCGTGGGAACTTACCCACTATCTCTGGACTCACTCTCTCCAAAGAGATGTCTCCCAAGACTGATTTGGAGAGAGCTCGCATGCAAGGGATACCCTATGCTTCGGCAGTAGGCTCTATCATGTATGCGATGCTATGTACCAGACCCGATGTTGCATACTCACTAAGTGTAGTGAGTCGGTATCAAGCAGATCCTGGAGAGAGTCACTGGACAGCTGTGAAGAACATTCTCAAGTACTTGCGAAGGACTAGAGATATGTTCTTGGTGTATGGTAACGGAGAACTCCAAGTGGAGTCCTTTACCGATTCGAGCTTCCAGAGTGATAAGGACGACTCTAAGTCGCAGTCGGGCTTTGTCTTTACCCTTTACGGAGGGGCGGTTAGCTGGAAGAGTTCCAAGCAGGAAACCGTGGCAGACTCGACGATGGAGGCTGAATACATCGCTGCCAACGATGCTGCTAAAGAAGCTGTCTGGATCAAGAAGTTCATTTCTGAACTTGGAGTGGTTCCATCCATTGAGCATCCAATACCTTTGTATTGCGATAAAAATGGAGCGGTGGCTTTGGCCAAGGAACCCAGGTCCCATCAGCGATCCAGGCATATTCTGAGGCGGTATCACCTGATCCGGGAGATAGTTGATCGCCGGGAGATCGAGGTTAGGAGGGTTGACACGAAGGACAACACTGCGGATCCACTCACGAAGGCCATTCCCCAGATACAGTTTGAGAGACTCTTCAGGATGCTCGGTATGCGATACTACAGCAGCTGGCCCTAGTGCAAGTGGGAGATTGTTAGTTGTATGTATGCCCTAGAGGCCAGTATTGTACAGATGATGTATATTATATTGGATGCTTAGACATATATAGAGATGACTTTATTGCTCGACATGATAGTATGCTATCTGGTTTCTCTTTATCTTAACATGTACACTAGTCTCTTTATACTGTCTTACAGTTACATGTTGGTAAAGCCCTTAGGATTTGTACTTGACTACCTGGACTATGATGCAGATCATACTAGTGGGGACATGGTAGTCCATAAGTACATCCTTCAAGGTCCCTAGTCATGGGTGTATCGAGACGGGGAATCGATATACCAGTGTAGACTAGCGTATACGCTTCTCGACCCATGTGATGGGCGATGGATGATCCCATATCCATTGGTGTTTGACATCAGAGATGGTATACGGGTGCTCAGTGGAGACTGAGTACACTGGACGGACTCGCCGAGAACTCCCAGATGGTATTATACCTCACGTCAGATGGCAGTTCTCAGGTGACACTTGTACAGGTTAGTCTGTAGACCCGAGATCGTCATAGAGTCTTGTGTGATTCCTACTGTACTTTGATCTCCACCTTACCACGTCCATGAGGGCGTGCAAAACGGTGGTCTTTGGGCACAGTCCCGAGTCACATGGAGGCAATGAGCGATAGGAGGGTTTTCGTCTCTCCCGGTATTGGGGGTTGATGTTGCGCAGTGCTCGATTGGCCGTAGCAGGGAAGTCCCTGGCCAGGGCTGATCAGAGATTTGCTGGTAAGTGTTACCAGTAGTTTCTCGACCCGTTATGAGCCTCACATCGGCACGACTTATCGGGTTATTGGGGTCTGACGATTACCGCCCCTACACTTGATATGCGACATATCAGACGAAGAGACCGGACTGTATGGTAAGTGTTACTGGTCGGATTCGCAAGAGTGTGAGCGGGCTAGCTCGTCGATCTTCTGATCGCTCAATACCCGGGTGGCCGTTACGTTTAGCAGACCGCTTGCGGCTTGTGGGTGCTTGATATGATCATCATCTGCTACCGGCGTATTGACGAGTCTTTAGAGTCCTACACAGAGGTTTCCTGGCTCAAGCGAAACGAAATAGGAGTGCATATGAGATATGTGCGGGAGCGAGAATAATGCGTGTATGTGATACCGCATTTCATTCTCGTGATAAATGTTTCGATTGGTTATATTCGATATGACCTAGTTATCGAATCATTGATTCGATAAATCGATACATTGAATACTAGTCGGTTATGTGCGACATGACCGGATCATTGAATCAAATGTTGATTTAATGATTTAATGTATAATTATATATTTGATATATTACTTTGCATTAACTAGTATTGGTTCACTTTATACGGATTTTCTCACTTGATGTGCAAGTTGTATATGTGATATACTTTTGTGCACATATATGTATCATGTTTGATGATACTTGATCATTTGGTTAAGTGTGAAGAATTAAACCATGGTTAAATGATAATTAGGGTTTTGCCTTATCATTTATTTATTCATTTCTTTATTTATTTTATTGGATAAATGAAGAGATAATGGTTTATTTTTGTCATGAAGCTTGTTGAAGCTTCATGAAGCTTTGACCAAGGAGACCATTTTGTCTTCATGCTTAACCCTAACCCATCCACTTACCATGGTTTATTCTCTACACTTAACCCAAGTTAGATTATGATAAGTATGAATTTTCTTTTCATTTTAAAAGAACTTATCATAAACTAGCTTCATCTTCTTCCTTCTTCTTCAAGATAGAAACCTTGATGCCATCAATGGCAACTTGAGTTTTAGTGAGAGAAATCCAAATCTAAAGTGAACCCACCTCCTATTTCTTCATCCTCTACCTATTGCCAAGTGGTTTTGGGTGTTTTCTTCACAAGTTTCACAACTTGGTGAAGTCGGAGCTTGAACTTGTGCAACCTCGACGTAGATCGTCTTTGACACGAAGCCGACGACCTTGCTCGCCCGTTTTTCCGATGAAGCCGACGAATGAGTCTAGGATTCGTGATGGACAGCGAGAGCACACCCACGTGGAGCTAAGGAAGTGGGGAACCGGATCTACAAAGGTTGTAGGATCTAACTTTTAGTTAAAGTGTTAACTAGTTTATAGTTTCGCCTAGAAATCTAGCCGATGATCCGTATTAGGGTTTCTCGGCACCCATAATTTTTGAAATTGGCATGTTCGATGCCTTGTGAGACTTCATTAGGATGCCTAGGAACCCTACATAAGACCAACTAGCATGTTCCCGGCGAGTCCTGTCCGGTGTACTCATAACCCAATGAGCACCTGTATACATCTTAGGTGAACCAACTGACACCAGTGGCTTGTGAGACCGGCCACCGCCCCTCGTCGGTGTCTTGACTGTATACACTAGTCTACTCTGGAGTATCGATGCCCTGTCTCGAAACTCCCACGACTAGGGACCTTTTAAGGATGTGCTTATAGACTGCCAGCTCCCACTTATATGATCGCCCTCATACTGCTGGTGGTCAAGCAAGAATCCTAGGGGCTCTATCAACGTGTAATAGCGACCTGTCAGGTCACCTAAAGCAGTACACGATGATAAAGATAACCCAGATAGCATACTATCATCTCGAGTAAGACTGTCCTACTCGGACAGGTCCTCCCTCAATCATTGCAATCACGTGCCTGTGATCTAATAATTGACTCTGAGGGCACTATCTCCAACATAGACGATGTTAGAAATCCGATCGAGTCACGAAACCCTAATCAAGACCCCTCTCTGTACATTTTTCAAAACAGTGGATTTTTCCTAATTAAAAATATCCAAAAAATACAGCAGGTAATTATAGGAGTTACTGTGGAGCACGTGCTCCTAAGTCGGCTAATGAGCCGTGGAACCACGGCGCCACCCTGGCTTTCGCGGGGGTTCCGCGGCCATAAATGTGACTCTTGTCACGTTCTCTACACAGTAATGTCCAACTAAATTTCCTGTGTTTTCTGGGAATTTTTAAATTACATTCAAGAGTTGAGTTATCTGGGGTGTATTGGGAACTCGATGATTCGATCGGATTGTTTAATTTTGTCTATGTGTTTCTCCGGGTAATTTTAGAATATGTTAAAAAGTTCGACCGGATATAAATACCCACTTTTTCCCCTGCCGGGAAATTTCCAAGTGTTGGATTTTTCCGTGGTTTAAGAATGTTCTAAGTAGTGCAAGTAACGCGATGGACCCTCTAGAAGATAACAAACCTTAACTCGATTATGTGACCGTCTTGAACTGCCTTTTGAACCTTAGGGTTTGGGGCAGTACGGCGTGCCACATGTGAGGCGTTGGCTTGACCCTTCTACGGCTGGACCGTTGGTACTGTGGCATGAAGTGGATGTTTTTAAATTTATTTCATGTGTTGAGCTGTTTCGGGAAAACTTGGGTGTTTGATTGTTCGATCGGAAAGTTTAACATTTTCTATTTATCTGGAATGTGATACAATATTTGGAATTCACAAGTAGTTATGAGATAACTGAATGAATGTTATAAATCTAGCACTTTAGTCTCACTTGATCGGTTGCTACGGGATTTTGATGTGACTAAAAGTCCGTCGCAATCACGTAGCGTACACGGATACTCGCCGGGTAAACTTAATAAATAGCCATGCCTCATAGCCTCGACCAAGTGACTGTAGGAGAACCCCGTCGCCGAAAGCATCCGTTCGGGTGCTCGCGACAGCGGTGTTCTGCCTTAGTGCACTTCGTCGACGGCATCCGGGGGTGCGGCCGTCTACTAAAGTTTGCGACGAGCATTCGTTCAGGATGTCGGGAATCTTGTTGAATTGCCCGACTAGATATTGAAAAGAGTTTTCGATGATGAGACTAAAATGCGGGGTTTATAATTGTTATGTTAGTTATATGTATGCCCTAGAGGCCATTACTGTATATTGGATGTATATTGTAGTGGGTGCTTGGACATATATAGGGAGGACTTTCTTGCTCGACATGATAGTATGCTATCTGGTTGATCTTTACCTTAACATGTACACTGATTGTCTCTCTGTTACATGTTGGTAAAGCCCTTAGGATGTGTACTTGACTACCTGGGCTATGATGTGGTTCATACTAGTGAGGACAAGGTAGTCCATAAGTACATCCTTCAAGGTCCCTAGTCGTGGGTGTATCGAGACAGGGCATCGATATACCAGAGTAGACTAGCGTATACCTTCTCGACCCATACAGATGGGCGATGGATGATCCCATATCCATTGGTGTTTGACATCGGAGATGATATACGGGTGCTCAGTGGAGACTGGGTACACTGGACGGACTCGCCGAGAACTCCCAGATGGTATTATACCTTACGTCAGATGGCAGTTCTCTAATGACACTGGTACAAAGTAGTCTGTTGACCCGAGATCGTCATAGAGTCTTGTGTGGTTCCCACTGTGCTTTGATTTCCACCTTACCACGTCCAAGAGGGCGTGCAAAACGGTGGCTTTTGGGTACAGTCCCGAATCACATGGAGGCAATGAGCGATAGAAGGGGATTCGTCTCTCCCGGTATAGGGAGTTGATGTTGCGCTGTGTTCGATTGGCTATAACCGGAAATACCTGGCCAGGGTTGCTGAGATTTACTGGTAAGTGTTACCAGTAGTTTCTCGAACTGTTATAGACCTCATATCGACACGACTTATCGAGCTATTGGGGTCTGACGTTTACTACCCTTAGGCGAGATATGCGACATATCAGACGATCAGACCGGACTGTACGGTAAGTGTTACTGGTTGGATTCACAGGAGTGTGAGCGGGCTTGCTCGTCGATCTTCTGATCGCTCAATACCCGGGTGGCCGTTACGTTTAGCAGACCGCTTGCGGCTTGTGGGTGTTTGATATGATCATCACCTGCTGCCGGTGTATTGACGAGTCTTTAGAGTCCTACACAGAGGTTTCCTGGCTCAAGCGAAATGAAATAGGAGCGCATATGAGATATGTGCGGGACCGAGAATAATGCGTGTATGTGATACCGTATTCTATTCTCGCGATGAATGTGTCGAATGGTTGTATGCGATATAACCTAGTATTCGAATCAAGGATTGATTCGATAAAACGATACATTGTATACTAGTCGGTTGTGTGCGACATGACCGGATCATTGAATCAAGTGTTGATTTAATGATTTAATGCATAATTATATATTTGATATATTACTTTGCATTAACTAGTATTGGTTCACTTTAAATGGATTTTCTCACTTGAAGTTCACAAGTTGTATATGTGATATACTTTTGTGCACTTGTTTGTATCATGTTTGATGATACATGCTCACTTGGGTTTATGTAAAGAATTAAACCATGGTTATAAGAATGGTTAGGGTTTCATTTCCTTTACTTATTCATTTATCTATTTATTTATTTATTTCTTTTTGGCAAATGAAGATAATGAGAGAAAATGGTGGCTTTCTTTGTTTGATATTGAAGCTTCATGAAGCTTTGACCAAGTGACCATTTTGTCTCATGCTTAACCCTAACCATTCCACTCAACCATGATTCATTCTCTACACTTGACCATGGTTATATTATGATAAGGTTGATTATTCTTTTCTATTCAATTAACTCATCATAATATTATCATCATCTTCTTCTTCTTCTTCTTCATGAAGAAAGCTTTCTACCAACAATGGTGAAATGTGAAAAAGAGTGTGAAATCCATTTCTAAAGTGAACCCACTTCCTATTTCTTCATCCTCTACCTCTTGCCAAGTAGTATAGGGTGTTTTCTTCACAAGTTTCATGACTTGGTGAAGTGGGAGCTTGATCTAGTGATGCCTCGACGTAGATCATCTTCGGCACGAAGCCGACGATCTAGCCCGCCCATTTCTCCGATGAAGCCGACGCTAGAGCCCGGGATTCCATTTGGACAGCGAGGAGACTTCATTGCGGAGCTATGGAGGTGGAGGACCGGATCTACAAAGGTTGTATTTCCGTTCTTTTAGTTTAGTTGTGAACTAGTTTCATTGTTTCGCCTAAATATCTAGTTAACGATCTAGTCTAGGGTTTCTCGGCACCGTAATTTTTTGAAATTGGCATGGTTGATGCCTTATGAGACCTCCTGGGAGTGCTTAGGAACCCTACAGTGGTATCAGAGCCTAGCTAGACCCTTAGGCGATGCGTAGACGATGTTAGAAGTCCGATCGAACCGAAAACCTAACCCCAAAATAGCTCTGTACATTTTTCAAATTTGTGGATTTTTGTATATTAAAAATATGCAGAAAAATCAGCAGGGAATCCTAAGAATTACTGTGCAACACGTGTCCATGATTCCACTATAACGCGGTGGAACCGCGGCACAAGCATGGCTTGTGCGGCGGTTCCGCGGCCATTTTGTCGTATCGTGCATTGGTTTTGGCACAGTAATTCATATGTAACAGTGCTGGTTTTTCTGGGAATTTTTAACATTTATTCAAGAGTTGAATATTCTGGGTTGTTTTGGGGATTCGTTTATTCGATCGGATTATCTGATTTTTTCTATGTGGCTTCCGGATAATTTTTGAATATGTTAAAAAGTTCGACCGGATATAAATACCCAATTTTTCCCCTGTCGGGAAATTTCCAAGTGTTGGATTTTTCCGTGGTTTAACGACGTTCTAAGTAGTGCAAGTAACGCGATGGACCCTCTAGAAGACAACAAACCTTAACTCGATTATGTGACCGTCTTGAACTGCCCTTTGAACCTTCGGGTTTGGGGCAGTACGGCGTGCCACATGTGAGGCGTTGGCTTGACCCTTCTACGGCTGGACCATTGGTACTGAGGCACGAACTGAATGTTGTTAGACTTATTTTATGTGTTGATCTATATCGGGAAAACTTGGGTGTTTGAATGTTCGATCGGAAAGTTTAACATTTTCTATTTATTTGGAATGGGATACAATAATTGGAATTCACAAGAAGTTATGACATAACTGAATGAATGTTATAAACATAGCAGTTTAGTCTCACTTGATCGGTTGCCACGGAATTTTGATGTGATCAAAAGTCCGTCGCAATCACGTAGCGTACGCGGATACTCGCCGGGTAAACTTAATAGACAGCCTCATTCCATAGCCCCGACCAAGTGACTGTAGGAGAACCCCGTCGCCGAAAGCATCCGTTCGGGTGCTCGCGGCAGTGGTGTTCCGCCTTGGTGCACTTTGTCGACGGTATCGGGGGTGCGGCCGTCTACTGAAGTTTGCGACGAGCTTTCGATCAGGATGTCGGGAATCTTGTTGAATTGCCCGACTTGATATTGAAAAGTGTTTTCGATAATGAGACTAAAATGCGGGGTTTATAATTGTTAGGCATGCGATGTCTAAGGAATTCATTTGGTCAGGCATGCGATGTCTGAGGTGGTTGCGGATTCCAACTGTTGTAGTTTTACACTTTCTTTTCTGTGACCGTAAGTGTAATATGTGATATCGCCGGTTTCGTTGCTATATGTCAACGACAATTGGGATGCGCATGTTTACTTACGTTGATGACATGTGATGTTATGTGTTGCTGGATATGTTATATTGGATCGTCGTGTTTGAATAGCCGGGGGGGTTTTATGTGAGATGAGTGTTTTTCATTTTCATTCATGTAAAAACTTGTATGTAATATTCTTTTATTGGGGTACTTCCAGGTTGCGGAAGTTGTCACCGTTTGTATATTATTTACTTTTCCGCACTGGGATAGACCCAAGGAGGAGAGCACAAGTAACCGGGTTCTGGAGTCCAGTGAAAGACCAACTCGAGGAGTCGAGTCCGGGTCTCCTAACTCCAGAATTGGTAGGGTTGCTTGCCGCTCTCATAGGGGTCTTGGGGTGTGGGTTTGGCTATTCATCGCGACCGTGGAATCCGTGTTTTATACTGGCTCGTATTGAAAACACGGACGTCCTAGTATATCGAATATTTCATATGATTCTTCTGCTGCGATATCTGTGATGTGATCATGTGATGTTCTTTGATGGATACAGTATATAGTATATATGATATATTATATAGACGTTACTTATGTTTTACACCCGCGCTAGCCCTGTCCTGCTCTGTCGTTAGTTACCTAACCTAACGGTGCACGGGGGGACATCGAGGCGAATGCGGATGGCATAAGTGTACGTCGTATTTATCTGTAATGTTTAGGTACTTAAATGATGGGACTTCATTAATGTGATTAATGAAATAAAAGAAACCTAAGATGTTGTAGAATCGAATTTCAAAATAAAACAGGTAGCTACAGTTCTTGCTTTGCACAGAGGTATATGTGATATATCCTGCACCTTATTCGATGAGGAAAGGACTGAGATCCCTTCACCGGGAGTGACTCCTTTAGCAATAACTGGCAGATGCTACACACTCGGTTTGTCTTTTGATTGCTTTTAAGAGTTTTTGCTTTGCACAGTGATATATATGATATATCCCGCACCTCATTCGACGAGGAAAGGACCGACGATCCCTTCACCGGGAATGACTCCTTTAGCAAAACTAGAAAAGCCTCCAAAGCACTCCATTTTAAGATCATTTGATTCTACAACGATATCAAGTTCATTACGCAATAGGTTTTCAGAAAAACCAGTCGTAGCCCTCCATCATTTCAGATAAGTACTAGTTAGTATTCGTGCTACGTTTGTTGACTATGTTAAGGCGTAGTGTGCGGTAGCTAATTAGTGCTTATCTGCATAAGCATATGATGTGATTGGATTAGGGTAGTCGTGCGACTTTGTTGACTATGTTAAGGGTCGTGCGGGTGGGTTTAATTCAATCGGGAAATGACGGGTTGAACTTGACTAGCACTTATGATTTGTTGACTATGTTAAGGTCATATAGCTGCTAGGGGCAAAAGATTATCGGGAATATCAAGTGTTGAAATTTGGAATGAGATTGCATACCTTCTATGAGATAGTTGGATCCCGATACCCGCTGCGAGTAAGAGTTACTCCTGGGAGAGTTTTACACATTACAATTAGCCGATCAAGTAAGTGTCTGGAAAGGTGTCAACGAGGTTATGCCTCTGGGAAAACGAGGTTTACATTAATTAGGTTCGTGCGAAAGCACGGGGGACCTCCCTCAAAGTACCGACACTGGCCTGGCTGAATGATTGGTGAACTTGTAGTGTGTAATTAATCCCGGCTAGTCTTTCCTTTTAGGGTTTGAAGGAAGATTTGATGAAAAGCAGTGGGAGCCATCCTGATTAGATAAAATAATAACCAATCTATTCTTGTAAGAGCGCACGCTGAGTGTTTTCTTCTCTCTCTCTCCAGGTAGCGACCATATCACGCCTTAATCAAGATAATAATACGGAATATTGACCGAACCCGCTTGTTATACTGAGCTGGGGAACGTTGGTCCCGCTCCAACTTATAATTGTTATAAGACAGAACAGGAAATTGGGGAATACCAGAATTCCCATGCCGCCCAAACGAAGAGAGTGCATGCTGTTAGTGTATATGCCCTAGAGGCCATTACTGTATCATACTAGTTTGTATATTACTTAATGGATGCTTGGGATATTCACCTTGTATATACAATCTTGCTCAAAATAGTAGTATGCTACTTGGTTTGTTTCTACTTCAATGTGTACATGTGTTTATTTTTTGTATATCACCTATACACATTAGTAGAGCCCTTAGGATCTTTGCTTGATTACCAGCGATGTGATGGCCGTCACACTAGTGGGGCTGGGTAATCTATAAGCACATCCTTATGCAGGTCCCTGGTCGCAGGACTATCGAGACAGGGCATCGATACTCCGGAGTAGACCAGCGCATGCGCTTCTCATCCCAGTGTGGGAGACGGTCTGTCCCACAGCCGTCAGTACGTCGTACTTGTGATAGTATGCGGGTGCTCGTTAGGTTACGGGTACACTGGACAGGACTCGTCGGGAACTGACTAGTTGGTATTATACCTATCGTCAGTTATCAGTTCCCAGGTGACATGAGTACAGCTTAGTCCGCTGACTTGACACTGTCACTCCGCCTCGAGTGTGTTCCCACTGTACTTTGATCACTACCCTACCACGGCTCAAAGGAGTCGTGCAAACAGGTAGTGGTTGGGTGCAGTCCCGAAGCACTTGGAGGCAGTGACGGTTAGACAGGATTCGTCTCTCCCGGTATTGGGGGTTGACATCGCGCTGTGTCTAGGAGAGCCATTACACGAGTAGTCCCTGGCCAGGGCAAACGAGATATACTGGTAGGTTTCCAGTGTTATCTCAGGGTGTTTTGGGCTTCGCTCCGGCACGACTTGTACCGCTATTGGGGGACTGACGTTTACCGCCCCCTAGGCCCGCCATGCGATGTATCAGACGAACAGACCGGACTGTACGGAGAATGTCACACTCAGGCTCAGTAGGAGTTCAGATGGGTTTCGCCTCGTCCGTCTTCTTGTCGGCATTACCTGGGGACCGTTACGCACAGCTAGTGCCGCTTGCGGTCTGTGGTTAAACCCACTGCCAGCGTAGTGTCGAGTCTTTAGAGTCCCACACAGAAAGCTTTTCGCCTTTAGGCAAAAGAGTAGAGGTCGCATGGTATTGCGACAGGTCGCATGGTTTTGCGACAGGGTTCGGTCACATCCGTGCACTTGTGCACGTACAGTGTCCGGACAGTTTACACTAGCGGGCTTTGGTTTAAGCCAGATCCTAGTGTACCCTATGGGATTGGATTTATCCAGTTTGCATTCGTGTTCCTCGGAACGCGGATGCGGGTGTGTATGCACAGTTGACAGGGAGGCAGAGGCGTCGGATTCTCATTAGGGTTGTTGACTGTTGACCGTTGACTATTTGACTTTATGCTCAACCCTAATGAGAATATGATATGTGATTAACTACTATATTAATTAAGTATTATGGTGATATGGTTGTTGACTTTTGTTGACTTGTTGACTTTGTTGACTTGTTGACTTTTGTTGACTTGTTGACCGGTTGACTAGGCTTGACTAGTTGACCATCATGATAACCATGGTTATCATTTCATGCCAAAGACTTTTACTTGCTTGCTCATTTGAGTAAAATGAGTGCATGACATGATAAGGTTATGGTTGCTTCAAACCATCACATAAGACTTTTTTTGATATGATGAGTTATGATCACTTTGGATTATGAGAGGGTGAAAGACAAAAGAGTTGCTCATTCTTTCTTGCTCATTCTCTCTCTTGTTCTTGAGCTCTCTTGTTCTTGCTCTCACCCTCAACCTCTTCCTCCCTCTCTTGATCTATGGTTCTCTTGTCTCATGAGTTGAGAATCAAGAACCATAGATAAAATCCCATTCTATTTCTTCTCTACTCATTCTAGTTCACTAGGTTTAGCAAACCAAGTGAACTAGTTTCTTCAAAGAACGAAGAAGGAGCTAAAGGTTGGAGCTTTCAAGTGGATCTATCTTCGGCGTACGGAGACGACGAGAAGGAGCCATCGGACCACCACCGGAGCTTGAAGACGAAGGAGTTCAAGACAAGCTAGGTATAACCCCCTAACCGAGTAGCTAGAAACTCTTAGTTAGGATGTTAGATAGAAGTTTAACCAAGATCCGGGTTTTAGGTCCATGTTACCATCTTTAAGAAAATCGTTTTTTACCAAATTCCGCTTTCCCGAAAGTACCGGGAGAGGTAGCATGGACTTACAGTGGTATCAGAGCCTAGTTAAACTCTATCTAACATGTTAGCAAGTAACTAGAAGATCGATCAACGAAAAAGTCCCGAAAACGAACCCCGAAAATTTGCAGTTTCTGTCGAATTTTTTACTGTTCAAAAGTTGATTATTTTGACACCTAAAATTGGCTCAGGCTTTTCTGTAGGCACCCACCAAAAATTTTCCAACGTTCGAGTCAAATGGCCGCGGTTCCGCGGCGGGAGCACGCTCCCGCCGCGCAACCGCGGCCGAGTCGACTCGGCAGAGGAAACGTTTTGGTGCAGTGTTTTCTTGGGGGTATTTTGGGATTTTTAGCATATATATTTTCAACCCAGATTTTCCAGAACGAAAATTTCTTTTTTGGGGTCCCGAAAATCCGTATTTTTGATCGAACTTCTATAAGACTTGAGCTAACGGGTTTTCTGTAATGTGATGCATGTATTGAACGTCGGCTAATCGCTATAAGTCGATTGGTCGGGGTTATACATGATCTGTAATGTGCTGGAATGTGTATATAAATATGTTGGATTGTCGCGGGTGAATAGCCGGGGGTTGTGAGACGAGAGTTTTCTTTTCTTGCAATTCATGTAAATTTGTAAATTGATGTAATAATTATTTGGATGGCCGCACAACCGGGTCGGGGTTGTAGCCGTCATTGTATAATTTCTTTTTACTGTTTTTGCTCCTAGGATAGACCCATGGAGGGGTGCACAAACTACCGGGTATGCCGAAGTGTCGAGTGGCCTACTCATGGAGATGAGGGAGGTTGCTACGCTTCGGGTACTTGGCGGGTAGTTTGCCGCACCCGTAGGGGTCTTGGGTGGGGTTTTGGCTATTCACCGCGACCGTGTAATCTGTTTTTGTTACAGGCTCGTACAAATTACAGATTCCTAGTATATCCAATGTATTTATCTGTGATCTGAAATGTTTATCATTGCAGTATATCTATATATGATATTATTTAGGCGTTGCTTATGTTTTACAGACGCGCTAGCCCAGCCCCCGCTCTGTCGTTAGTTAAGTAACCTAACGGGTAATGACGGGGCCCCGTGGCGAATGCGAATGGCATAAGCGTACGTCATATTTTGGTTGTTTTCTGCAATGGTAGGATTAATTGATGGGACGCATTAAAAGAACTAATGCAAGAATATCACGCATTAAAAGAACTAATGCAAGATAATAAACCAAGTTATAGTCGTTGGAACACTTTCGAAAAACCACTCGGTTCTTTTCAAAACCAACTTTTAAATGCGGAGCTTGAGCCACTCCTTTTAAAAGCTATCTCGTTCCATCGACCAAATCAAGTTCACTACGTTCACGGTTTTGCCAAAACCATTCGTAGCCCTCCGTCGTTTCGTATGAATATTCAACAGTATTCAAGCTGTGTTTGTTGACCTTCGTCAAGGCATAGTGATTGGTAGCTATTGGGTATTCATATGTAGCATAGATAGATGCGTTGGTTTGGGACATTCGCATTACCTTGTTGACCTTCGTCAAGGGTATATACGGGTGGATTCAAATTAACCTGGATAATGACGGGCAGAACTTGACATGTGACTTATGATTTGTTGACCTTCGTCAAGGTCATAAGAGCATGGGGCAAAAATCCACATCGGGAGTTTCATAAGTACTGAAACTTGCTAGATTTGCATACCATTTGGAGTGTGATGATTCTGGTAGGATTCCTTCAGTTTCGTCACGCGATGATATTTGGATCCCGATCCTACTGTGAGTATATGCTACTCCTCGGGAAATTTCTCACTTAACGATCAATGCTATAAACCTAGTAGGTGCCTAGAAAGGTGTTAGCGGGGCTACGCCCCCAGGGAAAAGAGGTTCTTTAATTAAGGAACTTCGCGAAAGCGTTGGAAAACCTCCCTCGAAGTACCGACACCGGCCTGGCTGAACGGTTAAGCAAGTATTGTACGGTGGGATTGATCCTGACTAATTCTTCCTTTATGGTTTGAGGAGGGATTCGAGAAACAGTGGGAGCCATCCTGTTTAGACAAATTAAAAACCACTCTAAACTTGCAAGAGCATCATGCTGAGTGTTTCTTCTTCTCTCTCCTAATTGCAGCGACCAATCAACATGACTGGACTTAAGTTACTCCTAGATAAAAACAAACTGACAGGGCCAAACTACAAAGATTCGCTCAGGAATGTCAAGATAGCAATCACTTATGACAAGCTGGGGTATCTTCTTACCACCAAAGCTCCCCCTGTCCCTGGTCCAACTTCCAGTGTCGCGGATAAGGAAATCCGCAAGACTTGGGAGATTGATAGCGCGAAGGCCAAGTGCCTCCTGCTTGCCTCGATGGACAACGAACATCAGAGGAGGCATGAGAATATGGACATGGAGTCCATATTGCTCCATACAAAAGAACTGTATGGAGAGCAATCACGTATCGCAAGATACGAAGCGTCGAAAAAGTTATTTTCGACAAGAATGGCCGTCGGATCATCAGTAGCCGAGCACGTGCTAAAGATGATCGGCTTCATTGAGGAGCTCGCTGACCTAGAGATCACATTGGAGAGTGAGCTATATACGGATATAGTTCTCCAGTCCCTTCCTTCCACTTACGCCCAGTTTATACTGAACTTCAACTTACAAGAAAAAGAGGTTGAACTTTCAGAGCTCCTCAACATGCTGAGGAGCGCAGAGGGCACCCTACAGAAAGGTAGGGATACATCCACTTTGTTTGTAGGAGGATCATCTTCTTCTAGGTCCAAGGCGAAAGCCAAGGGAAAGAAGAAGAAGGCCCCCGCCAAACCAAGGGGCGGTGTTAGTAAAGTGGATACGAAGGGAAAAGCAAAAGCAACAAAGATAGCGGGGAAGCTTGTGGATAAGGAAGAATGCTTCTATTGTCATAAGAAAGGACACTGGAAGAATGATTGCAGGGCCTGGAAGGCCAGAACACAGGAATTGAAGCAGGTTGCAGCTTCAGCTTCAGGTGTGTATGTTATTGAAAACTGTCTTTCAATAAACTCTACTTCCTGGGTATTGGATACCGGATCAGGATCTCATATCTGTAATTCTTTGCAGGCGTTGAGAAACCGTAGTGTTTTGAAAGCAGGTGACATGACCCTCAGAGTTGCGAACGGAGCTAGCATGGATGCTAAAGCCGTGGGGGACTATCACCTGGGAATGTCAGATGGACATGTTTTGGTTTTGCGTAATTGCTTTTTTGTACCCAACGCAACTTGTAATATCATTTCTGTATCTTTAGTTTCTAAAGAAGGTTATGAATTTGCGTTTGTAAGTAATGTTGTAAACATTCACCTTAATCAAGTTTTGATTGGGTCAGGTACATTGAGTAATGGTATATACGTGTTAAACCAACCACAGATTTTCAACGTCCAGAATACACACAAAAGAAAGTCTCCGGAAATGAATCAGACTTTCTTGTGGCATTGTAGATTGGGTCACATCAATGAGAGAAGGTTGACTAAGTTACATACAGAAGGATATTTGAATGCGTTCGAATATCAATCGTATGCCACTTGTCAATCTTGTCTCAAAGGAAAGATGACAAAGACTCCGTTTACTGGACAAGGAGTAAGAGCGAGCGAGCTCTTAGGACTCGTACACAGTGACGTGTGCGGTCCAATGTCTACACATGCCCGAAGCGGACATTCTTACTTCATTACTTTTACGGATGACTTCTCAAGGTACGGTTATGTCTTCTTGATGAAACATAAGTCCGAGGCCTTTGGAAAATTCCAGGAGTATAAGAATGAAGTAGAGAAACAGACCGGCAAAAGTATTAAGATTCTAAGATCGGATCGAGGTGGAGAATACTTAAGTGCCGAATTCCTGAATTACTTAAAAGAGAATGGTATTCTCTCTCAGCTTACTCCTCCATACACTCCGCAACATAATGGTGTATCGGAGAGACGGAACCGAACCCTATTGGATATGGTTCGGTCCATGATGAGTAACGCTGAGTTACCGCGATCATTCTGGGGATATGCACTAGAAGCAGCTGCGTATCTCTTGAACAAGGCTCCCACCAAGGCTGTGCCTACCACCCCATATGAGATGTGGACTGGGAAGAAACCCTGTCTTAAGTATCTTAAGGTATGGGGATGTCCAGCTTTTGTAAAGAAGCAGCATGCGGACAAGCTTGAGGCACGTTCAGTACAGTGTAAGTTTGTGGGATACCCAAGGAATTCCAGGGGGTATCTTTTCTATTCCGCTGAGGAGCAAAAGGTCTTTGTTTCTCAGCATGCCCGCTTCTTGGAAACTGAGTTTTTAGAAACCCAGATAAGTGGGAACACAATAGAACTGGAAGAAGTTCCAGAACCACAGACTGTTACTGAAAGCTTAGTGGAACCAGAGGGTTCAACAGAACAGGACATTCCTGCGCCACTCCGCAGGAGTAGTAGGCAGTCTCATCCGCCCGAGAGATACTACGGTTTTCTCATAGACGGGGATAGAGAGGATTGCATCATAGATTATGATGAGCCTACTTGCTTCCAGCAGGCCGTTCAGAGCATTGACTCAGTGAAATGGCTGGATGCAATGCGGACCGAAATGGAGTCCATGTACACCAACAAGGTATGGACGTTGGACATTGCTTCAGACGGGGTAAAACCCGTAGGATGCAAGTGGATCTTCAAAAGGAAGATTGGTGTAGATGGACAGGTTGAGACCTATAAAGCTAGGCTGGTAGCAAAGGGTTTTCGTCAAAGACCTGGCTTGGACTACGACGAAACCTTTTCTCCAGTAGCCATGCTGAAATCCATTCGGATCCTTCTTGCCATTGCTGCCTTCCACGATTATGAGATCTGGCAAATGGACGTAAAGACAGCTTTTCTAAATGGAAATTTAGAGGAGTGTGTCTATATGGACCAGCCAGAGGGTTTCATTCAGAGTGGGAGCAGCGGAAAGGTGTGCAAGTTGCTTAAGTCCATCTATGGACTAAAGCAGGCATCGCGGAGTTGGAACATCTGCTTTGATGAGACGGTCAAAGAATTTGGCTTTATCAAAAATCCAGATGAACCATGCATCTATAGTAGATTTGTAGCGAGAACTGTAGTATTCCTCGTTTTATACGTGGATGACATTCTCTTAATAGGAAATGACATTCCTATGCTACAATCTGTCAAGGGGTTCTTGTCACACAGGTTCTCCATGAAAGACCTGGGTGATGCCTCGTACATTCTGGGTATCCGGATCTACCGTGACAGATCCAAGAGGATATTAGGACTTTCACAGTCCAGGTACATCGACACCATACTGAAGAGATTCAGTATGGAAGATTCCAAGCGCGGTAACCTACCGGCTTGTCACGGGATCACCCTCTCTAAAGAGATGTCTCCCAAGACTGATTTGGAGAGGGATCGCATGTCTATTATACCCTACGCTTCTGCGGTAGGCTCTATAATGTATGCGATGTTGTGTACCAGACCGGATGTAGCTTATGCACTGAGTGTGGTAAGCCGGTATCAGTCAAACCCTGGGGAGAAACACTGGATAGCGGTAAAGAACATTCTCAAGTACCTGAGAAGGACTAAGGAGATGTTCTTGGTGTATGGCGGAAAAGACCTCCAGATCGAGGCCTTTGCTGACTCCAGCTTCCAGAGTGACAAGGATGATTCCAAGTCCATGTCGGGTTTTGTCTTTACCCTCAATGGAGGGGCGGTGTGTTGGAAGAGTTCCAAACAGGAAACCGTTGCAGACTCGACGATGGAAGCGGAATACATCGCTGCATCTGATGCCGCAAAAGAAGCTGTCTGGATGAGGAAGTTCTTGAAAGAACTTCAGGTGGTTCCGTCCATTGTTGATCCAATACCTCTGTATTGCGACAACAACGGGGCTATAGCTTTAGCGAAGGAACCCAGGTCCCATCAGAAATCCAGGCACATCTTGAGGCGGTATCACCTGATCAGGGAGATCGTGGATCGCCAGGAGATCGAGGTTCGGAGAGTCGCTTCAGAAGACAACACTGCAGATCCATTCACCAAGGCCTTGCCCCAGACTCAGTTCGAGCGGCTGATCGAGATGATAGGTCTTCGATACGCCAGTACATGGCCTTAGTGCAAGTGGGAGATTGTTAGTGTATATGCCTTAGAGGCCATTACTGTATCATACTAGTTTGTATATTACTTAATGGATGCTTGGGATATTCACCTTGTATATACAATCTTGCTCAAAATAGTAGTATGCTACTTGGTTTGTTTCTACTTCAATGTGTACATGTGTTTATTTTTTGTATATCGCCTATACACATTAGTAGAGCCCTTAGGATCTTTGCTTGATTACCAGCGATGTGATGGCCGTCACACTAGTGGGGCTGGGTAATCTATAAGCACATCCTTATGCAGGTCCCTGGTCGCAGGACTATCGAGACAGGGCATCGATACTCCGGAGTAGACCAGCGCATGCGCTTCTCATCCCAGTGTGGGAGACGGTCTGTCCCACAGCCGTCAGTACGTCGTACTTGTGATAGTATGCGGGTGCTCGTTAGGTTACGGGTACACTGGACATGACTCGTCGGGAACTGACTAGTTGGTATTATACCTATCGTCAGTTATCAGTTCCCAGGTGACATGAGTACAGCTTAGTCCGCTGACTTAACACTGTCACTCCGCCTCGAGTGTGTTCCCACTGTACTTTGATCACTACCCTACCACGGCTCAAAGGAGTCGTGCAAACAGGTAGTGGTTGGGTGCAGTCCCGAAGCACTTGGAGGCAGTGACGGTTAGACAGGATTCGTCTCTCCCGGTATTGGGGGTTGACATCGCGCTGTGTCTAGGAGAGCCATTACACGAGTAGTCCCTGGCCAGGGCATACGAGATATACTGGTAGGTTTCCAGTGTTATCTCAGGGTGTTTTGGGCTTCGCTCCGGCACGACTTGTACCGCTATTGGGGGACTGACGTTTACCGCCCCCTAGGCCCGCCATGCGATGTATCAGACGAACAGACCGGACTGTACGGAGAATGTCACACTCAGGCTCAGTAGGAGTTCAGATGGGTTTCGCCTCGTCCGTCTTCTTGTCGGCATTACCTGGGGACCGTTACGCACAGCTAGTGCCGCTTGCGGTCTGTGGTTAAACCCACTGCCAGCGTAGTGTCGAGTCTTTAGAGTCCCACACAGAAAGCTTTTCGCCTTTAGGCAAAAGAGTAGAGGTCGCATGGTATTGCGACAGGTCGCATGGTTTTGCGACAGGGTTCGGTCACATCCGTGCACTTGTGCACGTACAGTGTCCGGACAGTTTACACTAGCGGGCTTTGGTTTAAGCCAGATCCTAGTGTACCCTATGGGATTGGATTTATCCAGTTTGCATTCGTGTTCCTCGGAACGCGGATGCGGGTGTGTATGCACAGTTGACAGGGAGGCAGAGGCGTCGGATTCTCATTAGGGTTGTTGACTGTTGACCGTTGACTATTTGACTTTATGCTCAACCCTAATGAGAATATGATATGTGATTAACTACTATATTAATTAAGTATTATGGTGATATGGTTGTTGACTTGTTGACTTTTGTTGACTTGTTGACTTTGTTGACTTGTTGACTTTTGTTGACTTGTTGACCGGTTGACTAGGCTTGACTAGTTGACCATCATGATAACCATGGTTATCATTTCATGCCAAAGACTTTTACTTGCTTGCTCATTTGAGTAAAATGAGTGCATGACATGATAAGGTTATGGTTGCTTCAAACCATCACATAAGACTTTTTTTGATATGATGAGTTATGATCACTTTGGATTATGAGAGGGTGAAAGACAAAAGAGTTGCTCATTCTTTCTTGCTCATTCTCTCTCTTGTTCTTGAGCTCTCTTGTTCTTGCTCTCACCCTCAACCTCTTCCTCCCTCTCTTGATCTATGGTTCTCTTGTCTCATGAGTTGAGAATCAAGAACCATAGATAAAATCCCATTCTATTTCTTCTCTACTCATTCTAGTTCACTAGGTTTAGCAAACCAAGTGAACTAGTTTCTTCAAAGAACGAAGAAGGAGCTAAAGGTTGGAGCTTTCAAGTGGATCTATCTTCGGCGTACGGAGACGACGAGAAGGAGCCATCGGACCACCACCGGAGCTTGAAGACGAAGGAGTTCAAGACAAGCTAGGTATAACCCCCTAACCGAGTAGCTAGAAACTCTTAGTTAGGATGTTAGATAGAAGTTTAACCAAGATCCGGGTTTTAGGTCCATGTTACCATCTTTAAGAAAATCGTTTTTTACCAAATTCCGCTTTCCCGAAAGTACCGGGAGAGGTAGCATGGACTTACACATGCTGATGCATCATCTTCGGGTGTGTTCATTACAGAACTGTTTCTCAGTATCCTCCGCATCCTGGGTATATGATACCAGATCAGGATCCCAGATATGTAATCTGTTACATAGGGCTACAGAAAGGTAGAAAACTGAGAACGGGTGATAAGTTTCATAAGGCAGAAAACGGGGCAAGTGTTGCAGCCAAGTCTGTTGGTCACTGTCACCCTGTATTACAAATACATTGATTCTGAACGAATGTTATTAGATACCGAACCTGATATACAAAATCATATCAGTCTCTTTATTAGTAAAGAAAGGATATAATTTTGTATTGTTGGATAATGTTTTGAACATTTCCTATATCAAAAGTTGATCGGTTCAGGCACGTTATCTAAAAGCATTAATGTTCTAAATCAAACTACAGTTCTTAGTATACAGAACACACACAAGAGGAAGAGTTCAGAAATGAACGAATCCTTCTTGAGGTATTGTAGACTAAGTCATATCAATGCGACCAGACTAGCTGAAGTTACATGAAGATGCATATTTAAATCCTGTTTGAATTTACATCTTGTGAAACTTGCCAGTCATGTCACAAAGATAAGATGACCATAGCTCCGTTTACTGGAAACAGAGAAAGAGTTGGTGAACTCTTGGGATGATACATGTTGATGTATGTAGGTCCCCTGTCTACATATGCCAGGACTGGTTCTTTGTACTTCGTTACATTCTCTGATAATCTCTCAAGATTCAGACATATGTTCCTGTTGAAACACAAGTCCGAACCTTTTGAGATATTCACAGAATATAAGTTAGAAGTAGAGAACCGATAAGGGTATAAGTATTATGTCCTATGATGAGATCAAGGAGGAGAATACTTGAGCATGGAAATCCTGGACTATTCTAAAGGAGAATGAGATTCTCTCTCAGCATTACTCCTCCGTATACACCATAGCACGATGGTATATCGGGGCGGAGCAATCACACCCTATATGATAAGGTGTGCCCTATGATGAGTACTACTGAGTTACCTATTTCCTTTTTGGGAGTTATGCACTTGAGAAGCTGCATACCTATTGAATAGGGTTCGAATCAAATCAGTTGCCTACCACTTCATATTTGATATGATAAGGGAAGAGCACATCTCTTAAGTTAGTTAAGATTTGGGGTTGTCCGGCCTATGTCTAAAAGCAAAATCCGGACAAGCTCGAGGCAAGGTCAGTTATGTAGAACTGGAAATGTTCCAGCTATACAAACTGCAGCTGATGATTTGAAAGAACCAAAGGATTCAATAGTTACCAACGAACCTCGGCCTCTCCGCCGATCTAGTAGGGTTCCTCACCCACCTGAGAGATATTTCGGTTTCTCTATGACAGTGGGAGCGAGGATTGCATCATGAGATGATGACCCAACTAGTTTCGAGCTGGCCATCAGGAGTGGGACTCTCTAAGAATGGCTGGATGCTTAGCGATCTGAGATGGAATCCATGTACACCAGCAAAGTATGGACTTTGGCTGTTATATCTGAAGGGTTAAATCCCCATCAGGAGCAAGTATATCTTGAGAAGATTACTTGGTGTAGATGTAAAAGTTGAGACTTTCAAAGCTAGACTTGTTGAAGGTTTTCGTCATCAACCAGGCGTGGATAATGATGAAACCTTTTCAAGTAGCTATGCTTAAGTCCATCCAGATCCTACTTGCCACGGCTACGTACCATGACTACGATATCTGGCGGTTGGGTGCCATGACTGCTTTTCTAAATGATGTTTTAGAAGAGAACGTCTATAAGTACACAGCCAGAGGGCTTCGTAGAAAGTGGGAGCAGCGGAAATGTGTGCAAGATGGTTTATGTGATAAAGCAGGCATCGCGGAGTTGGAACATCTGTTTTGATGTAGTAGTCAAATAGTTTGACTTCATCAAAATGGTAGATGAACCTTGTATATACAAAAGGATAGTGGGGAGTATGGTAATGATCCTCGTAGAGTACGTGGATGACATACTCTTGATAGGGAAGGAGTTTCCTATGCTACGCTCGATCAATCTCCGCTTATCACAATGATTCTCCACATAGGATTAAAGTGATACCTCCTAAATCCTGGGTTTTGGATCTATGAGATAGATCTAATTGGATGTTAGGACTCTCACTAGTTATAGTGAGATGGTATCAATCGATCCTGGGAAGAATCACTGGAAGTGTTCCAGGGTGATAAAGACGACTGAGTGTCAGTCACAGGCATTGTCTTTACCCTCAGTAAAGGGACGGTATGTTGGAAAAGTTCCAAGCTAGATACCGTGGCTAACTAGACGATAAAGGCAGGATACATCGCTACTTAAGATGCTACCAAAGAGGCAGTCTGGGTGTATATTGGTTCATGAGATGAACTACGTTCCAACCATTGTGAGACAATGGAGTTATGGCTTATGCCAAGGAACGCCGGTCCCATCAGTGATCCGGACATATTCTAAGGCAGTATCACCTGATCATGGAGATGGTTGATCTCCAAGGAGATCGAGGTAAGGAGAGTAGACTCAGAGGACAACACGGCGGATCCACTCACAAAGGCCTTTTCCCAGAGAGAGACTTTTATAGGATGGTTGAGTATGAGATACAACAACCACTGCTATCAGATGGCCCTAGTGCAAGTGGGAGATTGTTAGTTATATGTATGCCCTAGAGGCCATTACTGTACATTGGATGTATATTGTAATGGGTGCTTGGACATATATAGGGAGGACTTTCTTGCTCGACATGATAGTATGCTATCTGGTTGACCTTTACCGTAACGTGTATGCTGATTGTCTCTCTGTTACATGTTGGTAAAGCCCTTAGGATGTGTACTTGACTACCTGGACTATGATGCGGTTCATACTAGTGGGGACAAGGTAGTCCATAAGTACATCCTTCAAGGTCCCTAGTCGTGGGTGTATCGAGACGGGGCATCGATATACCAGAGTAGACTAGCGTATACCTTCTCGACCCATACAGATGGGCGATGGATGATCCCATATCCATTGGTGTTTGACATCGAAGATGATATACGGGTGCTCAGTGGAGACTGGATACACTGGACGGACTCGCCGAGAACTCCCAGATGGTATTATACCTTACGTCAGATGGCAGTTCTCTGGTGAAACTGGTACAAAGTAGTCTGTTGACCCGAGATCGTCATAGAGTCTTGTGTGGTTCCCACTGTGCTTTGATTTCCACCTTACCACATCCAAGAGGGCGTGCAAAACGGTGGCTTTTGGGTACAGTCCCGAATCACATTGAGGCAATGAGCGATAGGAGGGGATTCGTTTCTCCCGGTATAGGGAGTTGATGTTGCGCTGTGTTCGATTGGCTATTACCGGAAATCCCTGGCCAGGGTTGCTGAGATTTACTGGTAAGTGTTACCAGTAGTTTCTCAAACTGTTATAGACCTCATATCGACACGACTTATCGAGCTATTGGGGTCTGACGTTTACCACCCCTAGGCGAGATATGCGACATATCAGACGATCAGACCGGACTGTACGGTAAGTGTTACTGTTAGTTATATGTATGCCCTAGAGTCCATTACTGTACATTGGATGTATATTGTAGTGGATGCTGGGACATATATAGGGAGGACTTTCTTGCTCGACATGATAGTATGCTATCTGGTTAGCCTTTACCTTAACGTGTATGCTGATTGTCTCTCTGTTACATGTTGGTAAAGCCCTTAGGATCTGTACTTGACTACCTGGACTATGATGCGGATCATACTAGTGGGGACATGGTAGTCCATAAGTACATCCTTCAAAGTCCCTAGTCGTGGGTGTATAGAGACGGGGCATCGATATACCAGAGTAGACTAGCGTGTACCTTCTCGACCCATACAGATGGGCGATGGATGATCCCATATCCATTGGTGTTTGACATCAGAGATGATATACGGGTGCTCAGTAGAGACTGGGTACACTGGACGGACTCGCCGAGAACTCCCAGATGGTATTATACCTCACGTCAGATGGCAGTTCTCTAGTGACACTGGTACAGAGTAGTCTGTTGACCCGAGATCGTCATAGAGTCTTGTGTGGTTCCCACTGTGCTTTGATTTCCATCTTACCACGTCCAAGAGGGCGTGCAAAACGGTGGTTTTTGGGTACAGTCCCGAGTCACATGGAGGCAATGAGCGATAGGAGGGGATTCGTCTCTCCCGGTATAGGGGGTTGATGTTGCGCTGTGTTCGATTGGCTATAACAGGAAATCCCTGGCCAGGGTTGCTGAGATTTACTGGTAAGTGTTACCAGTAGTTTCTCGAATTGTTATAGACCTCATATCGACATGACTTATCGAGCTATTGGGGTCTGACGTTTACCAGCCCTAGGCGAGATATGCGACATATCAGACGATCAGACCGGACTGTATGGTAGTGTTACTGGTTAGATTCACTGGAATGTGAGCGGGCTTGCTCGTCGATCTTCAGATCGCTCAATACCCGGGTGGCCGTTACGTTTAGCAGACCGCTTGCGGCTTGTAGGTGCTTGATATGATCATCACCTGCTGCCGGCGTATTGACGAGTCTTTAGAGTCCTACACAGAGGTTTCCTGGCTCAAGCGAAACGAAATAGGAGCGCATATGAGATATGTGCGGAACCGAGAATAATACGAGTATGTGATACTGTATTCTATTCTCGCGATGTGACATTGATCGGTTATATGTGATATAGCCGGGTTATCGCATCAAGTGTTGATTCGATAAGTTGTTACTAATGATACTAGCCGGTTATATGCGATATGACCGGATCGTTAAATCAAGTGTTGATTTAATGATTTAATGCATAATTATATATTTGATATATTACTTTGCATCAACTAGTATCGGTTCACTTTATAATGGATTTTCTCACTCGGATGTGCGCATTACATATGCAATATGATTTTTGTGCACTAGATTGTATCATGTTTGATGATACATGCATTTTGGTTAAATGTAAAGAATTAAACCATGTTTTAAGTGGATAATTAGGGTTTTGATTTCCTTGTTCATTTATTAATCTTTTTCTTTTTGGAAAAAGGAAAAAGGAAATGAGAAAATGGTTGCTATTTTGTTTGTATTCTTTGAAGCTTCATGAACTTTGACCATAGCAACCATTTTGTCTTCTTATACAAACCCTAACCATTCATCTAACTTGAGTTAACTCTCTACAATTAACCATGGTCTTGTTATGATAAGGTTTGATTATTCATTTCATTTTTAATTAACTTATCATAACTATTATCTTCTTCTTCCTCATTTTTCTTCAAGTGAAGAAAGCAAGGTCATCAATGGTGATTGATGATAAAGAGTGAGAAATCCAATTCTAAAGTCTACCCACTTCCTATTTCTTCATCCTCTACCTCTTGCCAAGTAGTAGAGTGTGTTTCCTTCACAAGTTTTTAGGGCTTGGTGAAGGTGGAGCTTGATTTAGCGATGCCTCGACGTAGATCATCTTCGGCATGGACATCGACGACCTAGCTCGCTTTTTCTCCGACGAAGCCGACTCTAGAGCCCGGATTCCTTTTGGACAGCGGAGACGACTTCGTTGCGGAGCTATGGAGGTGGAGCACCGGATCTACAAAGGTTGTATTTCCGATATCCCATTAGTTAAGTTGTTAACTAGATTGTTATTCGCCTAGATTTCTAGCCAACGATCCGTACACTAGGGTTTCTCGGCACGATAATTTTTGAAATTGGCATGTTCAATGCCTTGTGAGACCTCTTGAGAGTGCCTAGGAACCCTACAGTGGTATCAGAGCCTAGCTAGAGCCTTAGGCGAAGTCTAGACGGATTTTGAAGTCCGAACGACCCGAAACCCCAATCGGAAAATGCTCTCTGGACGTTTTCTGAAAACGTGGATTTTTTCAAATTAAAAATTGCTAAAAAATTCAGCAGGAAAAAATAAGAATTATGATGCAAAAATTTTTCGATGAACAGTACAAACCGCGGCGGAACCGCGGCAAAAGACTGCCTTATGCGGCGGTTCCGCGGCGGAATGATGACGTCATCGTACACTGTTTGCACAGTAACTCCTATTATTTTATGCTGGATTTTCTGGGTATTTTTAAAATTTATTCCAGAGTTGTATTTTCTGGGATTATTTTGGGGATTCGGTGTTTCGATCGGAGTATCAAATTTTGTCTGTGTGGCTTTCCGGATAATTTTTAGAATATGTTAAAAAGTTCGACCGGATATAAATACCCAACTTTTCCCCTGTCGGGAAATTTCCAAGTGTTGGATCTTTCCGTAGTTTAACGACGTTCTAAGTAGTGCAAGTAACGCGATGGACCCTCTAGAAGACAACAAACCTTAACTCGATTATGTGACCGTCTTGAACTGCCCTTTGAACCTTAGGGTTTGGGGCAGTACGGCGTGCCACATGTGAGGCGTTGGCTTGACCCTTCTACGGCTGGACCGTTGGTACTGAGGCACGAACGGAATGTTGTTAGACTTGTTTCATGTGTTGATCTGTATCGGGAAAACTTGGGTGTTCGAATGTTCAATCGGAAAGTTTAACATTTTCTAATTATCTGGAATGGGATACAATAATTGGAATACACAAATAGTTATGAGATAACTAAATGAATGTTATAAACGTAGCAATTTAGTCTCACATGATCGGTTGCCACGGAATTTTGATGTGATCAAAAGTCCGTCGCAATCACGTAGCGTACGCGGATACTCGCCGGGTAAACTTAATAGACAGCCTCACCCCATAGCCCCGACCAAGTGACTGTAGGAGAACCCCGTCGCCAAAAGCATCCGTTCGGGTGCTCCCGGCAGCGGTGTTCCGCCTTGGTGCACTTCATCGACGGTATCGGGGGTGCGGCCGTCTACTGAAGTTTGCGACGAGCATTCGATCAGGATGTCGGGAATCTTGTTGAATTACTCGACTTGATATTGAAAAGTGTTTTCGATTTTGAGACTAAAATGTGGGGTTTATAATTGTTAGGCATGTGATGTCTAAGGAATTCATTTGGTCAGGCATGCGATGTCTGAGGTGGTTGCGGATTCCAACTGTTGTAGTTTTACACTTTCTTTTTTGTGACCGTAAGTGTAATATGTGATATCGCCGGTTTCGTTGCTATATGTCAACGACAATTGGGATGCGCATATTTACTTACGTTGATGACATGTGATGTTATGTGTTGCTGGATATGTTATATTGGATCGTCGTGTTTGAATAGCCGGGGGTTTTTATGTGAGATAAGTGTTTTTCTTTTTCATTCATGTAAAAACTTGTATGTAATATTCTTTTATTGGGACGCTTCCAGGTTGTGGAAGTTGTCACCGTTTGTATATTATTTACTTTTCCGCACTAGGATAGACTCAAGGAGGAGGGCATAAGTAACCGGGTTCTGGAGTCCAGTGGGAGACCAACTCGAGGAGTCGAGTCCGGGTCTCCTAACTCTAGAATTGGTAGGGTTGCTTGCCGCTCTCGTAGGGGTCTAGGGGTGTGGGTTTGGCTATTCATCACGACCGTGGAATCCGTGTTTTATACTGGCTCGTATTGAAAACACGGACGTCCTAGTATATCCAATATTTCATATGATTCTTCTGCTGCGATTTCTGTGATGTGATCATGTGATGTTCTGTGATAGATACAGTATATAGTATATATGTTATATTATATAGACGTTACTTATGTTTTACACCCGCGCTAGCCCTGCCCCGCTCTGCCGTTAGTTACCTAACCTAACGGTGCACGAGGGGACATCGAGGCGAATGCGGATGGCATAAGTGTACGTTGTATTTATCTGTGATGTTTAGGTACTTAAATGATGGGACTTCATTAATGTGATTAATGAAATAAAAGAAACCTAAGATATTGTAGAATCGAATTTCAAAATAAAACAGGTAGCTACAGTTCTTGCTTTGCACAGCGGTATATGTGATATATCCTGCACCTTATTCGATGAGGAAAGGACCGAGATCCCTTCACCGGGAGTGACTCATTTAGCAATAACTGGCAGATGCTACACACTCGGTTTGTCTTTTGATTGCTTTTAAGAGTTCTGCTTTGCACAGTGATATATATGATATATCCCGCACCTCATTCGACAAGGAAAGGACCGACGATCCCTTCACCGGGAGTGACTCCTTTAGCAAAACTAGAAAAGCCTCAAAAACACTCCATTTCAAAATTCATTCGATCCTACAACGATATCAAGTTCATTACGCAATAGGTTTTCAGAAAAACCTGTCGTAGCCCTCCGACATTTCAGATAAGTTGTATATAGTATTCGTGCTGCATTTGTTGGCTTTCGTCAAGGTGCAGTGTGCGGTAGCTATATGCTGCTTATCTGCTAGCATACGATGCGATTGGATTAGGGTAGTCGTGCGGCTTTGTTAGCTTTCGTCAAGGGTCGTGCGGGTGGGTTTAATTCGATCAAGAAATATACGGGTTGAACTTGACTAGCGGGCTATGGTTTGTTGGCTTTCGTCAAGGTCATAGCACGTTAGGGGCAAAATATTATCTGGAATTTCAAGTGTTGAGATTTGCAATGAGATTGCATACCTTCTATGAGATAGTTGGATCCCGATACCCGCTGCGAGTAAGTGTTACTCCTGGGAGAGTTTTATACATTACAATTAGCCGATCAAGTAGGTGTCTAGAAAGGTGTCAACGGGGTTACGCCTCTGGGAAAACGAGGTTTACATTAATTAGGTTCATGCGAAAGCACGGGAGACCTCCCTCAAAGTACCGACACTGGCCTGGCTGAAAGATTGGCGAACTTGTAGTGTGTAATTAATCCCGGCTAGTCTTTCCTTTTAGGGTTTGAAGGAAGATTTGATAAAAAGCAGTGGGAGCCATCCTGATTAGATAAAATAATAACCAATCTATTCTTGACAGAGCGGACGCTGAGTGTTTTCTTCTCTCTCTCTCCAGGTAGTGACCATATCATGCCTTAATCAAGATAATAATACGGATTATTGACCGAACCCGCTTGTTATACTGAGTTGGGGAACGTTGGTCCCGCTCCAACTTATAATTGTTATAAGACAGAGCAGGAAACTGGGGAATACCAGATTTCCCGTGCCGCCCAAACGAAGAGAGTGCATGCTGATGCATCATCTTCGGGTTTGTTCATTATACAGAACTGTTTCTCAGTATCCTTTACGTCCTGGGTATATGATACCGGATCAGGATCCCAGATATGTAATCTGTTACATAGGGCTACAGATAGGTAGAGAACTGAGAACGGGTGATAAGTTTCATGAGGCAGAAAATGGGGCAAGAGTTGCAGCCAAGTCTGTTGGTCACTGTCACCCTGTATTACAATACATTGATTCTGAACGAATGTTATTAGATACCGAACCTGATATACAAAATCATATCTGTCTCTTTATTAGTAAAGAAACGGTAAAATTTTGTATTGTTGGATAATGTTTTGAACATTTCCTATATCAAAAGTTGATCGGTTCAGGCACGTTATTTAAAAACATTGATGTTCTAAATCAAACAACAGTTCTTAGTATATGGAACACACACAAGAGGAAGAGTTCAGAATTGAACGATTCCTTCTTGAGGCATTGTAGACTAGGTCATATCTATGCGACCCAACTAGCTGAAGTTACATTTAGATGCATATTTAAATCAGTTTGAATTTACATCTTGTGAAACTTGCTAGTCATGTCACAAAGATACGATGACCATAGCTCTGTTTACTGGAAGCAGAGAAAGAGTTAGTAAACTCTTGGGACTGATACATGATGATGTATGTAGGTCCCCTGTCTACATATGCCAAGACCGGTTCTTTGTACTTCATTCCATTCTCTGATAATCTCTCAAGATTCAGACATATGTTCATGTTGAAACACAAGCCCGAACCTTTTGAGATATTCATAGAATATAAGTAAGAAGTAGAGAACCGAAATACGGGTATAAGTATTATGTCCTTTGATGAGATCAAGGAGGAGAATACTTGAGCACGGAATTCCAGGACTATTCTAAAGGAGAATGAGATTCTCTCTCAGCATTACTCCTCCGTATACACCATAGCACGATGGTATATCGGGGCGGAGCAGATACACCCTATTTGATATGGTGTGCTCTATGATGAGTAATACTGAGTTACCTTTTTCCTTTTGGGAGTTATGCACTTACGAAGTTGCATACCTATTGAATAGGGTTCCAATCAAATTAGATGCCTACCACTTCATATTAGATATGATAAGGGAAGAGCCCATCTCTTAAGTTAGTTAAGATTTGGGGTTGTCCAGCCTATGTCTGAAAAGCAAAATCCGGACAAGCTCGAGGCAAGGTCTGTAATGTAGAACTGGAAAGGTTCCAGCTATACAAACTACAGCTGATGATTTGATAGAACCAAAGGATTCAGTAGATACCAACGAACCTCAGCCTCTCCGCCGATCTAGTAGGGTTCCTCACCCACCTGAGAGATACTTCGGTTTCTCTATGACAGTGGGAGCGAGGAATGCATCATAAAATGATGACCCAACTAGTTTCGAGCTGGCCATCAAGAGTAAGACTCTGTAAGAATGGCTGGATGCTTAGTGATCTGAGATGGAATCCTTATACACCAACAAAGTATGGACTTTAGTTGCTATATCTGAAGGGTTAAATCCCCATCAGGAGCAAGTATATCTTGAGAAGATTACTTGGTGTAGATGGAAAAGTTGAGACTTTCAAAGCTAGACTTGTTAAAGGTTTTCTTCATTGACCAGGCGTGGATAATGATGAAACCTTTTCCAGTGGCTATGCTTAAGTCCATCCAGATCCTACTTACCACAGCTGCATACCATGACTACGATCTCTGGTGGTTGGGTGTCTTGACTGCTTTTCTAAATGATGATTTAGAAGAGTGCGTCTATAAGTACACAGCCAGAGGGCCTCGTAGACAGTGGGAGCAGCGGAAATGTGTGTAAGATGCTTTATAGGATAAAGCAGGCATCGCGGAGTTGGAACATCTGTTTTGATGGATTAGTCAAAGAAGTTGACATCATCAAAATGGTAGATGAACCTTGTATAAACAAAATGGTAGTAGGGAGTATGGTGACGATCCTCGTAGAGTACGTGGATGACATAATCTTGATAGGGAAGGAATTTCCTATGCTACGCTCGATCAATCTCCGCTTATCACAATGACTCTCCACATAGGATCAAAGTGATACCCACTAAATCCTGGATTTTGGATCTATGAGATAGATCTAAATGGATGTTAGGATTCTCACTAGTTGTAGTGAGACGGTATCAATCGATCCTGGGGAGAATCACTGGAAGGGTTCCAGGGTGATAAAGACGACTGAATGTCAGTCACAGGCATTGTCTTTACCCTCAGTAAAGGGACGGTATGTTGGAAGAGTTCCAAGCTAGATACCGTGACATACTAGACGATAAAGGCAGGATACATCGCTACTTAAGATGCTACCAAAGAGGCTGTTTGGGTGTATATTGGTTCAGGAGATGAACTGCGTTCCTCCCATTGTGTGACAATGGAGTTGTGGCTTATGCCAAGGAACGCCGGTCCCATCAGTGATCCAGACATATTCTAAGGCAGTATCACCTAATCATGGAGATGGTTGATCTCCAAAGGAGATCGAGGTAAGGAGAGTAGACTCAGAGGACAACACAGCGGATCCACTCACAAAGGCCTGTTCCTAGAGAGAGATTTTTATGGGATGGTTGAGTATGAGATACTACAACCACTGCTACAGATGGCCCTAGTGCAAGTGGGAGATTGTTAGTTATATGTATGCCCTAGAGGCCATTACTGTACATTGGATGTATATTGTAGTGGATGCTGGGACATATATAGGGAGGACTTTCTTGCTCGACATGATAGTATGCTATCTGGTTACCCTTTACCTTAACGTGTATGCTGATTGTTCTCTGTTACATGTTGGTAAAGCCCTTAGGATCTGTACTTGACTACCTGGACTATGATGCGGATCATACTAGTGGGGACATGGTAGTCCATAAGTACACCTTCAAAGTCCCTAGTCGTGGGTGTATCGAGACGGGGCATCGATATACCAGAGTAGACTAGCGTGTACCTTCTCGACCCATACAGATGGGCGATGGATGATCCCATATCCATTGGTGTTTGACATCAGAGATGATATACGGGTGCTCAGTAGAGACTGGGTACACTGGACGGACTCGCCGAGAACTCCCAGATGGTATTATACCTCACGTCAGATGGCAGTTCTCTGGTGACACTGGTACAGAGTAGTCTGTTGACCCGAGATCGTCATAGAGTCTTGTGTGGTTCCCACTGTGCTTTGATTTCCATCTTACCACGTCCAAGAGGGCGTGCAAAACGGTGGTTTTTGGGTACAGTCCCGAGTCACATGGAGGCAATGAGCGATAGGAGGGGATTCGTCTCTCCCGGTATAGGGGGTTGATGTTGCGCTGTGTTCGATTGGCTATAACAGGAAATCCCTGGCCAGGGTTGCTGAGATTTACTGGTAAGTGTTACCAGTAGTTTCTCGAATTGTTATAGACCTCATATCGACACGACTTATCGAGCTATTGGGGTCTGACGTTTACCAGCCCTAGGCGAGATATGCGACATATCAGACAATCAGACCGGACTGTACGGTAGTGTTACTGGTTGGATTCACTAGAGTGTGAGCGGGCTTGCTCGTCGATCTTCAGATCGCTCAATACCCGGTTGGCCGTTACGTTTAGCAGACCGCTTGCGGCTTGTGGGTGCTTGATATGATCATCACCTGCTGCCGGCGTATTGACGAGTCTTTAGAGTCCTACACAGAGGTTTCCTGGCTCAAGCGAAACGAAATAGGAGCGCATATGAGATATGTGCGGGACCGAGAATAATACGAGTATGTGATACTGTATTCGATTCTCGCGATGTGACATTGATCGGTTATATGTGATATAGCCGGGTTATCACATCAAGTGTTGATTCGATAAGTTGTTACTAATGATACTAGCCGGTTATATGCGATATGACCGGATCGTTAAATCAAGTGTTGATTTAATGATTTAATGCATAATTATATATTTGATATATTACTTTGCATCAACTAGTATCGGTTCACTTTATAATGGATTTTCTCACTCGGATGTGCGCATTACATATGCGATATGATTTTTGTGCACTAGATTGTATCATGTTTGATGATACATGCATTTTGGTTAAATGTAAAGAATTAAACCATGTTTTAAGTGGATAATTAGGGTTTTGATTTCCTTGTTCATTTATTAATCTTTTTCTTTTTGGAAAAAGGAAAAAGGAAATGAGAAAATGGTTGCTATTTTGTTTGTATTCTTTGAAGCTTCATGAACTTTGACCATAGCAACCATTTTGTCTTCTTATACAAACCCTAACCATTCATCTAACTTGAGTTAACTCTCTACAATTAACCATGGTCTTGTTATGATAAGGTTTGATTATTCATTTCATTTTTAATTAACTTATCATAACTATTATCTTCTTCTTCCTCATTTTTCTTCAAGTGAAGAAAGCAAGGTCATCAATGGTGATTGATGATAAAGAGTGAGAAATCCAATTATAAAGTCTACCCACTTCCTATTTCTTCATCCTCTACCTCTTGCCAAGTAGTAGAGTGTGTTTCCTTCACAAGTTTTTAGGGCTTGGTGAAGGTGGAGCTTGATTTAGCGATGCCTCGACGTAGATCATCTTCGGCATGGACATCGACGACCTAGCTCGCTTTTTCTCCGACGAAGCCGACTCTAGAGCCCTGATTCCTTTTGGACAGCGGAGACGACTTCGTTGCGGAGCTATGGAGGTGGAGCACCGGATCTACAAAGGTTGTATTTCCGATATCCCATTAGTTAAGTTGTTAACTAGATTGTTATTCGCCTAGATTTCTAGCCAACGATCCGTACACTAGGGTTTCTCGGCACCATAATTTTTGAAATTGGCATGTTCGATGCCTTGTGAGACCTCTTGAGAGTGCCTAGGAACCCTACAGTTACTGGTTGGATTCACAGGAGTGTGAGCGGGCTTGCTCGTCGATCTTCTGATCGCTCAATACCCGAGTGGCCGTTATGTTTAGTAGACCGCTTGCGGCTTGTGGGTGTTTGATATGATCATCACCTGCTGCCGGCGTATTGACGAGTCTTTAGAGTCCTACACAGAGGTTTCCTGGCTCAAGCGAAATGAAATAGGAGCACATATGAGATATGTGCGGGACCGAGAATAATGCGTGTATGTGATACCGTATTCTATTCTCGCGATGAATGTGTCAAATGGTTGTATGCGATATAACCTAGTATTCGAATCATGGATTGATTCGATAAAACGATACATTGTATACTAGTCGGTTGTGTGCGACATGACCGGATCATTGAATCAAGTGTTGATTTAATGATTTAATGCATAATTATATATTTGATATATTACTTTGCATTAACTAGTATTGGTTCACTTTAAATGGATTTTCTCACTTGAAGTTCACAAGTTGTATATGTGATATACTTTTGTGCACTTGTTTGTATCATGTTTGATGATACATGCTCACTTGGGTTTATGTAAAGAATTAAACCATGGTTATAAGAATGGTTAGGGTTTCATTTCCTTTACTTATTCATTTATCTATTTATTTATTTATTTCTTTTTGGCAAATGAAGATAATGAGAGAAAATGGTGGCTTTCTTTGTTTGATATTGAAGCTTCATGAAGCTTTGACCAAGTGACCATTTTGTCTCATGCTTAACCCTAACCATTCCACTCAACCATGATTCATTCTCTACACTTGACCATGGTTATATTATGATAAGGTTGATTATTCTTTTCTATTCAATTAACTCATCATAATATTATCATCATCATCTTCTTCTTCTTCTTCATGAAGAAAGCTTTCTACCAACAATGGTGAAATGTGAAAAAGAGTGTGAAATCCATCTCTAAAGTGAAACCACTTCCTATTTCTTCATCCTCTACCTCTTGCCAAGTAGTATACGGTGTTTTCTTCACAAGTTTCATGACTTGGTGAAGTGGGAACTTGATCTAGTGATGCCTCGACGTAGATCATCTTCGGCACGAAGCCGACGACCTGGCCCGCCCATTTCTCCGATGAAGCCGACGCTAGAGCCCGGGATTCCATTTGGACAGCGAGGAGACTTCATTGCGGAGCTATAGAGGTGGAGGACCGGATCTACAAAGGTTGTATTTCCGTTCTTTTAGTTTAGTTGTAAACTAGTTTCATTGTTTCGCCTAAATATCTAGTTAACGATCTAGTCTAGGGTTTCTCGGCACCGTAATTTTTTGAAATTGGCATGGTTGATGCCTTGTGAGACCTCTTGGGAGTGCCTAGGAACCCTACATGTTAGGCATGCGATGTCTAAGGAATTCATTTGATTAGGCATGTAATGTCTAAGGAGGTTGCGGATTCCAACTGTTGTAGTTTTACACTTTCTTTTCTGTGACCGTAAGTGTAATATGTAATATTGCCGGTTTCGTTGCTATATGTCAACGACAATTGGGATGGGCATATTTACTTACGTTGATGACATGTGATGTTATGTGTTGCTGGATATGTTATATTGGATCGTCGTGTTTGAATAGCCGGGGTTTTTTATGTGAGATGGGGGTTTTTTATGTGAGATGAGAGTTTTTATTTTCATTCATGTAAATTTAAATGTATGTAATATTCTTTTATTGGGGCACTTCCGGGTTGAGGTTGATGTCACATTTGTATATTATTTACTTTTCCACATTAGGATTGACCCAAGGAGGGGAGCACAAGTAACCGGGTTCTAGGGTCCAGTGGGAGACCATCACGAGGAGTCGTGACCGGGTCTCCTAACCCTAGAATTGGCAGTGTTGCTTGCCGCTCTCGTAGGGGTCTAGGGATGTGGGTTTGACTATTCATTGCGACCGTGGAATCCGTGTTTTATACAGGCTCGTATTGAAAACATGGACGTCCTAGTATATCCATTATTTCATATGTTTCTTCTGCTGCGATATCTGTGATGTGATCATTTGTGTTCTGTGATAGATACTGTATATAGTATATATGATATATTATATAGACATTACTTATGTTTTACACCCGCGCTAGCCCTGCCCAGCTCTGCCGTTAGTTACCTAACCTAACGGTGCACGAGGGGACATCGAGACGAATGCGGATGGCATAAGTGTATGTCGTATTTATCTGTGATGTTTAGGTACTTAAATGATGGGACTTCATTAATATGATTAATGAAAGTAAAAGAAACCTAAAAGATGTTGTGGAATCGAATTTTCAAAAACAGGTAGCTACAGTTCTTGCTTTGCATCGCGGTGTTCCTTGTAGAACATCCTGCACCTTATTCGATGAGGAAAGGGCCGAGATCCCTTCACCGGGAGTGACCCCTTTAGTAATAACTGGCAGATGCTACACACTCGGTTTGTCTTTTGATTGCTTCTATAGTTTCTGCTTTGCACAATGATATATATGATATATCGCACACCTCATTCGACGAGGAAAGGGCCGACGATCCCTTCACCGGGAGTGACCCCTTTAGCAAAACTAGAAAAGCCTCAAAAACACTCCATTTTAAAATCATTTGATTCTACAACGATATCAAGTTCATTACGCAATAGGTTTTCAGAAAAACCTGTCGTAGCCCTCCGTCATTTCAGATAAGTCCTACTTAGTATTCGTGCTACGTTTGTTGACCTCCGTCAAGGCGTAGTGTGCGGTAGCTAACTAGTATTTATCTGCTTATGCATATGATGCAGATTGGATTAGGGTAGTCGTGCGATCTTGTTGACCTCCGTCAAGGGTCGTGCGGGTGGGTTTGATTCAATCAAGAAATGACGGATTGAACTTGACTAGTAGCCTATGGTTTGTTGACCTCCGTCAAGGTCATAGGGTGCTAGGGGCAAAATTATCGGGAATTTCAAGTGTTGAAAATTTGCAATGAGATTGCATACCTTCGATGAGATAGTTGGATCCCGATACCCGCTGCGAGTAATTGTTACTCCTGAGAGAGTTTTACACATTACAATTAGCCGATCAAGTAGGTGTCTAGAAAGGTGTTAACGAGGTTACGCCTCTAGGAAAACGAGGTTTACTTTAATTAGGTTCGTGCGAAAGCACGGGGGACTTCCCTCAAAGTACCGACACTGGCCTGGCTGAAAGATTGGCGAACTTGTAGCGTGTAATTAATCCCGACTAGTCTTTCCTTTTAGGGTTTGAAGGAAGATTTGATAAAAACAGTGAGAGCCATCCTGATTAGATAAAATAATAACCAATCTATTCTTGCAAGAGTGCACGCTGAGTGTTTTCTTCTCTCTCTCTCCAGATAGCGACCATATCACGCCTTAATCAAGATAATAATACGGATGTATTGACCGAACCCGCTTGTTATACTGAGCTGGGGAACGTTGGTCCCGCTCCAACTTATAACTGTTATAAGACAGAGCAGGAAATTGGGGAATACCAGATTTCCTGTGCCGCCCAAACGAAGAAAGTGCATGCTGATGCATCATCTTCGAGTGTGTTCATTATAGAGAACTGTTTCTCAGTATACTTTACGTCCTGGGTATAAGATACCGGATCAAGATCCCGCATATGTAATCTGTTACATAGGCTACAGAAAGGTAGAGAACTGAGAATGGGTGATAAGTTTCATGAGACAGAAAAACGGTGCAAGTGTTGCAGCCAAATCTGTTGGTCACTGTCACCCTGTATTCCAAATACATTGATTCTGAATAAATGCTGTTAGATACCGAACCTAATATACAAAATCATATCAATCTCTTTATTAGTAAAGAAAGGATATAATTTTGTATTGTTGAATATTGTTTTGAACATTTCAAAAGTTGATAAGGTTCAGGCACGTTATCTAAAAGCCTTGACGTTCTAAATCAAACTACAGATCCTAGTATACAGAACACACACAAGAGGAAGAGTTCAGAAATAAACAAGTCCTTCTTGAGGTATTGTAGACTAGGTCATATCAATGTGACCCGACTAGCTTAAGTTACATTTTAGATGCATATTTAAATCAGTTTGAATTTACATCTTGTGAAACTTGCCAGTCATGTCACAAAGATAAGATGATCATAGCTCTGTTTATTGGAAACAGAGAAGGAGTTAGTAAACTCTTGGGATTGATACATGATGATGTATGTAGGTCCCCTGTCTACACATGCCAAGACCGGTTCTTTGTACTTCATTACATTCTCTGATGATCTCTCAAGATTCAGTCATATGTTTCTGTTGAAACACAAGTCCAAAATTTTTGAGATATTCACAGAATAGAAGTTAGAAGTAGGGAACCAAAAACCGGGTAGAAGTATAATGTCCTATGATGAGATCAGGGAGGAGAATACTTGTGCATAGAATTCCTGGACTATTCTAAAGGAGAATGAGATTCTCTCTCAGTATTACTCCTCTGAATATACCATAGCACAACGGTGTATCAGGGTGGAGCAATCACACAATATTAGATATGATGAGTACTACTGAGTTACCTGTTTCCTTTTGGGGTTATGCACTTGAGAAGCTGCATACCTATTGAATAGGGTTCGAATTAAATCAGTGCCTACCACTCCATATAAGATATGGCATGGGAAGAGCCTATCTCTTAAGTAAGTTAAGATTTGGGATTGTCCGGCCTATGTCAAAAGCAAAATCAGGACAAGATCGAGGCAAGATCTGTTATGTAGAACTGGAAAGGTTCCAGTTATACAAACTGCAGCTGATGATTTGGTAGAACCAAAGGATTCAATAGTTTCCAACGAACCTCAGCCTCTCCGCCGATCTAGTAGGGTTCCTCACCCACCTGAGAGATACTTCGGTTTCTCTATGACAGTGGGAGCGAGGATTGCATCATGAGATGATGACCCAACTAGTTTCGAGCTGGCCATCAGGAGTAGGACTCTGTAAGAATGGCTGGATGTTTAGCGATCTGAGATGGAATCCATGTACACCAACAAAGTATGGACTTTGGTTGCTATATCTGAAGGGTTAAATCTCCATCAGGAGCAAGTATATCTTGAGAAGATTACTTGGTGTAGATGGAAAAGTTGAGACTTTCAAAGATAGACTTGTTGAAGGTTTTCGTCATCAACCAGGCATGGATAATGATGAAACCTTTTCCATTAGCTATGCTTAAGTCCATCCAGATCCTACTTGCCATTGCTACATACCATGACTACGATATCTGGTGGTTGGGTGCCATGATTACTTTTCTAAATAATGATTTAGAAGAGAACGTCTATAAGAACACAGCCAGAGGGCTTGTAGACAGTGGGAGCAGCGGAAATATGTGCAAGTTGCTTTACAGATTAAAGCAGGCATCGTGGAGTTGGTACATCTGTTTTGATGAGTTAGTCAAAGAGTTTGACATCATCAAAATGGTAGATGAACCTTGTATATATACAAAAGGGTAGTAGGGAGTATGGTGGTGATCCTCGTAGAGTACATGGATGACATACTCTTGATGGGGAAGAAGTTTCCTATGCTACGCTCGGTCAATCTCCGCTTATCGCAAGGATTCTCCATATAGGATCAAAGTGATACCTACTAAATCCTAGGTTTTGGATCTATGAGATAGATCTAATTAGATATTAGGATTCTCACTAGTTGTAGTGAGATGGTATCAATCGATCCTAGGGAGAATCACTGGAAGTGTTCCAGGGTGATAAGGATGACTGAAAGTCAGTCACAGGCATTGTCTTTACCCTCAGTGGAGGGACGGTATGTTGGAAGAGTTCCAAGCTAGATACCGTGGCATACTAAACGATAAAGGCTAGATACATCGCTACCAAAGATGCTACCAAAGAGAAAGTCTGGGTGTATATTAGTTCATGAGATGAACTTCGTTCCTCCCATTGTGTGACAATGGAGTTGTGGCTTATGCCAAGGAACGTCCATACCATCAGTGATCCAGACATATTCTAAGGCAGTATCACCTGATCATGGAGATGGTTGATCTCCAAGGAGATCGAGGTTAGGAGAGTAAACTCAGAGGACAACACAACGGATCCACTTACAAAGGTCTTTTCCCAGAGAGAGACTTTTATGGGATGGTTGAGTATGAGATACTACAACCACTGCTATCAGATGGCCCTAGTGCAAGTGGGAGATTGTTAGTTATATGTATGCCCTAGAGGCCATTACTATACATAGGATGTATATTGTAGTGGATGCTTGGACATATATATGGAGGACTTTCTTGCTCGACATGATAGTATGCTATCTGGTTGCTCTTTACCTTAACGTGTACACTGATTGTCTCTCTGATACATGTTGGTAAAGCCTTTAGGATGTGTACTTGACTACCTGGACTATGATGCGGATCATACTAGTGGGGACATGGTAGTCCATAAGTACATCCTTCAAGGTCCCTAGTCGTGGTTGTATCGAGACGGGGCATCGATATACCAGAGTAGACTAGCGTATACCTTCTCGACCCATACAGATGGGCGATGGATGATCCCATATCCATTGGTGTTTAACATCAGAGATTATATACGGGTGCTCAGTGGAGACTGGGTACACTAGACGGACACGCCGAGAACTCCCAGATGGTATTATACCTTACGTCAGATGGCAGTTCTCTGGTGACACTAGTACAGAGTAGTCTGTTAACCCGAGATCGTCATAGAGTCTTGTATGATTCCCACTGTGCTTTGATTTCCACCTTACCACATCCAAGAGGGCATGCAAAATGGTGGTTTTTAGGTACAGTCCCGAATCACATGGAGGCAATGAGCGATAGGTGGGGATTCGTCTCTCCCGGTATAGGGAGTTGATGTTGCGCTGTGTTCGATTGGCTATAACCGGAAATCCCTGGCCAGGGTTGCTGAGATTTACTGATAAGTGTTACCAGTAGTTTCTCAAACTGTTATAGACCTCATATCGACACGACTTATCGAGCTATTGGGGTCTGACGTTTACCACCCCTAGGCAAGATATGCGACATATCAGACGACGAGACCGGACTGTACGGTATGTGTTACTGGTTGGATTCACAGGAGTGTGAGCAGGCTTGCTTGTTGATCTTCTGATCGCTCAATACCCGGGTGGCCGTTACGTTTAGCAGACCGCTTGCGGCTTGTGAGTGTTTGATATGATCATCACCTGCTGCCGGCGAATTGACGAGTCTTTAGAGTCCTACACAGAGGTTTCCTGGCTCAAGCGAAACGAAATAGGAGCACATATGAGATATGTGCGGGACCGAGAATAATACCAGTATGTGATACTGTATTCTATTCTCGCGATTTGTATCATCAGTCGGTTATATGTGATATAGCCGGGTTACCGAATCAAGTGTTGATTCGATATATTAATACACTTGATATTAGTCGGTTATATGCAGTATGACCGGATCATTAAATCAAGTGTTGATTTAATGATTTAATATATAATTATATATTTGATATATTACTTTACATTAACTAGTATCTGTTCACTTAAGATTGATTTTCTCACTTGAAGTGCACATGTTGTATATGTGATATATTTTTGTGCACTAGTTTGTATCATGTTTGATGATACATGCAAACTTGAGTGTGTGTATGGATTATACCATGTTTAGGTTAAAGGTTTAGTTTTTTATTTAATTTATTTAATTTATGTAAAATAAAATGGTGGCTTACTTTGTCTTTGCTTGAAGCTTCATGAAGCTTTCAAGCATCTTTAACAAAGTCCACCATTTTGTTTTACATAAGATTTTCCTTAACCTAACCTTTAACTTAAACTTGAGTTTAGTCTCTACAAAGGTTAATCTCATCCATGGTTGCAATATGATAACTTCACTTGATTATTCTTTTCACACAATTCCTTTTTTATTCTTTTTCTTCTTCTTTTTCATGAAGAAAAGAAAACCTTTCTTGAAAATTTCAAGTGTTGAAATCAAGTGAGAAATCCAAATCCAAAGTGAACCCACTTCTTATTTCTTCATCCTCTACCACTTGCCCTATTGTATAGGATGTTATCTTCACAAGTTTCATCAACTAGTGAAGATGGAGCTTGAGTTAGAGTCGCCTCGACGTAGATCATCTTCGGCATCGAAGTCAACGACCTAGCCCGATTATTTCTCCGACGAAACCATCGCTAGAGTCCGGAATTCCGATGATCGCAGCGGAGGGACGTCTTCACGGAGCTTTGGAAGTGGAGGACCGGATCTACAAAGGTCGTAGTCCCTTTCACTTATTAGTAAAGTTGTTTGCTTGCATTTAGTTTCGCCTATCCTCTAGTTAACGATCTAGCATTAGGGTTCTTTGGCACATAAAAATTTGAGTTTTGCATGGTTGATCAGTTGTGGAACCTCTTGAGTGTGCCTAGGAACCCTACAGCTTTACCATGACAAACTCAATCTCTTTTGAATTAGCTTAACATAAATAGAAACCTTAACTTAACCATAGCATGGTATTAATCTCATACACTCATCTTGTATGTATCATCAAACATGACACAATACATGTACACAAATATACATAATACATATATACAATGTGCACATCTAGTGAGAAAAGAAATCATAAGTGAGCTAATACTAGTTAATATAATGTAATATATCACATATATAATTATACCTTAAATTATCAAATCAACTTTTGATTTAATAATCCGGCTATATCATATACAACTGACTAATACTATATGAATCAACTTATCGAATCAACACTTGATCCGATAACCCGGCTATATCATATATAACCGGACGATATCACATACCGCGAGAATAGAATACAGTATCACATATCGGATTAATCTCGGTCCCGCACATATCACATATGCGCTCCTACTCCATTTCGCTTGAGCCAGGAAACCTCTATGTAGGACTCTAAAGACTCGTCAATACGCCGGCAGTAGGTGATGATCATATCAAACACCCATAAGCCGCAAGCGGTCTGCTAAACGTAACGGCCACCTGGGTATTGAGCGATCAGAAGATCAACAAGCAAGCCTGCTCGTACTCCTATGAATCCAATCAGTAACCCTACTGTAGAGTCCGGTCTCTTCGTCTGATAAGTCGCATATCACAAACTGAGGGTGGTGTAACGTCAGACCCCAATAGCCTGATAAGTCATGCCGATGCAAGGTCAATAACGGTTCGATAAACTACTGATAACACTTACGAGTAGATCTCAGCAACCCTGGCCAGGGATTTCCTGTTATGGCTAATCGAGCATAGCGCAACATCAACTTCCTATACCGAGAGAGACGAAACCTCTCCTATCGCTCATTGCCTCCATATGACTCGAGACTGTGCCCAAAAGCCACCGTTTTGCATGTTCTCTTGAACTTGGTAAGGTGGAAATCAAAGCATAGTGGGAATCACACAAGTCTCTATGACGATCTCGGTTCTACAGACCAACCTGTACCAGTGTCACCAGAGAACTGCCATCTGACATGAGGTACAATACCATTTGGGAGTTCTCGGCGAGTCCGTTCAGTGTACCCAGTCTCCACTGAGCACCCGTATACTGTCTCTGATGTCAAACACCAATGGATATGGGATCATCCATCGTCCATCTACATGGGTTGAGAAGCTATACGCTAGTCTACTCTGGTATGTCGATGCCCTGTCTCGATACACCTACGACTAGGAACATTTGAAGGACGTACTTAATGACTACTCTGTCCCCACTAGTATGATCTGCATCATAATCCTGGTAGTCAAGTACTTATCTTAAGGGCTTTATCAACATGTGAGAGCAAGATAGTAAATCCATACAAGTCCACATGTTAAGATAAAGAGCAACTAGATAGCATACTATCATGTCGAGCAAGAAAGTCCTCCCTATATATGTCCAAGCATCCACTACAATATACATCGTATGTACAGTAATGGCCTCTAGGGCATACATAATACTAACAATCTCCCACTTGCACTAGGACCTTCTGTTGTGGTAACTGTAGGGTTTACCTAGCACCCTATGTAGAGTTTGGAAGCATCACATGTCACAAAGTTCAAATTTTTATGGTGCTAAGCAAGCATACAAAGGATCGATCCTAGAAAATTAGGGTTTCTAAATATAAAAGGCAACAAAGACTAGGGTTTCGAGAGTACAACCTTTGTAGCTCCCTTCGCTAGACTCTTTAGCCTCTTGAGTGTTGGAGGAAGGTCCTCTTGAAGTCTTCTAGTGTCCTCGATGATCCACCCGAAGCTCCTTCGTCCAAGCTATCGACTTCACTTTCCAAGAGAAGAAAAGAAGATAACACTCTAAACAAGTGGGCTAGACTTGTGTAGAATGATGTTGTGGTTCTAATTCTCACTTCAAAAACCTTTCTTGATGTGTGTTTTGCTCACTATAAAAAAACTAGAGAGCAAACGAAGAAGGAGGAAGAAGATGATGGCTTTTCTTTTTGAAGAAGAGAAAAGATTAACCTTTGAAAAGAAATGAAAATATATCTATATATATTTATTTCTTCTCATCTCAAACCATGGTTAAAAGTTTGAGATATTATTTAATTAGAGTTTAAAACATAGAAGGAAAGTTTAATCCATGGTTAAGGGTAGGTGAGGATGGTTAGGTTAAAGAAGGATGTAGAAACTTGTCATGAATTATCCTTTCCTTTTCCATTTTGTTTTAAACACAAATTAAATAATAATCCATATATTTAACCAAGGTGTGAGTCTTATATTGCCATCATTTTCCATATGTAATCAACCATGAAGGATGATGTATGTATGTATGTATGTATGCACATCCATATGTGCATGAAACTAAAAGAAAGAAAAACATACATGCATGCATACATCCATCATATACAAGAAAGGATTTCAAGTGAGAAAACTAATGGTTAAATGATAAATCAACACTTGATTTATCAATCCGGCCATATCACATATGACCCCACCAAAAGCAAGCCGTCCGATCAATATACGGTATCCTATACGCGCATTTTAATCGGGTCCATGCGCATATCACATACGCGCACCACAACGTTTCGCCTGGACTAGGTAACTCCTTTGTGGGACTCTAAGACTCGTCAATACGCCGGCAGTGAGTGATGATCATATCAAGCACCCCCAAGCCGCAAGCGGTCAGCTAAACGTAACGGCCACCCGGGTATTGAACGATCAGAAGAGAACAAGCGAACCTGCTACAACTCCCGTCGAGCCAACCGGCAACACTACCCGTACAGTCCGGTCTCCTCGTCTGATATGTCGCATATCAAGTTTAGGGGTCGTAAACGTCAGACCCCAATAACTGATAAGTCATGCCGATGTGAGGCTCATAACGGGTCGAGAAACTACTGGTAACACTTACCAGCAAATCTCTGAATCAGCCCTGGCCAGGGACTTCCCTGTTACGGCCAATCGAGCACAGCGCAACATCAATCCCCAATACCGGGAGAGACGAAACCCCTCCTATCGCTCATTGCCTCCATGTGACTCGGGACTGTACCCAAAAACCACCGTTTTGCACGCCCTCATGGACGTGGTAAGGTGGAAATTAAAGTACAGTGGGAACCACACAAGACTCTATAACGATCTCGGGTCTACAGACTAACCTGTACAAGTGTCACCAGAGAACTGCCATCTGACGTGAGATATAATACTAACTGGGAGTTCTCGGCGAGTCCGTCCAGTGTACCCAGTCTCCACTGAGCACCCGCATACCATCTCTGATGTCAAACACTAATGGATATGGGATCATCCATCGCCCATCTCAGGGATCGAAAAGCGTATACGCTAGTCTACACTTGTGTATCGATGCCCCATCTCGATACACCCACGACTAGGGACCTTGAAGGATGTACTTATGGACTACCATGTCCCCACTAGTATGATCTGCATCATAGTCCAGGTAGTCAAGTACACATCCTTGTTAGTTATATGTATACCCTAGAGGCCATTGCTATACATAGGATGTATATTGTAGTGGATGCTGGGACATATATAGGGAGGACTTTCTTGCTCGACATAATAGTATGCTATCTGGTTACTCTTTACCTTAACGTGTACACTGATTGTCTCTCTGTTACATGTTGGTAAAGCCCTTAGGATGTGTACTTAACTACCTGGACTATGATGCGGATCATACTAGTGGGGACATGGTAGTCCATAAGTACATCCTTCAAAGTCCCTAGTCGTGGGTATATCGAAACGGGGCATCGATATACCAGAGTAGACTAGCGTATACCTTCTCGACCCATACAGATGGGCGATGGATGATCCCATATCCATTGGTGTTTGACATCAGAGATGATATACGGGTGCTCAGTGGAGACTGGGTACACTGGACGGACTCGCCGAGAACTCCCAGATGGTATTATACCTTACGTCAGATGGCAGTTCTCTGGTGACACTGGTACAGAGTAGTCTGTTGACCCGAGATCGTCATAGAGTCTTGTGTGGTTCCCACTGTGCTTTGATTTCCACCTTACCACGTCCAAGAGGGCATGCAAAACGGTGGCTTTTGGGTACAGTCCCGAATCACATGGAGGCAATGAGCGATAGGAGGGGATTCGTCTCTCCCGGTATAGGGAGTTGATGTTGCGCTGTGTTCGATTGGCTATAACCGGAAATCCCTGGCCAGGGTTGCTGAGATTTACTGGTAAGTGTTACCAGTAGTTTCTCGAACTGTTATAGACCTCATATCGACACGACTTATCGAGCTATTGGGGTCTAACGTTTACCACTCCTAGGCAAGATATGCGACATATCAGACGACGAGACCGGACTGTACGGTAGTGTTACTGGTTGGATTCACAGGAGTGTGAGCGGGCTTGCTCATCGATCTTCTGATCGCTCAATACCCGGGTGGCCGTTACGTTTAGCAGACCGCTTGCGGCTTGTGGGTGTTTGATATGATCATCATCTGCTGCCGGCGTATTGACGAGTCTTTAGAGTCCTACAAAGAGGTTTCCTGGCTCAAGCGAAACGAAATAGGAGCGCATATGAGATATGTGCGGGACCGAGAATAATGTGTGTATGTGATACCGTATTCTATTCTCACGATGAATGTGTCGAATGGTTGTATGCGATATAACCTAGTTGTCGAATCAAGGATTGATTCGATAAATCGATACATTGGATATTAGTAGGTTATATGCGATATGACCGGATCGTTAAATCAAGTGTTGATTTAATGATTTAATGTATAATTATATATTTGATATATTACTTTGCATTAACTAATATTGGTTCACTTTAAATGGATTTTCTCACTCGGATGTGCACATTGTATATTCGATATAGTTTTGTGCACTTGATTGTATCATGTTTGATGATACATGTTCACTTGTGTTTGTGTGAAGATTGAACCATGGTTATATGAATGGTTAGGGTTATGATTATTTATTCATTCATTTATTTATTTATTTGTTTTGGAAAATAAAAGCAAAAGAGAAAAATGGTGGCTTTCTTTGTTCTTTCTTGAAGCTTCAAGAAGACTTTGACCAAGTGACCATTTTGTCTCATGCTTAACCGTAACCATTCCACTCAACCATGATTCATTCTCTACACATTACCATGGTTAATTTTATGATAAGAATCATTTTATTATTCTTTTCATAAAACTTATCATATTCATTATCTTCTTCTTCTTCTTCATCTTCAAAGAAGAAAGCTTGCTTCATCAATGGTGATTGATGAAAAAGAGTGAGAAATCCAATTCTAAAGTCTACCCACTTCCTATTTCTTCATCCTCTACCTCTTGCCAAGTAGTAGAGTGTGTTTTCTTCACAAGTTTCATGACTTGGTGAAGTGGGAGCTTGATCTTGCGATGCTTCGATGTAGATCATCTTCGGTACGAAGCCGACGACCTTGCCCGCCCATTTCTCCGATGAAGCCGACGCTAGAGCCCGGGTTTCCATTTGGACAGCGAGGAGACTTCATTGCGGATCTATGGAGGTGGAGAACCGGATCTACAAAGGTTGTATTTCCGTGTTCTTGTAGTTAAGTGTTAACTAGTTTGCTTAGTCGCCTAAAAATCTAGCCAACGATCCATATTAGGGTTTCTCGGCACCCATAATTTTTGAAATTGGTATGGTTGATGCCTTGTGAGTCCTCTTGGGAATGCCTAGGAACCCTACAGTGGTATCAGAGCCTAGCTAGAGCCTTAGGCGAAGTCTAGACGAAGTTTGAAACCCGAACGAACCGAAACCCTAACACAATCCATGCTCTCTGGACATTTTTTAAAAACTGGGTTTTTTCCAGATTAAAAATTCTTAAAAAATTCAGCAGGAAGATCTAAGAGTTATGGTGCAAAACGACATCCTAATTCATCTAAACCACCGCGGTTTCGCGGCATGAGCATGGCTCATGCGGCGGTTCCGCGGCCGTACGGTCGTATCTCACTGTCATTGTTGCACAGTAACTCCTCTTTTCTGATGCTGGATTTTATGGGAATTTTTAAATTTTATTCAACAGTTGAATTTTCTGGGGTTGTTTTGGGGATTCGGTGTTTCGATCGGGGTATCAGATTTTGTCTATATGGCTTTCCGGATAAATTTTAGAATATGTTAAAAAGTTCGACCGGATATAAATACCCAATTTTTCCCCTGTCGGGAAATTTCCAAGTGTTGGATTTTTTCCGTGGTTTAAAGACGTTCTAAGTAGTGCAAGTAACGCGATGGACCCTCTAGAAGACAACAAACCTTAACTCGATTATGTGACCGTCTTGAACTGCCCTTTGAACCTTAGGGTTTGGGGCAGTACGGCGTGCCACATGTGAGGCGTTGGCTTGACCCTTCTACGGCTGGACCGTTGGTACTGAGGCACGAACTGAATGTTTTTAGACTTATTTCATGTGTTGATCTGTATCGGGAAAACTTGGGTGTTTGACTGTTCGATCGGAAAGTTTAACATTTTCTATTTATCCGGAATGGGATACAATAATTGGAATTCATAAGAAGTTATGAGATAACTGAATGAATGTTATAAACATAGCACTTTAGTCTCACTTGATCGGTTGCCACGGAATTTTGATGCGATCAAAAGTCCGTCGCAATCATGTAGCGTACGCGGATACTCGCCGGGTAAACTTAATAGACAGCCTCACTCCATAGCCCCAACCAAGTGACTGTAGGAGAACCCCGTCACCGAAAGCGTCCGTTCGGGTGCTCGCGGCAGCGGTGTTCCGCCTTGGTGCACTTTGTCGACGGTATCGGGGGTGCGGCCGTCTACTAAAGTTTGCGACGAGCATTCGATCAGGATGTCGGGAATCTTGTTGAATTGCCCGACTTGATATTGAAAAGAGTTTTCGATAATGAGACTAAAATGCGGGGTTTATAATTGTTAGGCATGCGATGTCTAAGGAATTCATTTGATTAGGCATGCGATGTCTATGGAGGTTGCGGATTCCAACTGTTGTAGTTTTACACTTTCTTTTCTGTGACCGTAAGTGTAATATGTGATATCACCGGTTTCGTTGCTGTATGTCAACGACAATTGGGATGGACATATTTACTTACGATGATGACATGTGATGTTATGTGTTGCTGGATATGTTATATTGGATCGTCGTGTTTGAATAGACGGGGGGTTTTATGTGAGATGAGTGTTTTTCATTTTCATTCATGTAAAAACTTGTATGTAATATTCTTTTATTGGGGAACTTCCAGGTTGCGGAAGATGTCACCCTTTGTATATTATTTACTTTTCCGCACTAGGATAGACCCAAGGAGGGGAGCACAAGTAACCAGGTTCTGAAGTCCAGTGGGAGACCAACTCGAGGAGTCGAATCCGGGTCTCCTAACTCTAGAATTGGTAGGGTTGCTTGCCGCTCTCGTAGGGGTCTAGGGGTGTGGGTTTGGCTATTCATCGCGACCGTGGAATCCGTGTTTTATACTGGCTCGTATTAAAAAACACGGACGTCCTAGTATATCCAATATTTCATATGATACTTCTGCTGCGATATATGTGATGTGATCATGTGATGTTCTGTGATAGATACAGTATGTAGTATATATGATATATTATATAGGCGTTACTTATGTTTTACACCCGCGCTAGCCCTGCCCCGCTCTGCCGTTAGTTACCTAACCTAACGGTGCACGAGGGGACATCGAGGAGAATGCGGATGGCATAAGTGTACGTCGTATTTATCTGTGATGTTTAGGTACTTAAATGATGGGACTTCATTAATGTGATTAATGAAATAAAAGAAACCTAAGATGTTGTAGAATCGAATTTCAAAATAAAACAGGTAGCTACAGTTCTTGCTTTGCACAGCGGTATATATGATATATCCTGCACCTTATTCGATAAGGAAAGGACCGAGATCCCTTCACCGGGAGTGACTCCTTTAGCAATAACTGGCAGATGCTACACACTCGGTTTGTCTTTTGATTGCTTTTAAGTGTTTTTGCTTTGCACAGTGATATATATGATATATCCCGCACCTCATTCGACGAGGAAAGGACCGACGATCCCTTCACCGGGAGTGACTCCTTTAGCAAAACTGGAAAAGCCTCAAAAGCACTCCATTTCAAAATCATTTGATTCTACAACGATATCAAGTTCATTACGCAATAGGTTTTAAGAAAAACCAGTCGTAGCCCTCCGTCATTTCAGATAAGTGGTAGTTAGTATTCGTGCTACGTTTATTGGCCTGCGTCAAGGCGTAGTGTGCGGTAGCTAACTAGTATTTATCTGTTTATGCATATGATGCAGATTGGATTAGGGTAGTCGTGCGACTTTGTTGGCCTGCGTCAAGGGTCATGCGGGTGGGTTTAATTCAATCAGGAAATGACGGGTTGAACTTGACTAGCGCACTATGGTTTGTTGGCCTGCGTCAAGGTCATAGGACGCTAGGGGCAAAAAATTATCGGGAATTTCAAGTGTTGAAATTTGCAATGAGATTGCATACCTTCTATGAGATAGTTGGATCCCGATACCCGCTGCGAGTAAGTGTTACTCCTGGGAGAGTTTTACACATTACAATTAGCCGATCAAGTAGGTGTCTAGAAAAGTGTCAACGAGGTTACGCCTCTGGGAAAACGAGGTTTACACTAATTAGGTTCGTGCGAAAGCACGGGGGACCTCCCTCAAAGTACCGACACTGGCCTGGCTGAAAGATTGGCGAACTTATAGTGTGTAATTAATCCCGGCTAGTCTTTCCTTTTAGGGTTTGAAGGAAGATTTGATAAAAAGCAGTGGGAGCCATCCTGATTAGATAAAATAATAACCAATCTATTCTTGCAAGAGCGCACGCTGAGTGTTTTCTTCTCTCTCTCTCCAGGTAGCGACCATATCACGCCTTAATCAAGATAATAATACGGATATTGACCGAACCCGCTTGTTATACTGAGCTGGGGAACGTTGGTCCCGCTCCAACTTATAATTGTTATAAGACAGAGTAGGAAATTGGGGATTACCAGAATTCCCGTGCCGCCCAAACGAAGTAAGTGCATGCTGATGCATCATCTTCGGGTGTGTTCATTATAAAGAACTGTTTCTCAGTGTCCTTTACGTCCTGGGTATGTGATACCGGATCAGGATCCCAGATATGTAATCTGTTACATAGGGCTACAGAAAGGTAGAGGACTGAGAACGGGTGATAAGTTTCATGAGGCAGAAAACGGGGCAAGAGTTGCAGCCAAGTCTGTTGGTCACTGTCACCCTGTATTACCAATACATTGATTCTGAACGAATGTTATTAGATACCGAACCTGATATACAAAATCATATCAGTCTCTTTATTAGTAAAGAAAGGATATAATTCTGTATTGTTGGATAATGTTTTGAACATTTCCTATATCAAAAGTTGATCGGTTCAGGCACGTTATCTAAAAGCATTGATGTTCTAAATCAAACTACAGTTCTTTAGTATACGGAACACACACAAGAGGAAGAGTTCAGAAATGAACGAATCCTTCTTGAGGCATTGTAGACTAGGTCATATCAATGTGACCCGACTAGCTGAAGTTACATAAAGATGCATATTTAAATGAGTTTGAATTTACATCTTGTGAAACTTGCCAGTCATGTCACAGAGATAAGATGACCACAGCTCTGTTTATTGGAAATAGAGAACGAGTTAGTGAACTCTTGGGATGATACATGTTGATGTATGTAGGTCCCCTGTCTGCACATGCCAAGAATGGTTCTTTGTACTTTGTTACATTCTCTGATGATCTTTCGAGATTCAGACCTATGTTCCTGTTGAAACACAAGTCCGAACCTTTTGAGATATTCACAGAATATAAGCGAGAAGTAGAGAACCAGAATACGGGTATAAGTATTATGTCCTATGATGAGATCAAGGAGGAGAATACTTGAGCACGGAAATACTGGACTATTCTAAAGCAGAATGAGATTCTCTCTCAGCATTACTCCTCTGTATACACCATAGCACGATGGTATATCAGGGCGGAGCAATCACACCCTATATGATAAGGTGTGCTCTATGATGAGTACTACTGAGTTACCTGTTTCCTTTTGGGGGTTATGCACTTATGAAGTTGCATACCTATTGAATAGGGTTCCAATCAAATCAGTTGCCTACCACTCCATATGAGATATGATATGGAAAGAGCCCATGTCTTAAGCTAGTTAAGATTTGGGGTTGTCCGGCCTATGTCTAAAAACAAAATCCAGACAAGCTCGAGGCAAGGTCTGTAATGTAGAACTGGAAAGGTTCCAGCTATACAAACTACAGCAGATGATTTGATAGAGCCAAAGGATTCAGTAGATTCCAATGAACCTCAGCCTCTCCGCCGATCTAGTAGAGTTCCTCACCCACCTGAGAGATACTTCGGTTTCTTTATGACAGTAGGAGCGAGGACTGCATCATGAGATGATGACCCAACTAGTTTCGAGCTGGCCAACAGGAGTGGGACTCTGTAAGAATGGCTGGATGCTTAGCGATCTGAGATGGAATCCTTATACACCAACAAAGTATGGACTTTGGTTGCTATATCTGAAGGGTTAAATCCCCATCAGGAGCAAGTATATCTTGAGAAGATTACTTGGTGTACATGGAAAAGTTGAGACTTTCAAAGCTAGACTTGTTAAAGGTTTGCATCATTGACCAGGTATGGATCATCATGAAACCTTTTCTAAGAATCTATGCTTCAGTCCATCCAGATCCTACTTACCACGGCTACATACCATGACTACGATATCTGGTGGTTGGGTGTCATGACTGCTTTTCTAAATGATGTTTTAGAAGAGTGCGTCTATAAGTACACAGCCAGAGGGCCTCGTAGACAGTGGGAGTAGCGGAAACGTGTGCAAGATGCTTTATAAGATAAAGCAGGCATCGCGGAGATGGAACGTCTGTTTTGATGTGTTAGTCAAAGAGTTTGACATCATCAAAATGGTAGATGAACCTTGTATGAACAAAAAGGTAGTAGGGAGTATGGTGACGATCCTCGTAGAGTACGTGGATGACATACTCTTGATAGGGAAGGAGTTTCCTATGCTACGCTCGGTCAATCTCCGCTTATCACAATAATTCTCCACATAGGATCAAAGTGATACCTACTAAATCCTGGTTTTTAGATCTATGAGATAGATCTAATTCGATGTTAGGGTACTCACTAGTTGTAGTGAGATGGTATCAATCGATCCTGGGGAAAATCACTGGAAGGGTTCCAAGGTGATAAAGACGACTGAATGTCAGTCGCAGGCATTGTCTTTACCCTCAGTAAAGGGACGGTATGTTGGAAGAGTTCCAAGCTAGATACCGTGTCATACTAGACGATAAAGGCAGGATACATCGCTACTTAAGATGCTACCAAAGAGGCTGTTTGGGTGTATTTTGGTTCATAAGATGAACTATGTTCCTCCCATTGTGTGACAATGGAGTTGTGGCTTATGCCAAGGAACGCAGGTCCCATCAGTGATCCAGACATATTCTAAGGCAGTATCACCTGATCATGGAGATAGTTGATCTCCAGGGTGATCGAGGTTAGGAGAGTAGACTCTGAGGACAACACGGCGGATCCACTCACGAAGGCCTATTCCCAGAGAGAGACTATTATGGGATGGTTGAGTATGAGATACTACAACCACTGCTACAGATGGCCCTAGTGCAAGTGGGAGATTGTTAGTTATATGTATGCCCTAGAGGCCATTGCTATACATAGGATGTATATTGTAGTGGATGCTGGGACATATATAGGGAGGACTTTCTTGCTCGACATGATAGTATGCTATCTGGTTACTCTTTACCTTAACGTGTACACTGATTGTCTCTCTGTTACATGTTGGTAAAGCCCTTAGGATGTGTACTTAACTACCTGGACTATGATGCGGATCATACTAGTGGGGACATGGTAGTCCATAAGTACATCCTTCAAAGTCCCTAGTCGTGGGTATATCGAAACGGGGCATCGATATACCAGAGTAGACTAGCGTATACCTTCTCGACCCATACAGATGGGCGATGGATGATCCCATATCCATTGGTGTTTGACATCAGAGATGATATACGGGTGCTCAGTGGAGACTGGGTACACTGGACGGACTCGCCGAGAACTCCCAGATGGTATTATACCTTACGTCAGATGGCAGTTCTCTGGTGACACTGGTACAGAGTAGTCTGTTGACCCGAGATCGTCATAGAGTATTGTGTGGTTCCCACTGTGCTTTGATTTCCACCTTACCACGTCCAAGAGGGCATGCAAAATGGTGGCTTTTGGGTACAGTCCCGAATCACATGAAGGCAATGAGCGATAGGAGGGGATTCGTCTCTCCCGGTATATGGAGTTGATGTTGCGCTGTGTTCGATTGGCTATAACCGGAAATCCCTGGCCAGGGTTGCTGAGATTTACTGGTAAGTGGTACCATTAGTTTCTCGAACTGTTATAGACCTCATATCGACACGACTTATCGAGCTATTGGGGTCTGACGTTTACCACCCTTAGGCAAGATATGCGACATATCAGACGACGAGACCGGTCTGTACGGTAGTGTTACTGGTTGGATTCACAGGAGTGTGAGCGGGCTTGCTCGTCGATCTTCTGATCGCTCAATACCCGGGTGGCCGTTACGTTTAGCAGACCGCTTGCGGCTTGTGGGTGTTTGATATGATCATCATCTGCTGCCGGCGTATTGACGAGTCTTTAGAGTCCTACACAGAGGTTTCCTGGCTCAAGCGAAACGAAATAGGAGCGCATATGAGATATGTGCGGGACCGAGAATAATGCGTGTATGTGATACCGTATTCTATTCTCGCGATGAATGTGTCGAATGGTTGTATGCGATATAACCTAGTTGTCGAATCAAGGATTGATTCGATAAATCGATACATTGGATATTAGTCGGTTATATGCGATATGACCGGATCGTTAAATCAAGTGTTGATTTAATGATTTAATGTATAATTATATATTTGATATATTACTTTGCATTAACTAATATTGGTTCACTTTAAATGGATTTTCTCGCTCGGATGTGCACATTGTATATTCGATATAGTTTTGTGCACTTGATTGTATCATGTTTGATGATACATGTTCACTTGTGTTTGTGTGAAGATTGAACCATGGTTATATGAATGGTTAGGGTTATGATTATTTATTCATTCATTTATTTATTTATTAGTTTTGGAAAATAAAAGCAAAAGAGAAAAATGGTGGCTTTCTTTGTTCTTTCTTGAAGCTTCATGAAGACTTTGACCAAGTGACCATTTTGTCTCATGCTTAACCCTAACCATTCCACTCAACCATGATTCATTCTCTACACATTACCATGGTTAATTTTATGATAAGAATCATTTTATTATTCTTTTCATAAACTTATCATAATCATTATCTTCTTCTTCTTCTTCATCTTCAAAGAAGAAAGCTTGCTTCATCAATGGTGATTGATGAAAAAGAGTGAGAAATCCAATTCTAAAGTATACCCACTTCCTATTTCTTCATCCTCTACCTCTTGCCAAGTAGTAGAGTGTGTTTTCTTCACAAGTTTCATGACTTGGTGAAGTGGGAGCTTGATCTTGCGATGCCTCGACATAGATCATCTTCGGCACGAAGCCGACGGCCTTGCCCGCCCATTTCTCCGATGAAGCCGACGCTAGAGCCCGGGTTTCCATTTGGACAGCGAGGAGACTTCATTGCGGAGCTATGGAGGTGGAGAACCGGATCTACAATGGTTGTATTTCCGTGTTCTTGTAGTTAAGTGTTAACTAGTTTGCTTAGTCGCCTAAAAATCTAGCCAACGATCCGTATTAGGGTTTCTCGGCACCCGTAATTTTTGAAATTGGCTTGGTTGATGCCTTGTGAGTCCTCTTGGGAGTGCCTAGGAACCCTACAATCCTAAGGGCTTTACCAACATGTAACTCTAAGACAGTATAAAGAGACAAGTATACATGTTAAGATAAAGAGCAACCAGATAGCATACTATCATATCGAACAAGAAAGTCATCTCTATATATGTCCAAGCATCCAATATAATATACATCATCTGTACAATACTGGCCTCTAGGGCATACATACAAGTAACAATCTCCCACTTGCACTAGGGCCAGCTGCTGTAGTATCGCATACCGAGCATCCCGAAGAGTCTCTCAAACTGTGTCTGGGGAATGGCCTTCGTGAGTGGATCCGCTGTGTTATTCTTCGTGTCAACCCTCCTGACCTCGATCTCCCGGAGATCAACTATCTCCCGGATCAGTTGTACCGCCTCAGAATATGCCTAGATCGCTGATGGGACCTGGGTTCCTTGGCCAAAGCCACCGCTCCATTGTTATCACAATACAAAGGTATTGGATGCTCAATGGATGGAACCACTCCAAGTTCAGTAATGAACTTCTTGATCCAGACAGCCTCTTTGTCAATATCGTTGGCAGCGATGTATTCAGCCTCCATCGTCGAGTCTGCCACGGTTTCCTGCTTGGAACTCTTCCAGCTAACCGCCCCTCCGTAAAGGGTAAAGACAAATCCCGACTGCGACTTAGAGTCGTCCTTATCACTCTGGAAGCTCGAATCGGTAAAGGACTCCACTTGGAGTTCTCCATTACGATACACCAAGAGTATCTCTTTAGTCCTTTGTAAGTACTTGAGAATGCTCTTCACAGCTGTCCAGTGACTCTCTCCAGGATCAGCTTGATACCTACTCACTACACTTAGTGAGTATGCTACATCGGGTCTGGTACATAGCATCGCATACATGATAGAGCGTATCCCTTGCATGCAAGCTCTCTCCAAATCAGTCTTGGGAGACATCTCTTTGGAGAGAGTGACTCCAGAGATCGTGGGTAAGTTCCCACGCTTGGATTCTTCCATACTAAACCTCTTTAGTATGGTGTCAATGTACCTGGATTGGGACAATCCCAATATCCGTTTGGATCTATCTCTATAGATCCTAATTCCCAATATGCAGGAGGCATCACCAAGATCTTTCATTGAGAATCTTTGTGATAAGAAGAGCTTGACCGATTGCAGCATAGGAATTTCGTTTCCTATCAAGAGTATGTCGTCTACGTATAATACGAGGAAGACAACCTTACTCTCTGCCACCTTCTTGTAGATACAAGGTTCATCTACGTTTTTTACGAAATCAAACTCTTTGATAACGACGTCAAAGCAGATGTTCCAACTCCGCGATGCTTGCATTAATCCATAAATGGATTTAAGCAGCTTGCACACCTTCCCGCTGCTCCCACTGTCTATGAAGCCCTCTGGCTAAGTCATGTACACGCACTCTTCTAAATCACCGTTTAGAAAGGCAGTCTTAACATCCATTTGCCAGATTTCGTAATCATGATATGCAGTGATGGCAAGCATGATCCGGATGGATATAAGCATAGCTACTGGAGAAAAGGTTTCGTCATAGTCCACACCTGGTCTTTGACGAAAACCCTTTGCAACAAGTCTAGCTTTGAAAGTCTCCACTTTCCCATCTACACCAAGTTTTTTCTTGAAGATCCACTTGCTCCCAATGGGTTTTACCCCTTCAGGAGCAAATTCTGTCACGCCCCGCTTCCCAAAATACGGAATACGAGGGGTAGACAAGGCCAGCCATGCTCCTACGGTCAAGGAAAAGTCCTGCCGTAGTCACACTTCGGCTTCTAGTTTATCATGGTAAACAGTAAACGATGCGCAGGTAATGAGAAATGCAGTAACTGAAAGATACAATAATATAAACTGACCTGAAGTGGTACCAACGAAGGTAACTCGGAAAGGCAAGTCAAGAAGTCTATGATGCACTGGTCCAGGCTAAATCGTCTTCTCACACTGAGCATGCATACTCAGGTCGTCAGAGCGACACAATAGCAATATAATATATATATAATCAAGCAACAGTTCTAACAGTGTAGTAGATATGAATAACAGTACATCAACGACAGCATGAATATGAATGTACAGTAATCAATGCAGCGGAACAGTAAAGCAATATAACGAAATGTCACGTATGCCACACAGTATATAAGGAATAAAATGCCAGTATCCCTATCAGTCTCTAAGTCTCTCTATACAGGTCACTAAGCCTATCGTCAGTCCAAGTGTGAGAGTCAACCACTCGCGAGTGTCCTCCACCCAAGGGTAGAACCCAAGGGCAAGGGACCACGGGCCCAACATGTAACAAGAATATCACGGTATATATATCACATACCCTGTAAATCTCCATATAACTCCCTAAATATATAAGCCGGCATGGGACTCCCGAAATTCTGTTGAACTCACACTTAAACTACCCCACACCCCGTGGTCTACATCAAACGCTGACCATCACCCTAAATACTAATCGATCCGTGACAAGTCTGCGCGAGAACTGGAGGCAGGACCTCCATCAAGCACGTCCCGACTAATACCTAAGATAAATGGCAGTGTCGGATGCCTTATCTGTGACACCCGTGCAAGCACTTCCATAAGTGTCCCATACCACTTATAGTCACACGTACACGCATCCCACAGACGTCGACAATGCAATAGAACAATGAGGTCACTGATTGTGTACAAGTACGTATCACTTTCACTTATTCACAGATACACGAACACAGACGTACTTGCCACAATCACCACTAAAATCTAACACTGGGTAAATGCACGACACCACTGGATAATCACTACAATGATATGGGTATGATATGATGCATGGACAGTATAAGAAGCACAACTAAGGTGTCATAAAAACAATCGTCTATCACTTGTACGATTTATCATGAAACATATGTATATAATTTAGCGAAATGATAAACAGGTAGTAATTAATATGTTCAGTTATCCATCCATAGAATTTTGTTTCAAGCCAATCGGGCTTCAGGATCATTAGTTATAACTGTTTCATTTTAAGCGCACGCGGCTGAAAATCCGGTTTCAGAATCAGGAATCCATTTCGGAACGCATTTTAACCCCAGTTGGGATCATAATTTAGCGATGCTAAAGTTGAATGAATTCTAGGGTTTTCAGTAAAGTTTTCAACGCAACAAACGGATCTTCAATCGCATCTGTACGTTAGGAGTTATAATCAGTTTAATATTAACATGTCAATTCTGATTCTGCTGGGACTGTTATGTATCCCGATCTATTAAATTACAGATTAAATATCAAACGGTAACGAAACAGAACGAAACCAAATGCGTTGTCTAGCTAACAGAGTTATCTACAATAAGAAGCAGAGTTCCGCAACCTACGAGTTAAGGAACACCTGTGGTATCCAATACGGAACAGTAAGCAATGACTGGAGTCGCTCTGGACTGCAGTCCAGAGTCGCACTCCGATCCGAATATCATCACAGTTTAAATACAGAAATGTCTGGAAACTAGCATAGGGTTAAAGTTCGTCGAGTTGGCTTCGATTTGAGCCCTCGAACGCACCATTCTAATATGTGTATGATTTATGGTGAATTTAACGGTTTTCAGGTGCAACAGAACTACAGTTTTACGGTTAAACTTGGGGGTAGTCGTTTTAATCTTTAACAGTCGTATTTTCAAATGAAATTTGCACACGTTAACCATCTCTACAAGGGCCAATGCAATATATCCAGTTCCGTCAAATTTGATAAAGATTTCCTAAGGGAACAAGTATCGAACAGTTGTGTTGCAATATTTAACATAAGGCAAATATGGGATATATATACGATGTTGATTTGTAACATATATAAAATAGCATGAAAGCAAGTAAAAACTTGCCTGAGAATGTCTCGGGGTTGTGCGATGACGGTAACGCCACGAACGCGCGACGAACGGCGACGGCAACGTCTCGGTATGAGCTCTGGTCTGTTCTGGGCAGCGGTGAGCAGCGTTGGTTGGCCGGAGTAGGGGATATACGCTGAGGGGAAACTCGTGGTCGAGATGTGCACAGGTGGTGGCCGAGGTGACGCGAAGAAGCTTGGCGGCGACTTGAGGGCTCGAACTCAGGTGAGGGCGTGCCTGCGCAGGGCTTGGGGTTGTGGTTGCAGTGGGTGTGAATGAAACTCAGATGGCCAGTGCTGGGGTAGTGCTTGGGCTGACGGGGCGGCTCGAGGCAGTGGGGCTCGTTGACGTAGTCGGAGTGCCTGCAGTGGTCGAGGCTTGGAGTTTGGCCGGTAAGGGTGTTGCTGGAGTTGTAGATGGTGGCTGGTCGATGGAGTCTCGAGTTGAGTGTGCAGTGAGGGGCGACGGCGGTGAGGAGGTGGCGGTAAGGAGACGGCGGTGGTTGCGTCGCGCGGCCGTCGGCGCGAGTTCGAGAGAGAAACAGTGAGACAGAGAAAGAGGGTGAGGGAGAGGTCGGAGAGAGAGAGAGATCAGGAGAGAGAGTTAGAGAGAGGGAGAGAGTGAGAAGGGGAGAGAGTGAGAAAGAGAGGGAGCTGAGAGTGTGTGTGCGGGCGGAGAGAACGGGGAGATTGAGGAGGAAGAGAGTGAGTTGCAGATGCAGAGAATGAGAGAGAGAGGTTTAGAGGGAGAGACAGAGAGAGAAGGGAAAGTAGAGAGAGAGGGAGAGTGACAGTGAGAGAGGTTAGCGACGACGAAGAGGAGACCGCCGGCGAGAGGCGCAAGGTGGCCGGTGATGGGTGCAGGGGGTTTGGTGGTTGCGGCGTTGAGAACCGGTCGTCGTCGTCGTTGGTGAGGAGACCCGAGGGGGTGCCGGTGAGTGAGTCGGGGAAGTTAGTGAAGGAGACGAGAAGGAAGTGGGGGAGCTCGGTGGTTTTGGGTATTGAGTGGTGGTTGCAGAGGAGAGCGAGGGAAAGAGTTTTGAAGGGGGTAGGGTCGTCGGCGGTGGCTAGGCGAGCGCAGCCGTGGGTTCGAGCGAGGGAGTGGGAACAGAGAAGGGAGAAAGTGCGAGATGAGAGAGTATGTGTGTGGGTGTGCACGAGAGAGGAGAGGTGGTTTTGGGTAGAGGGGACAAAGGGTGCGCGTCGTGGGTAACGCTCGCGCGGGCGAGGGCGGAGGAGGCGGATCGCGCGCGGTGAAGGGAAGTGACCGTTGGGGATTCAAAGAAGATGCACAGTGGTGGGGAGTCGGGTCGGGTGAGTGGGGAAGCGGGCGCGAGACTGAGGGCTGAAGCGGAAAGAGCTGAAGCGGGCCTGGGCTGGGCCATGAAAACGAAATAACAGAATTAAGTGGGAAAAAGAAATGGGCCGCAGCAGAAAGGGGAAAATTCGTGAAGGAATGTGGGCCGGGCTCTGGAAAAAGAAAGATGGTTTAATAGGTTTTCTTGGGCTGCAGAAAGAAGAGAAAAAAAAGAGTTTTAGATAAAGTAGTTAATGGAGTGGGCTAGGTGAGTTTAATAGTTTGGGAATAATTAGTTGGGCCGGAAAAATGGGTTGTAAAGATGGGAAGAAATAAAATTAAATAAGCTAAATAAAATTCAAGAATACAAAATACAGATATTGGTATAATAAGAAGCTGGGTATTACATCATACCACCCTTACAAAAATTTCGTCCTCGAAATTTAAAATAAACTATAAGTTATACAAACATAGGCAGAAAGCTATCATATTGTAAACTAACACCTAAAGATTTACTAGAAATATGTGGACGGAGAAATTTGAAATACATATAGTAAAAACCACATACCGAAAGATAGGTATATATAGGTATACGGTCAGTATAACCATAAGGGCAACTACGAGTATACGAGAATGTAGGTGCTAGTAACGAACAATAATAATCAAAATGTGTTTGATAAAAGTCGAAACTCAAGTATGCACATCAAAGCCTATTAAAAGCAAGCAGGAAAAAAAAAAATATATATATATATAGGTATAAGGTTCAACCATTTATAATAGTAAACATAGGCATAACACCCGAAAATATAGTAACAACAATGAGGTGGTGAAAGCTTAGTCGATAGGTTAAAACAATTTAAGGTAATTTATCGATCGAAAGGTTTTAAATCAACTTAGAAAACTCACATAACGAAAACGAGAAACATGGAACAATATATGCGCAGTGTAAGTTTACGCTACTGAAAACGAGATTAATAATAGCGTATTTAAAATATTTGAAAATAGAGTAATCAATAACACACTCTCTTTGATAAATTCAAAGTACTGAAAACTAAATTTTTGAATGACAGTGTCCCTATATATAATTAGGGTGGAGGAAGAACACACATTGGTATAGGGCTAGATAGGGTAATGATTATAAGGAAGTGTGGCTCAAACAGAAGGTTGAAGTGTGTCGGCTTTAGGCTGAATGTTAAGGAGATTGGGATAGGGTCAGCACAGGAAGTGAGGATGAGCAACAAAGGAATATAAAAGGATAAGTGTGGGGGAAACAACAGTTGGTATAACACACGAATCAAAATTTGAAGAGTTAATGAATTCGGAAGTTTCACAAGAATTGCTCTCCTCCCAGAAGGGTCTCAAACGGGACACAGGCAAGGGATGAAGGGTGCGGTATTTTCTAATCGAACGGGGTGAAAACTATACAATGAGTTGGGGTGGACAGTCAGGGATCTCAGCCAAAAATAAATGGATATAAGCAATAAACAAGCATCAAGCAAACCAATAATCAAAAAGGTTTACAAATTCAGAAGATTTATTTCATTCAAGAAAATCTGAAACAAGGCATTCTCAAAGATGGAAAGTGGCCCTAAACTATACACATTTGTTTTTGGCCAGAAAACAACATCAAAAGGAATTCCGTCAGTCGCGGTTGTGGAGATTCAGCAGGTTGCGATAGGCTCGCGCGCTCAGGTAGGGGCGTTTATTTCCATATCGCCTTGCAAGCATCGCCACTGGAAGTCCCTCCACAGTAGGGTTCTGATCTTCTGGTCCTTCCTCCTTGGGTGGAGCTTCTTCATCGAGGTCCGATTCCAAGTGTCCCTCTCCTTCTGGGTTTTCTTCCATGGGGTCTTCCTCCACTGGATTTTCTTCTATTGGATCTCCCTCGGGATCTTCCTCTATCGGGTCTTCTTCTATAGGGTTCTCTTCAGGATCTTCTTCCTCTTCGTCGGAATCAGCTATCATGTTAAACTCTGGGGCGGCTACTCCTTCGTCCTCTGACTCATTGTTTTCGAAGTTGACTTGGGGACCGTTGATCTCATCGTCAGAACTCGTCATCGTGTGGTCTAAGGATACACATGACTGTGCATCCTTATATAGATGCGGCGCTGCTCCAGGGCATGCCATGGCCCGAAAAGAAAAGTCTTGATTAAACAATGGAATGAATAAGGAAAATGGCCAAGTATACAAAGTATGGAAAGATGTGTGGTGAAAGGAATTGAAAGCTCAGAATTTAAATACTGTGATAATAAGTAGAATTTGATATGGAGAGAGCATAAGGATGATACATATATCATGATTCAAATTTTATTTCATTCAACTAAAAGTTCAACGGATACAAAGGTTCAAACGGAAGGGAATATTCATAAAAGATGACAACATTATTATTGAAATTGGAAATCATAGAATTCTTCTGCGATTGCCAGAACGCTGTATCATCGTTATGCGAGTTGAATCCTGCGTTAGATCCGCCTTATGGTCGAAGTTCAAACTACGCGATGATCCTCATTTGGTAGAAGTGGGGAGTGTGGACGAGTTTCCTTCTTGTAGTTCTTTCCTTTCTGGACAACCGTTGATGAGATGTTTGTCGGAACCGCATATTAGACATTTCCCTTGGGCGCGGCGACAATCCCTCTGAAGATGTCCTGGTCTCTTACAATATCCACAGCAAGGGTTCTTCTGATGCTTCTGTTGACGCTTCATCTTCTTCTTCTTTCCTCGTCCAATAGAGATCCCTTTATGATAGGAGACTCCCGCTGGTGCCTGATTCACCTGTCTTCTCAGTCCTTCAGCCAACAAGTCATTTGTTCGCTCCTGGGCTTCCTTTAGACCTCTCAGTGCACTCAGAATCTCAACGGTCCGATTCTGAGGAGCGGAAACAGATGAAGAGTTGTTGGAAGACATGATCCTGGGACAACAAATTTGAGAATGATATAAGTCACACGCTAAATGAATCAAAATATGATATGGATAGAACAAGGATTCAAGAATATCAGAGATGATGAATATCATCATAAGTGGGGAATCAACTGTATCACTTTAAGTCACTTGAATAGAGTACGGTAGTGCAATTGTCACGACGTACCCTTGTCAAGTCACCCGAAACCATAGTGAATGGATAGCTGAACGCACGATGTAAATATGAATCAAGAATGACAGTTTACAACCTAGACCGAAGGATGTCTTAGATTGCCAAACTATACACGGGAAACTGCAATCCCAATCGATGCAAAACCCGGGCTCTGATACCAACTAAACCATGTCACGCCCCGCTTCCCAAAATACGGAATACGAGGGGTAGACAAGGCCAGCCATGCTCCTACGGTCAAGGAAAAGTCCTGCCGTAGTCACACTTCGGCTTCTAGTTTATCATGGTAAACAGTAAACGATGCGCAGGTAATGAGAAATGCAGTAATTGAAAGAGACAATAATATAAACTGACCTGAAGTGGTACCAACGAAGGTAACTCGGAAAGGCAAGTCAAGAAGTCTATGATGCACTGGTCCAGGCTAAATCGTCTTCTCACACTGAGCATGCATACTCAGGTCGTCAGAGCGACACAATAGCAATATAATATATATATAATCAAGCAACAGTTCTAACAGTGTAGTAGATATGAATAACAGTACATCAACGACAGCATGAATATGAATGTACAGTAATCAATGCAGCGGAACAGTAAAGCAATATAACGAAATGTCACGTATGCCACACAGTATATAAGGAATAAAATGCCAGTATCCCTATCAGTCTCTAAGTCTCACTGTACAGGTCACTAAGCCTATCGTCAGTCCAAGTGTGAGAGTCAACCACTCGCGAGTGTCCTCCACCCAAGGGTAGAACCCAAGGGCAAGGGACCACGGGCCCAACATGTAACAAGAATATCACGGTGTATATATCACGTACCCTGTAAATCTCCATATAACTCCCTAAATATATAAGCCGGCATGGGACTCCCGAGATTCTGTTGAACTCATACTTAAACTACCCCACACCCCGTGGTCTACATCAAACGCTAACCATCACCCTAAATACTAATCGATCCGTGACAAGTCTGCGCGAGAACTGGAGGCAGGACCTCCATCAAGCACGTCCCGACTAATACCTAAGATAAATGGCAGTGTCGGATGCCTTATCTGTGACACCCGTGCAAGCACTTCCATAAGTGTCCCATACCACTTATAGTCACACGTACACGCATCCCACAGACGTCGACAATGCAATAGAACAATGAGGTCACTGATTGTGTACAAGTACGTATCACTTTCACTTATTCACAGATACACGAACACAGACGTACTTGCCACAATCACCACTAAAATCTAACACTGGGTAAATGCACGACATCACTGGATAATCACTACAATGATATGGGTATGATATGATGCATGGACAGTATAAGAAGCACAACTAAGGTGTCATAAAAACAATCGTCTATCACTTGCACGATTTATCATGAAACATATGTATATAATTTAGCGAAATGATAAACAGGTAGTAATTAATATGTTCAGTTATCCATCCATAGAATTTTGTTTCAAGCCAATCGGGCTTCAGGATCATTAGTTATAACTGTTTCATTTTAAGCGCACGCGGCTGAAAATCCGGTTTCAGAATCAGGAATCCATTTCGCAACGCATTTTAACCCCAGTTGGGATCATAATTTAGCGACGCTAAAGTTGAATGAATTCTAGGGTTTTCAGTAAAGTTTTCAACGCAACAAACGGATCTTCAATCGCGTCTGCACGTTAGGAGTTATAATCAGTTTAATATTAACATGTCAATTCTGATTCTGCTGGGACTGTTATGTATCCCGATCTATTAAATTACAGATTAAATATCAAACGGTAACGAAACAGAACGAAACCAAATGCGTTGTCTAGCTAACAGAGCTATCTACAATAAGAAGTGGAGTTCTGCAACCTACGAGTTAAGGAACACCTGTGGTATCCAATACGGAACAGTAAGCAATGACTGGAGTCGCTCTGGACTGCAGTCCAGAGTCGCACTCCGATCCGAATATCATCACAGTTTAAATACAGAAATGTCTGGAAACTAGTATAGGGTTAAAGTTCGTCGAGTTGGCTTCGATTTGAGCCCTCGAACGTACCATTATAATGTGTATGATTTATGGTGAATTTAACGGTTTTCAGGTGCAACAGAACTACAGTTTTACGGTTAAACTTGGGGGTAGTCGTTTTAATCTTTAACAGTCGTATTTTCAAATGAAATTTGCACACGTTAACCATCTCTACAAGGGCCAATGCAATATATCCAGTTCCGTCAAATTTGATAAAGATTTCCTAAGAGAACAAGTATCGAACAGTTGTGTTGCAATATTTAACATAAGGCAAACATGGGATATATATACGATGTTGATTTGTAACATATATAAAATAGCATGAAAGCAAGTAAAAACTTGCCTGAGAATGTCTCGGGGTTGTGCGATGACGGTAACGCCACGAACGCGCGACGAACGGCGACGGCAACGTCTCGGTATGAGCTCTGGTCTGTTCTAGGCAGCGGTGAGCAGCGTTGGTTGGCCGGAGTAGGGGATATACGCTGAGGGGAAACTCATGGTCGAGATGTGCACAGGTGGTGGCCGAGGTGACGTGAAGAAGCTTGGCGGCGACTTGAGGGCTCGAACTCAGGTGAGGACGTGCCTGCGCAGGGCTTGGGGTTGTGGTTGCAGTGGGTGTGAATGAAACTCAGATGGCCAGTGCTGGGGTAGTGCTTGGGCTGACGGGGCGGCTCGAGGCAGTGGGGCTCGTCGACGTAGTCGGAGTGCCTGCAGTGGTCGAGGCTTGGAGTTTGGCCGGTAAGGGTGTTGCTGGAGTTGTAGATGGTGGCTGGTCGATGGAGTCTCGAGTTGAGTGTGCAGTGAGGGGCGACGGCGGTGAGGAGGTGGCGGTAAGGAGACGGCGGTGGTTGCGTCGCGCGGCCGTCGGTGGGAGTTCGAGAGAGAGACAGTAAGACAGAGAAAGAGGGTGAGGGAGAGGTCGGAGAAAGAGAGAGATCGGGAGAGAGAGGGAGAGAGTGAGAAGGGGAGAGAGTGAGAAAGAGAGGGAGCTGAGAGTGTGTGTGCGGGCGGAGAGAACGGGGAGATTGAGGAGGAAGAGAGTGAGTTGCAGATGCAGAGAATGAGAGAGAGAGGTTTAGAGGGAGAGACAGAGAGAGAAGGGAAAGTAGAGAGAGGGAGAGTGACAGTGAGAGAGGTTAGCGACGACGAAGAGGAGACCGCCGGCGAGAGGCGCAAGGTGGCCGGTGATGGGTGCAGGGGGTTTGGTGGTTGCGGCGTTGAGAACCGGTCGTCGTCGTCGTTGGTGAGGAGACCCGAGGGGGTGCCGGTGAGTGAGTCAGGGAAGTTAGTGAAGGAGACGAGAAGGAAGTGGGGGAGCTCGGTGGTTTTGGGTATTGAGTGGTGGTTGCAGAGGAGAGCGAGGGAAAGAGTTTTGAAGGGGGTAGGGTCGTCGGCGGTGGCTAGGCGAGTGCAGCCGTGGGTTCGAGCGAGGGAGTGGGAACAGAGAAGGGAGAAAGTGCGAGATGAGAGAGTATGTGTGTGGGTGTGCACGAGAGAGGAGAGGTGGTTTTGGGTAGAGGGGACAAAGGGTGCGCGTCGTGGGTAACGCTCGCGCGGGCGAGGGCGGAAGGGGCGGATCGCGCGCGATGAAGGGAAGTGACCGTTGGGGATTCAAAGAAGATGCACAGTAGTGGGGAGTCGGGTCGGGTGAGTGGGGAAGCGGGCGCGAGACTGAGGGCTGAAGCGGAAAGAGCTGAAGCGGGCCTGGGCTGGGCCATGAAAACGAAATAACAGAATTAAGTGGGAAAAAGAAATGGGCCGCAGCAGAAAGGGGAAAATTCGTGAAGGAATGTGGGCCGGGCTCTGGAAAAAGAAAGATGGTTTAATAGGTTTTCTTGGGCTGCAGAAAGAAGAGAAAAAAAAAGAGTTTTAGATAAAGTAGTTAATGGAGTGGGCTAGGTGAGTTTAATAGTTTGGGAATAATTAGTTGGGCCGGAAAAATGGGTCGTAAAGATGGGAAGAAATAAAATTAAATAAGCTAAATAAAATTCAAGAATACAAAATACAGATATTGGTATAATAAGAAGCTGGGTGTTACAACTTCCAAAGTCCATACTTTGTTGGTGTACATGGATTCCATCTCAGACCGCATTGCATCCAGCCATTTCACTGAGTCCCTACTCGTGATGGCCTGCTCGAAGCTAGTTGGGTCATCATCTTCCATGATGCAATCCTCGCTTCCACCATCAATGAGAAAACCGTAGTATCTCTCAGGCGGATGAGAAACCCTGCTAGATCGGCGGAGCGGCTGGGGTTCGTCAGGTACTACTGAATCCTCTGGTTCTACCAAGTCTTCTGTTATAGTTTGTGTTGCTGGAACCTCTTCCAGTTCTACCTCAATGCCACTTGTCTGTTTCATAAGAAAACCTTTTTCTAAGAAAGTGGCATGTCGAGAAACAAACACCTTTTGTTCCTCGGGGTGGTAGAAGATATACCCTTGTGAATTTTTGGGATATCCTATAAACTTACATAAGACTGATCTTGCCTCGAGTTTGTCCCAATTTTGTCTTTTGACATTGGCTGGACAACCCCATATCTTAATGTAATTAAGATGTGGTCTCTTCCCTTTCCATATCTCATATGGAGTGGTAGGCACTGATTTGGTAGGAACTCTATTCAATAGGTCCATGGCTGTCTCAAGCGCATATCCCCAGAAGGAAATAGGTAACTCAGCTGTACTCATCATTGAGCACACCATATCTAATAGGGTGCAGTTTCTCCGTTCCGATACACCGTTGTGCTGTGGTGTATAAGGAGGAGTGAGCTGAGAGAGAATCCCATTCTTTTTTAAATAATCCAGAAAATCATTGCTCAAGTATTCCCCTCCTCGATCAGATCAAACGATCTTAATACTTTTACCCGTTTGGTTCTCTAATTCGTGCTTATATTCTCTGAATTTCTCAAAAGCTTCAGACTTGTGTTTTATCAGGAACACATGTCCGTATAGAGAAATCGTCGGTGAATGTAATGAAGTAGGAAGAACCGTCCCTGGCATGTATAGACATGGGACCGCATTCATCACTATGTATCAGCCCTAAGAGTTCCGTAAATCTTTCTCCGTGTCCCATAAACGGAGTTTTGGTCATCTTGCCTTTGAGACATGACTGGCAAGTGTCAAAAGATGAAAATTCAGACGGATTCAAATATCCATCCTTATGCAACTTAGCTAGTCGTGTCGTATTGATGTGACCAAGTCTACAATGCCACAAGAAGGATTCGTTCATTTCTGAACTTTTCCTCTTGTGTGTGTTTTGTATATTGAGGACTGTATTTTGATTTAGAATGAATATACCATTATGTAACGAGCCTGATGCAATCAACTTTTGATCTAGGAATATGTTCATAACATTATCCTTTACTACAAAATTATATCATTCTTTACTTAATAAAGAAACTGATATAATGTTGCACATCATGTTTGGTATATAATAGCATTCATTTAGAATCAGTGTATTACCACTTGGTAATACTAGGTGATATTCGCCAACTGCTTTGGCTACAACATTTGCCCCATTCCCTACTTGAACGGAATGATCACCTTTTCCCAGTTCTCTACCTTTCCGTAGCCCATGTAACATTTTACATATGTGGGATCCTGATCCGGTATCTAATACCCAGGACGTAGGGTGAACTGAGAAACAGTTCTCAATAACTAACACACCTGAAGAAGATGCATCAACATGCATGTTCTTTTGGGCAGCTTGAGAATCTATATATTCTCCTATTCATTGTTCAGTCTTATAACTCTTATAAGAAAGAACGGGTCCAACGTTCCCCTGCACAGTATAACATGCGGGTTCGGTCAATACATCCATATTATTATCTTAATTAAGGCATGACATGGTCGCTACCTGGAGAGAGAGAGAAGAAAACACTTTAGCGTATGCTCTTGCAAGATCAGATTGGTTATTATTTTATCTAATCAGGATGGCTCCCACTGTTTTTATCAAATCTTCCTTCAAACCCTAAAAGGAAAGACTAGCCGGGATTAATTACACCCTACAACTTCGCCGATCTTTCAGCCAGGCCAGTGTCGGTACTTTGAGGGAGGTTCCCCGTGCTTTCGCACGGACCTAATTAAAGTAAACCTCATTTTCCCAGAGGCGTAACCCCGTTGACACCTTTCTAGTCACCTACTTGATCGGCTAATTGTCCTGTGTAAAACTCTCCCAGGAGTAACAATTACTCGCAGTGGGTATCGGGATCCAACTATCTCATAGAAGGTATGCAATCTCATTGCAAATCTCAACACTTGAAATTCCCGATAATATTTTGCCCCTAGCGTGCTATGACCTTGACGCATGCCAAACAACCCATAGTCCGCTAGTCAAGTTCAACCCGTACAATTCGTGATTGAATTAAACCCACCCGTACGACCCTTCACGCATGCCAAACAACGCTGTACGAATACCTTAATCCAATCGCATCTCATGCTACAAATAAGTAATAATCAGCTACCGTACACTACGCCTTGACGCATGCCAAACAACCGCAGCACGAATACTAAATATTACATATCTGAATTGACGGAGGGCTACGCAGGTTTTTCTGAAAACCATGAGCGCAATGAACTTGATATCGTTGTAGAATCAAGTGAAGTTTTGAAATGGAGTGATTTTGAGGCTTTTATTAGTTTTGCTAAAGAGGTCACTCCCGGTGAAGGGATCTCGGCTCTTTCCTCATCGAATAAGGTGCAGGATATATCATATATATCACTGTGCAAAGCGAAGCTTCAAAAGCAGTCAAAAGTCAAACCGAGTGTTGTAGCATCTGCCAGTTTTACTAAAGAGGTCACTCCCGGTGAAGGGATCTTGGCTCTTTCCCCATCGAATAAGGTGCAGGGTATATCATATATACCACTATGCAAAGCAAAACTGTAGCTACCCTTTTATTTAAAAAATTTGATTCTACAACAACTTTTAGGTTTCTTTTCTTTCATTAATCACATTAATGAAGTCCCATCATTTAAGTCACCTAAACATCACAGATAAATACGACGTACACTTATGCCATCCGCATTTGCCTCGATGTCCCCTCGTGCACCGTCAGGTTAGGTAACTAATGACAGAGCAGGGTAGGGCTAGTGCGGGTGCAAAACATAAGCAACGTCTATATAATATATCATATATACTATATACTGTATCTATCACAGCACATCACATGATCACATCACAGATATCGCAGCAGAAACATAGATATAATGTGGGATACTAGGACGTCCGTATTTAGTATTTAGCCAACAATAGAAAATACGAATTCCACAGTCGCGATGAATAGCCACGCCCACACCCTGGACCCCTACGAGAGCGGCAAGCGACCTTACCAATTCTGGAGTTTAGGAGACCCGGTCTCAACTCCTCAAGATGGCCTCCCACTGAACCCCAGAACCCGGTCACCCATGCTCCCCTCCTTGGGTCCATCCTAATGCGGAAAAGTAAATAATATACAACACTGGTAGCATCAACCTCAACCCGGAAGTGCCCCAAATAAAAGAATATTACATTACATTTGAATTTACATGAATGAAAATATAAAACTCTCATCTCACATAAAAACCCCGGCTATTCAATCGCGACAATCCTGCACATCATATCTCAGCAACACATAATATCACATATCATCAACGTAAGTAAGTATGCATACCCCAATTGTCGTTGATGTATAGCAACGAAACCGGTGATATCGACATACTACACTTACGGTCACAGAAAAGAAAGTGTAAAACTGCAATATCTGGAATCCACATTCTCTTTAGACATCGCAAATGCGAAATATCACATACTTCGTATTTCATGTCTAGTAATATGAATTCCACACATTGCATCACATTCCAGATAAACAGACAGTATTAAAGTTTTCGAACGAATGATCAAATACCCAAGATTCACTAAAGCTCAACACTTGAGCAGAGTTCAAAAACCCGGAGTGTGACACAGTAGTAGCGGTCCAGCCGTAGAAGGGTCAAGCCAACGCCTCACATGTGGCATGCCGTACAGCCCCAAACCCTAAGGTTCAAAGGGCAGTTCAAGACGGTCACATAATCGAGTTAAGGTTTGTTGTCTTCTAGAAGGTCCACCACAAAACTTGCACGTATCTCCAAAAGATTTAAACCCTGTGAAAAGTGAGCAAATGATACTCGTTCGAACACTTCAATGCTTTCTAGTTTACCCGGAAAAGAAGCGAAATGAAAATTCCGATCGAATCGTCGAGTCCAAAACCATCTCCAGAATTTACAGTACTGGATTCAGATTAAACATACCTAAAACAATATACAAGCAGTTGTAGGAATTACCATGCAAAACTGAAGCCATGAAGCCTATGTACGGCCGCGGAGCCGCGGCCTAAGCAAGGATTTGCCGCGGTTCCGCGGCGGTTTGTACGGATCATTGGTTCGTTTTTCACAGTATTTCTTATATTTTCCTTCTGTATTTTTTAAGTATTTTTAATTCTGAAAAATGTCAGATTTTAAAAAATGTCCAGAGAAGGCCTCGAAACGTCGTATTTTGGTTCGATCGGAGTTTTTACTTCGTAAAAGTGTCACCTAATGTTCTGGTCGGCTCTGATACCATTGTAGGGTTTACCTAGCACCCTATGTAGAGTTTGGAAGTATCACATGTCACAAAGTTCAAATTTTTATGGTGCTAAGCAAGCATACAAATAATTGATCCTAAAAAATTAGGGTTTTTAAATATAAAAGGCAACAAAGACTAGGGTTTCGAGAGTACAACCTTTGTAGCTCCCTTCGCTAGACTCTTTGGCCTCTTGAGTGTTGGAGGAAGGTCCTCTTGAAGTCTTCTAGTGTCCACGATGATCCACCCGAAGCTCATTCGTCCAAGCTATCGACTTCACTTTCCAAGAGAAGAAAAGAAGATAACACTCTAAACAAGTGGGCTAGACTTGTGTAAAATGATGTTGTGGTTCTAATTCTCACTTCAAAAACCTTTCTTGATGTGTGTTTTGCTCACTATAAAAAACTAGAGAGCAAAGGAAGAAGGAGGAAGAAGATGATGGCTTTTCTTTTTGAAGAAGAGAAAAGATTAACCTTTGAAAAGAAATAAAAATATATCTATATATATTTATTTCTTCTCATCTCAAACCATGGTTAAAAGTTTGAGATATTATTTAATTAGAGTTTAAAACATAGAAGGAAAGTTTAATCCATGGTTAAGGGTAGGTGAGGATGGTTAGGTTAAAGAAGGATGTAGAAACTAGACATGAATTATCCTTTCCTTTTCCATTTTGTTTTAAACACAAATTAAATAATAATCCATATATTTAACCAAGGTGTGAGTCTTATATTGCCACCATTTTTCATGTGTAATCAACCATGAAGGATGATGTATGTATGTATGTATGTATGTATGCACATCCATATGTGCATGAAACTAAAAGAAAGAAAAACATACATGCATGCATACATCCATCATATACAAGAAAGGATTTCAAGTGAGAAAACTAATGGTTAAATGATAAATCAACACTTGATTTATCAATCCGGCCATATCACATATGACCCCACCAAAAGCAAGCCGCCCGATCAATATACGGTATCCTATACGCGCATTTTAATCGGGTCCATGCGCATATCACATACGCGCACCACAATGTTTCACCTGGACTAGGTAACTCCTTTGTGGGACTCTAAGACTCGTCAATACGCCGGCAGTGAGTGATGATCATATCAAGCACCCCCAAGCCGCAAGCGGTCAGCTAAACATAACGGCCACCCGGGTATTGAACGATCAGAAGAGAACAAGAGAACCTGCTATAACTCCCGTCGAGCCAACTGACAACACTACCCGTACAGTCCGGTCTCCTCGTCTGATATGTCGCATATCAAGTCTAGGGGTGGTAAACGTCAGACCCCAATAACTGATAAGTCGTGCCGATGTGAGGCTCATAACGGGTCGAGAAACTACTGGTAACACTTACCAGCAAATCTCTGAATCATCCCTGGCCAGGGACTTCCCTGTTACAGCCAATCGAGCACAGCGCAACATCAACCCCCAATACCGGGAGAGACGAAACCCCTCCTATCGCTCATTGCCTCCATTTGACTCGGGACTGTACCCAAAAACCACCGTTTTGCACGCCCTCATGGACGTGGTAAGGTGGAAATCAAAGTACAGTGGGAATCACACATGACTCTATGACGATCTCGGGTCTACAGACTAACCTGTACAAGTATCACCAGAGAACTGCCATCTGACGTGAGGTATAATACCAACTGGGAGTTCTCGGCGAGTCCGTCCAGTGTACCCAGTCTCCACTGAGCACCCGCATACCATCTCTGATGTCAAACACCAATGGATATGGGATCATCCATCGCCCATCTCATGGGTCGAGAAGCGTATACGCTAGTCTACACTGGTGTATCGATGCCCCGTCTCGATACACCCACGACTAAGGACCTTGAAGGATGTATTTATGGACTACCATGTGTAGGGTTCCTAGGCACACTATAGAGGTCTCACAAGGCATCGAACATGCCAATTTAAAAAAAAATGGTACCGAGAAACCCTAGACTACGGATCTTAGACTAGATTTCTAGGCGAAACTATAAACTAGTTAACACTTTAACTAGAAGTGAGAAGCTACAACCTTTGTATATCCGGATTTCTACTTCCTTAGCTCCACATGGGTGTCCTCTCGCTGTCCATCATGAATCCCGAACCCAATCGTCTGCTTCATCGGAGAAACCGGCGAGCTAGGTCGTCGGCTTCGTGTCAAAGACGATCTACGTCGAGGTTGTACTAGTTCAAGCTCCGACTTCACCAAGTAGTGAAACTTGTGAAGAAAACACCCAAAACCACTTGGCAAGAGGTAGAGGATGAAGAAATAGGAGGTGGGTTCACATTAGATTTGGATTTCTCTCACTAGAACTCAAGTTGCCATTAAAGTAGCAAGCTTTTCTTTTGAAGAAGAAGATGAAGAAGATGATAGAATATGATAAAAAAAACTTAATCATAATAGAAAAGAAAATGATATTTATCATATCCTAACCATGGTCAAGTGTAGAGAATTGACCATGGTTAGTGGGAGTGGTTAGGTTTAAGTATGAAGACAAAATGGCATCATTAGTAAAAGCTTCATGAAGCTTCACCATTCTTCATGATAAATGAAACCATTTTATTTTCATAAAACCAATTAATAAATAATGAATGGATTAAATAATAAGTGAATAAAACATAAACCCTAACCATGGTTCAATTCTTTTACACAAAGTCAAGTCAACATGCATCATCAAACATGATACAATCATGTGCATAAAAGCATATCACATATACAATGTGCATCAAGTGAGAAAAATCCGTTTAAAGTGAACCAATACTAGTTAATGCAAAGTAATATATCAAATATATAATTATACATTAAATCATTAAATCAACACTTGATTCAATGATCCGGTCATGTCGCACATGACCGACTAGTATTCAATATATCGACTTATCGAATCGATCTTCGATTCGATAACTAGGTTATATCATATACAACCAATCGAAACATTAATCGCGAGAATCAAATACGGTATCACATACACGCATTATTCTCGGTCCCGCACATATCTCATATGCACTCCTATTTCGTTTCGCTTGAGCTAGGAAACCTCTGTGTAGGACTCTAAAGACTCGTCAATACGCCGGTAGCAGATGATGATCATATCAAGCACCCACAAGCTGCAAGCGGTCTGCTAAACGTAACGGCCACCCGGGTATTGAGCGATCAGAAGATCGACGAGCTAGCCCGCTCACACTCCTGCGAATCCGACCAGTAACACTTATCGTACAGTCCGGTCTGTTCGTCTGATACGTCGCATATCAAGTCTAAGGGTGGTAAACGTCAGACCCCAATACTCGATAAGTCGTGCCGATGTGAGGCCCATAACGGGTCGAGAAACTACTGGTAACACTTACCAGCAAATCTCTGATCATCCCTGGCCAGGGACTTCCCTGTTACGGCCAATCGAGCACAGCGCAACATCAACCCCCAATACCGGGAGAGACGAAACCCCTCCTATCGCTCATTGCCTCCATGTGACTCGGGACTGTACCCAAAGACAACCGTTTTGCACGCCCTCATGGACGTGGTAAGGTGGAGATCAAAGCACAGTGGGAATCACACAAGACTCTATGACGATCTCGGGTCTACAGACTAACCTGCACAAGTGTCACCTGAGAACTGCCATCTGACGTGAGGTATAATACCATCTGGGAGTTCTCGGCGAGTCCGTCCAGTGTACCCAGTCTCCACTGAGCACCCGTATACCATCTCTGATGTCAAACACCAATGGATATGGGATCATCCATCGCCCATCATATGGGTCGAGAAGCATATACGCTAGTCTACTCTGGTATATCGATGCCCCGTCTCGATACACCCATGACTAGGGACCTTGAAGGATGTACTTATGGACTACCATGTCCCCACTAGTATGATCTGCATCATAGTCCAGGTAGTCAAGTACACATCCTAAGGGCTTTACCAACATGTAACTACAAGACAGTATAAAGAGACTAGTGTACATGTTAAGATAAAGAGTAACCAGATAGCATACTATCATATCGAGCAAGAAAGTCATCTCTATATATGTCCAAGCATCCAATATAATATACAACATCTGTACAATACTGGCCTCTAGGGCATACATACAACTAACAGTCTCCCACTTGCACTAGGGCCAGCTGCTGTAGTATCGCATACCGAGCATCCCGAAGAGTCTCTCAAACTGTGTCTGGGAAATGGCCTTCGTGAGTGGATCCGCCGTGTTGTTCTTCGTGTCAACCCTCCTGACCTCGATCTCCCGGCGATCAACTATCTCCCGGATCAGGTGATACCGCCTCAGAATATGCCTGGATCGCTGATGGGACCTGGGTTCCTTGGCCAAAGCCACCGCTCCATTGTTATCGCAATACAAAGGTATTAGACACTCAATGGATGGAACCACTCCAAGTTCAGTAATGAACTTCTTGATCCAGACAGCCTCTTTGGCAGCATCGTTGGCAGCGATGTATTCAGCCTCCATCGTCGAGTCTGTCACGGTTTCCTGCTTGGAACTCTTCCAGCTAACCGCCCCTCCGTAAAGGGTAAAGACAAAACCCGACTGCGACTTAGAGTCGTCCTTATCACTCTGGAAACTCGAATCGGTAAAGGACTCCACTTGGAGCTCTCCGTTACCATACACCAAGAACATATCTCTAGTCCTTCGCAAGTACTTGAGAATGCTCTTCACAGCTGTCCAGTGACTCTCTCCAGGATCAGCTTGATACCTGCTCACTACACTTAGTGAGTATGCTACATCGGGTCTGGTACATAGCATCGCATACATGATAGAGCCTACTGCCGAAGCATAGGGTATCCCTTGCATGCGAGCTCTCTCTAAATCAGTCTTGGGAGACATCTCTTTGGAGAGAGTGACTCCAGAGATCGTGGGCAAGTTCCCACGCTTGGACTCTTCCATACTAAACCTCTTTAGTATGGTGTCAATGTACCTGGATTGGGACAATCCCAAAATCCTTTTGGATCTATCTCTATAGATCCTAATTCCCAATATGCAGGAGGCATCACCAAGATCTTTCATTAAGAATCTTTGTGATAAGAAGAGCTTGACCGATTGCAGCATAGGAATATCATTTCCTATCAAGAGTATGTCGTCCACATACAATACGAGGAAGACAACCTTACTCTCTGCCACCTTCTTGTAGATACAAGGTTCATCTGGATTTTTGACGAAATCAAACTCTTTGATAACGACGTCAAAGCAGATGTTCCAACTCCGCGATGCTTGCTTTAATCCATAAATGGATTTAAGCAGCTTGCACACCTTCCCGCTGCTCCCACTGTCTACGAAGCCCTCTGGCTGAGTCATGTACACGCACTCTTCTAAATCACCGTTTAGAAAGGCGGTCTTAACATCCATTTGCCAGATTTCGTAATCATGATATGCAGCGATGGCAAGCATGATCCGGATGGATTTAAGCATAGCCACTGGAGAAAAGGTCTCGTCATAGTCCACACCTGGTCTTTGACGAAAACCCTTTGCTACAAGTCTAGCTTTGAAAGTCTCCACTTTCCCATCTACACCAAGTTTCTTCTTGAAGATCCACTTGCTCCCAATGGGTTTTACCCCTTCAGGAGCAACGTCCAAAGTCCATACTTTGTTGGTGTACATGGATTCCATCTCGGACCGCATAGCATCCAGCCATCTCTCTGAGTCAACACTCGTGATGGCCTGCTCGAAACTAGTCGGGTCATCATCTTCCATGATGCAATCCTCGCTTCCACCATCAATGAGAAAACCGTAGTATCTCTCAGGTGGACGAGAAACCCTACTAGATCGGCGGAGAGGCTGAGGTTCATTGGGAGCTACTGAATCTTCTGGTTCAACCAAATCTTCTGTTGTAGTCTGTATTGCTGGAACCTCTTCCAGTTCTACCTCAATGCCACTTATCTGTTTCATAAGAAAACTTTTTTATAAGAAAGTGGCATGTCGAGAAACAAACACTTTTTGTTCCTCGGAGTGGTAGAAGATATACCCTCGCGAATGTTTGGGATATCCAACAAACTTACATAGAACAGACCTTGCCTCGAGCTTGTCCGGATTTTGTGTTTTAACATAGGCCGGACAACCCCATATCTGAATAAAATTAAGACATGGTCTCTTGCCATTCCATATCTCATATGGAGTGGTAGGCACTGATTTGGTCGGAACTCTATTCAGTAGGTATGCAGCAGTCTCCAGTGCATATCCCCAGAAGGAAATAGGTAACTCAGCTGTGCTCATCATAGAGCGCACCATATCTAATAGGGTGCGGTTCCTCCGTTCTGATACACCGTTGTGCTGTGGTGTATATGGAGGAGTCAGCTGAGAGAGAATCCCATTCTCTTTTAGGAAGTCCAGGAATTCATTGCTCAAGTATTCACCTCCTCGATCAGATCGTAGGATTTTAATACTTTTTCCGGTTTGGTTCTCAACTTCTTGTTTATATTCCCTAAATTTCTCAAAATCTTCTGATTTGTGTTTCATCAGGAACACATATCCGAATCTAGAGAGATCGTCAGTGAATGTAATGAAGTACGAAGAACCATCCCTGGCATGTGTAGACATGGGACCGCATACATCACTATGTATCAGTCCCAAGAGTTCGGTAACTCTTTCTCCGTGTCCCGTAAACGGAGTTTTGGTCATCTTGCCTTTGAGACATGACTGGCAAGTGTCATAAGATGAAAATTCAAACGGATTTAAATATCCATCCTTATGCAACTTAGCCAGTCATGTCGCATTGATGTGACCCAGTCTACAATGCCACAAGAAGGATTCGTTGAGTTCAGAACTCTTCCTCTTGTGTGCGTTTGTTATGCTCAGAACTGTTGATTGATTTAGAACATAAATGCCATTGCATAACGTGCCTGATCCAACCAACTTTTGGTTACGGAAAATGTTCATAACATTGTCCTGTAATACAAAATTATATCCCTCTTTACTTAATAAAGAAACTGATATAATGTTGCATATCAGGTTCGGCATGTAATAGCATTCGTTCAGAACCAATGTATTACCAGTTGGTAATACAAGGTGATATTCCCCGACAGTCTTGGCTGCAACAATTGCACCATTTCCTACTCTTATGTCTTTATCACCTTCTCCAAGTTCTCTACCTTTCCTAAGCCCATGTAACTGATTACATATATGGGATCCTGACCCGGTATCCAATACCCAGGACGTAGAGCAAATGGAGAAACAGTTCTCAGTAACGAACACACCCAAAGAAAATGCATCAACATGTACTTTCTTCAATCGGGTGGCATGGGAATACTGGTATTCCCCTATATCCTGTTCATTCCTATAACTCTTATAGGAAAGAACGGAACCAACGTTCCCCAGCACAGTATAACATGCGGGTTCGGTCAATACATCCATATTATTATCTTCATTAGGGCATGAAATAGTCGCTACCTGGAGAGAGAGAGAGAAGAAAACACTTTAGCGTATGCTCGTGCAAGATCAGATTGGTTATTATCTTATCTAATCAGGATGGCTCCTACTGCTTTTTATCAAATCTTCCTTCAAACCCTAAAAGGAAAGACTAGCCGGGATTAATTACACACTACAGGTTCGCCAATCTTTCAGCCAGGCCAGTGTCGGTACTTTGAGGGAGGTCCCCCGTGCTTTCGCACGAACCTAATTAATGTAAACCTCGTTTTCCCAGAGGCGTAACCCCGTTGACACCTTTCTAGACACCTACTTGATCAGCTAATTGCAATGTGTAAAACTCTCCCAGGAGTAACTCTTACTCGCAGCGGGTATCGGGATCCAACTATCTCATAGAAGGTATGCAATCTCATTGCAAATTTCAACACTTGAAATTCCCGATAATGTTTTGCCCCTAGCGTCCTATGACCTTGACGGAGGCCAAACAACCCATAGTCCGCTAATCAAGTTCAACCCGTCATTTCTTGATTGAATTAAACCCACCCGCACGACCGTTGACGGAGGCCAAACAACGCCGTACGAATACCCTAATCCAATCGCATCATATGCTAGCAGATAAGCACTAGTTAGCTACCGTACACTGCGCCTTGATGGAGGCCAAACTACCGCAGCACGAATACTAACTAATACTTATCTGAAATGACGGAGGGCTACACAGGTTTTTCATAAAAACCATGAGCGTAATGAACTTGATATCGTTGTAGAATCAAATGAAGTTTTGAAATGGAGTGATTTTGAGGCTTTTCTAGTTTTGCTAAAGGGGTCACTCCCGATGAAGGGATCGTCGGCCCTTTCCTCGTCGAATGAGGTGCGGGATATATCATATATATCGCTGTGCAAAGCAAAAACCTAAAAGCAGTCAAAAGCAAATCGAATGTGTAGCATCTGCCAGTTATTGCTAAAGGAGTCACTCCCGGTGAAGGGATCTCGGTCCTTTCCTCATCGAATAAGGTGCAGGGTATATCATATATACCGCTGTGCAAAGCAAGAACTGTAGCTACCTGTTTTATTTTAAAATTTGATTCTACAACATCTTAGGTTTCTTATCTTTCATTAATCACATTAATGAAGTCCTATCATTTAAATACCTAAACATCACAGATAGATATGACGTACACTTATGCCATCCGCATTCGCCTCGATGTCCCCTCGTGCACCGTTAGGTTAGGTAACTAACGACAGAGCAGGGCAGGGCTAGCGCGGGTGTAAAACATAAGTAACGTCTATATAATATATCATATATACTATATACTATATCCATCACAGAGTCACAACACAGATATCGCAGCAGAATAAACATATGAAATATTGGATATACTAAGACGTCCGTGTTTTCAATACGAGCCAGTATAAAACACGGATTCCACGGTCGTGATGAATAGCCAATCCCACACCCCTAGACCCCTACGAGAGCGGCAAGCAACCCTGCCAATTCTAGGGTTAGGAGACCCAGACTCGACTCCTCGAGTTGGTCTCCCACTGGACCCCAGAACCCGGTTACTTGTGCTCCCCTCCTTGGGCCTATCCTAATGCGGAAAAGTAAATAATATACAAAGGATGACAACTTCCGCTACCTGGAAGTGCCCCAAATGAAAGAATATTACATACAAGTTTTTACATGAATGAAAATGAAAAACACTCATCTCACATAAAAAACCCCGGCTATTCGAACACGACGATCCAATATAACATATCCAGCAACACATAACATCACATATCATCAACGTAAGTAAGTATGCATACCCCAATTGTCGTTGACGTATAGCAACGAAACTGGCGATATCACATATTACACTTACGGTCACAGAAAAGAAAGTGTAAAACTACAACAATTGGAATCCGCAACTTCTTTAGACATCGCATGCCTAACAGATAAAAATCCCGCATTTTAGTCTCATTATCGAAAACTCTTTTCAATATCAAATGAAACTAAACCGCTAGATTTATATCATTCATTCAGTTATCACATAACTGTTTGTGAATTCCAATTATTGTATCACATTCCAGATAAACAGAAAATGTTAAACTTTCCGATCGAACAATCGAATACCCAAGTTTTCCCGATACAGTTCAACACATGAAATAAGTCTAACAACATTCAGTTCGTGCCTCAGTACCGACGGTCCAGCCGTAGAAGGGTCAAGCCAACGCCTCACATGTGGCACGCCGTACTGTCCCAAACCCGAAGGTTCAAAAGGCAGTTCAAGACGGTCACATAATCGAGTTAAGGTTTGTTGTCTTCTAGAGGGTCCATCGCATTACTTGCACTACTTAGAATGTCGTTAAACTATGGAAAAATCCAACACATGGAAATTTCCCAACAGGGGAAAAGTTGGGTATTTATATCCGGTCGAACTTTTTAACATATTCTAAAAATTATCCGGAAAAACACTAAGACGAAATTTGATAATCTGATCGAAACTTTGATTCCCAATAGTACCCCAGAATACTCTTCTGTATAGTCACAACAAAAATATCCCAGAAAACACAGCATTGAATTATATGAGTTACTGTGCAGAAAACATCACACAAAGGAACAGTAAGGCCGCGGAACCGCCGCAGCAAGCATAGCACGTGCCGCGGTTCCGCGGTGGAAAAGTTGATTCAGGTCCTCGTATTTCACAGTAATTCAAATAACACCCTGCTTGATTTTCTACATATTTTTAATTGACAAAAATCCGAATTTTTAGAAAAAGTCCAGAGAGCATTTTAGGGTTTTGGGTTTCGGTTCGATCGGGTTTCAAACGTCGTCTAGACTTCGCCTAAGGCTCTAGCTACGCTCTGATACCACTGTAGGGTTCCTAGGCACACTATAGAGGTCTCACAAGGCATCGAACATGCCAATTTAAAAAAAAATGGTGCCGAGAAACCCTAGACTACGGATCTTAGACTAGATTTCTAGGCGAAACTATAAACTAGTTAACACTTTAACTAGAAGTGAGAAGCTACAACCTTTGTAGATCCGGATTTCCACTTCCTTAGCTCCACATGGGTGTCCTCTCGCTGTCCATCATGAATCCCGAACCCAATCATCGGCTTCATCGGAGAAACGGGCGAGCTAGGTCGTCGGCTTCGTATCAAAGACGATCTACGTCGAGGTTGCACTAGTTCAAGCTCCGACTTCACCAAGTAGTGAAACTTGTGAAGAAAACACCCAAAACCACTTGGCAAGAGGTAGAGGATGAAGAAATAGGATGTGGGTTCACATTAGATTTGGATTTCTCTCATTAGAACTCAAGTTGCCATTAAAGTAGCAAGCTTTTCTTTTGAAGAAGAAGATGAAGAAGATGATAGAATATGATAAAAAACTTAATCATAATAGAAAAGAAAATGATATTTATCATATCCTAACCATGGTCAAGTGTAGAGAATTGACCATGGTTAGTGGGAGTGGTTAGGTTTAAGTATGAAGACAAAATGGCATCATTAGTAAAAGCTTCATGAAGCTTCACCATTCTTCATGATAAATGAAACCATTTTATTTTCATAAAACCAATTAATAAATAATGAATGGATTAAATAATAAGTGAATAAAACATAAACCCTAACCATGGTTCAATTCTTTTACACAAAGTCAAGTCAACATGCATCATCAAACATGATACAATCATGTGCACAAAAGCATATCACATATACAATGTGCATCAAGTGAGAAAAATCCGTTTAAAGTGAACCAATACTAGTTAATGCAAAGTAATATATCAAATATATAATTATACATTAAATCATTAAATCAACACTTGATTCAATGATCCGGTCATGTCGCACATGACCGACTAGTATTCAATGTATCGACTTATCGAATCGATCTTCGATTCGATAACTAGGTTATATCATATACAACCAATCGAAACATTAATCGCGAGAATCAAATACGGTATCACATACACGCATTATTCTCGGTCCCGCACATATCTCATATGCACTCCTATTTCGTTTCGCTTGAGCTAGGAAACCTCTGTGTAGGACTCTAAAGACTCGTCAATACGCCGGTAGCAGATGATGATCATATCAAGCACCCACAAGCCGCAAGCGGTCTGCTAAACGTAACGGCCACCCGGGTATTGAGCGATCAGAAGATCGACGAGCTAGCCCGCTCACACTCCTGCGAATCCGACCAGTAACACTTACCGTACAGTCCGGTCTGTTCGTCTGATACGTCGCATATCAAGTCTAAGGGTGGTAAACGTCAGACCCCAATACTCGATAAGTCATGCCGATGTGAGGCCCATAACGGGTCGAGAAACTACTGGTAACACTTACCAGCAAATCTCTAATCAGCCCTGGCCAGGGACTTCCCTGTTACGGCCAATCGAGCACAGCGCAACATCAACCCCCAATACCGGGAGAGACGAAACCCCTCCTATCGCTCATTGCCTCCATGTGACTCGGGACTGTACCCAAAGACCACCGTTTTGCACGCCCTCATGGACGTGGTAAGGTGGAGATCAAAGCACAGTGGGAATCACACAAGACTCTATGACGATCTCGGGTCTACAGACTAACCTGCACAAGTGTCACCTGAGAACTGCCATCTGACGTGAGGTATAATACCATCTGGGAGTTCTCGGCGAGTCCGTCCAGTGTACCCAGTCTCCACTGAGCACCCGTATACCATTTCTGATGTCAAACACCAATGGATATGGGATCATCCATCGCCCATCACATGGGTCGAGAAGCATATACGCTAGTCTACTCTGGTATATCGATGCCCCGTCTCGATACACCCACGACTAGGGACCTTGAAGGATGTACTTATGGACTACCATGTCCCCACTAGTATGATCTGCATCATAGTCCAGGTAGTCAAGTACACATCCTAAGGGCTTTACCAACATGTAACTACAAGACAGTATAGAGAGACTAGTGTACATGTTAAGATAAAGAGTAACCAGATAGCATACTATTATATCGAGCAAGAAAGTCATCTCTATATATGTCCAAGCATCCAATATAATATACAACATCTGTACAATACTGGCCTCTAGGGCATACATACAACTAACACCATGTCCCCACTAGTATGATCTGCATCATAGTCTAGGTAGTCAAGTACACATCCTAAGGGCTTTACCAACATATAACTCTAAGACAGTATAAAGAGACAAGTATACATGTTAAGATAAAGAGCAACCAGATAGCATACTATCATATCGAGCAAGAAATTCATCTCTATATTTGTCCAAGCATCTAATATAATATACATCATCTGTACAATACTGGCCTCGAGGGCATACATACAACTAACAGTAACTCATACCCAACAAACAGCAGTGGTTGAAGTATCTCATACTCAACCATCCCATAAAAGTCTCTCCTTAGAATAGGCCTTTGTGAGTGGATCCGCCGTGTTGTCCTCTGTGTCTACTCTCTAAAACCTGGATCTCCCTAGAGATCAACCATCTCCATGATCAGGTGATACTGCCTTAGAATATGTCTGGATCACTGATGGGACGGGGGTTCCTTATCCAAAGCCATAACTCCATTGTCACACAATGGTAGGAACGAAGTTCATCTCATGAACTAGTGTACATCCAGACTACCTCTTTGGTAGCATTCTTGGTAGCAATGTATCCAGCCTTTATCGTTTAATATGTCACGGTATCTAGCTTGGAACTCTTCCAACATACCGTCCCTCCACTGAGGGTAAAGACAATGCCTGTGACTGACATTCAGTCGACCTTATCACCCTGGAAGCTATCCAGTGATTCTCCCCAGGATCGATTGATACCATCTCACTACACCTAGTGAGAATCCTAACATCCACTTAGATCTATCTTATAGATCCAAAATCCAGGATTTAGGAGGTAGCATGTTGATCCTATATGGAGAATCATTGTGATAAGAGGAGATTGACTGATTGTAGCATAGGAAACTCCTTTCCTATCAAGAGTATGTCATCCGCGTACAATATGAGGATCACCACCATACTCCTTACTACCTTTTTGCATATACAATGTTCATCTACCATTTTGATGAAGTCAAATTCTTTGACTACCATATCAAAACAGATGTTCCAACTCCGCAATGACTGCTTTAACTCATAAAGCAACTTACACACGTTTCTACTGCTCCCACTGTCTACAAAGCCTTCTGGCTGTGTACTTATAGACGATCTCTTAAATCACTATTTAGAAAAGTAATCATGACACTCAACCGCCAGATATCGTAATCATGGTATGTAACAATGGCAAGTAGGATCCGGATGGACTTAAGTATAGCTACCAGAGAAAAAGGTTTCATCTTAAACCACACCTGGTCGATGACGAGAACCTTTTACAACAAGTCTAGCTTTGAAAGTCTCAACTTTTCCATCCACACCAAGTAATCTTCTCAAGATATACTTGCTTCTGATGGGGATTTAACCATTCAGATAAAGCAACCAAAGTCCATACTTTGTTGGTGTATATGGATTCCATCTCAGATCACTTAGCATCTAGCCATTCTTACAGAGTCCCCACTTTTGATGGCCTACTCGAAACTAGTTGGGTCATCATCTCATGATGCAATCCTCGCTCCCACTGTCATAGAGAAACTGAAGTATCTCTCAGGTGGATGAGGAACCCTACCAGATCGGCGGAGAGGCTGAGGTTCGTTGGGAGCTACTGAATCCTCCGGTTTTACCAAATCATCAGCTGCAGTTTGTATAGATGGACTCCTTCCAGTTCTACCTCATGACCATAAATTTCTTCCAAAATAAATTCCTTTTCTGAAAAGGTGGCATGCCGAGAAATAAAACACCTTTTGTTCCTCAGTGTGGTAGAAGATATTCCCTTGCAAATGCTTGGGATATCCAACAAACTTCCACAGAACTGACCTTTCCTCGAGCTTGTCCGGATTTTGCTTTTAGATATAGGCCGGACAACCCCAAATCTTAACTTACTTAAGAGTATGGGCTCTTCTCATACCATATCTCATATGGAGTGGTAGGCGCTGATTTGATTGGAACCCAATTCAATAGGTATGCAGCTTCTCAAGTGCATAACTCCCAAAAGGAAATAGGCAACTCAGTAGTACTCATCATAGAGCACACTATATCTCATAAGGTGCGATTGCTCCGCCCTGATACACCGACGTGCTGTGGTGTATCCGGAGGAGTAAAACTGAGAGAGAATCTCATTCTCCTTTAGAATAGTCCAGGATCTCCGTGCTCAAGTATTCTCCTCTTTGATCACATCAAAGGACATAATACTTATAGCCGTTTTGGTTCTATACTTCTAACTTATATTCTTTGAATATCTCAAAAGGTTAAGACTTGTGTTTCAACAGGAACATATGCCCGAATCTTGAGAGATCATCAGTGAATGTAATGATGTACAAAGAACCGGTCCTGGCATGTGTAGACAGGGGACTTACATACATCATCATGTATCAATCCCAAGAGTTCACTAACTCTTTCTCTGTTTCCAATAAACGGAGCTATGGTCATCTTTTCTTTGTGACATGACTGGCAAGTTTCATGATTGATCTCAAAAATATCTGGTAACCGCAATCAAGAACGGCGTCGCTTGGTAGCTAGCCGGTGAGTACGGGTCGGTCCACAGGGATGTTGTGAATTTCCTAATCGCTCTTACGAGTTAATTCCGATGGGCGTCGGATTGATTTAATCTAAAAATTGAATTAATCTAGGTCTAAATCTTGCTAGGGTTAGGTCTAGGTTAAGTTTGGAAAGTCTATAAATCTCACCGCTTTCTATACCCATATTAAGATCTTATTAGGAGTTATGGTAATTATTAATAAAGGGGATTAGAATCATTTGGAAAGATGTTTCTTCCTCTAGGTTCTTGTCCTTCCTTTATCAATCCTTACCCTAACCTCCATGGAAAACAATCACAACCGGGCCTTTATACTACGGTATCACCGCTACCTCGAGGGATAGGGTGCCGTAGGGAGCGGTATGTGCATGTATGCATAGAGTCCTATTAATTATATATGATGGGCAAGAAAGGGGTGAGAGATCTTCATCTCTCAAATCTTCCTCAAATCTAACCCTAACAAGCGAGGAGACTACTCGCTCATTAGGGAATTGAAGAACATTTATCTAGGTCAGAGAATAAAAGATCTAACTAGGGCAAAGAATTAAATTTAACTAGGGCAAGAATAGAAATTTAACCTCGGGCAGAAAATAAAGAACTTACAAATTGATGCTCTCCAAAAGAAATCTGAATTTTATTAATGAAGGGAGGCTAGGGGAGGCATGAAAAGAATACAATGATTTGGGCTTCTATTTATAAGACATAGAAACCCTAGGTTATAATTGACCCGCATGTCTGCATTTACCAAAATGACCCTAGGTTGACTAGTCAGCGCCGCCACACAAATTGGTAAAATTTGTATCCACTAATTCCTCAAGCCCGCCGCGGAACCGCGGCCGCAGGCAGGGTTTGGCCGCGGTTTCGCGGCCAAAAAAAGGTGTTGGGCTGTACAATTTTGTGGGCTGGCTCTGATTGATTTGTTCTTTCTGTTTTTACAGGTCTTTTCTCATATTGGCTTCTACGTCTTCTCCAGATCTTCACAATGAGTAGTGCACTGGACTTTTAACCGTTCGTTTTGGAATCTTGGACCTTGCTTTGTGAACTGATCTTTATGTAGGCTTGATCAAGAGTCTTCTGTTTATTGGTCAAAGTCTTACTTTTGCATCGTCTTTTATCTTTTTCACTGTTTTCGCTCCAAGAACCGGTAACCTGTAATATGTAGCAGACATGCGTCAAAAGCACCTGTTTATTTATTAAATGAATAAGAATGGGGAATATAATAATGCAATATTATGGTATGAACAAATACCCCCAAACTTATCTTTTGCTCGTCCTCGAGCAAACTTATTTTTATTTTTATTCTCGACAAAAACCCAACCTCACTTTCACAGGGAATCACGATTGCACTGAGCACGTGCAACAAGCCGTTAAACCTCTAGGTGTCCCTAGTAGGAGGAGTGTTGTCTTCTGAGGGTTTTCAGCGGATACTACCCACAAAATCCTATCAATTAGGCTTTTCGACTTTTATTCTCCAATTAGGTTTTCTAACAAGGAATTCTATAATCATCGACTCATAAATTATCTACCCATATTCTTCACACTTCCTCATCATTTAACTTAAGATTATATATGTTCTGCAGACCTACTTAGCTTTCGGCATTTCTTAAGTTTTCCTTCTAGGGTTCCATCTCCACTTAAGAATTTTTATCAACTCTATTAAAGATACAAGTTCTATTCTTCACTCCTTTCTCTCATCTAAAATCCAATCACATATCCCTACGTGTGTGTATATATCACCCCTACACTCAGAAATTCAAATCAAGCAATCATACTCTTGTCCGTTGTTCAAAGCACTTCTTAATTGGTGAATTTTTATGAATTTTGCTTACACATCCTTCATGCAACCGTTAATACTTCTTGAGGTACCAACGACCGATTACAAAATGCGTTTGCACTTTAAAGCGTACTTCCTAGTCTTGTAACACCTAAGGCTTTTTAGCAGTGACTCCCAAACCAGTTGGTCTAAGGCACTAGGTGATGAAGCACCCTCGCTAAATATTTTTCTATTTTTGCAGTCTTAAGTAATCACAAAAACCAGAGTTCATTTTTTTTCTTTATTCACACTTGTGTATATATATATATATATATATATATATATATATATATATATATACATATATATATTTTACTAAGGACTTTAGACAAGAGCATTTCAAGGTCTCTTCTACTATTCCAAGTTTCAAAGTGCGTGATTGTGCAATTTGTAGGGTATACATTTTAAGAATCTAGACTTAAGCTAGGAATTATTTTTCAAATTTATACTCTAATAAAAATATCAATACTTTTCCTTTGTTTCGACTTAGCCCAAGAAGTGAACTCAAAATTTGCCTATTTCTAAATAAACTACAAAGACATATATTTTCTACCGTTAAACTTTAAGGATGGTTATTTTTAGGGTTTTTAATTTACTAAGTCTAAGATCTAGTTGTTCCTAACTAGTTAACCTTTTTGTCAAACTCAAGTAAATTATGGCCAAAATTGACCGTTAAACTCTGTTGGAGATAGTGCCCTCAGAGTCAATTATTGGATCACAGGCACGTGATTGCAATGATTGATGGAGGACCTATGCCTGTAGGACAGTCTTACTCAAGATGATAGTATGCTATCTGGTTTACCTTTATCATCGTGTACTGCTTCAGGTGACCTTACAGGTCACTATTACACGTTGATAGAGCCCTTAGGATTCTTGCTTGACGACCAGCAGTATGATGTCGATCATATACGTGGGAGCTGGGGTCTATAAGCACATCCTTAAAAGGTCCCTAGTCATGGGAGTTTCGAGACAGGGCATCGATACTCCAGAGTAGACTAGTGTATACAGTCGAGACCCCGACGAGGGGCGTTGGCCGGTCTCACAAGCCACTGGTGTCAGTTGGTTCACCTAAGATGTATACAGGTGCTCATTGGGTTATGAGTACACTAGACAGGACTCGCCGGGAACATACTAGTTGGTCTTATACCTGACGTCAGATAGCAGTTCCCTGGTGACATGTGTACAGGTTAGTTCATCGACATGAGATCGTCATTTGTCTCGTGTGAGTTCACACTGTACTTTGATTACTACCCTACCACGCTCAAAGGAGACATGCAAACAGGTTTTAGTTGGGTACAGTCTCGAGCCATATAGAGGCAGTGAGCGGATCTGCAGGGGTTCTCCTCTCCCGGTATTGGGGGTGAGATCGCGCTGTGTCTAGGAGAGCCATTACACGAAGTCCTTGGCCAAGGCAGGAGATTTACTGGTAGATATTCCAGTAGTATCTCAGGGTGTTCTGGGCTACACTCCGACACGACTTGTACCACTTTTGGGGGTCTGACTTTTACCAACCCCCTAGGCCCACCATGCGATACTCATAGACGAACAGACCGGACTGTACGGATATTGTCACTGACAGGCTCAGTAGGGTGTCAGGATGAGTTCGCTCATCGACGTCCCTTTTGGTCAATACCGGTAGCCCGTTACGTATGGCTAATACCTCTGACGTGCTAGTGGTTAAATCCACAACCAAAGTATTGACGAGTCTTTAGAGTCCCCCACAGACCGTTTTCTCAAGTTTCGGGCGAAACGTTGTAGAGGCCGTATGGAGATATGGCAGGGTTCGATCATATACGTGCGGTATTACACGGATCATGATCGGACGGATAATACTAGTGGGTTTTGGTTTAAGCCGGATCCTAGTATTGTATAGTGTAGAGTTTGTCTCATTGCATTTTTATTTCAGTCGGAATACAAATGCGGGTATGTATATACAGTCGTGGGGTTTTCCTGTAATTTATTACGGGATCAGTTTTTTGAAGTTGCCAGTTTACATTTCGTTTCGGCCATTTTCCTTTGTTTCCTTCCTTGGCTGAAAATTGGTGGAGGAGGGCTTATTTGCAAATGTGCAAATTAGCATTATGGAGGGTAGTCTTTGTATATTGTTGCTTCATGGTGGTTCCACCATCCCTTGACTTCTATTTCTTCATCATTGCTTGACTTTTGAGAAATGATGTCTTGCTTTATATGATGGGTTATTGATTTGATTTTGGGGTGATGATAACTCTTCATCATCACCCATTTTCTCTCTCTTGTATGATGGTCACACATTGAGAGGGGGCTGGCCATTCTAGTGAGGGTTGTCCAAGATTTAGGGTGAGAAAAATTGTTCTCATTTGGGCTTGCAAAATCCTTTTGTTCATCCCCAAAGTATACTACTTCTTCTCCACATCTAAAATGGCAACTTCATACCCTAATGAGACATAGCTTTCTACACTTCATCTACAATATCCTTGGGCACGTCGACTCGCCAACTTTGTGCTCGAGTTGCCTCAGTCCAGAGGTGGGATCCCGTAAAAGAACCCGGTGATGTGGTGCCCTTCCGACGAGGAGATGAAGACCGGAGGTTCCGCGGGGAGATCGGAACGACGACGAGAAGACCGAAGGACACGGATCGCTCGGTATATCTCTCTACCTTTTCTCTAGTTTTCTAGGAGTAGGTTAATGGCCCGATCCGGGTTCATAGTACGCGGTGGTGCCGGTTTTAAAGTTTAAAGAAAAGTATCATTCCGCATTTTGGTCTCGGATTGACGTCCGGGGCGCCGCCATGCACTTACACTGGTATCAGAGCCACGCCGTTAACCTAGTCTAGCTTGCTCTAATATGTTTAGAACTTCGATCGAACAATTTTTCCAAAATCGCGATTTCATATGCATCAGTTTTCTGTCAAAATTTTTTGTGCTCCAAAAATTTTTCTGGGCATGTCAAAAATTCGTGCAGGGTTTTTTAAGCACTCTGTAGAAATTAGATACAGTGATCCTACGGTAGGACCGCGGAACCGTGGCCAAACCCCTGTTCTGGCCGCGGTTCCGCGGCTGTAAGATGTCATTGCCGTACCAACTTTCTACAGTAGCTTTATGAGTTGAAATTGGGATTTTTGGAATATTCTTTTTGGTCCCAGATTTCTTTGAGTGTTACAGTTGTGCTTGGGGCCCACTTCGGTAAATTTAGTCGATCAAGAATTTTTAACATGTTAGTTCACAGTATTTACATTATATCTGCGACCGTGAATGTCATTTGATCGGTAAATCCTGTCTAACTGCTATAGCCCTTTTAGACGGATTTGCGAACGTGACATTCACGTTGATGTTCTGTGATGTTGCGGATTGGTCGTGGGGGATAGCCTGGATGCAATGTTAGTACAGTTTGGTTTATTATGTACATTTGATATTGCGGGGCGAGCGTCCGACATGTGGACTGCCGTCATTGCTTATTTGTATATTATTCTTTTGGGGCACGACCGGGCTGAGGTCGATGTACCCATTGTATGTATATTTTACTTTCTGTACTAGGATTACCCTAAGGTGGGGTGCACGGATAGCCGGGTTCTAGAGGGCAACGGGCCCGCATCTCATGGCGTTGAGACGGAGGGGCTTCACTCTAGAATTGGCGGGCTATTCGCCGCACTCGTAGGGGGTACAGGTTGACCCAAGGAGGGGTGCACAAGTTACCGGATTCCGTGAAGTGTTGGGTGGTCCATTCACGTTGTTGAAGGGGGCTGCCTCGCTTCAAGTTTTGGCGGGTAACTTTCCGCGCCCGTAGGGGTCTAGGATTTCATTGCACAGGCTATCCACACGACCAGGGGAACGTCGGGTTTCAGTAGTGGCTCTATGAAACCCGGGGGTCCCAGATATCTGTATTGTTCTGTGATGCTTATTACATTTCTGTGATGTTGCATTTTATCACGCCTTGAGCGAATATTATATATTGATATATATACTAGTAGATGTTGTATATGTTTTGCATCCGCGCTAGTCCAGTCCCCGCTCTGTCGTTAGTTAAGTAACCTAACGGGTAATGAGGGACCCAGTGGCCAATGCGGATGGCATATACGTACATCATTATTTTCGTTCTTTATTGGTGTGATCAATTGATGGGACTGCGTTGATTCGGATCAATGCAAGCTAAACAAACCTATTCTGATGTTGTTGGAACATTTTTCAAAAAAGCTGTTATTGCAAGGGCGTTCTCTTTTGTTTTGCATAGTGATATTCAGTTGGAATATCCTGCACCTCAGTCGACGAGGAAAGGGCCGAGATCCCTTCACCGAGAGTGACCCCTTGGACAGAAGTTTGCGTCAGGGGAATAACTTCACTATAGTCGTTTACTTTTGCATCATGGTATTCAGTTGGAATATCCTGCACCTCATTATACGGGGAAAGAGCCGAGATCCCTTCACCGGGAGTGACCTCTTTAGCAAAGGTTTTCGTCACTATATTTTTATAAAGCTATCTGGTTCCTTCAACGATATCAAGTTCATTACGTTAAAGGCTTTTCGCCAAAAACCATTCATAGCCCTACGTCGTTTCATATGGATAGTCAATAGTATTCAAGCTGTGTTTGTTGGCCAAAGTCAAGGCACAGTGATTGGTAGCTATTGGATATTCATATGCAGCATAGATAGATGCGTTGGTTTGGGACAGTCGTACTGCCTTGTTGGCCAAAGTCAAGGGTAGGTACGGGTGGGTTCAAATCAACCTGGAGAATGACGGGTAGAACTTGACATGTGACTTATGATTTGTTGGCCAAAGTCAAGGTCATAAGAGCATGGGGTAAAAATCACATCGGGAGTTTCTAAAGAAACTGAAACTTGCCAGATATGCGCATACCTTCTGGAGTGTGATAACGTGAGCGGATCCCGTCACGTTATCATGCGATGATAGTTGGATCCCGATTCACACTGATGAGTTAGTTTACTCCTCGGGTGATCCCGACTAATTCTTCTTTCAGGTTTGGAGAAGAATTTGACGTTACAGTGGGAGGTTTCCAGATTAGATAAAGTGAAAACCATTCTGATCTAGGTTAGAGTGCACGCTGAGTGTTTCTTTTCTCTCTCTCTCTTTGGCAGCGACCATGACCCGACCTTTGACTATGACTCATTGACCAAGATTAACCGGACCTTCTTAAAACACTGACTTTTGGATTGTCAGAGTTGCATACCTCATTGCCACTCCTACTTTTACCCTTTTCTCCAGGACACCCCGTATTACTACGAACGTCCATTTCCATTGGATAAAACCATCGTATGGTTATATACGAACTCGAAGGAATTTATTCGAGGATGGTTTCCGGTTCTGGAGAAAACGGATAGGACTATTCAGCTGTCTTTTCCTTTTACCTTCTCTCAGGTTGCGAGTGCCTCTTAGATTAGGGGATAGTACACCTATTACGCAAATTGGATAGTCTTCTTCCAAACCATAGGCAGGTGCTGACCGGTAGGGAATGAAGAAAACCAATTAGCCTAACAATGGTGTACAGAAGGTATTAAGTAAAGACAAATAAAGGGATTAGTAAGAGAGCAAAGTAAATTGCGACCGCTATTCACAACCAAACCAAGTATTTCATTACCACTCCCATTTCATTATATTTCTCCAGAACACTCCGTATCACTACGAAGATCCACAGTTATTTGGATACTCCATCGTATGGTTATATACGAACTCGAAAGGGACTTGTTCCAGTTCGGGGATGGATTCTGGTTCAGGAGAAATAAGAATAAGGTTTTATTCGGTTGTCTTTTATCTTCACCTTCTCTCGCATTGCGAGTGCTCCTAGGATTAGGATAGTACACCCATTACGCTTATTAGATAGTCTTCTTCCAAACCATAGGCTGGTGCCGAACGGTAGGGAAGGAAGAAAACCATTTAGCCTAAGAGGGTGTACAGAAGGTAATGACTAAAGACATATAAAGGGATTTGGAGAGATGGCAAAGAAATATACGGTTACAGTTGTGAATCTGATAATGGAAGAGGCATTACTAGGAATACCCGGATACCCCTACGAAACATTTACATGTTTCAGTTTCACTGTGTATTGTTAAAAGAAAACTGATTTCCCAATTAGCCCTTGCTCCAGGGTATGTATTTACCAGGTATGATTCTCACATCTGTATTGTTTTACAGATGATGAGTGGGAGTAAATTATTGGGAATTAGGTGATCATCCTCATTATATCGGAATTCGTTGTAATTGGTGATATTTGAGGAAATCGCCTGGGTTGTTTGCCGGTCGGCAAATATTTGGTTTTGAATATCCGTTGCTATGCACCAATTTCAAATTGATATATCTGTACGTCTATTTTTATAGAGTGAGATATAACTTTTTGAAATTATGTCTATGACATTTACCTATATCAGTGGATGGTTAGGTAAGGAGTATTGAACAGCGGTGTAATTCTTCTTAACCATAAGTACAGTTTTCAATCTACGACACATAGGAAATGAGTTATTAGACTCAAAGGACTTATACAGAGTATTGTATATTGTCCAGTGTCCATTAGGACAGAGGGGTTGGTCCTCGCACTATATTCTGTTTACTTGTGACTTCTCTAGTTCTTAGACATGTGTTTCGTGGAAACACAAAGTCTGAGTTTTGAGAAGTTATAAGTATAAGATTAAAGTAGAGAACCAGGTATTGCAAGTATTGGGATTCTTCAAGGTGATCGAAGATGTAGATACTTGTGTATGGTATTCAGTTGATAGTAATGGTTAAGAGAACTTGCTTCTCTTTCAGGTTACTCATAATGGGAAGCACTCTTAAGTTGAGTAATGCTGATCGGCCTCTTTCCATTTAGTTGACATGCACTGGAGACAGCAGCATGATTTGAATCTGGTTCAATTAAATCAGTGCCTCTGTTTCTGTATTGGATATAGAACAGTTCGTATCTTAACGATGTTAAGGTACGGGGAGTTGTCCGGCTTATACTTAAAACCAGACTCTGGATAACTCAAGGCACGTTTCTGTAATGGCTATTTGTGGGTTGACCCAGGCTATAACGAGGGTTGACTTTCTACCATCTGGAAGATCAATAGTGATATTGTTCTTGACTCTCCACAGTTTGAATAAAAATGAATTTTTTCAGAAAACGGTAGTGGGAGTATGGTAGAACTGGAAGTGATTCCAGAACCACAAACGATTACTGAAGATTTGATAAGAACCTAAAGATTCAATCTGGTTTGACATTCCATTGGCCACTCCGCAGATAAGGTGGGTAACCTCAGGCACCCGAGAGGTACTCGGTAGCCTCAAGGACGGTGGCAGGGAGGTTCTTGTTTACCCAGACTTGCCATTGCTGTTGTTCCAGACTATGAGACCCGGCAGGAGGATGAGTATAGCGTCGTTCTGAACTGGCTTTAGAAGTGCACATGTATATGACTCTGCCAGAGGGTTGTCGTAGTCAGTGGGAGCAGCGGAAGCATTGGTGGACAGGAGGCTTATGTCTATTTATGGACTAAAGTAGATATAGCGGAGATAGATCATCTATTTCTGATGTGACAGTCATAGGTTTGACTTCATCAGAATAGGGGTTGGATCTGTTAAGAAGGTAGTAGGGTGTGATCTCCTGGTATTTGGATGACATACACAGAGTAGGAAGTGATATTCCTATACTTCGATCGGTTATACTTTGGTTGTCACACAGTGGTTTCTCCACAAAGGACTTGGATATTATATCAGACATTCTGGTTACTGGATCTATGGTTTTAGATCTAGATTTGGGTAGTTTCCCAATCTGGGTACTTAGACAACATTCTAAAGGTATTTAGAATGGTCGACTCCTGGCATGGTGGTGTACCTGCAGATGATGGAGTCACCCTCTCTAAAGGTGTCTTACAGACTAAAGGGGAGAGGGATGTGCACGATTGGAAGATCACTTGCTTAGGAAATTGAGTCGATCATGAGTACCACACCAAATGTTGTTTTTGCAGTAGATGCAATAAGTTGATATTGATCCAATCCTGGAGAAACGGTCGAAAGCAGTTTTAGAACATAAGTGGATGTTCCAGGGATATGATAACAACAGCCTCTTTTAGGAGACAGTTATCATTCCAGGCTTCCAAGGTGATATGGATGACAGAGAGGTTGTCAGAGTTATAGTTTTCCTTCTGACGAGAGGCAGTATTTTGGATAGGTGGTCCAAGGGGATACTGAGGGAGGCATGACGCAGGATACTGATTAAGTTCAGTTGACGATACAGTCTAAGAAGTTTGGATTTGGAGTTCATTTATGAGCTAGGTCCCATCAGATATCCAGACATATTCTAAGACAGGTATTGCTCATTTCGGGAGATGGATTTCTCAGCGAACTTGAGATAAAGAGAGACATAGAAAGAAACATCAAGGCGGATCCACTCACTGAGGCTATTCCTCGAACACATTAGTTTCGCAAACTGGTTTTGTGAGACTGATTAGTAAAGGAGTTGGGTGTTCGGTATCATACGGGCTGTGAGTATGCGACATCGCAATAATTAGCCTTGAGTGCAAGTGGGAGATTGTTGGAGATAGTGTCCTCAGAGTCAATTATTGGATCACAGACACATGATTGCAATGATTGATGGAGGACCTATGCCGGTAGGACAGTCTTACTCAAGATGATGGTATGCTATCTGTTTTACCTTTATCATCGTGTACTGCTTCAGGTGACCTTACAGGTCACTTTACATGTTGATAGAGCTCTTAGGATTCTTGCTTGACGACCAACAGTATGATGGCGATCATATATGTGGGAGCTGGGGTCTATAAGCACATCCTTAAAAGGTCCCTAGTCGTGGGAGTTTCGAGACAGGGCATCGATACTCCAGAGTAGACTAGTGTATACAGTCGAGACCCCGACGAGGGGCGGTGGCCAGTCTCACAAGCCACTGGTGTCAGTTGGTTCACCTAAGATGTATACAGGTGCTCATTGGGTTATGAGTACACCGGACAGGACTCGCCGGGAACATGCTAGTTGGTCTTATACCTGACGTCAGATAGCAGTTCCCTGGTGACATGTATACAGTTTAGTTCATCGACATGAGATCTTCATTTGTCTCGTGTGAGTTCCCACTGTACTTTGATTACTACCCTACCACGCTCAAAGGAGACGTGCAAACAGGTTTTAGTTGGGTACAGTCCCGAGCCACATGGAGGCAGTGAGCGGATCTGCAGGGGTTCGTCTCTCCCGGTATTGGGGGTGAGGTCACGCTGTGTCTAGGAGAGCCATTACACAAAGTCCTTAGCCAAGGTAGGAGATTTACTGGTAGGTAATCCAGTAGTATCTCAGGGTGTTCTGGGCTACACTCCGACACGACTTGTACCGCTTTTGGGGGTCTGACTTTTACCAACCCCCTAAGCCCGCCATGCGATACTCATAGACGAACGGACCGGACTATACGGATATTGTCACTGACAGGCTCAGTAGGGTGTCAGGATGAGTTCGCTCATCGATGTCCCTTTTGGTCAATACCTGGTAGCCCGTTACGTATGGCTAATACCTCTGACGTGCTAGTGGTTAAATCCACAACCAAAGTATTGACGAGTCTTTAGAGTTCCCCACAGACCGTTTTCTCAAGTTTCGGGCGAAACGCTGTAGAGGCCGTATAGAGATATAACAGGGTTCGATCATATATGTGCGGTATTGCACGGATCATGATCGGACGGATAATACTAGCGGGTTTTTGTTTAAGCCGGATCCTAGTATTGTACAGTGTAGAGTTTGTCTCATTGCATTTGTATTTCGGTCGGAATAAAAATGCGGGTATGTATATACAGTCGCGGGGTTTTCCTGTAATTTATTACGGGATCAGTTTTCTGAAGTTGCCAGTTTGCATTCCGTTTCGGCCATTTTCCTTTGTTTCCTTCCTTGGCTGAAAATTGGTGGAGGAGGGCTTATTTGCAAATGTGCAAATTAGCATTGTGGAGGGTGGTCTTTGTATATTGTTGCTTCATGGTGGTTCCACAATCCCTTGACTTCTATTTCTTCATCATTGCTTGACTTTTGAGAAATGATAGCTTGCTTTATATGATGGGTTATTGATTTGATTTTGGGGTGATGATTACTCTTCATCATCACCCATTTTCTCTCTCTTGTATGATGGTCACACATTGAGAGGGGGCCGGCCATTCTAGTGAGGGCTGTCCAAGATTTGGGGTGAGAAAAATTGTTCTCATTTGGGCTTGCAAAATTCTTTTGTTCATCCCCAATGTATACTACTTCTTCTCCACATCTAAAATGGCAACTTCATACCCCAATGAGACATAGCTTTCTACACTTTATCTACAGTATCCTTGGGCACGTCGACTCGCCAACTTCGTGCTCGAGTTGCCTCGGTCCAAAGGTGGGAGCCCGTAAAAGAACCCGGCGATGTGGTGCCCTTCCGACGAGGAGATGAAGACCAGAGGTTACGCAGGGAGATCGGGACAACGACGAGAAGACCGAAGGACACGGATCACGAGGTATATCTCTCTACCTTTTCTCTAGTTTGCTAGGAGTAGGTTAATGGCCCGATCCGGGTTCATAGTGCGCGGTGGTGCCGATTTTAAAGTTTAAAGAAAAGTATTGTTTCCGCATTTTGGCCTCGGATTGACGGCCGGGGCGCCGCCATGCACTTACAGTATCGAGACCAGGCATCGATACTCCAGTGTAGACTAGTGTATACTGATCGAGACCCCGACGAGGGGCGGTGGCCAGGTCTCACAAGCCATTGGTGTTAGTTTGTTCACCTAAGATAGTATACAGGTGCTCATTGGGTTATGAGTACACTGGACGGACTCGCCGGGAACCTGCTAGTTGGTATTATACCTATTGTCAGATAGCAGTTCCCAGGTGACATGTGTATAGGTTAGTCTGTCGACCTGAGATCGTCATTTGTCTCGTGTGAGTTCCCACTATGCTTTGATTACTACCCTACCACGGCTCAAAGGAGTCGTGCAAACAGGTTTTAGTTGGGTACAGTCCCGAGCCACATGGAGGCAGTGATCGGATCATCGGGGATTCATCTCCCCTGGTATTAGGGGTTGATGTCGCGTTGTGTACGGACGGCCATCACCATAAATCCGTAGCCATGGTGGACGAGAATTACCGATCCAGGATCGATAGTTTCTCAGGTGGTGATGGGTTTCATACCGACACTAAATATCGCGTTGTTGGGGGTCTGACTTTATCCACCCTCTTAAACTCGATATGCGATACTCTTAGAAGAACAGACCAGACTATATGGATATTGTCACTGACAGGCTCAGTAGGGGTTCAGGATGAGTTTGCTCGTCGGCCTCCCTTTCGCTCAATACTTGGGTAGCCGTTACGTACAGCTAGTGCCGCTGACGTGCTTATGGTTAAACCCACTGCCAATGTATTGATGAGTTTTTAGAGTTCCACACAGAGGGTTTTCATGGTTCCGGCGATATGGTGTACATGTCGTATGTTGGTACATACGGGTGTCCGATTAAATATGTACACTTGCTGTGCAGACTTTAATCGGACGATTGATAATACTAGCGGCTTAGGATTAAGCCAGTTTATTAAATCAGGTTTTGATTTAATAATTTACATATGTATTTATATATATGTATTCTAGTATTATTGTTCGCTATTTATTTTCTCTCTTGGCTATTCGTATTTTTGTACGAATACGCGTATATGTATTTTGGTACATGTACCGAGAAGTATTCCGTATTTTATACGGAATAGCTTCTAGAAGGTGCCACCTCATTAATGATTTTCTATATTGAAAATTATTTGGGAAATGAGGTGGAAAGGAGGTATGGTTTTGAGGCATGGTGCAAAGTATGGTGCACATTTGTTTAATGGTTTGCATTGTTTAATTGGGAAAAGAAATTGACTATTTTTTTTGTGTGGAGGAGAGAGGGGGCCGGCCAATTTTTGGTGGGGGGTTCATTTCATTTAGGGTAATTTTTTGACATGGTTCATTACACTAGCCTCATCTCTCTCTCACTCTCATGCTTGACCCAAAAAGACTTAGCAAAAGTTCACATCCTCCTTCATCTTCTTCTAGAGTTTATTTATGGAGCTCATGGTTGAGAGAAAAATTATAGTGACACTTTCATACACCCCCACTCTCCATAGCTAGCGACTTTGGAGCGTCGGTTACCTCGTTTGTCGAGGTTAGAGCTTGCGCCATTTCCCTCGGGTGGATCATCGGAGATGGAGGAAGACCGGCAACCAAATATCATCAAAAGATCACTAGGAGCTTGGAATAAAGACCGAAGGACTCGGATCATCTCGATATAACAATTCTAACTCTTAGTTAAGTTTGCTAGTTTAGGGTTTAAGGTCGATCCGGGATTCGGGTAGCGGTAGCGACGGTTTAAGAAATTTTTGTTCCGCATTTTGGCCGCGTTTCGACGGCCGGGGCGCTGCCGGGACCCTTCGCATCAAACATAACACAATACATGTACACAAATATACATATCACATATATACATTGTGCATATCTAGTGAGAAAAGAAATCATAAGTGAGCTAATACTAGTTATTGTAATGTAATATATCACATATATAATTATACATTAAATTATCAAATCAACTCTTGATTTAATAATCCGGCTATATCATATACAACTGACTAATACTATATGAATCAACTTATCGAATCAACACTTGATCCGATTACCCGGCTATATCATATATAACCGACCGATATCACATATCGCGAGAATAGAATACAGTATCACATATCGTATTAATCTCGGTCCCGCACATATCACATATGCGCTCCTACTCCGTTTCGCTTGAGCCAGGAAACCTCTATGTAGGACTCTAAAGACTCGTCAATACACCGGCAGTAGGTGATGATCATATCAAACACCCACAAGCTGCAAGCGGTCTGCTAAACGTAATGGCCACTCGGGTATTGAGCGATCAGAAGATCAACAAGCAAGCCTGCTCGTACTCCTGTGAATCCATTCAGTAACACTGCCGTAGAGTCCGGTCTCTTCATCTGATATGTCGCATATCACAGCCTGCGGTGGTGTAACGTCAGACCCCAATATCCTAATAAGTCATACCGATGTAAGGTCCATAACGGTTCGAGAAACTACTGATAACAATTACTAGTAGATCTCAGCAACCCTAGCCAGGGATTTCCTGTTATGGCCAATCGAGTATAGCGCAACATCAACTCTCTATACCGGGAGAGAAGAAACCCCTCCTATCGCTCATTGCCTCCATGTGACTCGGGACTGTACCCAAAAGCCACAGTTTTGCACGTTCTCTTGAACGTGGTAAGGTGGAAATCAATGCACAGTGGGAATCACACAAGACTCTATGACGATCTCGGGTCTACAGACTAACCTGTAACAGTGTCACTAGAGAACTGCCATCTGACGTGAGGTACAATATCATCTGGGAGTTCTCGGCGAGTCCGTTCAGTGTACCCAGTCTCCACTGAGCACCCGTATACTGTCTCTGATGTCAAACACCAATGGATATAGGATCAGCCATCGCCCATCTACATGGGTCGAGAAGCTATACGCTAGTCTACTCTGGTATATCGATGCCCTGTCTCGATACACCTACGACTAGGAACATTTGAAGGATGTACTTAAGACTACTCTGTCCCTACTAGTATGATCTGCATCATTGTCCTGGTAGTCAAGTACTTATCCTAAGAGCTTTATCAACATGTGAGAGCAAGACAGTAAATCAATACAAGTCCACATGTTAAGATAAAGAACAACCAGATAGCATACTATCATGCCGAGCAAGAAATTCCTCCCTATATATGTCCAAGCATCCACTACAATATACATCGTATGTACAGTAATGGCCTCTAGGGCATAAATATTACTAACACTCCCAGTCTCCTTGGCACAAATGGTGGCCTTGAAGAGGCTCCTCCTGCAATCTGGTTGGCAGGGCGCTTCATTCTGGCAGACTGAGGTCTGCCTTTCATCTTTACCACTGCTTCATAACGGCGGGCATCTTTTAGAGCCGATTCGTGGGTCGGAAAATCTCCTGTGGCTAATGCAGCCTGGATCTCCGGATCTAACCCTTGTTGAAATCGCCGGGCTCTGATCTCATCCGTCGGTATCAGGTGTGCCGCGAATCTGTTAAGATATTGTGTTAGATGTGTAATATGTGATATTTTTAAAATCGAAATATTGAGACGTATCTTACCGACTGAGCATGGTGAACTCAGCATCATACTCATCTACAGATTTGGTCAACATCGAACCCTGTTGTAGGTGGATGAACTATTGTTCCATGTCGAATCTGACAGTCTCGGGGAAGTACTTTGCGTCGAACATATCACGGAAAGTCCTCCATTCGATCGGTTAGGTGAGACGGCTTTCTTCCGCCTTCCACCAGACCCGTGCATTATCAGTGAACTGCAACTTTGCAACTCGAACCCAAGCGATCTCTGGCACTTGTGCTGCTGCCAAGTCATCTTCAATACTCTGAGCCCATTCTGTTGGGATACCTACAACGACAGCAAGATTTCGGGAGGCATCACACATGCCAAGTTTAAATTTTTGTCATTCTAGATAACCCAAACGCAAGATCTTTAACTAGAGAATCAAACAAAACATCGAAGCAAACAACTTTACTTCAAAGAGCTAGGGATTACAACCTTTGTAGTCCGTTCCTTCGCTTCATAAGCTCCGTGTTGAGATCTCTTCGCTGCGATCATCATAAACCCGGACTCTAGAGAGGCTCCATGAGGTGAATGAGGCATCTTGCTTGAAGTCTTCCTTTTCGAAGATGATCTACCTTGAAGAATCTCAAACCCAAGCTTACACTTCTCTAATGAAGTATTAGTGAAGTGACACCCTAATCTAAGTGGCTAGAATAGATGAGGATGATGAAGTAGGAATTTTGCTCTCTTTTGTTTTCTTGATCTCACTTTTAAATCACCACAAACAAAAAGCTAGAAAGCTTTTTCAAGAGGAAGAAGAAGAAGAAATACTTTTGTAATGAATAATGAATTGTTATGTGAGGTTAGAAATGCAACCAAGGTTAAGAATGAGAAGCTTAACCCATGTAGAGAATAAACCATAGGCTAGGGTTCAATGGTTGGGTTAACAAATATCTAAATATTATCTAAAGGGTGGACTAAGTCAACACTTCCAAAATATCTCATTTTAAATCCACCATTTAGAATTAACCTACAAAGAATGTTAACCCTAATTGAAACCCTAGCATGGTTTAATCTCAAAACCCTAATTGCATTTGTAACCCTAATATGTTACGATATTATATATCACATATATAATATATAATGTAACAAAAGAAAATAATAAAATTAACATATATCGCATATACATCAATGTATTATGCAAGTGAGAAAAAGAATCAATAAAGCGAGCTTATATTAGTTAATATAACTTAATATATCACATATATAATTATACAATAAATTATCGAATCAACACTTGATCCGATAACCCGGCTATATTTACATACAATCGACTAATATAGCAAGTACCATTTTATTGAATCAACACTTGATCCGATAACCCGGCTATATCACATATACCCGGCCGATATCATATATCGCGAGAATATAATACGGTGTCTCATATCGTATTAGTCTCAGTCACGCACATATCACATATGTGCTCCTACTCTGTTTTGCCTGAGCCAGGAAACCTCTGTGTAGGACTCTAAAGAATCGTCAATACGCCGGGAGTAGGTGATGATCATATCAAACACCCACAAGCTGCAAGCGGTCAGCTAAACGTAACAGCCACCCAGGTATTGAGCGATTAGAAGATCAACAAGTAAGCCTGTACATTCTCCTGTGAATCCAATCAGTAACACTCCCGTACAGTCCGATCTCTTCGTCTGATATGTCGCATATCAAGTCTAGGGGTGGTAAACGTCAGACCCCATAAACCGATAAATCGTGTCGATGTGAGGCTCATAACAAGTCGAGAAACTACTGATAACTCTCACCAATAGCACTCCATATCAGCCCTGGCTAGGGACTTCTAGTTATAGCCAATCGAACACAGCACAACATCAACTCCCTATACCGGGAGAAACGAAACCCCTCCTATCGCTCATTACCTCCATGTGATTCGGGACTATACCCAAAAGCTACCGTTTTGCACGCCCTCTTGGACATGGTAAGGTGGAAATCAAAGTACAATAGGAATCACACAAGACTCTATGACGATCTCGGGTCTACAGACTAACCTGTACCAGTGTCACCAAAGAACTGCTATCTGACGATAGGTATAATACCATCTAGGAGTTCTCGGCGAGTCCGTTCAGTGTACCCAGTCTCCACTGAGCACCCGTACACCATCTTTGATGTCAAACACCGATGGATATGGGATCATCCATCGCTCATCATATGGGTCAAGATGCGTATACGCTAGTCTACTTTGGTGTATCGATGCCCTGTCTCGATACACCCTCGACTAGGAACAGTTATAGGATGTACTCGTTGACTACCCTGGCCCCACTAGTATGATCTCATCATAGTCCTAGTAGTCAAGTACATATCCCAAGGGCTTTATCAACATGTGAGAGTAAGATTGTAAATGCCACGACCCGAAAGTACGGAACGTGACCGGCACTTAAATTACAAAACGTCTAAAGGCGCAACGTAATCTAAGTAAGCCGAAACCCAGAATCTAAACCTTTTAAAAGAAGAAGTAAAGGAAAACATGTTTAAAAGCAACATCAAATTTTCTCAAAAATTTCGGCAGAGTCTCCTTTGTAAAAACTGGCCCCAAACGGGTACAAACAAGAATATTATATACAAACAATAAAAAGGCATCCTCAAGCGGGAGCTAGCTCTACGCCAAATGGCGGAAACAACCACACAATGCACTATAATATACAACGCCGAAGGGCGAGACTCAAAACTCAAAAGAAAACCAAATCCACCAAAAACCATAATAATACAAGCGCGACTCTAAGGTCGAAATAAAAACAACTGGTCTTCTAAATCTATCAAGTAATACAAGTCTGGTTGATGGAGCTTACTAGATACAACTGAAATAATAAAAGTACAACGGCGGTCCCTATATAAGTGAACCAACCTACCAAGCAATCACCCTGAATGAAATGGTGTGCCAGCAAGCCGCCAAGGAAACCTGTACATCAAGACCTGAAAGAAAATTTGGCACAACGGGGGTGAGTTGCCAACTCGTGAGTAGAAGACATCTGCAAGTAGAAATCGCATGCACGACGCTCTCCTAGGTCATAATAATATACTTAATATAACACTTGTCATCTAGTAGTGGCAGGGTAATAATCTATGCGTAAGTGCAGTAATATGATCCCATCACAGAACATTGCAGCAGAAGAAACATATGAAATATTGGATATACTAGGAGATCCGTGTTTTATTTTAAGGCTGTATAAAACATGGATTCCACGGTCGCGATGAATAGCCAAACCCACATCCCTAGACCCCTACGAGAGCGGCAAGCAACCCTACCAATTCTAGGGTTAGGAGACCCGGTCTCGACTCCTCGAGATGGCCTCCCACTGGACCCTAAAACCCGGCTACTTGTGCTCCCTGCCTTGGGTCTATCCTAATGCGGAAAAGTAAATAATATACAATGGTGACATCATTCTCAACCCGGAAGTGCCCCAATAAAAGAATATTACATACATGAATGAAAATAAAAACCCTCATCTCACATAAAACCCCCGGCTATTCAAAACACGACGATCCAATATAACATATCACAGTAACACATAACATCACATGTCATCAACGTAAGTAAATATGCGTATCACAATTGTCGTTGACAGATAGCAACGAAAATGGCAATATACCACATATTACACTTACGGTCGTAGAAAAGAAAGTGTAAAACTACAACATTTGGAATCCACAATAACCTTAGACATCGTAAACCCGAAATATCACATATTACGGATTTCATGCCTAACTATATGAATTCCACATATTGTATCACATTACAGAAAAAGCTAGACGATATTAAACATTCCGATCGAATCAACAAACACCCAAAGTTTCCCAAATGCTCAACACTTGAGCGTAGTTTAGAAGTATCCATCACATGCCACAGTAGTAGTGAACCAGCCGTAGAAGGGTCAACCAACGCCTCACTTGTGGCACCGCTAAACCACCACAAACCCTAGGGTTTAGTGACGGTTTTGACGGTCACAAAATCGAGTTAAGATTTTGTTCTTCTAGTGGGTCACCGCATCACTTGCACGATTTTTGAATGTTCTATAACTGTGAAAAGATCCAACTCTTGAAAAATTTCAGCAAGGGGAAAAGTCGGTATTTGTTATCCGATCGAACCTTTTAATAACGTCTAAAATAACCGAAACAGAAACTAGAATTTCGAATACGAAACACTCCGAATTTTTAATGCAGTAAATTAACATCACATGTAATTTTTGCAAAAATAAACAACACCAGAAAGTCTAAACCCCAGAACCTGGACCACACCACAAAACCCAAACCTAAACTCCTCTTTTCAACCGAGGTCGCCGGATTTCTTGGCTTGGTCGCCGGCCAAAATCCGAGCAGGGGGGTGGGGTTTATGGTGTGTTCATATTGTATCGCATACAACATTCTGCAACTGTTAAAATAATTTTTTGACACCTGAAAATTTCGACAGAAACTAGGGTTTTCGTCGGGGGTTTGAGAGTTGTTTCGGTTTCGTAATCTTAGACATATCCATTTAATTCTCTAGCTAGGCTCTGATACCACGGTTGGGATACTTACAATGGCAGCAAGGTTTTGGGAGTCATCACACATGCCAAGTTTAAATTTTTGCCATTCTAGATAACCCAAACACAAGATCTTTAACTAGAGAATCAAACAAAATATCGAAGCAAAAAACTTTACTTCAAAGAGCTAGGGATTACAACCTTTGTAGTCCGTTCCTTCACTTCATAAGCTCCGTGTTGAGGTCCCTTCGCTGCGATCATCATGAACCCGGACTCTAGAGAGGCTCTATGAGGTGAATGAGGTATCTTTCTTGAAGTCTTCCTTTTCAAAGATGATCTACCTTTAAGAATCTCAAACCCAAGCTTATACTTCTCTAATGAAGTATTAGTGAAGTGAACACCCTAATCTAAGTGGCTAGAATAGATGAGGATGATGAAGCAGGAATTTTGCTCTTTTTTGTTTTCTTGATCTCACTTTTAAATCACCATAAACAAAAAGCTAAAAAGCGTTTTCAAGAGGATGAAGAAGAAGAAATCCTTTTGTGATGAATAATGAATTGTTATGTGAGGTTAGAAATGCTAACAAGGTTAAGAATGAGAAGCTTAACCCATGTAGAGAATAAACTATAGGCTAGGGTTCAATGGTTGGGTTAACAAATATCTAGATATTATCTAAAGGGTGGACTTCGTCAACACTTCCAAAATATCTCATTTTAAATCCACCATTTAGAATTAACCTAAAAAGAATGTTAACCCTAATTGAAACCCTAGCATGGTTTAATCTCAAAACCCTAATTGCATTTGTAACCCTAATCTATTACAATATTATATATCACATATATAATATATAATGTAACAAAAGAAAATAATACAATTAACATATATCGCATATACATCAATGTATTATCCAAGTGAGAAAAGAATCTATAAAGCGAGCTTATATTAGTTAATGTAACTTAATATATCACACATATAATTATACATTAAATTATCGAATCAACACTTGATCCGATAACCCGGCTATATTTACATACAACCGACTAATATAACAAGTACCATTTTATCGAATCAACACTTGATCCGATAACCCGACTATATCACATATACCCGGCCGATATCACATATCGCGAGAATATAATACGGTATCTCATATCGTATTAGTCTCGGTCACGCACATATCACATATGTGCTCTACTCCATTTTGCCTGAGCCAGGAAACCTCTGTGTTGGACTCTAAAGAATCGTCAATACGCCGGGAGTAGGTGATGATCATATCAAACACCCACAAGCTGCAAGCGGTCAGATAAACGTAACAGCCACCCAGGTATTGAGCGATTAGAAGATCAACAAGCAAGCCTGTACATTCTCTTATGAATCCAATCAGTAACACTCCCGTATAGTCCGATCTCTTCGTCTGATATGTTGCATATCATGTGTAGGGGTGGTAAATGTCAGACTCCAGTAACCGATAAGTCGTGTCGATGTGAGGCTCATAACAGGTCGAGAAACTACTGATAACTCTTACCATTAGCACTCCATATCAGCCCTGGCCAGGGACTTCTAGTTATAGCCAATCGAACACAGCACAACATCAACTCCCTATACCGGGAGAGATGAAACCCCTCCTATCGCTCATTGCCTCCATGTGATTCGGGACTGTACCCAAAAGCCACCGTTTTGCACGCCCTCTTGGACGTGGTAAGGTGGAAATCAAAGTACAGTGGGAACACACAAGACTCTATGACGATCTCGGGTCTACAAACTAACCTATAGCAGTGTCACCAGAGAACTGCTATCTGACCATAGGTATAATACCATCTAGAAGTTCTCGGCGAGTCCGTTCAGTGTACCCAGTCTTCACTGAGCACCCTTACACCATCTTTGATGTCAAACACCGATAGATATGAGATCATCCATCGCCCATCATATAGGTCAAGATGCGTATACGCTAGTCTACTCTGGTGTATCGATGCCCTGTCTCGATACACCTCGACTAGGAACAGTTATAGGATGTACTCGTTGACTACCCTGGCCCCACTAGTATGATCTCATCATAGTCCTAATAGTCAAGTACATATCCCAAGGGCTTTATTAACATGTGAGAGTAAGACAGTAAACCAATACAAGTCAACATGTTAAGACAAAGTACAACCAAATAGCATACTATCATATCGAGCAAGAAAGTCCTCTCTATATATATCCAACCATCCACTATAATATACATTATATGTACAATAATGGCCTCTAGGGCATATACATAACTAACAATCTCCCACTTGCACTAAGGCCAGCTGTTGTAGTATCTCATACCCAACATCCCGAAGAGTCTCTCGAATTGTATCTGGGGTATGGCCTTCGTGAGTGGATCCGCAGTGTTGTCCTTCGTATCAACTCTCCTGACCTCGATCTCCCGGCGATCAACTATCTTCCGAATCAAGTGATACCGCCTCAGAATATGTCTGGACTTCTGATGGGACCAGGGTTCCTTGGCCAAAGCCACAGCTCCATTGTTCTCACAATACAAAGGTATTGGATGCTCAATGGATGGAACCACACCAAGTTCAGTGATGAACTTCTTCATCCAGACAGCCTCTTTGGCAGCATCGTTGGCAGCGATGTATTCAGCCTCCATCGTCAAGTATGCCACGGTTTCTTGCTTAGAACTCTTCCAACAAACCGCCCCTCCATTGAGGGGAAAGAAAAATCCCGAGTGCGACTTAGAGTCGTCCTTATCACTTTGGAAGCTCGAATCGGTAAAGGACTCCTCTTGGAGTTCTCCGTTACCATACACTAAGAACATCTCCTTAGTCCTTCTCAAGTACTTGAGAATGTTCTTCGCAGCTGTCCAGTGATCCTCTCCAGGATCTGCTTGATACCGACTGACTATACTTAGTGAGTATGCTATATCGGGTCTGGTACATAATATCGCGTACATGATAGAGCCTACTGCCGAAGCATAGGGTATCCCTTGCATGCGAGCTCTCTCCAAATCAGTCTTGGGAGACATCTCTTTGGAGAGAATGAGTCCAGAGATTATGGGTTGGTTCCCACGCTTGGATTCTTCCAAACTAAACCTCTTTAGTATGGTGTCAATGTACCTAGATTGGGACAATCCCAGTATCCTTTTCGATCTATCTATATAGATCTTAATTCCCAAAATGCAGGAGGCATCACTTAGATCTTTCATTGAGAATCTATGTGACAAGAAGAGCTTAACCGAGTGCAGCATAGGAACATCATTTCCTATCAAGAGTATGTCATCCACGTATAATACGAGGAAGACAACCTTACTCTCTGCAACCTTCTTGTATATACAAGATTCATCTACGTTCTTGATGAAGTCAAACTCTTTGACTACAACATCAAAACAGATGTTCCAACTCCGTGATGCCTGCTTTAACCCGTAGATGGATTTAAGCAGCTTGCACACCTTTTCGCTGCTCCCACTATCTACGAAGCCCTCTAGCTTAGTCATGTACACACACTCCTCTAAATCACCATTTAGAAAGGCGGTCTTAACATCCATCATCCAAATTTCGTAGTCATGGTATGCAGCAATGGCAAGTACTATCCGGATGGACTTAAGTATAGCCACTGGAGAAAAGGTTTCGTCATAATCCACACCTGGTCGTTGACGAAAACCCTTTGCAACAAGTCTAGCTTTGAAAGTCTTAACTTTTCCATCTACATTAAGTTTCTTCTTAAAGATCCATTTGCTCCCAATGGGTTTTACCCCTTCAGGAGCAACTTCCAAAGTCCATACTTTGTTGGTGTACATGGATTCCATCTCAAATCGCATTGCATCCAGCCACTTCACAGAGTCACCACTCGTGATGGCCTGCTCGAAACTAGTCGGGTCATCATCTTCCATGATGCAATCCTCACTTCCACCGTCAATGAGAAAAACGTAGTATCTCTCAGGTGGATGAGGAACCCTACTGGATCGGCGGAGAGGCTTAGGTTTGTCGGGCACTACCGAATCCTCTGGTTCTACTAAATCTTCAGTTGCAGTTTGTGCTGCTGTAACGTCTTCCAGCTCTACCTCTTTACCACTAATTTCTTTTGCAAGAAATTCCTTTTCTATAAAGGTGTCATGTTGAGCAACAAACACCTTTTGTTGTTCACTGTGGTAGAATAGATATCCATACGAATTGCTTGGATATCCCACAAACTTGCAAAGAACTGATCTTACCTCGAGCTTGTCCGGACTTTGCTTTCTAACATAGGCCGGACAACCCCATATCTTAACTCGTTTAAGAGACGGTATCTTCCCATTCCATATCTCATATGGAGTGGTAGGCACTGATTTAGTTGAAACTCTATTCAATAGGTATATGGCTGTCTTAAGCGCATACCCCGAGAATGAAATAGGCATCTCAGCAGTGTCCATCATAGAGCGCACCATATCTAATAGGGTGTGATTCCTCCGCTCTGATACACCGTTGTGCTGTGGTGTATATGGAGGAGTAAGCTGAGAGAGAATCCTATTCTCTTTTAGATAATCCAGGAACTCATTGCTCAAGTATTCTCCTCCTCGATCAGATCGAAGGATATTAATACTTTTGCCCGTTTGGTTCTCGACTTCGTGCTTATATTCTCTGAATTTCTCAAAAGCTTCAGACTTGTGTTTCAACAGAAACACATGTCTGTATCTTGAGAGATTGTCAGTGAATGTAATGAAGTATGAGGCACCATTCCTGGCATGTGTAGACATGGGACCGCATACATCACTATGTATCAGTCCCAAGAGTTCCGTAACTCTTTCTCCATGTCCACTAAACGGAGTTTTGGTCATCTTGCCTTTGAGACATGACTGGCAAGTGTCATAAGATGAAAATTTGAACGGATTCAATATCCATCCTTATGCAACTTAGCTAGTCGTATCGCATTGATGTGACCTAGTCTATAATGCCATAAGTAGGATTCGTTCATTTCTGAACTCTTCCTCTTTTGTGTGTTTTGTACATTAAGAACTGTAGTTTGATTTAGAACGTATATGCCATTATTTAACGAGCCTGATCCAATCAACTTTTGATCTAGGAAGATGTTCATAACATAATCGTGTACTGCAAAACTATATCCCTCTTTATTTAATAAAGAAACTGATATAAGATTGCATATCAGGGTCGGAATGTAATAGCATTCGTTCAGAATCAATGTATTACCATTTGGTAATACAAGGTGATATTCGCCAACTGCTTTGGCTGCAATATCTGCACCATTCCATACTCTTACGGAAGGATCACCCTCCCCCAGTTCCCTACCTTTCCTTAGCCCATGTAACATATTACATATGTGGGATCCTGATCCGGTATCTAATACTCAGGACGTAGAGTGAACTGAGAAACAGTTCTCGATAACAAACACACCCGAAGAAGATGCATCAGCATGCTTATTCTTCGTTTGAACGGCGTGAGAATCCAGATATTCTCCTATTTCCTGCTCGGACTTATAACATTTATAAGTTGGAGCGGGGCCAACGTTCCCCTGCTCAGTATAATAAGCGGGTTCAGTCAATACATCTATATTTTTATCTTGATTAAGTCCTAACATGGTCGCTACCTGGAGAGAGAGAGAAGGAAACACTTTAGCGTATGCTCTTGCAAGATTAGATTGGTTATTATCTTATCTAATCAGGATGGCTCCCACTGTTTTCATCAAATCTTCCTTCAAACCCTAAAAGGTAAGACTAGCCAGGATTAATTACACCTTACAAGTTCGCCAATCTTTCAGCCAGGTCAGTGTTGGTACTTTAAGGGAGGTTTCCTGTACTTTCGCACGAACCTAATTAAAATAAACCTCGTTTTTCTAGAGGCGTAACCCCGTTAACACCTTTATAGACACCTACTTGATCGGCTAATTGCTATGTGTAAAACTCTTCTAGGAGTAACTCTTACTCGCGGTGGGTATCAGGATCCAACTATCTCATAGAAGGTATGCAATCTCATTGCAAATTTCAACACTTGAAATTCCTGATAATACTTTTGCCCCTAGAAACTGATGACCTTGTCTATGGTCAACAAATCATAAGCGCTAGCCAAGTTCAACCCGTCATTTTCCGATTGAATTAAACCCACCCGTACGACCCTTGACTAAGGTCAACAAACGCAGCACGAATACTAACTAGTCTCTATCTGAAATAACAGAAGGCTACGACAGGTTTTTCAGAAAACCTTTCACGTAATGAACTTGATATCGTTGTAGAAACAAGTGTTTTTGAAAAGGAGTGTTTTTTAGGCTTTTCTAGTTTCGCTAAAGAGGTCACTCCCGGTGAAGGGATCTCGGCTCTTTCCTCATCAAATAAGGTGCAGGATATTTCATAAATACCGTTGTGCAAAGCAAGAACTATAGAAGCAATCAAAAACTAAACCGTGAGTTTGTAGTATCTGCTAGTTTCGCTAAAGAGGTCACTTCAGGTGAAGGGATCTCGGCTCTTATCGAATAAGGTGCTGGATATTCTATAAGGAATTGTTAGTTATATATATGCCCTAGAGGCCATTACTATACATAGGATGTATATGGTAGTGGATGCTTGGATATATATAGGGATGACTTTCTTGCTCGATATGATAGTATGCTATCTGGTTACTCTTTACCTTAACATGTACACTGATTGTCTCTCTGTTACATGTTAGTAAAGCCCTTAGGATGTGTACTTGACTACCTGGACTATGATGCGGATCATACTAGTGGGGACGTGGTAGTCCATAAGTACATCCTTCAAAGTCCCTAGTCGTGGGTGTATCAAGACGGGGCATCGATATACCAGAGTAGACTAGCGTATACCTTCTCGACCCATACAGATGGGCGATGGATGATCCCATATCCATTGGTGTTTGACATCAGAGATGATATACGGGTGCTCAGTGGAGACTGGGTATACTGGACTGACTCGCCGAGAACTCCCAGATGGTATTATACCTTACGTCAGATGGCAGTTCTCTGGTGACACTGGTACAGGTTAGTCTGTATACCCGAGATCGTCATAGAATCTTGTGTGATTCCCACTGTGCTTTGATTTCCACCTTACCACGTCCAAGAGGGTGTGCAAAACGGTGGTTTTTGGGTACAGTCCCGAATCACATGGAGGCAATGAGCGATAGGAGAGGTTTCGTCTCTCCCGGTATAGGGAGTTGATGTTGCGCTGTGCTCGATTGGCTATAACAGGAAGTCCTTGGCCAAGGCTGCTTTAGGGATTTACTGGTAAGTGTTACCAGTAGTTTCTCGACCAGTTATGAGCCTCATATCGACACGACTTATCGAGTTATTGGGGTCTGACGTTTACCACCCCTAGGCGAGATATGCGACATATCAGACGAACAGACCGGACTGTACGGTAGTGTTACTCGTTGGATTCACAGGAGTGTGAGTGGGCTTGCTCGTTGATCTTCTGATCGCTCAATGCCCGGGTGGCCATTACGTTTAGCAGACCGCTTGCGGCTTGTGGGTGTTTGATATGATCATCACCTGCTGCCGGCGTATCGACGAGTCTTTAGAGTCCTACACAGAGGTTTCCTGGCTCAAGCGAAACGAAATAGGAGCACATATGAGATATGTGCGGGACCGAGAATAATACCAACTATGTGATACTGTATTCTATTCTCGCGATATGTATCATTGGACGATTATATGAAATATAGCCAGGTTACCGAATCAAGTGTTGATTCGATACATTGATACACTTGATATTAGTCGGTTATATGCAGTATGACCGGATCATTAAATCAAGTGTTGATTTAGTGATTTAATGTATAATTATATATTTGATATATTACTTTACATTAACTATTATTGGTTCACTTAAGATTATTTTCTCACTAGTTTGTGCACATTGTATATATGATATATTTTTGTGCACTTGATTGTATCATGTTTGATGATACATGCAAACTTGGGTTAGTGTATGCTTTAAACTATGATTAGGTTAATGGTTAGGGTTTGATTTACTCATTTATTTATTCATTTATTTATTTGGGCAAAAACAAATATGGTGGCTTTCTTTGTTTTATTCTTGGAGTTTCATGAAGCTTCACCATTTTGTTTCTATTCTCAAACCTAACCATTATCTAAACCCTAGTTTATTCTCTACATGAGTTAGACTAACCCATGGTTGCTATATGATAAGAATCACTTGAATTTTCTAATTAATTGAATTCTTTTTCTTTTTCTTCTTCTTCATCTTCTTCATGAAGAAAGAAAAAGTTTGCTAGAAAATTCTAAGTGATGATTCCAAGTGAGAAATCCAAATCCAAAGTGAACCCACTTCCTATTTCTTCATCCTCTATCACTTGCCATATAGTAGAGGGTGTTTTCTTCATAAGTTTCTTGACCTAGTAAAGATGGAGCTTGAGTTTGAGTCGCCTCGACGTAGATCATCTTCGGCATCGAAGTCAATGACCTAGCCCGATCATTTCTCCGACGAAACCATTGCTAGAGTCCGGGATCCCGATGATCGCAGCGGAGGGACGTCATCTCGGAGCTAAAGAAGTGGTGGACCGGATCTACAAAGGTTGTAATCCCTTTCACTTATTAGCAAAGTTGTTTGCTTGCTTGTAGTTTCGCCTTTACTTCTAGTTAACGATCCATATTAGGGTTTCTCGGCACCGGAAAATTTTTGTTTGGCATGGTTGATGTCTTGTGGAACCTCTTGAGTGTGCCTAGTAACCCTACAGTGGTATCAGAGCCAAGCTAGAGCTTTAGACGAAGTGTAGACGATGTTAGAAGTCCGATCGAACCCGAAACCCTAATCCAAAACCTTTCTCTGTACAATTTTTCAAAACTGGGATTTTTGTGAATTAAAAATATGCAGAAAATTCAGCAGGGTTTTCTAGGGGTTACTGTGAAGAACGTGTCCCTGAATCAACTAAAGCGCCGCGGAACCGCGGCCCCACCCTGGCATTTGCGGCGGTTCCGCGGCCATGTAGATGCTTCTTGTCACGTTCTTTGCACAGTAATCCCCGTCTGTAAAGCCTGTGTTTTCTGGGTAATTTTAATTACTGCTCAAGAGTTGAGTTTTCTTGGTTGTATTGGGAGTTCGACAATTCGATCGGAATCTTTAACTTTGTCTGTGTTTTACCGGATAATTTTAGAATATGTTAAAAAGTTCGACCGGATATAAATACCCACTTTTTCCCCTGTCGGGAAATTTCCAAGTGTTGGATCTTTCCGTAATTTAAAGATGTTCTAAGTGTTAGTTATATGTATGCCCTAGAGGCCATTACTGTACATTGGATGTATATTGTAGTGGATGCTGGGACATATATAGGTAGGACTTTCTTGCTCGACATGATAGTACGCTATCTGGTTGCACTTTATCTTAACATGTATACTTTCTGTCTCTCTGATTACATGTTGATAAAGCCCTTAGGATATGTACTCGACTTCTAGGACTATGATGTAGATCATACTAGTGGGGCCTGGGTAGTCCATGAGTACATCCTTGAAATGTTCCTAGTCGAGGGAATATCGAGACGGGGCATCGATATTCCAGAGTAGACTAGCGCATATCTTCTCGACTCATGCGATGGGAGATGGATGATCCCATATCCATTGGTGTTTGACATCGAAGATGGTATGCGGGTGCTCAGTAGAGACTGGGTACACTGAACGGACTCGCCGAGAACTCCCAGATGGTATTATACCTCACGTCAGATGGCAGTTCTCTGGTGACACTGGTACAGCTTAGTCTGTTGACCCGAGATCGTCATAGAGTCTTGTGTGTCTCCCACTGTGCTTTGATTTCCACCCTACCACGGCTCTACTGAGTTGTGCAAACAGGTGGTTTTTGGGTACAGTCCCGATTCACATGGAGGCAATGAGCGATAGGAGGGGATTCGTCTCTCCCGGTATTGGGGGTTGATGTTGTGCTATGCTCGACTGGCCATAACAGGAAATCCCTGGCCAGGGTTGCTGTGATATACTGGTAAGAGTTATCAGTAGTTTCACGAATGTTATGGACCTCAAGTCGGCATGACTTATCGAGCTATTGGGGTCTGACGTTTACCACCCCTAGGCGAGATATGCGACATATCAGACGAACAGACCGGACTATACGGTAGTGTTACTGGTCGGATTCACAGGAGTGTGAACGGGCTTGCTCGTCGATCTTCTGATCGCTCAATACCCGGGTGGCCGTTACGTTTAGCAGACCGCTTGCGGCTTGTGGGTGTTTGATATGATCATCATCTGCTGCCGGAGTATTGACGAGTCTTTAGAATCCTACACAGAGGTTTCCTGGCTCAAGCGAAACGAAATAGGAGCGCATATGAGATATGTGCGGGACCGAGAATAATGCGTGTATGTGATACCGTATTCCATTCTCGCGATCTATGTATCGATTGGTTATATGCGATATAACCTAGTTATCGAATCAAGGATTGATTCGATAAGCCGATACATAGGATACTGGCCGGTTATATGCGACATGACCGGATCATTGAATCAAGTGTTGATTTAATGATTTAATGTATAATTATATATTTGATATATTACTTTGCATTAACTCGTATTGGTTCACTTTAAAAGGATTTTCTCACTTGAATTGTGCAAGTTGTATATGTGATATATTTCTTTGTGCACATTATTGTATCATGTTTGATGATACATTCTTGTTTGGTTTTGTGTAAAGTATTAAACCATGGTTAGTTAGTGATTAGGGTTTCATCTTATTCATTTATCTTTTTATTTTATTTATTTCAAAAGAAAAAGAAAATGAGAAATGAACGGTGGCTATTTTTGTTTTTAGTTGAAGATTCATGTAGCATTGTTTTAGTCACCATTCTTGTCTCATGCCTAACCGTAACCACTCATCTAACCTAAGTTAAGTCTCTACACTAAACCATGGTCAAAGATATGATAAGTATTGTATTTTCTTTTCTATTTTAATTAGAACTTATCATATCTTCTTCTTCTTCATCTTCTTCTTCAATGAAGAAAGCTTGCTACTCCAATGGCAAGTCATGAAATCTAGTGAGAAATCCAAAACTAAAGTTTACCCACTTCCTATTTCTTCATCCTCTACCTCTTGCCAAGTAGTATAGGGTGTTTCCTTCACAAGTTTTTCCGACTTGGTGAAGTTGGAGCTTGTTCTAGCGATGCCTCGACGTAGATCATCTTCGGCATCGAACCGACGATCAAGCCCGCCCATTCTTCGATGATGCCGACGCTAGAGCCCAAGACATGATTTGGACAGCGAGGGGACTTCATTGCGGAGCCGTGGAGGTGGTGGACCGGATCTACAAAGGTTGTATTTCCGTATTCCCTTAGTTAATTGTTAACTATCTAGTTTTTCACCTAGACATCTAGCAAACGATCCGTAGTTTAGGGTTTCTCGGCACCGTAAAATTTTAAATTGGCAGGATCGATGCCTTGTGAGACCTCACTAGGGTGCCTAGGAACCCTACAGTGGTATCAGAGCCTAGCTAGAGCCTTAGGCGAAGTCCAGACGGAATTTGAAACCGGAACGAACCCGAAACCAACTCCAAAATAGCTCTCTGTCCTTTTTTCAAAAACTGGGATTTTTCCAAATTAAAAATATCCAGAAAACCCAGCAGGAAATTGTAAGAATTACTGTGCAAATACGAGATTATTTGGACTTTAAACAGGCGCGGAACCGCGGCACGAGCATGCCTCGTGCGGCGGTTCCGCCGCCACTTGGTGACGTCACGGTTCCAGTTTTGCACAGTAATTCAATATTTCCAGTGTTGAGTTCTCTGGGTACTTTTTAAATTTATTCAAGAGTTGAATAATCTGGAGTTGTTTTGGGGATTCGGTATTTCGATCGGGGTATCAAATTTTGTCTATTTGGCTTTCCGGATAAATTTTAGAATATGTTAAAAAGTTCGACCGGATATAAATACCCAATTTTTCCCCTGTCGGGAAATTTCCAAGTGTTGGATTTTTCCGTAGTTTAACGACGTTCTAAGTAGTGCAAGTAATGCGATGGTCCCTCTAGAAGACAACAAACCTTAACTCGATTATGTGACCGTCTTGAACTGCCCTTTGAACCTTCGGGTTTGGGGCAGTACGGCGTGCCACATGTGAGGCGTTGGCTTGACCCTTCTACGGCTGGACCGTTGCTACTGAGGCACGAACTGAATGTTGTTAGACTTATTTCATGTGTTGAATAGTATCGGGAAAACTTGGGTGTTCGATTGTTCGATCGAAAAGTTTAGCATTTTCTATTTATCCGGAATGTGATACAATAATTGGAATTCACAAAAGGTTATGAGATAACTGAATGAATATTATAAACGTAGCAGTTTAGTCTCACTTGATCGGTTGCCACGGAATTTTTATGTGATCAAAAGTCCGTCGCAATCACGTAGCGTACGCGGATACTCGCCGGGTAAACTTAATAGATAGCCTCACTCCATAGCCCCGACCAAGTGACTGTAGGAGAACCCCGTCGCCGAAAGCATCCGTTCGGGTGCTCGTGGCAGCGGTGTTCCGCCTTGGTGCACTTCGTCGACGGTATCGGGGGTGCGGCCGCCTACTAAAGTTTGCGACGAGCATTCGATCAGAATGTCGGGAATCCTGTCGAATTGCCCGACTTGATATTGAAAAGAGTTTTCGATAATGAGACTAAAATGCGGGGTTTATAATTGTTAGGCATGCGATGTCTAAGTAATTCATTTGGTCAGGCATGCGATGTCTGAGGAGGTTGCGGATTCCAACTGTTGTAGTTTTACACTTTCTTTTCTGTGACCGTAAGTGTAATATGTGATATCGCCGGTTTCGTTGCTATATGTCAACGACAATTGGGATGCGCATATTTACTTACGTTGATGACATGAGATGTTATGTGTCGCTGGATATGTTATATTGGATCGTCGTGTTTGAATAGCCGGGGGGTTTTTATGTGAGATGAGTGTTTTTCATTTTCATTCATGTAAAAACTTGTATGTAATATTCTTTTATTGGGGCACTTCCAGGTTGCGGAAGTAGTCACCGTTTGTATATTATTTACTTTTCCGCATTAGGATAGACCCAAGGAGGGGAGCACAAGTAACCGGGTTCTGGGGTCCAGTGGGAGACCAACTCGAGGAGTCGAGTCCGGGTCTCCTAACCCTAGAATTGGTAGGGTTGCTTGCCGCTCTCGTAGGGGTCTAGGGGTGTGGGATTGGCTATTCATCACGACCGTGGAATCCGTGTTTTATACTGGCTCGTATTGAAAACACGGACGTCCTAGTATATCCAATATTTCATATGTTTCTTCTGCTGTGTTTTATCTGTGATCATGTGATGTTCTGTGACAGGTATTATATATAGTATATATGATATATTATATAGACGTTGCTTATGTTTTACACCCGCGCTAGCCCTGCCCCGCTCTGCCGTTAGTTACCTAACCTAACGGTGCACGAGGGGATATCGAGGCGAATGCGGATGGCATAAGTGTACGTCATATCTATCTGTGATGTTTAGGTAACTTAAAATGATGGGATATTCATTAATGAGATTAATGAAAGAAAATAAACCTAATTGATGTTGTGGAATCGAATTTCAAAATAAAAACAGGTAGCTACAGTTCTTGCTTTGCATCGCAGTGTTCATTGTAGAACATCCTGCACCTTATTCGATGAGGAAAGGACCGAGATCCCTTCACCGGGAGTGACTCCTTTAGCAATAACTGGCAGATGCTACAACCCTCGGTTTGTCATTTGATCGCTTCTATAGTTTCCGCTTTGCACAGTGATATATATGATATATCCCGCACCTCATTCGACGAGGAAAGGGCCGACGATCCCTTCATCGGGAGTGACCCCTTTAGCAAAACTAGAAAAGCTTCAAAAACATTCCATTTAAAAAAACCATTTGATTCCGCAACGAGATCAAGTTCAAAGCGTTAAAGGTTTTCACAAAAACCATTCGCAACCCTCCGTCATTTTAGGAAGTAGAGTACTTAGTATTCGTGCTGTGTTTGTTGACCATAGTCAAGGCACAGTGTACGGTAGCTAAGTGATGACTTCCTACACCGCATATGATGCGATTAGTTAGGACAGTCGCGTGACTTTGTTGACCTTAGTTAAGGGTCATGTGGGTGGGTCTAATTAATCACGAAATGATGGGTAGAACTTGACTAGTACTTATGATTTGTTGACCATAGTTAAGGTCATAGGTGCTAGGGGTAAAAACCTTTATCGGGAGTTTCAAGTGTTGGAATTTGCAATGAGATTGCATACCTTCTATGTGATAGTTGGATCCCGATACCCACTGCCAGTAATTGTTACTCCTGGGAGAGTTTTGCACTTTGCAATTAGCCGATCAAGTAGGTGTCTAGAAAGGTGTCAACGGGGTTACGCCTCTGGGAAAACGAGGTTTACAGTAATTAGGTCCGTGCGAAAGCACGGGGAACCTCCCTCAAAGTACCGACACTGGCCTGGCTGAAAGATTGGTGAACTTGTAGAGTGTAATTAATCCCGGCTAGTCTTTCCTTTTAGGGTTTGAAGGAAGATTTGATAAAAACAGTGAGAGCCATCCTGATTAGATAAAATACATAACCAATCTAATCTTGACAGAGCGCACGCAGAGTGTTTTCTTCTCTCTCTCTCCTGGTAGCGACCATATCACGCCTTAATCAAGATAATAATACGGAATATTGACCGAACCCGCTTGTTATTCTGAGCTGGGGAACGTTGGTCCCGCTCCAACTTATAATTGTTATAAGACAGAGCAGGAAATAGGGAATACCAGAATTCCTATGCCGCCCAAACGAAGAAAGTGCATATGATGCATCTCCTTCGGGTGTGTTCATTACAAAGAACTGTTTCTCAGTATCCTCTGCATCCTGGGTATATGATACCGGATCAGGATCCCAGATATGTAATCTGTTACATAGGGCTATAAAAGGGTAGAAAAACTGAGAACGGGTGATAAGTTTCATGAGACAGAAATCGGGGCAAGTGTTGCAGCCAAGTCTGTTGGTCACTGTCACCCTGTATTACGAATACATTGATTCTGAACAAATGCTGTTAGATACCGAACCTGATATACAAAATCATATCAGTCTCTTTATTAGTAAAGAAATGATATAATTTTGTATTGTTGGATAATGTTTTGAACATTTCCTATATCAAAAGTTGATCGGTTCAGGCACGTTATCTAAAAGCATTGACGTTCTAAATCAAACTACAGTTCCTCGTATACAGAACACACACAAGAGGAAGAGTTCAGAAATGAACGAATTCTTCTTGAGGCATTGTAGACTAGGTCATATCAATGCGACCCGACTGGCTGAAGTTACATTTTAGATGCATATTTAAATCAGTTTGAATTTACATCTTGTGAAACTTGCCAGTCATGTCACAAAGATATAATGACACCAGCTCTGTTTACTAGAAGCAGAGAAAGAGTTAATAAACTCTTGGGACTGATACATGATGATGTATGCAAGGTCTCCTGTCTACACATGCCAGGACTGGTTCTTTATACTTCATTATATTCTCTGATAATCTCTCAAGATTCAGTCATATATTCCTGTTGAAATATAAGTCCGAACCTTTTGAGGTATTCACAGAATATAAGTAGGAAGTAGAGAACCAAAATACGGGTATAAGTATTATGTCCTATGATGAGATCAGGGAGGAGAATACTTGTGCATAGCATTCCTGGACTATTCTAAAAGAAAATGAGATTCTCTCTCAGCATTACTCCTCCGTATAAACCATAGCACGATGGTATATCGGGGCGGAGCAATCACACCCTATATGATAAGGTGTGCTCTATGATGAGTACTACTGAGTTACCTATTTCCTTTTTGGGGGTTATGCACTTGAGAAGCTGCATACCTATTGAATTAGGGTTCTAATCAAATCACTGCCTACCATTCCATATGAGATATGGTATGGGCAGATCCTATCTCTTAAGTAAGTTAAGATTTGGGATTGTCCGTCCTATGCCAAAAGCAAAATCCGGACAAGATCGAGGCAGGATCAGTTCTGTAGAACTGGAAAGGTTCCAGCTATACAAAACTGCAGTTGATGATTTGACAGAACCATAAGATTCTATAGTTCCCGACGAACCTCAGCCTCTCCGCCGATCTAGTCGGGTTCCTCATCCGCCTAAGAGATACCTCGGTTTCTCGATGACAGTGGGAGCAAGGATTGCATCATGAGATGATGACCCAACTAGTTTCGAGCAGGCCATCGAGAGTAGGGACTCTGTAAGAATGGCTGGATGCTTAGCGATCTGAGATGGAATCCATGTACACCAGCAAAGTATGGACTTTAGCTGCTATATCTGAAGGGTTAAATCCCCATCAGGAGCAAGTATATCTTGAGAAGATTACTTGGTGTAGATGGAAAAGTTGAGACTTTCAAAGCTAGACTTGTTAAAGGTTTTCGTCATCGGCCAGGCGTGGATAATGATGAAACCTTTTTCCAGTAGCTATGCTTAAGTCTGTCCAGATCCTACTTACCACGGCTGCATACCATGACTACGATATCTGGCGGTTGGGTGCCATGACTGCTTTTCTAAATACTGATTTAGAAGAGAACGTCTATAAGAACACAGCCAGAGGTCTTCGTAAACAGTGGGAGCAGCGGAAACGTGTGCAAGTTGCTTTACATAATGAAGCAGGCATCGAGGAGTTGGAACGTCTGTTTTGATAGATTAGTCAAAGTGTTTGACTTCATCAAAATGGTAGACGAACCTTGTATATACAAAAGGGTAGTAGAGAGTAAGGTGGTCATCTTCGTATTGTACGTAGACAGCATACTCTTGATAGGAAAAGAGTTTCCTATACTACGATCGGTAAATCTCCTATTATCACAAGGATTCTCCAAATAGGATAAAGATGATACCTCCTAAATCCTGAGATTTGGACCTATGAGATAGATCTAAAGGGATACTAGGATTCTCACTAGGTAGAGTGAGATTGTATCAATCGATCCTGGGGAGAATCACTGGAAGTGTTCCAGGGTGATAAAGACGACTGAATGTCAGTCACAGGCATTGTCTTTACCCTCAGTAAAGGGACGGTATGTTGGAAGAGTTCCAAGCTAGATACCGTGGCAAACTAGACGATAAAGGCTGGTAACATCGCTATTAAAGATACTACCAAAGAGGCAGTTTGGGTGTATATTGGTTCATAGGATGAACTAGGTTCCTACCATTGTGTGACAATGGAACTGTGGCTTTGGCCCTGGAACCCTGGTCCCATCAGTGACCCAGACATAATCTAAGGCAGCATCACCTGATCATGGAGATAGCTGATCTCCAGGGTGATCGAGGTTAGGAGAGTAGACTCAGAGGACAACACGGCGGATCCACTCACGAAGGCCCTTTTCCCAAAGAGAGACTTTTAGGGGATGGTTGAGTATGTGATACTGCAACCACTGCTACAGATGGCCCTAGTGCAAGTGGGAGATTGTTAGTTATATGTATGCCCTAGAGGCCATTACTGTACATTGGATGTATATTGTAGTGGATGCTGGGACATATATAGGTAGGACTTTCTTGCTCGACATGATAGTACGCTATCTGGTTGCACTTTATCTTAACATGTATACTTTCTGTCTCTCTGATTACATGTTGATAAAGCCCTTAGGATATGTACTCGACTTCCAGGACTATGATGTAGATCATACTAGTGGGGCCTGGGTAGTCCATGAGTACATCCTTGAAATGTTCCTAGTCGAGGGAATATCGAGACGGGGCATCGATATTCTAGAGTAGACTAGCGCATATCTTCTCGACTCATGCGATGGGCGATGGATGATCCCATATCCATTGGTGTTTGACATCGAAGATGGTATGCGGGTGCTCAGTAGAGACTGGGTACACTGAACGGACTCGCCGAGAACTCCCAGATGGTATTATACCTCACGTCAGATGGCAGTTCTCTGGTGACACTGGTACAGCTTAGTCTGTTGACCCGAGATCGTCATAGAGTCTTGTGTGTCTCCCACTGTGCTTTGATTTCCACCCTACCACGGCTCTACTGAGTTGTGCAAACAGGTGGTTTTTGGGTACAGTCCCGATTCACATGGAGGCAATGAGCGATAGGAGGGGATTCGTCTCTCCCGGTATTGGGGGTTGATGTTGTGCTATGCTCGACTGGCCATAACAGGAAATCCCTGGCCAGGGTTGCTGTGATATACTGGTAAGAGTTATCAGTAGTTTCACGAATGTTATGGACCTCAAGTCGGCATGACTTATCGAGCTATTGGGGTCTGACGTTTACCACCCCTAGGCGAGATATGCGACATATCAGACGAACAGACCGGACTATACGGTAGTGTTACTGGTCGGATTCACAGGAGTGTGAACGGGCTTGCTCGTCGATCTTCTGATCGCTCAATACCCGGTTGGCCGTTACGTTTAGCAGACCGCTTGCGGCTTGTGGGTGTTTGATATGATCATCATCTGCTGCCGGCGTATTGACGAGTCTTTAGAGTCCTACACAGAGGTTTCCTGGCTCAAGCGAAACGAAATAGGAGCGCATATGAGATATGTGCGGGACCGAGAATAATGCGTGTATGTGATACCGTATTCCATTCTCGCGATCTATGTATCGATTGGTTATATGCGATATAACCTAGTTATCGAATCAAGGATTGATTCGATAAGCCGATACATAGGATACTGGCCGGTTATATGCGACATGACCGGATCATTGAATCAAGTGTTGATTTAATGATTTAATGTATAATTATATATTTGATATATTACTTTGCATTAACTAGTATTGGTTCACTTTAAAAGGATTTTCTCACTTGAATTGTGCAAGTTGTATATGTGATATATTTCTTTGTGCACATTATTGTATCATGTTTGATGATACATTCTTGTTTGGTTTTGTGTAAAGTATTAAACCATGGTTAGTTAGTGATTAGGGTTTCATCTTATTCATTTATCTTTTTATTTTATTTATTTCAAAAGAAAAAGAAAATGAGAAATGAACGGTGGCTATTTTTGTTTTTAGTTGAAGATTCATGTAGCATTGTTTTAGTCACCATTCTTGTCTCATGCCTAACCGTAACCACTCATCTAACCTAAGTTAAGTCTCTACACTAAACCATGGTCAAAGATATGATAAGTATTGTATTTTCTTTTCTATTTTAATTAGAACTTATCATATCTTCTTCTTCTTCATCTTCTTCTTCAATGAAGAAAGCTTGCTACTCCAATGGCAAGTCATGAAATCTAGTGAGAAATCCAAAACTAAAGTTTACCCACTTCCTATTTCTTCATCCTCTACCTCTTGCCAAGTAGTATAGGGTGTTTCCTTCACAAGTTTTTCCGACTTGGTGAAGTTGGAGCTTGTTCTAGCGATGCCTCGACGTAGATCATCTTCGGCATCGAACCGACGATCAAGCCCGCCCATTCTTCGATGATGCCGACGCTAGAGCCCAAGACATGATTTGGACAGCGAGGGGACTTCATTGCGGAGCCGTGGAGGTGGTGGACCAGATCTACAAAGGTTGTATATCCGTTCCCTTAGTTAAAATGTTAACTAGTTTGCTTGTTTCGCCTAAATATCTAGTAAATGATCCGTAGTCGGGTTTGTAGGCACCCGTAAAATTTTATTTGTGCATATTTGATCACTTGTGAGACCTAACTAGAGTGCCTAGGAACCCTCCACTAAGTAGTGAAAGTAACGCGATGGACCCTCTAGAAGACAACAAACCTTAACTCGATTATATGACCGTCTTGAACTGCCCTTTGAACCTTAGGGTTTGGGGCAGTACGGCGTGCCACATGTGAGGCGTTGGCTTGACCCTTCTACGGCTGGACCGTTGGTACTGTGGCATGAAATGGATATTTTTGAACTTAATTCAAGAGTTGATCTATTTCGGGAAAACTTGGGTGTTTGATTGTTTGATCAGAAAGTTTAAAATTTTCTATTTATCTGGAATGTGATACAATATTTGGAATCCACAAGTAATTATGAGATAACTGATTTGGATGTTATAAACATAGCACTTTAGTCTCACTTGATCGGTTGCCACGGAATTTTGATGTGATCAAAAGTCCGTCGCAATCACGTAACGTACGCGGATACTCGCCGGGTAAACTTAATAGACAGCCACACCCCATAGCCCCGACCAAGTGACTGTAGGAGAACCCCGTCGTCGAAAGCATCCGTCAGGGTGCTCGCGGCAGCGGTGTTCCGCCTTAGTGCACTTCATCGACAGCATCGGGGGTGCGGCTGCCTACTAAAGTTTGCGACGAGCATTCGATCAAAATGCCGGGAATCTTGTTGAATTGCCCGACTTGATATTGAAAAGTGTTTTCGATATAGAGACTAAAATGCGGGGTTTATAATAGTTAGGCATGTGATGTCTAAGAAATTCATTTGGTCAGGCATGCGATGTCTGAGGAGATTGCGGATTCCAACTGTTGTAGTTTTACACTTTCTTTTCTGTGACCGTAAGTGTAATATGTGATATCGCCGGTTTCGTTGCTCTATGTCAACGACAATTGGGATACGCATGTTTACTTACGTTGATGACATGTGATGTTATGTGTTGCTGGATATGTTATATTGGATCGTCGCGTTTTGAATAGCCGGGGGTTTTATGTGAGATGAGTGTTTTTCATTTTCATTCATGTAAAATTAATTGTATGTAATATTCTTTTATTGGGGCACTTCCAGGTTGCGGAAGATGTCACCATTGTATATTATTTACTTTTCCGCACTAGGATAGACCCAAGGAGGAGAGCACAAGTAACCGGGTTCTGGAGTCCAGTGGGAGACCAACTCGAGGAGTCGAGTCCGGGTCTCCTAACTCTAGAATTGGTAGGGTTGCTTGCCGCTCTCGTATGGGTCTAGGGGTGTGGGTTTGGCTATTCATCACGACCGTGGAATCCGTGTTTTATACAAGCTCGTATTGAAAACACGGACGTTCTAGTATATCCAATGTTTCATATGATTCTTCTGCTGCGATATCTGTGATGTGATCATTTGATGTTCTGTGATAGATACTGTATATGATATATATGATATATTATATAGACGTTACTTATGTTTTGCACTCGCGCTAGCCCTGCCCCGCTCTGTCGTTAGTTACCTAACCTAACGGTGCACGAGGGGACATCGAGGCGAATGCGGATGGAATAAGTGTACGTCGTATTTATCTGTGATGTTTAGGTGATTTAAATGATGGGACTTCATTAATATGATTAATAAAAGAAAAAGAAACCTAAGATGTTGTGGAATCGAATTTTCAAAAACAGGTAGCTACAGTTCTTGCTTTGCATCGCGGTGTTCCTTGTAGAACATCCTGCACCTTATTCGATAAGGAAAGGGCCGAAATCCCTTCACCAGGAGTGACCCCTTTAGCAATAACTGGCAGATGCTATAACCCTCGGTTTGTCTTTTGATTGCTCCTATAGTTCTTGCTTTGCACAGTGATGCATATGATATATCCTGCACCTCATTCGACGAGGAAAGGGCCGACGATCCCTTCACCGGGAGTGACCCCTTTAGCAAAACTAGAAAAGCCTCAAAAACACTCCATTTTAAAATCATTTGATTCTACAACGATATCAAGTTCATTACGCAATAAGTTTTCAGAAGAACCTGTCGTAGCCCTCCGTCATTTCAGATAAGTACTAGTTAGTATTCGTGCTACGTTTGTTGACCTATGTTAAGGCGTAGTGTGCGGTAGCTAATTAGTGCTTATCTGTATAAGCATATGATGCGATTGGATTAGGGTAGTCGTGCGACTTTGTTGACTATGTTAAGGGTCGTGCGGGTGGGTTTAATTCAATCGGGAAATGACGGGTTGAACTTGACTAGCACTTATGATTTGTTGACTATGTTAAGGTCATATAGCTGCTAGGGGAAAAATTATCAGGAATTTCAAGTGTTGAAATTTGCAATGAGATTGCATACCTTCTATGAGATAGTTGGATCCCAATACCCACTGCGAGTAAGAGTTACTCCTGGGAGAGTTTTACACATTACAATTAGCCGATCAAGTAGGTGTCTAGAAAGGTGTCGACGGGGTTACGCCTCTGGGAAAACGAGGTTTATTTTAATTAGGTCCGTGCGAAAGCACGGAGAACCTCCCTCAAAGTACCGACACTGGCCTGGCTGAAAGATTGGCGAACTTGTAGCGTGTAATTAATCCCGGCTAGTCTTTCCTTTTAGGGTTTGAAGGAAGATTTGATAAAAACAGTAGGAGCCATCCTGATTAGATAAAATAATAACCAATCTGATCTTGCAAGAGCGCACGCAAAGTGTTTTCTTCTCTCTCTCTCTCCAGGTAGCGACCATGTCACGCCTTAATCAAGATAATAAAACGGATATATTGACCGAACCCGCTTGTTATACTGAGCTGGGGAACGTTGGTCCCGCTCCAAACTTATAATTGTTATAAGACAGAGCAGGAAATTGGGGATTACCAGAATTCCCGTGCCGCCCAAACGAAGAAAGTGCATACCGATGCATCATCTTCGGGTGTGTTCATTACAGAGAACTGTTTCTTAGTATCTTTTACGTCCTGAGTATGTGATACCAGATCAGAATCCCACATATGTAATTTGTTGCATAGGCTACAGAAAGGTAGAGAACTGAGAACGGGTGATAAGTTTCATGAGGCAGAAAACGGTGCAAGTATTGCAGCCAAGTCTGTTGGTCACTGTCACCCTGTATTACCAGAATATATTGATTCTGAACAAATGTTATTAGATACCGAACCTGATATACAAAATCATATCAGTCTCTTTATTTAGATAAAGAAGGATATAATTTTGTATTGTTGGATAATGTTTTGAACATTTCCTATATCAATAGTTGATCGGTTCAGGCACGTTATCTAAAAACATTGACGTTCTAAATCAAACTACAGTTCTTAGTATACAGAACACACACAAGAGGAAGAGTTCAGAAATGAACGAATCCTTCTTGAGGTATTGTAGACTAGGTCATATCAATGCGACCCGACTAGCTGAAGTTACATTTAGATGCATATTTAAATCTGTTTGAATTTACATCTTGTGAAACTTGCCAGTCATGTCACAGAGATAAGATGACCATAGCTCTGTTTATTGGAAACAGAGAAAGAGTTAGTGAACTTTTGGGATTGATACATGCTGATGTATGAAGGTCTCCTGTCTACACATGCCAAGACCGGTTCTTTGTACTTCATTACATTCTCTGATAATCTCTCAAGATTCAGACATATGTTCCTGTTGAAACACAAGTCCGAAAATTTTGAGATATTCACAGAATATAAGTTAGAAGTAGAGAACCAAAATACGGGTAAAAGTATTTTGTCCTTTGATGTGATCAAGGAGGAGAATACTTGAGCACGGAATTCTTGGACTTTTCTAAAGGAGAATGAGATTCTCTCTCAGCATTACTCCTTCGTATACACCATAGCACGATGGTATATCGGGGCGGAGCAATAGCACCCTATGTGATATGGTGTGTTCTATGATGAGTACTACTGAGTTTCCTATTTCCTTTTAGGGAGTTATGCACTTATGAAGTTGCATACCAATTGAATAGGGTTCCGATCAAATCAGATGCCTACCATTTCATATGAGATATGGAAAAGGAAGAGCCCATCTCTTAAGTTAGTTAAGATTTGGGGTTGTCCGGCCTATGTCTAAAAGCAAAATCCGGACAAGCTCGAGGCAAAGTCAGATCTGTGGAAGTTTGTTGGATATCCCAAGCATTCGCAAGGGAATATCTTCTACCTAACCGAGGAACAAAAATATTTTGTTTCTCAGCATGCCACCTTTGTGAAAGGGAGTTTCTTGTGAAGAAATTATTGGTAATAAGGTAGAACTGGAAACAGTTCTAGCTATACAAACTGCAGCTGATGATTTAGTAGAACCAAAGGTTTCAATAGCAACCAACGAACCTCAGCATCTCCGCCGTTCTAGTAGGGTTCCTCAGACACCTGAGAGATACTTCGGTTTCTCTATGACAGTGGGAGCGAGGACTGCATCAAGAGATGATGACCCAACTAGTTTCGAGCTGGCCATCAGGAGTAGGACTCTATTAGAATGGCTGGATGCTTATCGATCTGAGATGGAATCCTTATACACCAACAAAGTATGGACTTTGGTTGCTTTATCTGAAGGGTTAAATCCCCATCGAGGAGCAAGTATATCTTGAGAAGATTACTTGGTGTACATGGAAAAGTTGAGACTTTCAAAGCTAGACTTGTTAAAGGTTTGCATCATTGACCAGCTATGGATTGTGATGAAACTTTTTCAAAGTACCTATCCTTAAGTCCATCCAGATCCTACTTGCCGCGGCTACATACCATGACTACGATATCTGGCAGATTGGGTGTCATGACTGCTTTTCTAAGTAAAGATTTAGAAGAGAGAGTTTATAAGTACACAGTCAGAGGGCTTCGTAGACAGTGGGAGCAGCGGAAACGTGTGCAAGATGTTTTATGTGATAAAGCAGGCATCGCGGAGTTGGAACATCTGTTTTGATGAGATAGTCAAAGAGTTTGACATCATCAAAATGGTAGATGAACCTTGTATATACAAAAAGGTAGTAGGGATTATGGTGGTGATCCTCGTAGAGTACGTGGATAACATACTCTTGATAGGGAAGGAGTTTCCTATGCTACGCTCGGTCAATCTCCGCTTATCACAAGGATTCTCCATATAGGATCAAAGTGATGCCTACTAAATCCTGGGTTTTGGATCTATGAGATAGATCTAATTAGATGTTAGGATACTTACTAGATGTAGTGAGTTGGTATCAATCGATCCTGGGGAGAATCACTGGAAAGGTTCCAGGGTGATAAGGACGACTGAATGTCAGTCGCAGGCATTGTCTTTACCCTCCATGGAGGGACGGTATGTTGGAAGAGTTCCAAGCTAGATACCGTGACATACTAGACGATTAAAGGCAAGATACATCGTTACCAAAGATACTACCAAAGAGGAAGTCTAGGTGTTTATTAGTTCATGAGATGAACTTCGTTCCTCCCATTGTGTGACAATGGAGTTGTGGCTCATGCCTAGGAATGCCCGTCCCATCAGTGATCCAGACATATTCTTAGGCAGTATCACCTGATCATGGAGATGGTTGATCTCCATGGGATCGAGGTTAGGAGAGTAGACTCAGAGGACAACACGGCGGATCCACTCACAAAAGGCATTTTCCCAGAGAGACTTTTATGGGATGGTTGAGTATGAGATACTTCAACCACTGCTATCAGATGGCCCTAGTGCAAGTGGGAGATTGTTAGTTATATGTATGCCCTAGAGGCCATTACTATACATAGGATGTATATGGTAGTGGATGCTTGGACATATATAGGGATGACTTTCTTGCTCGATATGATAGTATGCTATCTGGTTACTCTTTACCTTAACGTGTACACTGATTGTCTCTCCGTTACATGTTGGTAAAGCCCTAAAGATGTGTACTTGACTACCTGGACTATGATGCGGATCATACTAGTGGGGACGTGGTAGTCCATAAGTACATCCTTCAAAGTCCCTAGTCGTGGGTGTATCGAGACGGGGCATCGATATACCAGAGTAGACTAGCGTATACCTTCTCGACCCATACAGATGGGCGATGGATGATCCCATATCCATTGGTGTTTAACATCAGAGATAATATACGGGTGCTCAGTGGAGACTGAGTACACTGGACAGACTCACCGAGAACTCCCAGATGGTATTATACCTTACGTCAGATGGCAGTTCTCTGGTGACACTAGTGCAGGTTAGTCTGTAGACCCGAGATCGTCATAGAGTCTTGTGTGATTCCCATTGTGCTTTGATTTCCACCTTACCACGTCCAAGAGGGCGTGCAAAACGGTGGGTTTTGGGTACATTCCCGAATCACATGGAGGTAATGAGCGATAGGAGGGGTTTCGTCTCTCCTGGTATAGGGAGTTGATGTTGCGCTGTGCTCGATTGGCTATAACAGGAAGTCCTTGGCCAAGGCTGTTTTAGGGATTTACTGGTAAGTGTTACCAGTAGTTTCTCGACCCGTTATGAGCCTCATATCGACACGACTTATTGAGTTATTGGGGTCTGACGTTTACCACCCCTAGGCGAGATATGCGACATATCAGACGAACAGACCGGACTGTACGGTAGTGTTACTCGTTGGATTCACAGGAGTGTGAGCGGGCTTGCTCGTTGATCTTCTGATCGCTCAATACCCGGGTGGCCGTTATGTTTAACAGACCGCTTGCGGCTTGTGGGTGTTTGATATGATCATCACCTGCTGCCGGCGTATTGACGAGTCTTTAGAGTCCTACACAGAGGTTTCCTGGCTCAAGCGAAACGAAATAGGAGCGCATATGAGATATGTGCGGGACCGAGAATAATACCAACTATGTGATACTATATTCTATTCTCGCGATATGTATCATTGGACGGTTATATAAGATATAGCCGGGTTACCGAATCCAGTGTTGATTCGATACATTGATACACTTGATATTAGTCGGTTATATGCAGTATGACCGGATCATTAAATCAAGTGTTGATTTAGTGATTTAATGTATAATTATATATTTGATATATTACTTTACATTAACTATTATTGGTTCACTTAAGATTATTTTCTCACTAGTTTGTGCACATTGTATATATGATATATTTTTGTGCACTTGATTGTATCATGTTTGATGATACATGAAAACTTGGGTTAGTGTATGCTTTAAACTATGATTAGGTTAATGGTTAGGGTTTGATTTACTCATTTATTCATTCATTTATTTATTTGGGCAAAAACAAATATGGTGGCTTTCTTTGTTTTATTCTTGGAGTTTCATGAAGCTTCACCATTTTGTTTCTATTCTCAAACCTAACCATTATCTAAACCCTAGTTTATTCTCTACATGAGTTAGACTAACCCATGGTTGCTATATGATAAGAATCACTTAAATTTTCTAATTAATTGAATTCTTTTTCTTTTTCTTCTTCTTCATCTTCTTCATGAAGAAAGAAAAAGTTTGCTAGAAAATTCTAAGTGATGATTCCAAGTGAGAAATCCAAATCCAAAATGAACCCACTTCCTATTTCTTCATCCTCTATCACTTGCCATGTAGTAGAGGGTGTTTTCTTCACAAGTTTCTTGACCTAGTGAAGATAGAGCTTGAGTTTGAGTCGCCTCGACGTAGATCATCTTCGGCGTCGAAGTCAATGACCTAGCCCGATCATTTCTCCGACGAAACCATTGCTAGAGTCCGGGATCCCGATGATCGCAGCGGAGGGACGTCATCTCGGAGCTAAAGAAGTGGTGGACCAGATCTACAAAGGTTGTAATCCCTTTCACTTATTAGCAAAGTTGTTTGCTTGCTTGTAGTTTCGCCTTTACTTCTAGTTAACGATCCATATTAGGGTTTCTCGGCACCGGAAAAAAAAATTTTGGCATGGTTGATACCTTGTGGAACCTCTTGAGTGTGCCTAGTAACCCTACAGGAATACCGCTATGCAAAGCAAAACTAGAGCTACCCTTTTTATAAATTTGATTCTACAACATCTTTTAGGTTTCTTTTCTTTTCATTAATCACATTAATGAATCCCATCATTTATGCTTCCTAAGCATCACAGAAGAAACGAAAGCAGTAATATTTATATATCATCATATATATATAGTATAAGCATTCGTCTCAGGCAGTAATATGATCTCATCACAGAACATTGCAGCTGAAGAAACATATGAAATATTAGATATACTAGGAGGTCCGTGTTTTATTTTAAGCCTGAATAAAACACGGATTCCACGGTCACGATGAATAGCCAAACCCATATCCCTAGACCCCTACGAGAGCGGCAAGCAACCCTACCAATTCTAGGGTTAGGAGACCCGGTCTCGACTCCTCGAGATGGCCTCCCACTGGACCCTAAAACCCGGCTGCTTGTGCTCCCTGCCTTGGGTCTATCCTAATGCGAAAAAGTAAATAATATACAATGGTGACATCATTCTCAACCCGGAAGTGCCCCAATAAAAGAATATTACATACATGAATGAAAATAAAAACCCTCATCTCACATAAAACCTCCGGCTATTCAGAACACGACGATCCAATATAACATATCACAGTAACACATAACATCACATGTCATCAACGTAAGTAAATATGCCTATCACAATTGTCGTTGACAGATAGCAACGAAAATGGTGATATACCACATATTACACTTACGGACGCATAAAAGAAAGTGTAAAACTACAACATTTGGAATCCATGATCACCTTAGACATCGTAAACCCGAAATATCACATATTACGGATTTCATGCCTAACTATATGAATTCCACATATTGTATCACATTACAGAAAAAACTAGACGGTGTTAAACATTCCGATCGAATCAACAAACACCCAAAGTTTCCTAGATGCTCAACATTTGAGCGTAGTTTAGAAGTATCCATCACATGCCACAGTAGTAATGAACCAGCCGTAGAAGGGTTAACCAACGCCTCACTTGTGGCACCGCTAAACCACCACAAACCCTAGGGTTTAGTGACGGTTTTCACGGTCACAAAATCGAGTTAAGATTTTGTTCTTCTAGAGGGTCACCGCATCACTTGCACGATTTTTGAATGTTCTATAACTGTGAAAAGATCCAACTCTTGAAAAATTTCAGCAAGGGAAAAAGTCGGTATTTGTTATCCGATCGAACCTTTTAATAACGTCTAAAATAACCGAAACAGAAACTAGAATTTCGAATACGAAACACTCCGAATTTTTAATGCAGTAAATTAACATCACATGTAATTTTTGCAAAAATAAACAACACCAGAAAGTCTAAACCCCAGAACCTGGACCACACCACAAAACCCAAACCCAAACTCCTCTTTTCAACCGAGGTTGCCGGATTTCTTGGCTTGGTCGCCGGCCAAAATCCGAGCAGGGGGGTGGGGTTTGTGGTGTGTTCATATTGTATCACATACAACATTCTGCAACTGTTAAAATAATTTTTTGACACCTGAAAATTTCGACAGAAACTAGGGTTTTCGTCGGGTGTTTGAGAGTTATTTCGGTTTCGTAATCCTAGACTTATCCGTTTAATTCTCTAGCTAGGCTCTGATACCACTGTTGGGATACTTACAACAGCAGCAAGGTTTTGGGAGTCATCACACATGCCAAGTTTAAATTTTTGCCATTCTAGAAAACCCAAACACAAGATCTTTAACTAGAGAATTAAACAAAACATCGAAGCAAACAACTTTACATCAAAGAGCTAGGGATTACAACCTTTGTAGTCCGTTCCTTCGCTTCATAAGCTCCGGGTTGAGGTCCTTTCGCTGCGATCATCATGAACCCGGACTCTAGAGAGGCTCTATGAGGTGAATGAGGCATCTTGCTTGAAGTCTTCCTTTTCAAAGATGATCTACCTTTAAGAATCTCAAACCCAAGCTTACACTTCTCTAATGAAGTATTAGTGAAGTGAACACCCTAATCTAAGTGGCTAGAATAGATGAGGATGATGAAGTAGGAATTTTGCTCTTTTTTGTTTTCTTGATCTCACTTTTAAATCACCATAAACAAAAAGCTAAAAAGCGTTTTCAAGAGGAAGAAGAAGAAGAAATCCTTTTGTGATGAATAATGAATTGTTATGTGAGGTTAGAAATGCTACCAAGGTTAAGAATGAGAAGGTTAACCCATGTAGAGAATAAACTATAGGCTAGGGTTCAATGGTTGGGTTAACAAATATCTAGATATTATCTAAAGGGTGGACTTCGTCAACACTTCCAAAATATCTCATTTTAAATCCACCATTTAGAATTAACCTAAAAAGAATGTTAACCCTAATTGAAACCCTAGCATGGTTTAATCTCAAAACCCTAATTGCATTTGTAACCCTAATCTATTACAATATTATATATCATATATATAATATATAATGTAACAAAAGAAAATAATACAATTAACATATATCGCATATACATCAATGTATTATCCAAGTGAGAAAAAGAATCTATAAAGCGAGCTTATATTAGTTAATGTAACTTAATATATCACATATATAGTTATACATTAAATTATCGAATCAACACTTGATCCGATAACCCGGCTATATTTACATACAACCGACTAATATAATAAGTACCATTTTATCAAATCAACACTTGATCCGATAACCCGGCTATATCACATATACCCAGCCGATATCACATATCGCGAGAATATAATACGGTATCTCATATCGTATTAGTCTCGGTCACGCACATATCACATATGTGCTCCTACTCCATTTTGCCTGAGCCAGGAAACCTCTGTGTAGGACTCTAAAGAATCGTCAATACGCCGGGAGTAGGTGATGATCATATCAAACACCCACAAGCTGCAAGCGGTCAGCTAAACGTAACAGCCATCCAGGTATTGTCACGACCCGAAAGTATGGAACGTGACTGGCACTTAGATTACGAGACGTCTAAAGGCGTAACGTAACCTAAGTCAGCCAAAGCCCAGAAAAATCTAAACCAAAATCGAAAGAGTGGAGGAAACCTTTCATGAAAACGATTTTGAAATCAAATAAGTTGCATTGAACCCCTTTTTAAAAACATCATAAATTTCCGAAAATTTCGGCAGAGTCTCCTTTGTAAATTCTATCCCCCAAAATGGGTACAACAAGATATATAACCTGTAATCACAAAATGGTATTCCCAAGCGGGAGCTAGCTCTTCGCCCAAAGCGGATCACAACCACACGCAATATATATATATATGTAATCTCAAGAAAAGAGCATGAAGAAATGCAAAAATAAGAAAACACAACGTCGGCTCAAGTGAGCTCGACCCAAAAGAAACCACATATACACAAATCTCTCAGTCTCATCACTAGGTCGCATATATACATAAGAAGTGGTAGATGGAGAATACTAGATTCAAAAATAGTACAAAAAAGAGGTAAAAGTGCTCTCGCAACCCACCTACGAGCAATGTCGCGAGTCTGAGCAAAAGAAGTCACTAATAAGAGCAATGTCGCGTGTAGGGTTCCTAGGCACACCCATGAGGTTCCACAAGGCATCTACCATGCCAAATTCAAAAATTTCCATGTGCCGAAGAACCCTAATTCTAGATCGTTAACTAGAGGATAGGCAAAACTATGCAAGCAAACAACTTTAGCTAAAAGTGAATCGAAATACAACCTTTGTAGATCCTCTCCACCACTTCTTTAGCTCCTTGTTGACGTCCCTCCGCTGCGATCATCGGAATCCCGGACTCTAGCGATGGCTTCGTCAGAGAAATAATCGGGCTAGGTCGTTGACTTCGATGCCGAAGATGATCTACGTCGAGGCGACTCTAACTCAAGCTCCATCTTCACTTGGTCATGAACCTTGTAAAGAAAACACCCTATACAACATGGCAAGTGATAGAGGATGAAGAAATAGGAAGTGGGTTCACTTTGGATTTGGGTTTCTCACTTGATTTCATCACTTGACAATTTTTCTAGCAATGGTTTTCTTTCTTCTTGAAGAAGAAGAAGAAGAAAGAAAAAGAATGAATTATGAATAATAGAAAATCAAGTGAATCTTATCATTTAGCAACAATGGGTGAGATTAACCTTTGTAGAGAATAAACTAGGGTTTAGGTAAATGGTTAGGTTAAGGATAGAAACAAAATGGTTAAGACTTTCAAAGCTTCATGAAGCTTCAAGAATAAAACAAAACAAGCCACCATTTTATTTCTTGCCAAAAATGAATAAAGTAAATAAATGAGTAAATCAAACCCTAACCATTAACCTAATCATAGTTTAAAGCATACACATACCCAAGTTTGCATGTATCATCAAACATGATACAAACAAGTGCACAAACATATATCATATATACAATGTGCACATTCAAGTGAGAAAATCAATCTTAAGTGAACAAATACTAGTTAATGTAAAGTAATATATCAAATATATAATTATACATTAAATCATTAAATCGATACTTGATTTAATGATCCGGTCATATCGCATATAACCGACTAATATCAATAGCAACAACTTATCGAATCAACACTTGATCCGATAACCCGGCTATATCGCATACAACCGATCAATGTCACAAATTGCGAGAATAGAATACAGTATCACATACTGGTATTATTCTCGGTCCCGCACATATCTCATATGCGCTCCTATTTCGTTTCGCTTGAGCCAGGAAACCTCTGTGTAGGACTCTAAAGACCCGTCAATACGCCGGCAGTAGGTGATGATCATATCAAACACCCACAAGCCGCAAGCGGTCTGCTAAACGTAACGGCCACCCGGGTATTGAGCGATCAGAAGATCAACGAGCAAACCCGCTCACACTCCTGTGAATCCAACCAGTAACACTTACCGTACAGTCCGGTCTCGTCGTCTGATATGTCGCATATCTCGCCTAGGGGTGGTAAACGTCAGACCCCAATAGCTCGATAAGTCGTGTCAATATGAGGTCTATAACAGTTCGAGAAACTACTGGTAACACTTACCAGTAAATCTCAGCAACCCTGGCCAGGGATTTCCGGTTATAGCCAATCGAACACAGTGCAACATCAACTCCTTATACCGGGAGAGACGAATCCCCTCCTATCGCTCATTGCCTCCATGTGATTCGGGAATGTACCCAAAAACCACCGTTTTGCACGCCCTCTTGGACATGGTAAGGTGGAAATCAAAGCACAATGGGAATCACACAAGACTCTGTGACGATCTCGGGTCAACAGACTAACCTGTACCAGTGTCACCAGAGAACTGCCATCTGACGTAAGGTATAATACCATCTGGGAGTTCTCGGCGAGTCCGTCCAGTGTACCCAGTCTCCACTGAGCACCCGTATATCATCTCCGATGTCAAACACCAATGGATATGGAATCATCCATCGCCCATCTGTATAGGTCGAGAAGGTATACGCTAGTCTACTCTGATATATCGATGCCCCATCTCGATACACCCACGACTAGGGACCTTGAAGGATGTACTTATGGACTACCATGTCCCCACTAGTATGATCCGCATCATAGTCCAGGTAGTCAAGTACACATCCTAAGGGTTTTACCAACATGTAACAGAGAGACAATCAGTGTACACGTTAAGATAAAGAGCAACCAGATAGCATACTATCATGTCGAGCAAGAAAGTCCTCCCTATATATGTCCTAGCATCCACTACAATATACATCCTATGTACAGTAATGGCCTCTAGGGCATACATATAACTAACAGTGCGTCCGGTGCGCACGGAAATCGAAATCAAATACAGATGCCACGAATACGCACGGAAACAAAACTGAGTGCAACAGGTGTGCACCAAAAACATCTATCAAGTGCTACAGGCGTGCACGACAATAATATCAGGTGCATCTAATCTGCACAAAACCCCGATTTAGTGCATCTGGTGTGCACAAATCGCATCAAGTGCGCCAAGTGTGCGAAAGAATCTCAATCAAGTGCACATGGTGCACGAAAACATAAATCGAATATCCAAAATCATGTGCAACCCATATACACGAAATCAAATCAGTATCTCAAAATGTATAAAATCAAAATCAAGTGCAATGGGTATGCACAAAACGAACATCAATACATCTGATACATGGAACACGAATCGAGTGAAAAGAATGAGTACATAGGAAAACCAATCATAAAACGAAATCCTCAAAATACCAAAATCCAAACAACGGAAATGTGATACTCGAATCACTAGATCGCAAATAGTAACACCGACGTCAATGTGCTCCTCTTTTCTCTGGTGTCGACTGATTCAAACTCATCTCTTCGTAGCTGTATGAACTGTGCTACAAACGGATATACTCATATCTAGAGTCTCCCAAGTAATGTATCCCATCACATGATATCCGGACTACGTTAAACTTTTCGATCGATTCATCAAATTCCCATTATTCCCGAGAGCTCAACACTCAAGTACAGTTTAAAAATATCCAGTACATGCCACAGCACCTGCGGACCAGCCGTAGAAGGGCAAACCCAAGCCTCACTAATGGCACCGCAGAACTGCCGTAGACCCTAAGGTTCAAAGGCGTTTTCATGGTCATTATATCGAGTTAGGGTTTCATTCTTCTAGAGGGTCCATAGAAATACCTGCATGTTTTTCCGAATACCTTAAACTTAGAAAAAATGGGTTTCTGACATTCGTTCGAACTTTTTAACTTCGTCTGGACGACATGTGAATACCCTTCGTCAGTACGCTAAACAATGCTTCAACACTCCAGAATAGACAATACCCTAATGGTCATCGCATTCTAGCCGCAGCCCTCTCGGCCCGTGCGACCGTGGTAACAGAAACCACCATCCGATATCGATGAAGATAGATCAAAGGAACGAATAGAATACGGTGCAAAGAAATATACATCCTAAGGCTTCTTAAGAGGAGTAACGTATCGTAAGTATGCCGCGGATCATATCCACGGTACGTCACTCTACCTAAGTCACCTACTCCATCAACCAAGGTCAATCTAGACTTAGACAAGGGTTAAACCTAGCGTTCTGATACCAACTTTGTCACGATCCGAAAGTACGGAACGTGACCGGCACTTAAATTACGAAATGTCTAAAGGCGCAACGTAATCTAAGTAAGCCGAAGCCCAGAATCTAAACCTTTTAAAAGAAGAAGTAAAGGAAAACATGTTTAAAAGCAACATCAAATTTTCTCAAAAATTTCGGCAGAGTCTCCTTTGTAAAAACTGGCCCCAAACGGGTACAAACAAGAATAATATATACAAACAATAAAAAGGCATCCCCAAGCAGGAGCTAGCTCTACGCCAAATGGCAGAAACAACCACACAATGCACTATAATATACAACGCCGAAGGACGAGGCTCAAAACTCAAAAGAAAACCAAATCCACCAAAAACCATAATAATACAAGCGCGACTCTAAGGTCGAAATAAAAACAACCGGTCTTCTAAATCTATCAAGTAATACAAGTCTGGTTGATGGAGCTTACTAGATACAACTGAAATAATAAAAGTACAACGGCGGTCCCGATACAAGTGAACCAACCTACCAAGCAATCACCCTGAATGAAATGGTATGCTAGCAAGCAGCCAAGGAAACCTATACATCAAAACCTGAAAGAAAATTTGGCACAACGGAGGTGAATTGCCAACTCGTGAGTAGAAGACATCTGCGAGTAGAAATCGCATGCATGACGCTCTCCTAGGTCATAATAATATACTTAATATAACACTAGTCATCTAGTAGTAGCAGGGTAACAATCTATGCGTAAGTGCAATACTCAGTGCTCGTGTCAGTGCCTCAAGTAATAACATGTCATGTGTGTGAGTATGCATGCATCATCAATGTAAAACAATCAATCATGAAATCTGGACATATCTGTATAAGAAAATCTTAACTTTTATCATAGTAAAATTTGTATGATAATATGAACATCATCAATGAAATCCATGGAAATCCGTGTCAAGTATCGACAAAAAATATATACATCTCAATGTCTCAATATCTTGAAGTCTCAATATCTCGGGCTCCGTCAGTCCGGATCGGTCCATATCATCAAATCTCACGATAACGGCCGGTATCCTCCAGATATCCGCCATGCCAGACATCACCGGTAGGTAGTCTTCCCCAGCCAGGCTCATCGTCATCCCCATAAAAACACTCTCGTCCCGGGGTACCGTACCGGGCCCACCATGTACCCGAGACGGTTCCTCCACTCCTCGAATCGGGTCTCAAAATCAAACAGAAAACATGAAAACTCATGGTGGACGACCCATACATCATGAGAAAACCGCAACTTGTATTTTAAAATGAGAGGGGGAGAGAGAGAGAAGTTTTTATATATATTCTTGTAGTTTTCCCCAAAATCCAGAAATCTCATAGAAATCCAAAATCCCAAAATCATGAGTAAGTAAATAATGTGTGCCGTCATAAGCCCCACAATACTACATGATAATATGAATATGTTAATGCATGAAGTGTCTAAGTAATAAATGCAATGTCTAAACTAGCACATGAGAGTAATCACACAATATTATATTAGACTAGCATTTAGCTGATTATATCAATAAAACATAATATGTTCTAAAGTATACATGACATGGCAATTACCGATGATGATGTGTGTGAGCCGGCAAATAAGTGTACGTGGAACATGCGCATCATCGGTAATGGTGCTGGTGTCCTAACAGGCAGTGTTTCATATTAACTAAAGAAATATATGTATGACCATACAATGCGATGAATACAACATGAATATATAGTAAACGCACAAATAGAGTATACATACTAATTACGAGTCATACAGTTTGTTGTTTGAAGAAGCACGAATCGTGGGTTTTTTAGAAAATTAGGGGCTACTGGGTTTTTAAGAAAGATATGTCCTTTGAAAAATCTGTAGTATCCCTCAGGCTGTCTTTAAAAATGCACACGATTAGTTAGTTTTGAAAATAAGTATGACTCGAGCCTAAACTAAGATCTACTGTTCAGTCGAAAATATTGTGCATTTGATATGACATCTTTCTTACTATTTTTATATAATAAAAGGGGTTTATTATAAATATGACACATATGAGGGTTTATCTGTAAAAATACTATTTTCATATGTTTATATATTATAATTAACATTATGAAGAAAAATGTAAGCATATAATATCTATATAATATTTAGTCCATTTAAATATGCTTACCTTATCAAATATCTTCTAAAACTATAATATCATATCTCAATAAAAACAAATTCTACTAAAATTATTTATTGAGTTATTGTGCAGAATTTATATCAGGATTGAAATCAAGGAAATCCGAGTTGGCGGGATCAAATCTGTCGAAATATTCAAGTAAATCGAAGAAATAAATTCTGGCAGAGACTTAGAGAAGATTTTCATATTCCAAATATCAAAATAGTCTACATGTGTCACTATAAGAAGCCACAAGATTTTTGAAGCAAAGAACCCTCCAACCCACCGCGGATCCGCGGCCAAACCCACCCAATGGCCGCAGTTCCGCCGCAATATTGAGGAGTTGGGATTTTGGATTTTCAGGTTGGGATCCTAACAATTAGTTACCATATTAGGAAACTAGGGTTCTGACTCTGTAACTATAAATAAGGACCGAGAGCCTCTTGAAAAAATCATCAAACCGACGAGATTACGAAGTCCAAGACGGCTCAAGAATCCAGGTTGATCATCAGCAGTTCATCTACCTCCTTAAGAAGATTTCGAGAAGCAAACTAGGATTTTGTAATCATTTTCTAAAGGAACAAAGTGTAATTGATCAAGTTGATTAATAAAGGTAGTTGTTTTATTCTTATTGCATTTTTTTTCTTTATTTACATCATGATCTCTATCCGTTCTTCTATCTCCATCATGCGCGAGTAATTCTCCGCTTGTCAGGGTTCGTAGGATTAGGGTAGATCAATGGATGATGAAGATCCTTAAACTCTTTTTACGTCCTATAAAGTTTATAAACTTTAACAAAAGAATCATTAACATCCTAATCAGGCGTGCTACCAATTCATTGGGAACAACGACCGCGATTAGAGATTAGATTAACGATTGCTTTGGTAAAGGCTCGACATGAACGGAGATCTATGTCAAGATAGGGGTTAAGAGTGGGAACCCTTTTTCCCTCCAGAAACCCTAATCTACATCCATCACTGTCGATCTAGTTTTAAATCTATTAAAGGATAAAATGAGTAATCTTTAATTAATCATCCATGACTACTAAATCTTAACGAACCCTACAAGCCCCCTTCTACTATAAAACCTACATCCATAGTTAATCTAGATCTATATTCTGCATCCGTATTTGACGTAGATCTAGAACCTACAACCATTTTTCACCATTCTTTATTCTTCCTCATTTCCTATCAACACGCCTAAAGTAAGATTAAAAGATTCAACGTTTTCCTGAGGACGACCCGTACTCATCTCGGTCTAGCTACACGCAACACCGTTATTGATTGCGGTTATTCTACAAACACTTCTTCAAAATCAACCAATCAAATGGCGCCTTTGCCGGGGATACGAGCGTAATTTTTTATTCTTACTATTTGTGTTGAATTCTTATTCGATCTATATCATAATTAAAACAAAACTGCAAATTGTATATTTAACGAATTGTGTGTGAATTTTGCAAGGAGATCTGGAGTCACGGACTTGATGAAACAGAAAGACAGAGACATTCATCGAGATCCAGAGGAGTACAGAAGGCCACGGAGCAAAAATTCATTAACTTATCCTTCTTCCTTGCGGTGGAACCGCGGCACAAGTAGCACATTAGCGGCGGAAGCGCGGCTAAAGGGAGGAGTTAGGGGTCGTAATTTCTCTGGTAAGTTTCTCAACTCTTTCTCTCTCCTCTGAAATCCAATAAAATATCTTTTCTGCAGGATTCTTTGCAAAATTCTGCCGCTCAAAAATCTTTTTGCAAAGTTTTATAATTAGTTTGTTAATTCATATTTTAATACGGATTTTTAAGGGGCAAGACCAAAATTCAGATTAGGTAGGGATTTTATCACCCTTCCTAAGCCCCACAAATCACCAACCGATCATCTGCATGAACCCTACATTAATTTAAAAATACCTAGATAAGACTCTAAGGACTGTCGCGCTCAATAAGGACAGAGGAAGGTCATGGGTAATCTATCGCATATCTGCATTACTTTTGTGGTGCCTAGGCAAGTGTGTCTAGGTAAGTGGTTACTTAATTAGGCCCGCTATTTTCGGTGATTCGTATAGCAGATACCTCCCACTTACCTGGCATTTACCTGGCCACAAGAGTAGTAAAGAGGTGGTAGAGGATTGATCCTACGGCTTGTCCTTTGGAAGTCTAGGAGCAGTCTAGAGACTTGACCTAGGTAACCTTAGTTTCAGGGTTGTTTGTGCATTTTTTGTGTGATTTGTCCAAGTCCGACACACTTTTTCAAAAACAAACCAATTTTGAATAGTACACAAGTTGCCACTTGCGCTAAAACCGTTTAGTGCATGCTCGGCTGGACACAGGATTCTAGTGCCCGTCTTGTCCGCGTTCCTGCTATCGACTCCGAGGTCGGTACTTCTTCATCTTCTTTTTCCCCACCATCCTCCACATCGACCGAGATGGATGGTACTCCATCAAATTATAATACCACGCTGCCACCGCCCTTAGGTGAGTAGAATCCACCGCGCATCTCTCTCCAAGAGAGATGCTATCCTATCCGTGGTCCACTTCCTACTTGTCTATCTATTCCACCAGCCAACGGGGATAATTTTGAAATTAAACGCCACTACATCAATTTTTTACCAAAATATCACGATCTCGAGTCTGAAGACGCATACGTCTTTATTACCAAATTTGAAAATGTATGCGCTATGATGGGTACTTCACAGCTTTCTGTGGATACTATGAGATTACGTCTTCTCCCATTCACTTTGTGCGATATAACCGAGAAGTGGCTTTATAACACAGCCGCACATTCTATTTCAAATTGGGGGGGTTTACCCCAATCAGAGAAAAGCTCTGTTCGAATTTCAAAAATTCAAAAAAATTGAAGCAACGCTTCAAATTCCTTGCGCTGCGCGCAACGCGCCGCGTGTCAAGAGCCGATGCGTCAGCGCAGCACCCAAGGCAGCGCGCCCAATCAGAGCAAGGCTCTATTTAAAACAAAATTAAAATAAGCAACGCTTCAGATGATCTGCGCTCTGCGCTGCGCGACACGTGGCAGCGCAGTTGCGATGCGCTCTGCGCTGCGCGACACGTGGCAGCGCAGTTGCGCTGCGCTCTGCGCTGTGCGACACGTGTCAAGCGCTGGTGCATCTGCGCCAAACAGAATTAAAATTCCAGTAAGATCTTTCTGTTCTTGTTAAAACAAGAAGATTGTCTTCTGTAAAACAGAAGCCCTTGGATCGAAGATCCAACGGTGGGGAAAATTCCCCAAATCACTCAGAGAATGATCTCTTTAACAAATTTAACAAATTAATGGGCACTATATAAAGGCCCCTAGACCCCAATTCAATCGGAATGAACATCAAGATCAAAAACAACAGCATAGAGAATAGAGAGAACTCTGAGGAATTTTGAGAAAAACTCAAGAAGAGAAAAAAAAGGTAAAAACCTTTATAAGAAAAGAAGAATTTCTTCTGAATAGATCATTTGATCTAAGAACAAGATCAATGATCTTCAATAAAAAATAATAATAACAGTGCCTTGCACTTTTTTATGAACCATTGGTTCTGGAATCTTAAAGATTCTTTTCTTGAATCCAAAATTGGATCAAGTTATTGAAACAGTGTCTTGCACTTGCAAAAACTGCACTGTTGCGCTCTTGGGTTGGCGCAAGCCACCAGAGAGCGCCACGTGTCAGCACCATAACCACTTGCGCTATGCGCTTTTAAAAATAAAGCATTGCTCTTTAAAGTTGGCGCAACTCCACCAGAGCGCGCCACGTGTCAGCAGCACAACAGCGCAGCGCACTGGCGTATCGCACTGCGCTAGCATGATACGTGTCACCTCCACATGCGCTTGCGCTCAATAATTGGCGCAAAGCGCCTGACAGGCCACATGTGTAAGTGCACGGCGGCGCCCCGGTCGTCAATCCGACGACCAAATACGGAAACGGTGATAAACTTTAATTTTGCGGACTTAGCAAACCGGCACCACCGCGCACTAAACCCCGGATCGGGCCATTAAACTAGATCTAGCTAACTACAAGACGGGTTAGAGATATACCGAGTGATCCGAGTCCTCCGGTCTTCTCGTCGTCGTCCCGATCTCCCGCGGATCCTCCGGTCGTCGCCTCCTTGCCGGAAGGGCACCACATCGCCTGTATCTTTTACGGGCTCCCACCTCAATACCGAGGCAATTCGGGCGCGAAGTTGGCTAGCCGACGCGCCCAAGATTTGCTGTAGAATAATGTAGAAACTTGTCTCTTTGGGGTTTAGGATAGTTGCCATGATGGAGGAATTTGTGCACAATGATTTTCATGAAGGCTTGAAGAAAAAATGGAGCATCCCCTCAAAAAAGGAGCTCGGCCAGAAGCTTTTTGTGCTCACTGGAAATGAATGAATCAAGCTCTAATAAATTAATCCTCATCTCCTCATGTTCCACTCCAGCACACTCATTTTAAACACATTGCAATCATATAAATATTAATTCATCAATCCATCAAAAACAATTCCAGCAGCCTCATTAATCATTCATTCCATACAAAAGAAATTAATCCACTATACAAAAATCCTCACTCCATACCCAACAGTGGCCGGCCCAATTATCCATCACAAATGCACAACCAAAACCCATACCCATCCTTACCTTAATTAATGCAAGTGATGGAGCATGGCAATATGCAAAGAACCCCTCCACAAGATGTTATTTGCAAACTGCAAATAACCCTCTCCATCAGAAAAGTCCGGCCGGGAAGGAAAAAGGGAAAACCGGCCGGAACGGAATGCAAACTGGCAACCCCAGAAAACTGGTCCCATAAAAAAATTACAAGAAAACCCCGATACTGTGCATACACACCCGCATTTGTATTCCGACCGAAATATAAATGCAAAGAGACAAAACTACACTATCAAATACTAAGATCCGGCTTAAGCCAAAGCCGGCTAGTAAAAACCGTCCGATCACGATCCGTGCAATACCGCACGTATCTAATCGAACCCTGCCATATCTCCATACGGCCTCTACAGCGTTTCGCCCGAAAGCTGAGTAACTGAAAGTGTAGTGGACTCTAAAGACTCGTCAATACTATGGCTGTGGATTTAACCACTAGCACGTCAGAGGTATAAGCCAATACGTAACGGGCCACCAGCTATTGACTAAAAGGGACGTCGATGAGCGAACTCATCCTGACACCCTACTGAGCCTGTTAGTGACAATATCCGTACAGTCCGGTCCGTTCGTCTATGAGCATCGCATGTCGGGCCTAGGGGGTTGGTAAAAGTCAGACCCCCAAAAGCGGTACAAGTCGTGTCGGAGTGTAGCCCAGAACACCCAGAGACACTACTGGAATACCTACCAGTAAATCTCCTGCCTTGGCCGAGGACTTTGTGTAATGGCTCTCCTAGACACAGCGCGACCTCACCCCCAATACTGGGAGAGACGAACCCCCGAAGATCCACTCACTGCCTCCATGTGGCTCGGGACTGTACCCAACTAAAACCTGTTTGCATGACTCCTTTGAACCGTGGTAGGGTAGTAATCAAAGCACAGTGGGAACTCACACGAGACAAATGACGATCCCCAGGTCGATGAACTAACCTGTACACATGTCACCTGGGAACTGCTATCTGACGTCAGGTATAAGACCAACTGGCATGTCCCCGGCGAGTCCTGTCCGGTGTACTCATAACCCAATGAGCACCTGTATACATCTTAGGTGAACCAACTGACACCAGTGGCCTGTGAGACCGGCCACCGCCCCTCGTCGGGGTCTCGACTGTATACACTAGTCTATTCTGGAGAATCGATGCCCTGTCTCGAAACTCCCACGACTAGGGACCTTTTAAGGATGTGCTAATAGACTCCAGCTCTCACTTATATGATCGCCCTCATACTGCCGGCAGTCAAGCAAGAATCCTAGGGGCTCTATCATCGTGCAATAGCGACCTGTCAGGTCACCTAAAGCAGTACACGATGATAAAGATAAACCAGATAACATACTATCATCTCGAGTAAGACTGTTGTACCCGGATAGGTCCTCCCTCAATCATTGCAATCACGTGCCTGTGATCCAATAATTGACTCTGAGGGCACTACCTCCAACAATCTCCCACTTGCACTCAAGGCTAATTATTGCGATGTCGCATACTCACAGCCCGTGTGATACCGAACACCCAACTCCTCTACTAGTCAGTCTCACAAAGCCTGTTTGCGAAACTCCTGCGTTCGAGGAATAGCCTCAGCGAGTGGATCCGCTCTGAAGTTTCTTTCTATGTCTCTCTCTATATCTCAAGTTCGCGGAGAAAGCCATCTCTCGAAATGAGCAATACCTGTCTTAGAATGTCTGGATGTCTGATGGGACCTAGCTCATAAATGAACTCCAAATCCAAACTTCTCAGACTGTATCGTCAACTGAACTTAGTCAGTATCCTGCGCCATGCCCCCCTCAGTATTGCCTTGGATCACCTGTCCAGAATACTGCCCCTCGTCAGAAGGAAAACTATAACTCTGACAACCTCCTTGTCGTCCATGTCACCCTGGAAGCCTGGAATGATAACTGTCTCCCAAATGAGGCTGTCGTTATCATATCCCTAGAACATCCACTTATGTTCTAAAACTGCTTCCGACTGCTTCTCCAGGATTGGATCAATGTCAACTTATTGCATCTCGTGCAAGAACAACATCTGGTGTGGTACTTGACATCTCATGATTGACTCAATTGCCTAAGCAAGTGATCTGCCAATCATGAGCATCCCTCTCCCCTTTAGTCTATAAGACACCTTTAGAGAGGGTGACTCCATCACCTGCAGGTACACTACCATGCCAGGAGTCGTCCATTCTAAATACTCTTAGAATGCTGTCAAGGTACCCTGATTGGGAAACCACCCAAATCTAGATCTAAAAACCATAGATCCAGTAACCAGTATGTCTGATATAATGTCCAAGTCCTTTGTGGAGAAACCACTGTGTGACGACCAAAGTATAACCGATCGTAGTATAGGAGTTTCCTTTCCTACTCTGTGTATGTCATCCAAATACCAGGATATCACACCCTACTACCTTCTCAACAGATCCATCCCTTATTCTGATGACGTCAAACCTATGACTGTCACATCAGAAATAGATGATCTATCTCCGCTATATCTGCTTTAGTCTATAAATAGACATAAGCCTGATGTCCACCAATGCTTCCGCTGCTCCCACTGACTACGACAACCCTCTGGCAGAGTCATATAGATGTGCACTTCTAAAGCTAGTTTAGAACGACGCTATACTCATCCTCCTGCCGGGTCTCGCAGCCTGGAACAACAATAATGGCAAGTGTGGGTAAACAAGAACTTCCCTGTTACCGTCCTTGAGGCTACCGGAGTACCTCTCGGGTGCCTGAAGTTACCCACCATATCTGCGGAGTGGCCAATGGAATGTCAAATCAGATTGAATCTTTAGGTTCCTTATCAAATCTTCAGTAATCGTTTGCGGTTCTGGAATCACTTCCAGTTCTACCATACTCCCACTACTGTTTTCTGAAAAATAACCATTTCTTTTAAAATGTGGCGAGTTAAGAACAATATCACTATTGATCTTCCAGATGGTAGAAAATCAACCCTCGTCATAGCCTGGGTCAACCCACAAACAGCCATTACAGAAACGTGCCTTGAGTTATCCAGAGTCTGGTTTTAATCATAAGCCGGAAAACTCCCCGTACCTTAACAATGTTAAGGTATGAACTGTACTATATCCAATATAGAACCAGAGGCACTGATTTAATTGAACCAGATTCAAATCATGCAGCTGTCTCCAGTGCATGTCAACTAAATGGAGAGAGGCCGATCAGCGTTACTCAACTTAAGAATACTTCCAATTATGAGTAACCTGAAAGAGAAGCAATTTCTCTTTATCATTACTATCAACTGAATACCATACACAAGTATCTACATCTTCGATCACCTTGAAGAATCCCGATACTTGCTACACCTGGTTCTCTACTCTATTCAAATACCTATAACTCCTCAAAACTTAGACCCTGTGTTTCTACGAAACACATGTCTAAGAACTAGAGAAGTTAAAAGTAAACAGAATATAGTATGAGGACCAACCCCTCTGTCCTAATGGACACTGGACAACATACATTACTCTGTATAAGTCTGCTGAGTCTAACAACTCTTTCACTGTGTGTCGTAGGTTGAAAACTGTACTTATGGTTAAGAAGAATTACACCGCTGTTTAATGCTCCTTACCCAACCATCCACTGATATAGGTAAATGTCATCGACATAATATCAAAAAGGTATATCTCACTCTATAAAAATAGACGTACAGATATATCAATTTGAAATTGGTGCATAAAAGCGGATATTCAAAACCAAATATTTGCCGACCGGCAAACAGCCCAGGTGATTTCCTCACATATCACCGATTACAACGAATCCCGATATAATGAGGATGATCACCCAATTTCCAATAACTTACTCCCACTCATCATCTGTAAAACCATACAGATGTGAGAATCAAACCTGGTAAATACATACCCTGGAGCAAGTGTCTAATCGAGAAATCAGTTTTCTTTTAACAGTACACAGTTGAACTGAAGCATTGAAATGTTTCGATGGGGTATTCTGGTATTCCTAGTAATGCCTCTACCATTATCCAGATTCACAATTATAACCGCATAATTCTTTGCCACCTCTCCAAATCCCTTTATATGTCTTTAGTCATTACCTTCTGCACACCCCTTTAGGCCAATTGGTTTTCTTCCTTCCCTACCGTTCGGCACCAGCCTATGGTTTGGAAGAAGACTATCCAATAAGCATAATGGGTGTACTGTCCTAACCCTAGGAGCACTCGCAATGCGAGAGAAGGTGAAGATAAAAGACAACCGAATAAACCTTATTCCTATTTCTCCTGGACCAGAATCCATCCCCGAACTGGAACAAGTTCCTTTCGAGTTCGTATATAACCATACGATGGAGTATCCAATAAACTGTGGATCTTCGTAGTGATACGGAGTGTCCTGGAGAAATACAAAGGTGATTTAGGATTGGCGAAGAAATACTTGGTTTGGTCGTGAATATCAGTCGCAATTTACTTTGCTCTCTTACTAATCCCTTGCTTTGTCTTAATCTTAATACCTTCTGCACACCATTTAGGCTAATTGGTTTTCTTCATTCCCTACCGGTCGGCACCAGCCTAAGGTTTGGAAGAAGACTATCCAATTTGCGCAATAGGTGTACTATCTCCTAAACTAAGGAGTACTCACAACTTGAGAGAAGGTAAAAGGGAAAAGACAACTGAATAATCCTATCCGTTTTCTCCAGAACCAGAAACCATCCTCGAAGTCCTTCGAGTTCGTATATAACCATACGATGGTTTTGTCCAATGGAAGTGGACGTTCGTAGTAATACGGGGTGTCCTGGAGAAAAGGGTAAAAGTAGGAGTGGCAATGAGGTCTGCAACTCTGACAATCCAAAAGCCAGTGTTAAGAAGGTTCGGTCAACTTGGTCACTGAGTCATGGTCTTAGGGTCGGGTCAATGGTCGCTGCCAGAGAGAGAGAAAAGAAACACTCAGCGTGCACTCTAACCTAGATCAGAATGGTTACCAATTTATCTAATCTGGAAACCTCCCACTGTACCTCAAATTCTCCTCCAAACCTGAAAGAAGAATTAGTCGGGGTCACCCGAGGAGTAAACCAACTCATCAGTGGGAATCGGGATCCAACTCTCATCGCATGATAACGTGACGGAATCCGCTCACGCTATCACACTCCAGAAGGTATGCGTATATCTGGCAAGTTTCAGTTCTTTTGAAACTCCCGATGTGATTTTTACCCCATGCTCTTATGACCTTGACTTTGGCCAACATATCATAAGTCACATGTCAAGTTCAACCCGTCATTCTCCAGGTTAATTTGAATCCACCCGTACCTACCCTTGACTTTGGCCAAAATGGCAGTACGACTGTCCCAAACCAACGCATCTATCTATGCTGCATATGAATAACCAACAGCTACCAAACACTGTGCCTTGACTTTGGCCAACATACACAGCTTGAATACTATTGACTATCCATATGAAACGACGGAGGGCTACGAATGGTTTCTGGCGAAAACCTTTAACGTAATGAACTTGATATCGTTGAAGGAACGGATAGCTTTTTAGAAAATATAGTGACGAAAACCTTTACTAAAGAGGTCACTCCCGGTGAAGGGATCTCGGCTCTTTCCCCGTAGAATGGGGTGCTGGATATTCATAACCGAATATCACTGTGCAAAGCAAAAGTAATCGGCTATAGTGAAGTTAATGCCCTGACGCAAACTTCTGTCCAAGGGGTCACTCCCGGTGAAGGGATCTCGGCCCTTGCCTCGTCGACTGAGGAGCAGGATATTCCAAATGAATACCACGATGCAAAACAAAAGTGAACGTCCTTGCAATAACAGCTTTTTGAAAAGTGTTCCAACAACATCAGAATAGGTTTGTTTTAACTTGCATTGATCCGAATCAATGCAGTCCCATCAATTGATCACACCACAAAGAACGAAAATATACTGACGTACGTATATGCCATCCGCATTCGCCACTGGGTCCCGTCATCACCCGTTAGGTTAGCTAACTAACGGCAGAGCGGGGACTGGACTAGCACGGATGAAAAACATATACAACATCTACTAATATATATACCAATATATAGTATTTCGCTCAAGGCGTGAATAAAATGCAACATCACAGAAATGTACAGCATCACAGAACAATACAGATATCTGGGATCCCCGAGTTTCACGGAGCCACTACTGAAACCCGACGTTCCCCTGGTCGTGTGGATAGCCTGTGCAATGAAATCCTAGACCCCTACGGGCGCGGCAAGTCACCCGCCAAAACCTGAAGCGAAGCAGCCCCCTTCAGCACCGTGAATAGACCACCCAGCACTTCACGGAATCCGGTAACTTGGGCACCCCTCCTGGGTCAACCTGTACCCCCTACGAGTGCGGCGAATAGCCCGCCAATTCTAGACTGAAGCCCCTTCCGTCTCAATGCCCTGAGATGCGGGCTTGTTGCCCTCTAGAACCCGGCTATCCGTGCACCCTACCGCGGGGTAAACCTAGTACAGAAAGTAAAATATACATACAACGGGTACATCGACCGCAACCTGGTCGTGCCCCAAAATAATAATACAAACAGGCAGTGACGGCAGTCCACATGTCGGACGCTCACCCCGCAATAACAAATGTACATAATACAACCACAACTGTACTAGCATTGCATCCAGGCTATCCCCACGACCGATCCGCAACATCACAGCAAAACACAGAACATCAACGTGAAAGTCACGTTCGCAAATCCGTCTAACCGGGCTATAGCAGTTAGACCGGATTTACCGATCGAGTGACATTCACGGTCGCAGATATAATGTAAATACTGTGAAATAATGTGTTTAAAATATCCGATCGATCAAAAATTAACAAGTGGGCCCCCAAGCAATACTGTAGCACTCACAGAAATTCTGGGCCCAAAATTAACATTCCAAAACCCCTAAAATCACCCCAGAAGCCCACTGTAAAAACCCGACCCACTGAATCCTCCATACTGCGGCGGAACCGCGGCAACAAGTAGGATTTTGCCGCGGTTCCGCGCTCCCCTGAAGAGATCAGTGTCTCAAATTTTTCCAGAGCTCTTAGATCTTCCAGTACACTAGTTTTATACAACCTGAAAAAATTTTGGACTAAGGAAAAAATCGACAGAAAACTGATGTGAGCTAAAATTGGGTTTTTGGAATTTTGGTCGATCGAAACTGAAAAACACATCAAACGAAGCTAGACCAAGTTAATGGCATGGCTCTGATACCACTGTAAGTGTACGGCGGCGCCCCGGTCGTCAATCCGACGACCAAATGCGGAAACGGTGATAAACTTTAATTTTGCGGACTTAGCAAACCGGCACCACCGCGCACTAAACCCCGGATCGGGCCATTAAACTAGATCTAGCTAACTACAAGACGGGTTAGAGATATACCGAGTGATCCGAGTCCTCCGGTCTTCTCGTCGTCGTCCCGATCTCCCGCTGATCCTCCGGTCGTCGCCTCCTTGCCGGAAGGGCACCACATCGCCTGTATCTTTTACGGGCTCCCACCTCAATACCGAGGCAACTCGGGCGCGAAGTTGGCTAGCCGACGCGCCCAAGATTTGCTGTAGAATAATGTAGAAACTTGTCTCTTTGGGATTTAGGATAGTTGCCATGATGGAGGAATTTGTGCACAATGATTTTCATGAAGGCTTGAAGAAAAAATGGAGCATCCCCTCAAAAAAGGAGCTCGGCCAGAAGCTTTTTGTGCTCACTGGAAATGAATGAATCAAGCTCTAATAAATTAATCCTCATCTCCTCATGTTCCACTCCAGAACACTCATTTTAAACACATTGCAATCATATAAATATTAATTCATCAATCCATCAAAAACAATTCCAGCAGCCTCATTAATCATTCATTCCATACAAAAGAAATTAATCCACTATACAAAAATCCTCACTCCATACCCAACAGTGGCCGGCCCAATTATCCATCACAAATGCACAACCAAAACCCATACCCATCCTTACCTTAATTAATGCAAGTGATGGAGCATGGCAATATGCAAAGAACCCCTCCACAAGATGTTATTTGCAAACTGCAAATAACCCCCTCCATCGGAAAAGTCCGGCCGGGAAGAAAAAAGAGAAAACCGGCCGGAACGGAATGCAAACTGGCAACCCCAGAAAACTGGTCCTATAAAAAATTACAGGAAAACCCCGATACTGTGCATACACACCCGCATTTGTATTCCGACCGAAATACAAATGCAAAGAGACAAAACTACACTATCAAATACTAAGATCCGGCTTAAGCCAAAGCCGGCTAGTAAAAACCGTCCGATCACGATCCGTGCAATACCGCACATATCTGATCGAACCCTGCCATATCTCCATACGGCCTCTACAGCGTTTCGCCCGAAAGCTGAGTAACTGAAAGTGTGGTGGACTCTAAAGACTCGTCAATACTATGGCTGTGGATTTAACCACTAGCACGTCAGAGGTATAAGCCAATACGTAACGGGCCACCAGCTATTGACTAAAAGGGACGTCGATGAGCGAACTCATCCTGACACCCTACTGAGCCTGTTAGTGACAATATCCGTACAGTCCGGTCCGTTCGTCTATGAGCATCGCATGTCGGGCCTAGGGGGTTGGTAAAAGTCAGACCCCCAAAAGCGGTACAAGTCGTGTCGGAGTGTAGCCCAGAACACCCAGAGACACTACTGGAATACCTACCAGTAAATCTCCTGCCTTGGCCAAGGACTTTGTGTAATGGCTCTCCTAGACACAGCGCGACCTCACCCCCAATACCGGGAGAGACGAACCCCCGAAGATCCGCTCACTGCCTCCATGTGGCTCGGGACTGTACCCAACTAAAACCTGTTTGCACGACTCCTTTGAGCCGTGGTAGGGTAGTAATCAAAGCACAGTGGGAACTCACACGAGACAAATGACGATCCCCAGGTCGATGAACTAACCTGTACACATGTCACCTGGGAACTGCTATCTGACGTCAGGTATAAGACCAACTAGCATGTCCCCGGCGAGTCCTGTCCGGTATACTCATAACCCAATGAGCACCTGTATACATCTTAGGTGAACCAACTGACACCAGTGGCCTGTGAGACCGGCCACCGCCCCTCGTCGGGGTCTCGACTGTATACACTAGTCTATTCTGAAGAATCGATGCCCTGTCTCGAAACTCCCACGACTAGGGACCTTTTAAGGATGTGCTAATAGACTCCAGCTCTCACTTATATGATCGCCCTCATACTGCCGGCAGTCAAGCAAGAATCCTAGGGGCTCTATCATCGTGCAATAGCGACCTGTCAAGTCACCTAAAGCAGTACACGATGATAAAGATAAACCAGATATTATACTATCATCTCGAGTAAGACTGTTGTACCGGGATAGGTCCTCCCTCAATCATTGCAATCACGTGCCTGTGATCCAATAATTGACTCTGAGGGCACTACCTCCAACAACATGGCCACTGTCAGTTTGATTAATGCACTACATTATTTAAAGAAGGGCTGAGCCCAATTAAAAAAGGCCTAACAGGCCTAATAAAATGCAATGCATTATTTTAAAATGGGCAGAGCCCAAAACAGATGCTCTGCATCATTTACAAAGGGACTGAGCCCAAATCAAAAAGGCCTAGCAGGCCAGAATAAAATGCAGTGTATTATTAAACAGGGGAAAAGCCCTAGCACTGGCCTAATAGGCCAAAGATAAATAAAAACGTTGAACATTTTTCAACTGGACTTAGCCCAATCATGGCCGTAAGTCCTCAAATTAAATTGACTGAGCAAGACTGCTCTCTTAAATCAATTTACATCCGGTTCAAGGGTACATCTCTGAACTCCTCTGACACCTATCGTTCTAATCCTTCAACGACGTCAGAGAGGTGACGGGTCCCAATAACCACACATCAATACGAACTGCGGGGTCCTTAAACTCGTGGACCGAAACGTCCTTAAACTAATATTCGTCCCAAAATGGGAACGTTGGACCGAAATGTCCTTAAACTAATGTTCGTCCCCAAATGGGAATGATGGACCACCATGTCCCTAAACTGGAAATCGACCGCAACGTCATTAAACTAAACAATGGAGCCAATTGCTCTCTTGTCGGATCCAAACGATCCCGTTAAGTCGATCTTAGTCTGTAGATTAGGCTAACGTATCCTTAACAAAAGTTTAAGTTGATCTTAGCCTTAAATAAGGCTAACGTATCCTTAAACCAAAATCCCAAACCCAAATCTAAGTAAATACGGATTTGGACTAATCCACGTCCTACGGGCGACGGCATCACTTAGTCTCCGTATACAATCCACGGGCAACCACAAACAAAACAAACACACACGACACGAAGTGAAATTCCGGAGAAGGAGAAAGTGGCTACCGCGATGCGGTAGCGTAATTAACTGCAGGGGCTTGCGCCTGCAGGGAAGAGCGTCCCCACAATCAAAAAACCCTCAAGCGAAGGGGAATCTGACGAAGTCTGCTACATCGGCCGCATCCGTCTAAACCTCCGATACATGGTGCCATAAATCAACTTGGCATCTTCGGAGAGGTGGACGGATAAAACCAAATAGCATCTGCCCCGAATTTCAAGCAAGACGTTTATCGCGTCTCCGCCGCGTCATTCGGAGGGAAACAGGGGGAATTCGTCACAGCTTTCCTAAAGAAATTCTACCCTAATCATAAGACAGCTCGAGTCCGTAGCGAAATAAATCAATTTACCCAGCTTTCCAATGAACCATTTTCGAAGTGTTTTGAACGCTTCAAGGATCTGTTAGTTCAATGTCCTCATCACGGAATCCCTAGATGGGATCTGTGCATAATCGTATATGAGGGCATTAATCCTACAACAAAACAGATACTTGAATCCATGTTTTAAGGCACCTTCATGACTAAAGATGATGGTGAAGCCTGGAGATTTTTAGAAGATTTCGCTGAAAAATCTTTACGGTGGGAGAGTGTAAACCAACCATCGTTTAGGGGTGGTATTCACCAATCTGATGTTTCCATAGGAGTTAGAGCTGAAATGACAGCAATGCAAAAGAAACTCGAAGCTATGGAACATAAATTTTTAGTAGCCTCCCTAAATCAGATAACACTCCTTAAAACTGTCTGTGGATGCTGTTCTGATCCATCACATCTTATGGAAGAATGTCCTTTGAATTCTCCGTTTCAAGGTCAAGAGCATACTAATACTGATTTTCAACAAAGACCTAGAAACGATCCGCATTCTTCCATTTATAATCAGGGTTGGAGGAATCACCCTAACTTTGCTTGGAACCAACAACAAACTCAAAACACGGTTCCAAACCAAAATAACTTTCAAAGGGTTCCTCCACCACAACAGCAACCACTACAATTGAGTCAGCACCCCTATCAATCACAAAACTTTCAAAATTCGGTCAACACTTCTGCACCATATAACAATTCTTTGCAATTGACTGGTACTGATAACTCCTCTTCACTCGAACAAACCATGAATTTGCTTCTGACAAAATTCATGCAAGTTTCGGCTGAGTTGAAGTCTTCCGTCAATGACATAAAAAAGAACTCTGCCTTCCAAGGTGAGAGTATTAAATTGATGGAAGCACAAATTGCACAATTAAAAGCCGAAATAAGTGCTAGAGAGAGGGGGAAACTTCCAGCTCAACCTGTACTGAATCCTGGCTACTCACATCATGTGAATGCTATTACCACATTGAGATCTGGAAGAGTGCTCGACAACCATGTCGGTGAAAAGATTGATACTACTAATGATGAATCAATTGATGATACCCCGGCTGAGACTTTTCCTTCCACTTCTACTTCTATTTCTGACCCCAGTTCGTCTACCCCACCATTTTCTTCCGAGCCTATTCTCCGTTTTTCCCAAGGCTCGAACCCTCAGCACACTTCTTCTAGTCCACCAAAGACGATCTCCACTCCTATTCTGGGATCTTTCCTACCCACACCACCTTCTCCACTGTTGGACCCAGCTATTATTACTAAAGCTCCTTATCCGAATCGGTTAAGGGGAAACAAACCGAGTCCGCAGATGGAGAAGATTATTGACATCTTTAAGCAAGTTAACATCAATATCCATCTCCTAGATGCTATACAACAAGTCCCGGCTTATGCGAAAATTCTCAAGGACTTGTGCACTAGGAAGAGGAAGACTCAAGTGCCAAAAAAGGTGTTCATGTCGAGTACTGTAAACACAGCTTTTCCCCAACAATTACCAAGAAAACGTAAGGACCCCGGCTGTCCTACAATTTCTATTTCTATTGGTGGTAAAAATATTAACCGTGCTCTACTTGACCTTGGCGCAAGTGTTAACCTGCTTCCTTACTCAGTTTATGAGCAGTTAGGGATCGGAGAGTTAAAGCCCTCGAACACAACTCTCCAGATGGCCGACCGATCAATCACTAAACCTAGGGATGAGCTTGAGGATGTGTTAATAAAAGTCGGGGAATTTTTATTCCCTATGGACTTTATTGTTCTCGATACATAGCCCGTAGCGAACCCACGGAACCAAATTCCGGTGATTCTCGGTCGACCCTTTTTGGCCACTTCCAATGCTGTAATCAACTGTCGTAATGGCTCTATGACCCTATCCTTCGGGAAGATGTCAATAAAGCTTAACATTTACAAGTTGGGGAGTGTACCCTCCGAACCTTCTGCTCAAGTATGTTCTGTCGAATTAATGGATGTCGACAGCAGCAAATTTGATCAGCTTCATGATACTGATCTAGACTCTTTTCATATGTTGTTGTTTGACCCAACCATGTATTATACACATACGGACTCTTCCATTAAGTTGTCCGGGTCAACATCTAACACTGATTATGAACCTTTCATGGAGTCTGATGATCACCCCGTTTTTTCTGATGAGATTATTCTTCGGGGTATCGATGAAAGCTTTAAGGAAATTTTCGCTAATGAACTCGCAATTTTAAAAGACACGGGTGTTGAGATGAATCAACTCCAAGATAAAGAAATTGAACCTCCACCCCTTCTTCTGGAAAATCACGAGAATGTGAGTAATCCATCATCACTATCACTGTGTCGTCTTTCCAAATTGAAACGCAATCCTTTTCTTTTACACCACTTATCTCTTCCCCACTTCTTCCTGACTCCATACAACATGTTCTTCCACCAACCGGTGCGTTTCACTGATAAATTCTTCGAATGGTTGGTGTTGACTTTTGGTCTTTGCAAAGCTTGGTATTGACCAATAACTTTGACTCCCTCTTATAATTTTAAATGCTTAATATGATTTTACTCAAGTTTAGGGGGGGATATTTTGGCTCTTGAAAGAAAATTTTTACAAAATTACGAGCCAAAAATAAGTTTGGGGGAGAATTTCACTTTCATTATTTCTTGTCCCTTTTAATAACTTTTCATCCCAAGTCTACAGATTTTGAGATTTAAAAGAGACAATAGTGAGGACACTGCTGCAAACAGGTTTGGGGGAGGTTTGTGCTTATTTACGCGTTACTTTGCATTATATTATATATAAGCACAAAAAATTTTGATAATGGAAGTTAGAAAGTGACAAATTACATTTGAAAGATAGGAATAATTTAAGAAAAATAAGAAAATTAAATGTTTTCTTAAACAAAACTAGTAATAAGTGGTTATGAGCTATTGTCCCAAGAGTTAGTAAGATGAAGGAAATTGCTAATCTGAGGAAAAAAATAAGTCTGAAAAATAATCCCTATTCTTGATGCCAAACTTTTGAACGTTGATAGCCTACTATATGCACTGTCACACATCTTGAAACTTGGGATAGTAGAGGATACCTTGAAATGCTCTTGTCTAAAAGCCTTAGTATGAAGGAAAATATAAAAAATATAGCGAGGGTAAAGAAAAAAACGAACACTGGTTTTGTAATTACCAAGGCAGCATAAAAAAATATAGCGATGATGCTTTATCACCTAGTGCCTTAGACCAACTGGTTTGGGAGCCACTGCTAAGCCTTAGCTGTTGCGAAACGAGGAATTACGCCTTAATACGCGAGCACATTTTGTAATCGGTTGGTTAGTATCTCAAGAAGTATTGACGGTCGCATGAAGAATGTGTGAGCAATTCCATCTAAAATATTCACCAACTAAAAAGTACTTTGGAAGATGGACAAGAGTATGATAGATTGAATTGAATTCTCTAAGTGTAGGGATGTTTTTTACACACACGTAGGGGGATATGATTCATGTTTGGAAGAAAGATAGGAAGGAAGACTAAATGCGATATTTTATTGAGGGATGATGTGATTTCTAACATTTTTCACGACCATTAAGATAGGGATCATAGCAACTGAAAAGCTGGTATAGTTGGAAACTCTTATTTTCAAGTTCTTTCTTTTATAGTTCTTATCTTTATATGTAACATTCACCATCTCTCTTTTATTATAGGATTTTGTGGGTGTAATCCGCTGAAAACTCTCAGGAGAGAACACTCCTCCTACTGGGGACACCGAGAGGTTTAACGGCTTGTTGCACGTGCTCAGTGCAATCGTGTTGCCTACGAAAGTGTGCTGCTTAGGTTTTTCTTTTTCTTTTTCTCCTTCTCTTGAATAACTAGTTTGCTCGGGACAATCAAAGTTAAGTTTGGGAGTATTTGTTCAGTCGAAAATATTGTGCATTTGATATGACATCTTTCTTACTATTTTTATATAATAAAAGGGGTTTATTATAAATATGACACATATGAGGGTTTATCTGTTAAAATACTATTTTCATATGTTTATATATTATAATTAACATTATGAAGGAAAATGTAAGCATATAATATCTATATAATATTTAGTCCATTTAAATATGCTTACCTTATCAAATATCTTCTAAAACTATAATATCATATCTCAATAAAAACAAATTCTACTAAAATTTTTTATTGAGTTATTGTGCAGAATTTATATCAGGATTGAAATCAAGGAAATCCGAGTTGGCGAGATCAAATCTGCCGAAATATTCAAGTAAATCGAAGAAATAAATTCTGGTAGAGACTTAAAGAAGATTTTCAGATTCCAGATATCAAAATAGTCTACATGTGTCACCATAAGAAGCCACAAGATTTTTGAAGCAAAGAACCCTCCAACCCACCGCGGATCCGCGGCCAAACCCACCCAATGGCCGCGGTTCCGCCGCAATATTGAGGAGTTGGGATTTTGGATTTTCAGGTTGGGATACTAACAACTAGTTACCATATTAGGAAACTAGGGTTCTGACTCTGTAACTATAAATAAGGACCGAGAGCCTCTTGGAAAAATCATCAAACCGACGAGATCACAAAGTCCAAGACGGCTCAAGAATCCAAGTTGATCATCAGCAGTTCATCTACCTCCTTAAGAAGAGTTCGAGAAGCAAACTAGGATTTTGTAATCATTTTCTAAAGGAACAAAGTGTAATTGATCAAGTTGATTAATAAAGGTAGTTGTTTTATTCTTATTGCATTTTATTTTCTTTATTTACATCATGATCTCTATCCGTTCTTCTATCTCCATCATGCGCGAGTAATTCTCCGCTTGTTAGGGTTCATAGGATTATGGTAGATCAATGGATGATAAAGATCATTAAACTCTTTTTACGTCCTATAAAGTTAATAAACTTTACCAAAAGAATCATTAACATCATAATCAGGCGTGCTACCAATTCATTGGAACAACGGCCGTGATTAGATATTAGATTAACGATTGTTTTGGTAAAGGCTAGACATGAACGGAGATCCATATCAAGATAGGGGTTAAGAGTGGGAACCCTTTTTCCTTCCAGAAACCCTAATCTACATCCATCACTGTCGATCTAGTTTTAAATCTATTAAAGGATAAAATGAGTAATCTTTAATTAATCATCCATGACTACTAAATCTTAACGAACTCTACAAACCCCCTTCTACTATAAAACCTACATCCATAGTTAATCTAGATCTATATTCTGCATCCGTGTTTGACGTAGATCTAGAACCTACAACCATTCTTCACCATTCTTTATTCTTCCTCATTTCCTAATCAACACGCCTAAAGTAAGATTAAAAGATTCAACGTTTCCCTGAGGACGACCCGTACTCATCTCGGTCTAGCTACACGCAACACCGTTATTGATTGCGGTTATTCTACAAACACTTTTTCAAAATCAACCAATCATCTACCTAACCAACTAAGGAACTAACTAAAGACACTAGTCGAAAGGTAAGAAGAGTCCTCCTAAACTCTGAGTCGATATTTCTAATAGTCGGCGATCCAGCCTCAATAACGTCACATACGTAGTACGAATTCCTCGAGTCAAGAGTGCGGATCAATCATCACATCTATGCCTCGTACGGTAAAATCTATCGTACGGCATCCCAAAATCGGGGTACAGGTCAACTATCACATATATACATCATCATTCGTATAGTATCATCATCAAACAATATCATGATCAAGGGTACTGTACTATAATCGCATACATCCCAATATCATCAAACATATATCATCGTCTGTGTAAATATCCATCGTCAAATGATCCACTAAAATATCATGTCATATATCATATCGCGATTAAGTCACATATTACAATCCGGGTTCTAATCTAGAGTCTCGTACATTTCAATGTCATCATCACCTATTATCGTTTATGTATAAATATACATTTTCTCATTTCCCAACGATCCGCTAATATCGTAATACATCTCATATCATAACTCGATCGTATATCCAATATCTCACGGCATCATGCCCAGTCATACCGACTCAGCCCCAGGTATCATATAACATCCTCATATCACGTATATATGTTATATATATATATATATATATATATATATATATATATATATATACATACATATACATATAGAAACCTACACACATTCATACACACACACATACCAAGTCAAGTGTATGTGTGTGTGCGTGTGTGTGTGTCTACATGAAACCTACGAATTCCCTCCAGGGAAATTATCCTCTGGTTAAGTCTTTCTAAATCAGTCTAATCCAACTTAAGTCTTCAATAATACTCTACTCATCAAGAATCTAAGGTCACGTCCGACTTCCTAATAATAGTACATAATATCCTTATTCTACGTTTGCAGGGGTGCTATACGCCATCCACCCGACTTCCCCCGTAGATATACATCTACTCACCTGGTCCATGTCTGCCGAAGTCGATGCCGCCATACTCTTCTTCATCGTCCAAAGTCCACGTGAGGGGTACCTATACGCAAACATATATAATATCGTAAACCGAAATCGCGGACAAAACCAAAACGGCGCACGAAACGCGCATAGGTTAAAACCTATGACTCGCTCATGCAAAATAACCAAATAACCCTCGACATCGGCGTACAAATGCCGATTGATCGAGAAAAACCCAAACACACCAATCGTGGTTTCACAAATCACTAATTATAATATGAAATAAATTGCAACTCATTAAAACCTCAAAATAAATCAAATCGATTTATTTCCGAAAACCTAGAAAGCACTTAATTATCGTTTTAATTCAAAACTTGATGTTTTAAAAAAACTAATGACCATAATATTCACTAAATATCATAACTAAGTCATACAAACCATCACCATAATTTAATCTTATCAATTTGTATTAAACCCAAAATTCTAGTTTGCAAATTTATCCAATTTTAACAATTTCATAGTAGAAATGCACAAACAACAATTAAGCTTGGTTTTGCATGATCTAAAATATTAAACTATAACTTAAAATGTTAATATTGTCATAAAAACCCTAATTAGATTTTAATCTCAATTATTTAATCAATTTCCAAAAACCTAGTTTGCAAAATAACATAATTAGCAAAATTTTAAAGTAAAAATTAGCAACTAGTAACTAGATTAGGTTTTGCATTCCATTAACATGTTAATCTACTCACTAAAACCATAATCTAATGATAAAAACCCTCACTAGAATTTTATCTCACACACACACACACACACACACACACACACACACACACACACATATATATATATATATATATATATATATATATATATATTTATTTATTTTACAAAAACCTAGTTTGCAACAATTTTCCAACATGGACAAATTAATTGTAACAATTTACAATTTAGCTTCTAGATTAGGTTTAGCATTACCTAACATGTTAAACTACACATTAAAATCAATATCCAATGATAAAAACCCTAATTTGATTTAAAAACCCTTTCTAGAATTTTCAATCATGCAATTAAAACCAATTTAAAACCAAATTAAACACTTAATAAGCTAATTTAAAGTGATTAACTAAAAATTAAACCAAGAGTTTAGGATTATACCTCAACATTCAAGAGATCAAACTTGCAACATGGCCTCCCTAATTGCTCTCTTGTTTCATGAATCCAAACTTGATAGGTCAAAGAATAATGGGTAGGATTTAAATTAGGAATTTGTGGGTTTTTATTTGGATTTTTGATGAATTTTTGGAGATTTTTGGAGAGGAAATGAAGTGGGGAAAAATTGGGGCTGCCTCATGAGGGTTCAGCCAAAATAGAGGAGAAGGAGAGAGTGTGAGGTTGTGTAGAAATGAGTAGAAACTTTCTTAGTTATTACATCATTTAAGTCTTTTCAATAATTGTTTTATTTATTTATTTATTTACTAATTGTTTCATGCTAGAATCTACTAGGATATTGGAGACATATTAAGAAAAGAGTGAGCATGTTACAAACTTGTTTTAATTTTTCATGGTTCACATTTGTCAAATTAACCCATTGCAATTTGAAATTTGCACCAATTTAATGTATAATTAAAAGCTTATGTTAATATTTAAAAATAATTACTTAAGAAAAAATATTTAGGTAAACTAATAATTTATAAGTGACTAAATAAATACTAAATGCTAGCAATTATATAGTTAAAATAGGCATATTTAAATCTATATTGAAAAAATAATTGTAGTTGAGTTTTACGGAAAATACGGTTTATTTTACCGATTATCAGAAAATTCACCTAAAGGATTTTATTTATATAATTATTTATTTATTTAATTTTTTAAAATGTTACAGTAAACCAATACAAGTCAACATGTTAAGACAAAGTACAACCAGATAGCATACTATCATATCGAGCAAGAAAGTCCTCTCTATATATATCCAAGCATCCACTATAATATACATCATATGTACAATAATAGTCTCTAAGGCATATACATAACTAACACATTCCTCAGCTCTAAGAAGCTCTCTTTTCTTGAGAACTGCTTAAGGTGCAAGGCCCTGAATTGTTTCACCCCAGGTGCTTCTTCGTCAGGACGGTTCATCAATATAGCAGTCTTCTGCCGCTGTCCCTCCAGGAGGCTGCGGATCGTCTCAAGAAAAACCGTCTGCTCATTGATCGGAGCAACTACGGCAGGTGTAATCGGTAGGGGAGGTGGAGTGTTGTTGAAGTTGGCACTGGTGTTATTTGGGGAATCCATAACCTTGAAAGAAAAATTTGGGTTAGGACAGATTCAAAATATATGAAATAATTAGATTCAAGAAATATGAATTGTAAAGAATGTTTTCAGTTGCCGGTTCTTGTGTTATATTGCTTAGGTTGTCCACACAGAGCAGACCTGTATGTCCATACAGAGCAGACCTGTATGTCCACACAAAGTAGACCTGCATAGGCCACCAACAAAACCTGTCACGCCCCGCTTCCCAATAAACGGGCAGAGGCCGCGACGAGGCCGCTACGTATTTACTCAGAAGTAAACACGCTAAGCGTTTCTAAGAAATATAAAATAAAATGTACACAAGAGACAAGATGTAAAGAAACAACAACTTTATTTATTAAACATTATTTTTACAATACAACTGAAATAAAAATACATAGAATGAAAGCAATGCCTAAACAATGGCATAACATAAATGAAAATGTAATGTACAAGTGAATCTAAAACTCCGGGTCTTCAGTAAACTAATCTAAGTCTTCGCTGCTGGGTTCGGTCTCCAGTGAGTCCGAAATACCTGACGACATTCCAAAGAAAAAAAAAGAGAATGTCGTCAGCGAACAAGTTGCTCGGTAAGTCCCGTAAATAGATAAGAATAGAATAGACAGAATAGAGTATAGCTGTGTAATGTTGTTATTTAGTATTAACTCTGTTGTTTGTAGCTTGGTACAGAAGAGGCCAGTGTATACGAGAGGAGTCTCACTATCCCGGAGACTAAGGTATACGGAGTACAAGAAACTGTTCAGCCATGGTACAACGGCAATGGAGATTCAGGTTAGGTGTCTTATGGTTGCAGTCTCGTGCCACTTCTAACACCTTCCGTACCAATCTACCCCTTATAAACCCCGCATGTTTTGATTGTATTGCTTGTATTGTATTGTCTTGTAAATTGTATAGATGGATGACTTGCCGAAACTATGATATCAGTAATGGAACGAATATAATGGAAGAACATGTAAATGGAATATATCCATGGTTCGATTCAGTCAATACAGATTGATATAGATTGAATAGATAAATTCGTATTGAATCATGTTGTATTGTAGTTTGTACTTGAATCACTTTCAAGTCAGATTGATTAGGTTGAGACTCAGTCTGAGTCAGACACTTTTAAAAGAACTTGAAATCTTGATTGTTTTGGTGTTATCGGTAACTGCTGCATATGGACGGCAGGATTTATGTTTTTTTCCAAGACAATTATCGTGTTGATAAAACTGTTTGTTAAGTTGTCTACCTTAAATAGGCAAGCACCCATATCTCTAGCTCTATGAGGCTCAAGAGACTGGTCCCGCTTAAACCTATGTTTACTAGGGTCCTTATTGTAATTTAGTATAACTTGAGGGGATTTTATCTAAAAATAGTTTTGATATAATTTCAAAATACACCTCAAGTATTTAATTATCGTCTTTAGGGTTTTCATTGATGTATCTTTTATAAATGTGACATTTCTAGTGAATAAATTTATTTGTAATATGAATATTGTTTAGAATTATCATGGTACTTTCATGTAATATTTGAATTCTTTTCTTAAGTTTTGGAAACGTGGAATAATATATATATATATATTTAAAATAAGTATTTTGGTAATATTTATATATACATATTTAACGAAAATAAATTTATTTATTTTCTTGTAAAAATCTCATTTTCTAAAGAAAAATGTATAAAAATCCCATTGAGATCGAATGCTCCTTGCGGAGGTCTGCATCTCGCTCTACTAAGGCCGAGGATGTGCGATAATCCGCACCATCCCAAATGGGGTCCCCAAAATGGGTTGTAGAGATGTAATTGCATGAGAATGTTTTGATACATATTTTAAAGAAAACGGTTTTATAAGTTAAAGGGATTTATTTGCAAAGTCGTATTTCCCGTATTCTATTGTCCCAAAATTCATCGTGCTATGATAGATATGTGTGTTGTGAGGAGATAGGTCATTACCTCGTGAAATATCTAAAGGTATAGCAAGGTATAAATGTTATAATGTCGAAATGAATAGTTTGTGGTATTTTTATGTAAAAATGCGATAAATGTCACAAAAATAATTATTTTGAGGTGAAACTTGATTTCATGGTTTTGTTAATGTTTTCTAAGCAATATATATGAAGTTATCTTGATTAAGAAAAGTATAGTTTTTAAAGAAAACCGAATCGGAAGTCGGACTAACTCCACTTCCGTCGGGTTTTAGAATTGAAACTTTTTAAAGAATAAGATGAGAAGGGGAAATGGGACTTACTGGCTTATAAGGTATATAGGAGAAAGAGAAAGAGTGGGAAAACGCCGGTACGTCGTTTCATCGTCAGAAACTCCTCGTATCGTCGCCGGAACTTCGTCGGAGCTTCACTCTTCGTTAACTCCACTTGCACACTATGGGAACTTAGAAATTTCTTGAGTGTTTTGGCAGGGAATTGTGAGTGAGGAGGGGTGATATGAGGGTGGTATTTATAGTAAACATTAGGGTTTAGGGGGATGAATGGTGAATTAAAATTTGTAATAAAAATAGGATTAAATGGGTGATTTATTGCCTCTGGAAAATGTGCAGAATAAATAAGCAATACAGGAGTTAAGGGGGGAGTCCAAGGGTTGCAAGGAAAAAATATGGGAGCATTTCCTACTGTCTAGACTGGCGGCGCCGGGGTTTTTTGCCTTCTCGCCGGGCCAACACCGACGGGTGCACTTGGGGTTTAGGCCACGTGTCGGGGTCGATTGGTATTCTTCAGTGTATATGTTTGTTTAAAGTGTGACTCATCATTTTACTTGTTGTGCACGTGTAGACTCTTGGGCTTCTAAAAAGATTAAAAGAAATTAAAACAAAAAGATAATGTGGCTGATGGGATTTGAACTCTGGTGATATGTCTCAACAGTGCAAGGTCTTACCAATGAGCTACAAGCTCCTTCTTGCTGTTCTAAAACAAAACAAATTCTTATAGTATTCACAGGAATTGTAAATACCCCAATTGTATATTATCTTTAAATGAAATTTATGTAAACTGAAATTGGAGTTGTTACACAGAGACTCGATAACCCTACAAAACTCAAGTCCCATGTGCTTCAAAAACCGGTAGGACCGGTTCTAATGAGTATCTCGCCGGGTCAAATCCGGTGAACGGGGCTCGTTTTTGTAGGGTGTTCTAGATGTCTCAAAAATAGCCTTCTGCAATTGTTCAAATTTTTTTTGAAGACTCTGAAAATTCGACAGAAACTGGAATGTATCGGGGTATTGTTTCGGAGTTGTTTCGGTTTCGATACTTTAAAATTGTCTAAACTAGCTAGCTAAGAGTTTAAGGGTTGGCTCTGATACCATGTTGGGTTACGGCAGCGCCCCGACTATCGACCGTGGCCAAATGCGGAACAAATTTTTTCTAAAACTGGCGCTACCACAACCCGATGCCCGGATCTACCCTAAACCCTATACAAGCAATATGTAAATTAGGAGTTAGATGGTTATACCAAACGGATCGTGTCCTTCGATCATCTACCATTTCCAAGCTCCTTGAGGTGTTGCGGATCGAATTTGGTTGCCGGTTTTCCTCCATCTACGATGATCCACCGGAAGAAAACGGCGCAAGCTTCAGCCTTGCCTAGCAAAGCAACGACGCTCCAAGATTGCTAGCAATGGAGAGTGGAGGTGTAGGATTATCTCACTATAATTTTCTCTCATCACTAATGCTCAAAAGAGCAACCTTAGAAGATGAAGGAGGTGAGGAAACATATGGCATGAGCAACTAAAGAAATGGCTAAGTGTTTCTCCAAGTGAGAATGAGAATGTAATGAAGCAAGTCCAGAAAAACTAAAAGCATGGCATGTAAAGAATGGGTGGCTGCCTCTTTCAAATCATGCACACAAAATATCTCCTCACATTTTACTAATAAACAATTCCATACCATACCTCTCTACATGCCATACAATGTTCATGCCACCTCACCCCTTCCACCTCATTTCACATAATGACTTTCTAAAAAGAAAATCAAATAATGAGGTGTTAAATCTTCTAAAAACTATTCCGTATAAATATGGAATACAATCCGGTATACGTATCGAAATACATATACGCGTATTCGTATAAAAATACGAATAGCCAAGAGAGAGAATGAATAGTGAACAATAATACTGGAATACATATATATATATATATATATACATATATAAATTATTAAATCAAAACCTGATTTAATAATCCGGCTCAGTCCTAAGCCGCTAGTATTATCAACCGTCCGACTAAAGTCTGTGCAGCCTGTACACATATTTAATCGGACACCTGTATGTACCAACATACGTCATACACGATATGGTGTACAGGCTACCGGGTATTGAGCGAAAGGTAGGCCGACGAGAAAACTCATCTGTACCCCTACTGAGCCTGACAGTGACAATCTACGTACAGTCCGGTCTGTTCGTCTAAGAGTATCGCATATCGAGTCTAGGGGTGGATAAAGTCAGACCCCTAATAACGCGATAATTCGTGTCGGTATGAAACCCATCACCACCTGAGAAACTACCGATCCTAGATCAGTAATTCTCGACTACCTTGGCCAAGAATTTCTGGTGATGGCCACCCGTACACTGCACGACATCAACCCCCAATACTGGGAGAGACGAATCCCCGACGATCCGCTTACTGCCTTCATGTGGCTCGGGACTGTACCCAACTAAAACTTGTTTGCACGACTCCTTTGAGCCATGGAAGGGTAGTAATCAAAGTAAAATAGGAACTCACACGAGACAAATGACAATCTCAGGTCGACAGACTAACCTGTACACATGTCACCAGGGAACTGCCATCCGACAATAGGTATAATACCAACTAGCATGTTCCCAGCGAGTCCGTCCAGTCTACTTATAACCCAATGAGCACCTGTATACTATCTTAGGTGAACAAACTGACACCAATGGCTTGTGAGACCGGCCACCGCCCCTCGTCGGGGTCTCGATCAGTATACACTAGTCTACTCCGGAGTATCGATGCCCAGTCTCGAAACTCCCACGACTAGGGACATTTAAGGATGTGCTTATAGACCACCCAGCTCCCACGTATATGATCGCCATCATAATGCTGGTAGTAAAGCAAGAATCCTATGGGCTATATCAACATGTAATAGTGATCTGTAATTCCACATAATGCTGTACATGATGATAAAGACAAACCAGATAGTATACTATCATCTCGAGTAAGAATGTTCTACCGGTATAGGTCCTCCCTCAATCATCACAATCGCGTGCCCGCGATTCAATAATTGACTTGAGGGCACTATATCCAACAATACACATCCAAAGAACCCACGAATTTACCTCAAAAGCGTTAAATCATGGTCGCTTTCTCTCACTGAGAAGAAGAAGTGTCATACTAACCGAGCTATGGCTCATCGGTAAATTAATTATTAGTTTTGTAATAGAAAATAGGTTGTAACCTCTCTCTCACACACTCTCCCTCTCTCCTCCTCCACCATCTCAAAATTAGGTTAAGTTAAAAAATCCGTGTTTTCATAAATTATGTTGCCACACAACCCGCAAAACCCTGGTTTCATAAAGCAAGTTATCGAATGACCATAAACGTTGCGAAACCCCAATTTTATGAAACCGTGACTTTCACATATGCGAACCTTGATTTCATTTTAACTTTAATCAAAACTATGGTTTCAGAAGAGGGTTATAATGCATCAATATAGAAGCCCCTTTCATCTCTCTGTCTTTCTTTATAATATACCGATTTGGTAAGCAAAACCGAAAATTCTAAAAATTCCACTTTTGTCCTTACTTTTCACTCAACATCATTATTGTAAAACTTGGATTTTATAGGTAAATTTGAGGTTTTGATGAAGCTGTGAGGGTAATTACGGCAAATCATTAAAGTGGCAAAACTTCACTTTAATTACAATGCTATCATCAATCATAATTTTCTACTATTTGGCTTTGCCATCTACTCATAATTACAGTTTTGCCATCAACTCAAAATCTCACATAGATTTTCACTAAAATACCATGTACTCTCAAAGTTGTTTGGAACTTTGCAATGGATTTTTTTATTACACACACACCATGAACTTCAGATGTTTTTTAAATGAGGAGAAGTTGCATGGCCAAACTACAGTGGCTTCTCACATGTTTTGTCTATGATTATAATTCGAGATGTTTTCTGCGGCCTTTAACAACCATGTTTGTCAAAATCCCTAAGTTTTCATTAGGCATCTTTTTTGTTGGATTGAAATCTACGTCTTCGATTAGGCTTTGTCCGAATGGACTGAAAGTATTCGGACCTAAGCTCTTGATCATTCTTGATTAGGATTCAAGTTTTCGGACACTTGGCCTTCAATCTGACCACCAAATACCGGATTGGAACCTAAGTCTTCAAATATCTAGATCTTTTTTTTTTTGGAACTGGCCTCTAAGCCGAGCCATCTTTTATCGAATCAAACTCTTAGTCTTCAAACATCTAGCCGACTTGCCCAATCTGTCTCTCTTGCCGGACTGGACTTCAAGTCTTGCAAAAGTGCAAAATTGTTGGAAAATTATGACAGCCGTCCTTTTCCAATTTTTCCTCCACAGATTTCAAATGTTTTCAAAATCCCCTCCTTCTCCCCCACCTCCTCTCGCTCTCTTTTCTCCTTTACCCCCAAACTCCCACCAATGGCAAACGTGTAACGGAATCCTAACCGCCGTCGAAAAAATGCTCCCTCTCTTCTTCTTCCTCCTGCTCCACCTGTTTCCGTTACCGTCAACCTCCGACGAGCTTCCCCTCCTCGTCTCCCTCAAAGCCTCCCTCTCCCTCCCCGAGTGGGACCCGCTCTCCATCCCCGACCACTGCCAATGGAGCGGGGTCACATGCGACCCCGCCTCCGGCCACGTGACCTCCCTCAACCTCAAGGGCCTCAACCTCTCCGGCGAGATCCCCGGCGGCGTAATAACAAGCCTCAGGTCCCTCAAAGCCCTCGACTTTTCCTCCAACTCCTTCTCAGGCCCCATCCCCGAGAGCCTCGTCGGCATGAACTCCCTCCAAACCCTAGATTTGTCGTCCAATCGACTCTCGGGGCTGATCAGGGTCGGCCCAAACTGTCAAAACCTCATCTTTCTGCGCCTTTCTGGCAATTTTCTGGTGGGAAAGATCCCGCCGGAGATCGGCCGCTGCACGAATCTCAAAGCATTGCTCCTCGACCGGAATGTGCTAGAAGGTAGGATCCCCTTGGAGATCGGGGCGATCGGGGCTCTTCGAGCCCTCGACGTGTCGAGGAACAGCCTCACCGATCGAATCCCACGAGAGATTGGCAAATGCAGGAACCTCTCGGTTTTGGTTCTGACAAATTTGCGGGGCAACGGTGAAGAGTTCAATGCTTTTATCGGCGGAATTCCGTCGGAGATTCTTCAGATCCCGAGCTTGGAGGTTGTTTGGGCTCCAAGGTCGAATATTGATGGGAGATTGGTGAAGTACTCGAAGAAATCGTGTAGGTTGAGGGTTTTGAATCTGGGACTGAATTATATTAGCGGCGAGTTCCCTCAATGGTTGGCAAAGTGTAGAGATCTCGAGTTTTTGGATTTGAGTTCGAATTATTTGGAGGGAGATGTGCCTGAAGAGTTGAGTCTTGGGTGTATGAATTACTTCAATGTGAGTAGAAATTCATTGTCTGGGTCTTTACAGGGATTATCAAATCGAAATTGTTCGAAAAGTGTGATCTTTGAGGAGAGTTTTATGAATGCATACTATAGAGATTTATTTCAGAGTGGTGTGGGAAATGGTAGTGTGATTCTTCATGACTTCAGTTGGAATAATTTCAGTGGCTCGTTGCCGTCGTTGCCATTAGCAGCTGGTCGAAATTTTTCGTATGGGCTGTATCTGAATAACAATGGATTTAATGAATCGATTACTGGAAAATTCTTCACGGTACGCGGAGGCTTAAATGGGTTTTCGGTTAATTTGAGTAGTAATCAGATCCCTGGAGAGATTCAACCGTTGTCTAGTTGTTTGCAGCTCAAGAGTTTTGAAGCAGCTGATAACAAGCTCGGCGGTTCAATCCCAATTCAGCTTGGAGAGATGACTTCTCTTAAAGTGTTGGATTTGTCGAGAAATTGTCTGACAGGTAAAATCCCTCAGAATTTGGCGAATGCCAGCAATATCGAAGTTCTTTTGCTCCATCATAACTTGCTATTTGGTGAGATACCTCAATCATTATCTGCACTTGCTCAACTCGCTACATTCGATGTTTCTTTCAACAATCTCTCTGGTGAAATTCCCGAATTTAAACATTCAACCAATTGTGATTCCTTCAAAGGCAATCAATTCCTCGAGCCATGTAGAAATTCAAATTCCCTAATGCCATCTAGATTTCCTATTGATACTGAACCATCATCAAAATTAGTTTATGGAAAGAACAAATTGAAGGCTGTCACTGTGGCTGCAGTAGTTTCATCCTCAGTGATAGTATTTGTTCTTGTGATCCTAACCATTGTACTGATCAGTGGTAAAAGGAAGCTTGCTCGACTTTCGAGCCTAAAACAAAAGGCCGTCGTCATATTTTCAAACTCAAACACCCCTGAGCTCAACTACGAAAGCATCATAACTGCCACAAGAAACTTCAGTATTCAGAACTTGATCGGAACTGGCGGTTTTGGAGCAACTTACAAAGCTGAACTTGCACCGGGCTTCTTAGTAGCAGTCAAAAGACTCTCTATAGAAAGGTTTCAAGGTCTTCAACAATTTGATGCGGAGATCAAAACCCTAGGAAGAATAAAACACAAGAACCTTGTTACACTTCTAGGTTACCATATGGGCGAAGTCGATACTTTCCTTATATACAACTATCTCTCGGGTGGTAACCTCGAAGCCTTTATCCGAAACATGCACAATAATAATGTAAATTGGCAGGTGATCCATAAGATTGCTTTGGATATTGCACAAGCTATTGTTTTCCTTCATTATTCGTGCGTGCCTCGAATAGTTCATCGAGATATCAAGCCGAGCAACATTCTGCTCGACGATAATAAAAATGCATATCTTTCTGATTTTGGGCTGGCTAGGCTGTTGGAGGTTTCAGAGACGCACGCGACGACTGATGTTGCGGGGACTTTTGGGTACGTGGCGCCAGAGTATGCGACTACTTGTCGAGTATCTAATAAATCTGATGTTTATAGTTATGGAGTCGTGCTTCTTGAATTGGTTTCGGGGAAAAGATCTCTTGATTCTTCGTTTTCGAAGTTTGGAAATGGATTTAATATTGTTAATTGGGGGAGGTTGTTGATTCAAGAGGGGAGATCGAACGAGTTCTTTTCTCTTTCACTGTGGGAAGCTAGTCCGAAAGAGAATTTGGTTGCGATGTTGAGGATTGCATTGTCTTGTACAGTTGAGTCTCTCGCTGTGCGGCCATCGATGAAACAGGTGTTGGAGATGTTGAAACAATTGAAGAGCTAGCAGAGGCTTTGCGATGGCTGATACTAATCTCTTTAGAAGGCATCAAAATAGGTTTATTTTGATATTTTGTTGTTGAAGGATATCGATTTTCAATTCTATGTTTGAACTTTGTACATGTTTTTGTGTGATACTAATTGTTTTCATATAACTGTATGTGTAGTTTTCTGTTATTTAGAACTTTATTTGTGTCCACAGGAAACAGAAGTTTAAACTCTTACATATGAGTATACCTTTTGTTTCAGAATGCAATTTAATTAATATTAACAATTTTATTTGGCTATATAATTGAAGACATTTTTTGTTTGAATTTTGTTCTTTCTGACACAATTGTATATGTAATTGTGTGATAAAATTTGTTTTTATTTCAACCGTAAATTGTGAAAATTTCTATTAGATATGTCAGATGATTTATTCAATTCTTGTTGCTATTGGAAGCAGAAATTGAAAGCTCCAACATTTTTTCTCCTGAAAAGCAAATATTAGCAATTTTATTTGGAATTGTGTATATTTTCGGAATTCTCTTCTATGACCGACTGCAAATTTCAGTGAGGAGACTCCTTAGTGATAGTAAAATATAGGATTCAGGACAATGAATTGTTCCGAAACAGAAGTTAAGATTGCCATTTCATCTGGTGAGGATTTCTCATTTTCTATAGGGTACCCTCGGGAAAAAAATTTCTCAAATCTGCATATTTTCTGCCCTTCTGAGGTAAAACATTGATCTTTCTCCTATCTTTGCTTCAAATTGTTTCAGGTTTTCAAAAAAGTGAACCCTTAAATTCTTGCTGTAACTTGATTTGTACTTTTCAGAAGCTGATCTGGTGATGACTGGAACTCAAGAAACCTGCGCGGCTTCCTTTGAAATTTAAAGGTGAGAAATCTTGTGAGTTCATATTTCTATTTGTTTACTTATCGTTAGTTTTTTCTTCTATTTACATTTACGCTTAAAATTAACCCTTATAATACTCCCAACTACTTGCTTTTAGAACTGTATTTATGCACTAGTATAATGCAATGTCTTCATCAGGCCTTTTAAGATAGTCATCCTCATTTCATCTTCTTTATGAAATTAGATAGAGAACAATGATAGGTATGCAAAAATACAAATTTTCAAACTTCAAGTCTCTGTCATAATGTGTACAGTCTCCGACAAGTCAATAATTTAGATGGTATATCAGCCAAAATATTTTATTTGTGATAAAGATATAGTGTCTACCTGCACATCAAGTTATATTAAAGGACAACAAAAGAAAACAAGAGAGCTTTAGAATAAATATCTTAAGAATGATCCAATTGGCAACATCACAATCCTTTCTCCGTCAGAATCTTTGTTATTTAGAAAATAGTGCCATTCATCAACCTCCTACAACCAAAATACAAAATGAAAAAGCCCCGAAATTGAAATAATTCAACCTTATTTTATATACAAGTCTGTACATAATTTTGCAAGTTCAATATTTTAATACCAGTTACATGAGAATATTACATAATCTTAATGAAAAAGGCTAGTTCCGCTTTATGTTTGAAACGATCCATGTGAAGAAAATTCTTACTGTACAACAAACTAATCATTAATCTACAAGATTAAATGTAACAAAATGTATAGCTCTCATTTGAATTAAAAGATCGATGAGCCGATGATAAGATCGATCAGTGATCTATAAACTTCTGGACTGTCGAAAAGAATCAATTATGAGGGCCATGTTTGGCTTTTATCACCACTTCTTCTGTGGTTGTGCCGATGATCTCGTTGGCTTCAGTCAAAGGAAGACAAGACAATTTTCCAGTTGAATCCTGAAAACATAATAATATCAATCTATAAAGTGTTTACGAAAATGGAAAAAAAAACATTGCAAGAAAACGAAAGCAAATCCGAGGCGAAGAAATTCCGTCTTTTCTGTTAATTCGAAAGTAAAAATACTAATATCTTAAATAGAATTTATATACTTAAATATTGAGAATGAAGATGAAGAAGGGTTCTTAATATCCAGTGTTTCTAATATTTATCGGTAAAAATTACAAACATAATTCTGTATTGTACTCAATGATATCTATTGAGCTAATATATAATATTCCTTATTAATCCATTTTTCTAAGGTCGATAAACAAATGCTGAGATTTGAACTGCTTATCTAATATGATGCATGCAAACGAGTCGAGGAAAACTCACCAGAGAAACAATTCCAAGTTTCTCTAATTTTTGGACTGCATCCAGCACCTCAAAGTTACATTCCTCGTCAAATTCATCTCTAATAAGTTCCTCACACTGAAGGTCAAGTTCCTATACATAAATATTAAAAGTTAACATAGTTATTTTTTTTTGTAAAAATAATTGTAATGACCATAAAAACTTACTTGTATCGTTGCTTTGCCCAGCTCCATTAAGATAAAGTACGAAATTATCACCTCTTTTACCTACAAAAGTATAGATAAATATAAGAAAATGAACATTATTTATTAAAAGGAAAAAAGCTAAAATTACGCATAATGAGTATGTCATTCACTATATTACCTTAAAGCTATTTTGTAAAAATAATCTCCATTAAAGTGCTATAAAAGGAAGGTATTTTAGTCGAAAAATCTTAATTAAAAAAATACTTTAAAGTAGTTTAGTAAAGAGAGTGATAGAAGTTTTCAAATTTGTACTCACTTCCTGTTGAATAACATCATCACAGAGGTGTAGAAGTGTGGCTCTCCCACTATCTAGCTGTTTATCGTACATTGACCGAGTTATTAGGTTTTGATAAGTGATAATGTTTCCCTGGAACCTGCATAACAATTATTAGACTTTACTAGATCATGTTCCTACAACAACAACAACTGAGCCAATTATTAGACTTTACTATATAATGTTCCATTGCATTAAAAGTACATTCCCTTAACAATAGTTTTTCATATGGTGTTGTCATAGAAATGGTCGAAAATTATAATGTACAAAAAAATAAAAATATTTACGTGAAGTGAATCTTGACACAATAACCAACTACAGCAGAAAGTATAGCTCCAACTACCCGTGCATCGGCTTTAGGCATTTGCAAGGAGCTAATTAGAGTGATCTGTAGAAATTTACAAAAAGCCATGAGACGGAAAAAGAGATGTGCATAACAAATTAATACAATAATATATATACTTACAAGTCCAAGCCCAGCGCTAACCATGAATTTAATCCAATCCATTGGGGTTAAGCTTGGGTTTACTTTTTCAGGCTACAAGAATTTAATTATTTTTTGTTGTAAATTTCATTAAAAAAGTAAGAAAAAGATTTAGCAAAAAATATTCCTCCATTAAATTAATTTCGGTGAGTTTTCTCACCAAGACCAACTCCATATCGGCCATTGGAATATTCTTAAAGTGCTTTATATAAATTCCTCGCTTCGGTCTTTTTTTGCTGGCAGCAAGTCTAAAGGCACAAAGCAACAAATCGGCTAAATATTTATCACAAAATCACTATGTACAGTTATTTTACAAAAAACAGATTATACCTGTAGACAACAATTATTCTTTCGAAAGTTGGTTCTTGGATTGTGACCTTGCATAATAGTTTTTTCAAACTGCAATTGATGTAGAAGATGAGGTGGGAAAATGCTAGACAAAATACACTAAAACTGATTGAATTTATTATTACATTTAGAACCTTAATTCCATATTCTCGATTCGAATTCGCTCCACGTGTAAATCTTCATCCTCTATTTCAGCATTTGCTTCATCATTTTCCTCTAGAGCTACCTTTGAATTTTTAGGTGGATTTTTCGAGAAGAGTCGTTGAAGCCTGTAATATTTGCAAGTCGCAACATTTAGCAATCGATATTTTTCAAGGAATAAATTAATAATTATATGAGTATAAATGAGCAACTTACATGGTCACTCTCAAGAAGAACATCCAGATACGAAATATGATTGAATTAATTTTTTGCTTAAAGAAAAGACTTTTCGTCCGGTCAATACCAATTCCTCGACGAAATGTTATGAACTGTTGCATACATGACATACAAGAAGTTACAAGAAGTAACGATACATCAAATATATCTCCAATCTCTAATATTTGAACTAAAGCTCTAGGAGGAACATGCAATACCTGACTTTTTAAATAGAAAAACATAAAAGAACAAGAAAAATTTCTTAGATGAGTCCACATCATTGGAGCACGTTTTATCGCAGAAAGAAAAGCAACCAAATTAATGTTCCTTATTGCAATTGTTCTTTCTTCAATTTTTTGTAATTGTTTGCGTTGGGAGGGTCGGGGTGGGGTGGGGTAGGGGGTTTAGGGCGGGAGCGGGGTTTAGAGAAGGTTTGCAACATGATAACTTCCCAATAGGTCACCTATCCTACCAATAATCTCGCCCAAGCACACTTAACTACGTAGATTTGACGGGCAGATGCTTTGTTGCTGGTATGGTCTCTCTAGCTATTATTCATTGATAGGATGAATTGAATGGAACCGTAACATTTCAAAATTTTTAAAGGTTTATTTTAAAATTTAAATAATGATACAATGAGTTTTATAAAAATGATAAAATTTATGAATTGGGTTTTCATAAATTGGTAGAGGAATTAATACTTATTTTGGCATGGCAAGCATATTTAATATTATCATTTTCCTTTTTTTCTCGAAATGAAAAATTGTGGATTTTCTTCATGGATGGCATGGGAGAGGCATGGGCATGGGAGAGACATGAGAGAGACATGGGATCACCATGCTATATGTACACCATTCATTCCTTTTTCCCTTCTCTCAAAATTTTCTCTCTCAAATCCCAACCCTTTAGCTCTTCTCCATCCAAGCCAATCTCCTCTCTCAAGCCTCATCAATTTGAAGTCATCATCAACCTCTTAGTAGCCTCATTCAAAGCTTGGATCTCTTTTTTCATTCCATTCTCAAAAGGTCAAAATCCATCTTTTAATAAGTTTTAAATATTTGCTATGAAAACTATACATTCTACTCAAAATCGTATTTTTATGGTTTAAATCTTGCACAAATAGAGTTTTATTGATTACTGTAGTTGTAGTATGTTTAGTGTGGCTGTTTGTTGTTACAACTTATTTTGGATTGTAGAGAATAGTTTTAAGCAAAAGTTTTGGTTTTAAAGTATTTTACAAATCCCAGTTTTTCGAGCAGCAGTTTTTTTTCTTCAAACGTCTGAGCTTAGAGCTTCAGACGAGTGCTCTTTCTTTGGGGTCTCTGTGTTTTTGAGGTCAGACGTCCGACACTTGTACTTCAGATGTCTGTGACTTCTCTGTAATGTTTCATGTTTTTTCCAAGACTTCTGAGATTTGAGTTTCAAATGTCTGCCGCTTCTCTGTCCCGACTTGACGTCTTCTTCAGACGTCTGAGCTTTTGAGATTCAGACGTTGGATGCTTTTTTGTTTGCCTGATTAACTTGAGTTTTGCGCTATATTTAGTTTACTTAGGTCTGAAAGTCTACCTTAACACCATCATGAGGTTCTAGAGGCATCAAGCATGCCACATTTTAAATTTTATTAGGTGCTAAGTTAGACTAACAAGATCATTACTAGATTATTAGGGTTTGCCTTTATGATGTGATAAAACCAAGAGAAGAAAAGAGCATACAACCTTTGTAGTTCGAGTCCTTCTCTTCTAAAGCTCCGAGTTGAAGTCCACACGACTTCACAAGGCTCCTCTTTGAGTTGAACGACCCTCTTTCGTAATTTTCGTGCCAAAGACGTTCCATCCGAAGTCCCTCTAGCCCAAGCTAACTCTACACTAAACTCCTTTAGTGTAGCAAACACACCACACCAAATTGCTAGTTTGGTGTGGGATGATGAAGTAGGGGATGTTAAAAGTTCACAAGATTGTGTTCAAGCTTCATGATTCATATCTCATGTGAGGGTTGAAGTTTGAACCATGACATTTGAGGAGGAAGATGAAGCTAAAGAGCAACCATAAGAGCAACTCAAGACAAATGGCTAAGTGTTGAGAATGAGTATAGAATGAATGGCAACTATTGACCCTCACTCATTCAAGCATAGAATTTTGCAATATAAAATTGCAACCATGCTTGAATAGTGAGTCAAGATGAATAAACTATGAATAAAGCCCATGCTTGCAACCATGCTTTCATTTTCCATCTCTTTTTCTATTTTTCTCAAAAATAGAAATCATGCCATGCTATATATATATATATATATATATATATATATATATATATATATATATATATATATATATATAAAAGAAAATATTTAGTGAGCGAATGATATTAGTTAAGATACAATTATATCAAATATAATATATATCATTTATTAAATCAACACTTGATTTAATAATCCGGTTATATCACATATGACCGACTAATATCATTTATCTGTATATCACATTATCAAATCAACACTTAATTCGACAATATGGTTATATCACATATAACCGAACCGATAACAGATAACTGCCAGATTACAATACGGTATCACATACACGTATTTAATCAGGCCCACACACATATCACATATGTGTCCTACTTCGTTTCGCTTGAACCAGGAAACTTCTGTGTGGGACTCTAAAAACTCGTCAATACGCCAGCAGTAGGTGATGATCACATCAGTCACCTACAAGCCGTCAGCGGTACTAGCTGGATGTAACGGCTACCCGGGTATTGAGCGATATGAAGATCAACAAGCAAGGTCGTCCATACTCTTCATGAAGCCAATCAGTAACACTACCGTACAGTCCGGTCTCTTCGTCTGATATGTCGCATATCATGTCTAGGGGTGGTAAACGCCAGTCCCAAGTAACGTGATAAGTCATGCCGATGCCTGGCCTATAACGGTTCGAGAAACTACTGATAACTCTTGTCAGTAAATCTCAGCAGCAGCCCTGGCCAGGGACTTTCAGTTATAGCCAATCGAGTATAGCGCAACATCAACCCCCAATACCGGGAGAGACGAAACCCCTCCTATCGCTCATTGCCTCCATGTGACTCGGGATTGTACCCAAAATCCACCTGTTTGCACGACTCCTTTGAGCCGTGTGTAACGTTTTAAAAATAATTAAATAAATAATTAAATGAATAAAATTGTTTAAGTGAATTTTTTGAATTTCGGTAAAGTAAAATGTATTTTTCGTAAAATTAAACCGTAATTGTTTTTCATTATAATTTCAAAAATACATATTTTAATTATGTAATTACTAGTAAATGGTGTTTATTTAGCCACTTATAAATTTTTATTTTAATTAAATATTTTTCCTAAATTAATTATTTTAAATATTAACATAAGCTTTATTTTTTAAACTAAATTAGTGTAAATTACAAATTTGAATGGTTTTAATTTGTAAAAATGAGCCATGGTATATTAGAATCAAGTGTGTAATATGCAAAATCTTTTCCAAAATCTCTCCATGGTTCTAGAAATTTCTAAGAAAAGGGTTAAATTGAAAAAATTAGATAATAAAGGGTTTAAGTGAAAAAAATGCATTATTTATGAACTTTCTACACAACACCACACATTTTTTCTCTCTCTCCATCCTCCTCCCTCTCCATGGCCGGCCTCCCCTCCATGGGTAGCCCCAAAATTTTTCCCCCATCATTTTTGCAATAAAAATCATCAAAATTCATCAAAAATTCCAAAAATAAATCTCAAAAATCAACATTCCACCTCTACCATTTTCCTTTGACCTATTTAGCATGAATTTTGGAGATGGGAAGCATGCATTTTGGAGGCTCATTTTCATGTTTGGGTTTCATATTTTGAAGGTATAAATTTCCTTCTTTTGTTTTATTTCTATTAGATGTTTCTTTTAAAGCATAATTAGATTTAATATATTAATTCTAGTTGCAAATTTTAAAATTAAAGTTAGGGTTTGTAAATTCAAGTTGTGGTTTTTATTAATTAAATAAGGTTATAATAGCTAGTTTAACATCTTTTAGAGTGGAAAAATATTGCATGGTTGTTGTATAATAAATTGTTTATTCAAATTGTTTTAATTAAGCTATTTAGCTAACTAGATTTTTCAAAAATGTGTTTGTGGGTAAAATAAAATTCTTATTAAGCTTGTTATCATTAGATGGTAGTTTTAATGAGAATATTAGCATATTAAAGGAAAGAAAAACTTAGTTTGATCACTAGTTTCCTTTGATAATTGGAAAATAGTAATAAAATGCTAGTATCTTGTAAACTAGATTTTGGAAATTCCTATATAAATGAAATTAAAAATATAATCATGGTTTCATCATATCATTATCATCATGAATTGTAGTTTAGTACATTAATTCATGCAAAATCATGTTTTGTGGTGGAATTTAGGTATTTTGCTTGAAAAATATTGAAAATTGTTAAAGGTTGCAAACTAGAAATTTCAAATTAATACAAATTTGTGTAATAAAAATATAGTAATGGTTTGTATAGTCTAGTTATGCTATTTAATGAGTTTTATGACCATTGGTTTCATTTAAATGTCAAGTTTTGATGAAAAACGGTAAATTGGTATTTTCGGGTTTTACGAAATTGGACGGTTTGATGGATTTTAGGGTTTCGATGGATTTAATCATGTTTTATAATATAAGTAAGGTGTTTTAAAACTACGAGTTATTTGTTGATGTTTATCTCGATCCATCGGAGTTTGTACGCCGATATCGAGCGATATTTGGTTCTTTTGCGTGGACGGGACATAGGTTTTAACCTATGTTTGTTCCTTGCGTCGTTTTGGCTTTTGTATGTGATTCAGTTTACGATACTATTTATATGTTTGCGTTTAGATACCCCTCACGTGGACTGCGGACGATGAAGAGGATGATGGCGACACCGTCTTCGGCAGACATGGACCAGGTGAGTAGATGTATATCTACGGGGGGAAGTCGGGTGGATGGAGTTTAGCACCCCCGCAACGTAGAATAGGAATAGTACTTATTGACATTAGGAAACCAGATGTGACCCTAGATTCTTAACGAGTAGGACCCTAGTAATGACCCTAGACTGGACCAGACTGATTTAGGAAGACCATACCAGAGGATGAATACCCTGGAAGAGGTTCGTAGGTTTCAGGTAGAAACACACACACGCACACACTGAAACTCGACATGGTGTATACGGGTATGCGTATATATATATAGGACTAGGTATAGGTATATATATAGATATATACAACACGTATGTGGGATATATTGATACACGGGAATGAAACAGTGTAACTGGGCTTGATGCCGTGATTCTTGGCTATACAGTCGTATTAAGTGTTAGCGGATCATTAGAGAATGAGATAATGAACATGTATACTTAAATTATAAGGGGTAGTGATGATATTGAGGTACATAGGACTCTAAAATAGTACCCGGACTGTAACCTGTGATTGATCACGATATGGGATATGTATGACTTGATTACGACATCATATAGGCGTGACCTGATATCGATATCATAGAGGTGTGACTTGAGGACGATATGATATCAGTATGACTTAATCACAATATGATACATATAACATGATATTTCTGAGGATAAACTAATGATGCTTATTATGATGGCAATGATATATGATTGATGTAGGCGATTACAGTTTAGCACCTTGATCATGAGATGTGTTGGTGATGACATTATACGAATAATGAGACACCTAGGAGATACTTGACCCGTACCCCGATATTGGGATGCCGTACGATGGATTTTACCGTACGAGGCATAGATATGATGATTGACCCGCACTCTTGATTCGAGGAAGCCGTACTTCGTACGTGACGCTATTGAGGCTGGATCGCCGACTATTAGAGATATTGATTCAGATCTAGGTAGACTCTTGTTTCTTAATGACTAGTTTCTTAGGTTAAGTTCCTTAGGAGGTTAGATGGACACTAGGTTAGGTTCGATTCATATAGTGATAGTTGTTCTCATATGTCGCAGAGGGGTGGATAATGCACATCTGTCTTGCATTAATACTGTAATCATCATGGTGCATGTTCTTTTATATGTTGCTATAATCAGTATAAAATTTACCTGTTAGGACACCAGCACTATTACTGATGATGCGCATACTCCACGCACACTTATTTGCCGGCTCACACACATCATCATCGGTAATTGCTATGTCACGTACACTTTAGATCATATTGTCTTTTATGGATAGAATCAGTTAACAACTAGACCGCTATAATATTGTGATTATTCTCTGACATTAGTACAGACACGATATTTATTGCTTAGACATTCATGCATTCATATTTTCATGTTATCATGCAGTATTATGGGCATATGCCGACACTTATCATATAGTTACTCATGATTTTGAGATTTGGATTTCTATGAGATTTCTGGATTTTGGGGGAAACCGCAAGAATATGTAAAAACTTCTCTCTCTCCTCCTCCTCTCTTTTTAAAAACATAAGATGCGGTTTTCTCATGATGTATTTGTCGTCCACCATGAGATTTCATGTTTTCTGATGGATTTCGAGACCCGATTCGAGGAGTGGATGAACCGTCTCGGGTACATGGTGGGCCCGGTATGGTACCCCGGGGCAAGAAGATCGAGTTGTAGACGATGAGCCTGGCAGGGGAAGGCTACCTACCGGTGATGTCTGGCGCGGAGGATATCCGGAGGATACCGACCGTTGTCGTGAGATTTGATGATATGGGCCGATCCGGACTGACGGAGCCCGAGATATTGAGACTTGAGATTACATGTGTTGTGTCGACGCTTGACACGGATTTCCATGGATTTCATTGTTGAGATTTCAGATTCTTATACACATTTTACTATGATAACAGCTAAAGATTTCTTATACATATATATCTGGATTTCAGGATTTGTTACTTTACATTCATGGTGCATGCATTTCATTTCATATGACATAGTATTATATGAGGCACTGACACAAGCACGGAGTATCTGCACTTACACGTAGTTTTACCCTGCTATTACTAGATGATTGGGATATTATAGTGTATTATTATGACCTAGGATAGCGTCGTGCATTCGATTTCTTTTCGTAGATGTCTTCTACTCACGAGTTGGCAACTCACCCCCGTTGTGCCAAATTTTATTTCAGGTTCGATGTACAGGTTTCCGTGGCAGCTTGTTGGCACATTTTTTCTTCAGGGTGATTTGCACGGTAGGTTGGTTCACTTGTATTTGAACCACCATTGTACTTTTATTCATTCATTTGTATCTAGTAAGCTCCATCAACCATACTTGTATTACTTGATAAGTTTATTGGACCGGTCTTTTATTTCGACCTTAGGGTCGCGCATGTATTATTCTGATCTGGTGGTTTTGTTTTCTTTTGAGTTTTGAGCCTCGCCCTTTGGCGTTGTATATTATTGTGTTTGTTGTGGTTGTTTCCGCCTGTTGGTGTTGAGCTAGCACCCGTTTGGGGATGCTTTTTATTGTTTGTTTATATTATACTTGTTGTACCCATTTGGGGGCCAGTTTTTACAGAGGAGACTCTGCCGAAATTTTTGAGAAAATTTGCTGATGCATTTAAACTTGTTTTCTTTTTTTCTTCTTCTTCTTCTTTTATGGTTTAGATTTCTGGGCTTCGGCTTACTTAGGTTACGTGGCGCCTCTAGACGCCTCGTAATCTAAGTGCCGGTCACGTTCCGTACTTTCGGGTCGTGACACCGTGGCAGGGAGGAAATCAAAGCACAGCGGGAGCCACACAAGACTCTATGACGATCTTGGGTTTACAGACTAACCTGTACCAGTGTCACCAGAGGACCGCTATCTGACGATAGGTATACTACCACATAGGAGTCCTCGGCGAGTCCTTTTCGGTATACCCATTTTCCAATGAGCACCTGTGTACAATTTTCGATGTCACACACCAATGGTTGTGGGATCAACCACCGCCCTCTAAGGGACAAGAAAAACACACACTAGTCTACACTGCAATATCGATGCCCTGGTCTCGATATTCCCACGACTAGGAACTGATTAAAAAATGTGCTTGTGGACGACCCTGGCCCCACTAGTATGATCTCATCATAATCCTGGTAGTCAAGTATATATCCTAAGGGCTTTATCAACATGTGAGAGCAAGACAGTAAAGATGTAACGTTTTAAAAATAAATAAATAAATAATTAAATAAATAAAATCCTTTAGGTGAATTTTCAGATAATCGGTAAAATAAACCGTATTTTCCGTAAAACTTAACTATAATTAATTTTCAATATAAATTTAAATATCCATATTTTAACTATGTAATTACTAGTAAATGGTGTTTATTTAGTGACCTGTAAATTTCTAGTTTACTAAAATATTTTTCCTAAATTAATTAAATTAAAATATTAACATAAGCTTTAATTATACATTAAATTGGTGCAAATTACAAATTTCAATGGGTTAATCACACAAGTGTGAACCATGACACATTAAAACAAAAGGTACCATGTGGTGTTTGAAATAAAATGGGTTTGCTAAGAGGGTTCTAGAAAATTAGGAAAAAAGTTAAAATAGAAAAGAAAATAAATAATTATTGAAAAGAGATTAAAAGATGTATCAATTATAGATGTTTCTACACCACTCCACACATTTCCCTCTCTCTTTTTCTCTCCACCTCACTTTGGCCGAGCCCACCAATTTGGGCTGCCCAAATTCTCCACTTGATTATTTCCAAAATGAATAAAAAAGGAAATTAAAGGAAAAAGGTAATTAATGTAGAAACATCTACACACCTCCACACATACACACACTCCACTCTTTTTCCCTCCTCAAAATTCCGAGCCTTCCCCCCTTCTTGCTGTTGATGCTTCTACCTCTCTCACTCCCATCTAATTGCATCTCAAAATTCATACAAAATCCATTCAAAAATCAACACAAATCCTATTAATTCCTTAATTAACCTATACCCATTATTCTTTGCTCATTCTATCTTAAAATCCTTGGAGCAAGAGACCATTTTGAAGGTCATGTTGCATGCTAGATCTCTTGATTTGTGAGGTATAAGTCTTAACCTATATTTTAATTGTTGGTTAATTACTCCAATTTAATTAAATTTGGTGTTTAATTTTGGTTCTAGTGCTAACTTAAAAATTCAAGTTTAGGCTTTGGATCAAGTTAGGCTTTTTGATCATTTATTTGTGGTGGTGAGTTGTAGTTTAATATATTAAATCATGTAAAAGATAAGCTAGTTGCTAGTTGCTAATTGTTAAATTGAAATTTTGCTAATTATGCTATTTTTGCTAACTAGGTTTATAGAAATTAATGTAAAATGTGGGATTAAAATCTAGTTAGGGTTTTTAGCACATCATTAAGGTTTCCATGAGTGGTTTAACAATTTAAAATAAGCAAAATCAAGTTTAGTTGTGGAATTGTGAATTTTTCTTTAAAAAGTGTTAAAATTGTTAGTTATATGTATGCCCTAAAGGCCGTTACTGTACATTGGATGTATATTGTAGTGGATGCTGGGACATATATAGGTAGGACTTTCTTGCTCGACATGATAGTACGCTATCTGGTTGCTCTTTATCTTAACATGTATAGTTTCTGTCTCTCTGATTACATATTGATAAAGCCCTTAAGATGTGTACTCGACTTCCAGGACTATGATGCAGATCATACTAGTGGGGCCTGGGTAGTCAATGAGTATATCCTTCATTGTTCCTAGTCGTGGAAATATCGAGACGGGGTATCGATATTCCAGAGTAGACTAGCATATATCTTCTCGACCCATGTGATGGGCGATGGATGATCCCATATCCATTGGTGTTTGACATCAGAGATGGTATGCGGGTGCTCAGTGGAGACTGGGTACACTGAACGGACTCGCCGAGAACTCCCAGATGGTATTATACCTCACGTCAGATGGCAGTTCTCTGGTGATACTGGTACAGCTTAGTCTGTTGACCCGAGATCGTCATAGAGTCTTGTGTGTCTCCCACTGTGCTTTGATTTCCACCCTACCACGGCTCTACTGAGTCGTGCAAAAAGGTGGTTTTTGGGTACAGTCCCGATTCACATGGAGGCAATGAGCGATAAGAGGGGATTCGTCTCTCCCGGTATTGGGGGTTGATGTTGCGCTATGCTCGACTGGCCATAACAGGAAATCCCTGGCCAGGGTTGCAGTGATATACTGGTAAGAGTTATCAGTAGTTTCACGATTGTTATGGACCTCACGTCGGCATGACTTATCGAGCTATTGGGGTCTGACGTTTACCATCCCTAGGCGAGATATGCGACATATCAGACGAACAGACCGGACTGTACGGTAAGTGTTACTGGTTGGATTCACAGGAGTGTGAGCGGGCTTGCTCGTCGATCTTCTGATCGCTCAATACCCGGGTGACCGTTATGTTTAGCAGACCGCTTGCGGCTTGTGGGTGTTTGATATGATCATCACCTGCTGCCGGCGTATTGACGAGTCTTTAGAGTCCTACACAGAGGTTTCCTGGCTCAAGCGAAACGAAATAGGAGCGCATATGAGATATGTGCGAGACCGAGATAATACATGTATGTGATACCGTATTCTATTCTCGCGATGAATGTATCGATTGGTTGTATGCGATATAACCTAGTTATCGAATCGAAGATTGATTCGATAAGTCGATACATTGGATACTAGTCGGTTATATGCGACATGACCGGATCATTGAATCAAGTGTTGATTTAATGATTTAATACATAATTATATATTTGATATATTACTTTGCATTAACTAGTATTTGTTCACTTTAAATGGATTTTCTCACTTGAAATGCACATTGTATATGTGATATATTTTTGTGCACAAGATTGTATCATGTTTGATGATACATGAATGTTTGGGTGTATGTTTAGTTTAAACCATGGTTATGTTAATGGTTAGGGTTTTGTTTATTTACTTATTTATTTATTCATTAATTCTTTTTTAGGGCAAGAATGAAATGGTGGCTTAGTTTGTTTCTTTCTTGAAAGTTCATGAAGCTTTGAAGCTTTGACCATTTTGTCTCTTAGCCCTAAACCTAACCATTCAACCAAACCATGGTTTATTCTCTACACCTAACTATGGTTGCCATTATGATAAGTATCATATTATTTCCCATTTTAAAATACTTATCATATTCTTTTTCTTCTTCTTCTTCATCTTCAACAAGAAGAAAAGCTTGCAACCTTTAATGGCAGCTTGAGAAAAAGAGTGAGAAATCCAATTCTAAAGTGCACCCACTTCCTATTTCTTCATCCTCTACCACTTGCCAAGTAGTATAGGGTGTTTTCTTCACAAGTTTCATGACTTGGTGAAGTTTGAGTTTGATCATGAGTTGCCTCGACGTAGATCATCTTCGGCATCGAAGTCGACGACCTTGCCCGCCCATTTCTCCGATGAAGCCGATGCTAGAGTCCGGGATCCGATATGGACAGCGGAGGGACGTCATCACGGAGCCTAGGAGGTGGAGGACCGGATCTACAAAGGTTGTAGTCACTTTCCTTTACCAATAAAGTAGTTTACTTGCTTGCATCGTCTATACATCTAGTTAATGATCCGTATTAGGGTTTGTAGGCACATGGAAAATTTTGAATTAGCCATGTTTGATCACTTGTGAGACCTCATTAGTGTGCCTAGGAACCCTACAGTGGTATCAGAGCCTAGCTAGAGCCTTAGGCGATGCGTAGACGGAGTTAGAAGTCCGATCGAACCGAAACCCTAATTCAAAGTTGCTCTCTGTACATTTTTTGAAAACGAGGATTTTTTAGAATTAAAAATATGCAGAAAAACCAGCAGGAGATTCTAAGAATTACTGAGAAGCCCGTACTCCTGAGTCCATCAAAGCGCGGCGGAACCGCGGCATTAGCATGACTAATGCGGCGGTTCCGCGGCCGTTTAGTCTCCTCTTGTATTGAATTTTGCACAGTAATTCTTATTTTGCAGTGCTGGTTTTCCTAGGAATTTTTAATCTGAACTCAAGAGTTGAGTTTTCTGGGTTGTATTGGGGACTCGGTGTTTCGATCGGATTGTCTAATTTTCTCTGTGTGTTTTTCCGGGTAATTTTAGAATATGTTAAAAAGTTCGGCCGGATATAAATACCCACTTTTCCCCCTGCCGGGAAATTTCCAATTGTTGGATATTTCTGTAGTTTAATCACGTTCTAAGTAGTGCAAGTAACGCGATGGTCCCTCTAGAAGACAACAAACCTTAACTCGATTATGTGACCGTCTTGAACTGCCCTTTAAAACTTAGGGTTTGGGGCAGTACGGCGTGCCACATGTGAGGCGTTGGCTTGACCCTTCTACGGCTGGACCGTTGGTACTGAGGCACGAACTGAATGTTTTTAGACTTATTTCATGTGTTGAGCTGTATCGGGAAAACTTGGGTGTTCGATTGTTCGATCGGAAAGTTTAACATTTTTCTATTTATCCGGAATGTGATACAAAATTTGGAATTCACAAGTAGTTATGAGATAACTGAATGAATGTTATAAACATAGCAGTTTAGTCTCACTTGATCGGTTGCCACGGAATTTTGATGTGATCAAAAGTCCGTCGCAATCACGTAGCGTACGCGGATACTCGCCGGGTAAACTTAATAGACAGCCTCACCCTATAGCCCCGACCAAGTGACTGTAGGAGAACCCCGTTGCCGAAAGCATCCGTTCGGGTGCTCGCGGCAGCGGTGTTCCGCCTTGGTGCACTTCGTCGACGGCGTCGGGGGTGCGGCCGCCTACAAAAGTTTGCGACGAGCATTCGATCAGAATGTCGGGAATCCTGTTGAATTGCCCGACTTTATATTGAAAAGTGTTTTCGATTTTGAGACTAAAATGCGGGGTTTATAATTTTTAGGCATGCGATGTCTAAGGAATTCATTGGTTTAGGCATGCGATGTTTAAGGAGGTTGCGGATTCCAACTGTTATAGTTTTACACTTTCTTTTCTGTGACCGTAAGTGTAATATGTGATATCACCGGTTTCATTGCTATATGTCAACGACAATTGGGATACGCATGTTTACTTACGTTGATGACATGTGATGTTATGTGTTACTGGATATGTTATATTGGATCGTCGTGTTTGAATAGCCGGGGTTTTTTTATGTAAGATGAGTGTTTTTCTTTTTCATTCATGTAAAAATTTGTATGTAATATTCTTTTATTAAGGCACTTCCAGGTTGCGGAAGCTGTCACCTTTTGTATATTATTTACTTTTCTGCACTAGGATAGACCCAAGGAGGAGGGCACAAGTAACCGGGTTCTAGGGTCCAGTGGGAGACCAACTCGAGGAGTCGAGTCCGGGTCTCCTAACCCTAGAATTGGTAGGGTTGCTTGCCGCTCTCGTAGGGGTCTAGGGGTGTGGGATTGGCTATTCATCACGACCGTGGAATCCGTGTTTTATACTGGCTCGTATTAAAAACACGGACGTCCTAGTATATCCAATATTTCATATGATATTTTCTGCTGCGTTATCTGTGATGTGATCATGTGATTTGTTCAGATAGATATTATATATAGTATATATGATATATTATATAGACGTTGCTTATGTTTTACACCCGTTCTAGCCCTGCCTCGCTCTGGCGTTAGTTACCTAACCTAACGGTGCAGACGGGACATCGAGACGAATGTGGATGGCATAAGCGTACGTTATATTTATCTGTGATGTTTAGGAGGACTTAAATGATGGGATATTCATTAATGAGATTAATGAAAGAAAATAAACCTAATTGATGTTGTGGAATCGAATTTCAAAATAAAAACAGGTAGCTACAGTTCTTGCTTTGCATCGCGGTGTTCCTTGTAGAACATCTTGCACCTTATTCGATGAGGAAAGGACCGAGATCCCTTCACCGGGAGTGACTCCTTTAGCAATAACTGGCAGATGCTACACACTCGGTTTGTCTTTTGATTGCTTCTATAGTTTCTGCTTTGCACAGTGATATATATGATATATCCCGCACCTCATTCGACGAGGAAAGGGCCGACGATCCCTTCACCGGGAGTGACCCCTTTAGCAAAACTAGAAAAGCTTCAAAAACATTCCATTTAAAAACCATTTGATTCCGCAACGAGATCAAGTTCAAAGCGTTAAAGGTTTTCATAAAAACCATTCGCAACCCTCCGTCATTTTAGGAAGTAAAGTATTTAGTATTCGTGCTGTGTTTGTTGACCTTAGTTAAGGCACAGTATACGGTAGCTAAGTGATGTCTTCCTACATCGCATATGATGCGATTAGTTAGGACAGTCGCGTGACTTTGTTGACCTTAGTTAAGGGTCATGTGGGTGGGTCTAATTAATCACGAAATGACGGGTAGAACTTGACTAGTACTTATGATTTGTTGACCATAGTTAAGGTCATAAGTGCTAGGGGTAAAAATCTTTATCGGGAGTTTCAAGTGTTGAAATTTGCAATGAGATTGCATACCTTCTATGTGATAGTTGGATCCCGATACCCACTGCGAGTAATTGTTACTCCTGCGAGAGTTTTGCACTTTGCAATTAACTGATCAAGTAGGTGTCTAGAAAGGTGTCAACGGGGTTACGCCTCTGGAAAAACGAGGTTTACTGTAATTAGGTCCGTACGAAAGCACGGGGAACCTCCCTCAAAGTACCGACACTGGCCTGGCTGAAAGATTGGCGAACTTGTAGAGTGTAATTAATCCTGGCTAGTCTTTCCTTTTAGGGTTTGAAGGAAGATTTGATAAAAACAGTGGGAGCCATCCTGATTAGATAAAATATATAACCAATCTAATCTTGCAAGAGCGCACGCAGAGTGTTTTCTTCTCTCTCTCTCCAGGTAGCGACCATATCACGCCTTAATCAAGATAATAATATGGATGTATTGACCGAACCCGCTTGTTATACTGAGCTGGGGAACGTTGGTCCCGCTCCAACTTATAATTGTTATAAGACAGAGCAGGAAATAAGGGAATACAGAATTCCTATGCCGCCCAAACGAAGAAAGTGCATATAATGCATCTCCTTCGGGTGTGTTCATTACAAAGAACTGTTTCTCAGTATCCTCTGCATCCTGGGTATTTGATACCGGATCAGGATCCCAGATATGTAATCTGTTACATAGGGCTACAAAAAGGTAGAAAAACTGAGAAAGGGTGATAAGTTTCATGAGACAGAAAACGGGGCAAGTGTTGCAGTCAAGTCTGTTGGTCACTGTCACCCTGATTACCAATACATTGATTCTGAACAAATGCTATTAGATACCGAACCTGATATACAAAATCATATTAATCTCTTTATTTATTAAAGAAATGATAAAATTTAGTATTGATGGATAATGTTTTGAACATTTTCTATATCAAAAGTTGATCGGTTCAAGCTCGTTATCTAAAAGCATTGATGTTCTAAATCAAACTACAGTTCCTAGTATACAGAACACACACAAGAGGAAGAGTTCAGAAATGAACGAATCCTTCTTGAGGCATTGTAGACTAGGTCATATCAATGCGACCTGACTAGCTGAAGTTACATTTTAGATGCATATTTAAATCAGTTTGAATTTGCATCTTGTGAAACTTGCCAGTCATGTCACAAAATTAAGATGACCATAGCTCTGTTTATTGGAAAACAGAGAAAGAGTTAGTAAACTCTTGGGACTGATACATGATGATGTATGTAAGGTCTCCTGTCTACACATGCCAGGACCGGTTATTTGTACTTCATTACGTTCTCTGATGATCTCTCAAGATTCAGACATATGTTCCTGTTGAAACATAGGCCCGAAGCTTTTGAGATATTCACAGAATATAAGTTAGAAGTAGAGAACCAAAAACCGGGTATAAGTATTATATCCTATGATGAGATCAGGGAGGAGAATACTTGTGCATAGAATTCCTGGACTATTCTAAAGGAGAATGAGATTCTCTCTCAGCATTACTCCTCCGTATACACCATAGCACGATGGTATATCGGGATGGAGCAATCACACCCTATATGATATGGTGTGCTCTATGATGAGTACTACTGAGTTTCCTATTTCCTTTTAGGGAGTTATGCACTTATGAAGCTGCATACCTATTGAATAGGGTTCGATTCAAATCAGTGCCTACCACTCCATATAAGATATGGTATGGGAAGAGCCTATCTCTTAAGTAAGTTAAGATTTGGGATTGTCCGGCCTGTGTCAAAAGCAAAATCCGGACAAGATCGAGGCAAGGTCAGTTCTGTAGAACTGGAAAGGTTCCAGCTATACAAAACTGCAGCTGATGATTTGACAGAACCAAAGGATTCAATAGTTCCCGACGAATCTCAGCCTCTCCACCGATCTGGTAAGGTTTCTCATCCGCTTGAGAGATACTTCGGTTTCTCGATGACAGTGGGATCGAGGATTGCATCGTGAGATGATGACCCAACTAGATTCGAGCAGGTCATCGAGAGTAGGGACTCTGTAAGAATGGCTGGATGCTTAGTGATCTGAGATGGAATCCATGTACACCAACAAAGTATGGACTTTGGTTGCTATATCTGAAAGGTTAAATCCCCATCAGGAGCAAGTATATCTTGAGAAGATTACTTGGTGTAGATGGAAAAGTTGAAACTTTCAAAGCTAGACTTGTTAAAGGTTTTAGTCATCAACCAGGTGTGGATAATGATGAAACTTTTTTTAGGGCTATGCTTAAGTCCATCCGGATCCTACTTGCCATTGCTACATACCATGACTACGATATCTGGTGGTAGGGTGCCATGACTACTTTTCTAAATAATGATTTAGAAGAGAACGTCTATAAGAACACAGCCAGAGGGCTTCGTAAACAGTGGGAGCAGCGGAAACGTGTGCAAGTTGCTTTACAGGATAAAGCAGGCATCGCGGAGTTGGAACATCTGTTTTGATGTGGTAGTCAAAGAGTTTGACTTCATCAAAATGGTAGATGAACCTTGTATATACAAAAAGGTAGTAGAGAGTAAGGTGGTCATCCTCGTATTGTACGTGGACAACATACTCTTGATAAGAAAAGAGTTTCCTATGCTACGCTCGGTCAATCTCCGCTTATCACAAGGATTCTCCAATAGAACCAATGTAATACCTCCTAAATCCTGGAATTTGGGTCTATGAGATAGATCTAAATGGATGTTAGGATTCTCACTAGCTATAGTAAGATAGTATCAATGGATCCTGGGGAGAATCACTGGAAGGGTTCCAGGGTGATAAAGACGACTGAATGTCAGTCGCAGGCATTGTCTTTACCCTCAGAAAAGGGACGGTATGTTGGAAGAGTTTCAAGCTACATACCGTGGCAAACTAGACGATAAAGGCTGGTAACATCGCTATTAAAGATACTACCAAGAGGCAGTTTGGGTGTATATTGGTTCATAAGATGAACTAGGTTCCTACCATTGTATGACAATGGAAGTGTGGCTTTGGCCAAGGAACCCCGATCCCATCAGTGACCCAGACATATTCTGAGGCAGTATCACCTGATCATGGAGACAGTTGATCTCCAGGGTGATCGAGGTTAGGAGAGTAGACTCAGAGGATAACACGGCGGATTCACTCACAAAGGCTTTTTCCCAGAGAGAGACTTATATGGGATGGTTGAGTATGTGATACTACAACCACTGCTACAGATGGCCCTAGTGCAAGTAGGAGATTGTTAGTTATATGTATGCCTTAGAGGCCATTATTGTACATTGGATGTATATTGTAGTGGATGCTGGGACAAATATAGGTAGGATTTTCTTGCTCGACATGATAGTACGCTATCTGGTTGCTCTTTATCTTAACATGTATAGTTTCTGTCTCTCTGATTACATGTTGATAAAGCCCTTAGGATGTGTACTCGACTTCCAGGACTATGATGCAGATCATACTAGTGGGGCCTGGGTAGTCAATGAGTACATCCTTCATTGTTCCTAGTCGTGGGAATATCGAGACGGGGCATCGATATTACAGAGTAGACTAGCGTATATCTTCTCGACCCATGTGATGGGCGATGGATGATCCCATATCCATTGGTGTTTGACATCAGAGATGGTATGCGGGTGCTCAGTGGAGACTGGGTACACTGAACAGACTCGCCGAGAACTCCCAGATGGTATTATACCTAACGTCAGATAGCAGTTCTCTGGTGACACTGGTACAGCTTAGTCTGTTGACCCGAGATCGTCATAGAGTCTTGTGTGTCTCCCACTGTGCTTTGATTTCCACCCTACCACGGCTCTACTGAGTCGTGCAAACAGGTGGATTTTGGATACAGTCCCGATTCACATGGAGGCAATGAGCGATAGGAGGGGATTCGTCTCTCCCGGTATTGGGGGTTGATGTTGCGCTATGCTCGACTGGCCATAACAAGAAATCCCTGGCCAAGGTTGCAGTGATGTACTGGTAAGAATTATCAGTAGTTTCACGATTGTTATGGACCTCACGTCGGCATGACTTATCGAGCTATTGGGGTCTGACGTTTACCACCCTTAGGCGAGATATGCGACATATCAGACGAACAGACCGGACTGTACGGTAAGTGTTACTGGTTGGATTCACAGGAGTGTGAGCGGGCTTGCTCGTCGATCTTCTGATCGCTCAATACCCGGGTGGCCGTTACGTTTAGCAGACCGCTTGCGGCTTGTGGGTGTTTGATATGATCATCACCTGCTGCCGGCGTATTGACGAGTCTTTAGAGTCCTACACAGAGGTTTCCTGGCTCAAGCGAAACGAAATAGGAGCGCATATGAGATATGTGCGGGACCGAGAATAATGCGTGTATGTGATACCGTATTCTATTCTCACGATGAATGTATCGATTGGTTGTATGCGATATAACCTAGTTATTGAATCGAAGATTGATTCGATAAGTCGATACATTGGATACTAGTCGGTTATATGCGACATGACCGGATCATTGAATCAAGTGTTGATTTAATGATTTAATACATAATTATATATTTGATATATTACTTTGTATTAACTAGTATTTGTTCACTTTAAATGGATTTTCTCACTTGAAATGCACATTGTATATGTGATATATTTTTGTGCACAAGATTGTATCATGTTTGATGATACATGAATGTTTGGGTGTATGTTTAGTTTAAACCATGGTTATGTTAATGGTTAGGGTTTTGTTTATTTATTTATTTATTTATTTATTTATTCATTAATTCTTTTTTGGGGCAAGAATGAAATGGTGGCTTAGTTTGTTTCTTTCTTGAAAGTTCATGAAGCTTTGAAGCTTTGACCATTTTATCTCTTAGCCCTAAACCTAACCATTCAACCAAACCATGGTTTATTCTCTACACCTAACTATGGTTGCCATTATGATAAGTATCATATTATTTCCCATTTTAAAATACTTATCATATTCTTTTTCTTCTTCTTCTTCATCTTCAACAAGAAGAAAAGCTTGCAACCTTTAATGGCAACTTGAGAAAAAGAGTGAGAAATCCAATTCTAAAGTGAACCCACTTCCTATTTTTTCATCCTCTACCACTTGCCAAGTAGTATAGGGTGTTTTCTTCACAAGTTTCATGACTTGGTGAAGTTGGAGTTTGATCATGAGTTGCCTCGACGTAGATCATCTTCGGCATCGAAGTCGACGATCTTGCCCGCCCATTTCTCCGATGAAGCCGATGCTAGAGTCCGGGATCCGATATGGACAGCGGAGGGACGTCATCACGGAGCCTAAGAGGTGGAGGACCGGATCTACAAAGGTTGTAGGCACTTTCCTTTAGCAATAAAGTAGTTTACTTGCTTGCATCGTCTATACATCTAGTTAACGATCCATATTAGGGTTTGTAGGCACATGGAAAATTTTGAATTAGCCATGTTTGATCACTTGTGAGACCTCATTAGTGTGCCTAGGAACCCTACAAAAATTGGATATTTATGCAAACTAGAATTTTGGGTTTTATACAAATTGATGAGATTAAATTATGGAAATGGTTTATACAACCTAGTTATGATATTTAGTGAATATTATGGCCATTAGTTTCGTTTAAACATCAAGTTTTGAAGTAAAACGGTTAATGGACGCTTTCTAGGTTTTTGCGAAATAGAACGATTTGATTAATTTTAAGGTTTTGATGATTTAAATCCTGTTTTATATTATAATTAGTGAGTTTTAGAACTATGATTTGTACGTTGTGTTTTATCTCGATCAATCGGCGTTTGTACGCCGATATCGAGGGTTATTGGTTCTTTTGCATGAGTGGGTCATAGGTTTTAACCTATGCGCATTTCGTGCGCCGTTTTGGTTTTATCCGTGATTTCGGTTTACGATATTATATATGTTTGCGTATAGATACCTCTCACGTGGACTTCGGACGATGAAGAAGAGGATGGCGGCATCGACTTTGGTAGATAAGGACCAGGTGAGTAGATGTATATCTACGGAGGAAGTCAGGTGGACGGCGTATAGCACCCCCGCAAACGTAGAATAGGGATATTACCTACTGTTATTAGGAAGTCGGACGTGACATTAGATTCTTGGCGACTAGGGTCCTATTGAAGACTTTAGGTTGGACTAGACTGATTTAGAAAGACTTAACCATGAGGATGACTGCCTTGGAGGGAATTCGTAGGTTTCATGTAGACACACACACGCACACATAAACTTGACTTGGTGTATATGTGTGTGTGTGTGTGTGTATAGGGATGTGTGTAGGTACACACACACAACATATACATGTGATATGGGGAGGTTATGATACATGGGGATGAGTCGATATGACTAGATTTGATGCCGTGATTTATTGGATATATGATCGAGTTATGACATGAGATGTGTTATGATGGTAGCGGATCGTTGGACAATGAGATTATATAAAATATATGTATTTAAACGATAATAAGTGTTGATGACATTTGAAATGAACGAGACTCTAGAATAGAACCCGGATTGTAATATGTGACTTGATCACGATATGATGTATGACATGATATTTCTGAGGATCATTTGACAATGTATATTTACACAGACAATGATATATGTTTGATGATATTGGGATGTATGCGATTATAGCACAGTACCCTTGATCATGATATTGTTTGATAATGATGCTATACGAACGATGATGTATATATGTGATAGTTGACCCATACCCCAATTTTGGGATGCCGTACGATAGATTTTACCGTACGAGGCATAGATGTGATGATTGATCCGCACTCTTGACTCGAGGAAGTCGTACTATGTACGTGATGCTATTGAGACTGGATCGCCGACTACTTGAGATATCGACTCAGACTTTAGGAGGATTCTTCGTACCTTTCGACTAGTTTCTTTAGTTAGTCCTTTAGCTGGTTAGGTAGATATTAGTTTTGGCTCGAGTCGTACGTATTTTCAAGACCACGATTCGTGCTTTTTCAAAACAACAAACGGTATGACTCGTAATTAGTAGGTATTTTCTAGTTATACGTTTATTATATCTTCACTGTTATATTCATGTTGTGTTCATCGCATTGCATGTTCACACATATGTTTCTTTAGCTAACATGAAACTCTGCCTGTTAGGACACCAGCACCATTACCGATGATGCGCATGTACCACATACACTTATTTGCCGGCTTACACACATCATCATCAGGAATTGCCATGTCACGTACACTTTAGAACATATTATCTTTTATTGATATAATCAGCTAAATGCTAGTCCAGTATAATATTGTGTGATTACCCTCATGTGCTAGTTTAGACATTTCATTTATTACTTAGACACTTCATGCATTCACATATTCATATTATCATGCAGTATTGTGGGGCTTATGCCGATACTCATTATTTACTTACTTATAATTTTGGGATTTTGGATTTCTATGAGATTTCTGGATTTTGGGAAAAACCGCAAGAATATATATAAAAACTTCTCTCTCCCTCTCTTTTTAAAATACAAGTTGCGGTTTTCTCGTGATGTATGTGTCGTCCACCATGAGATTTCATGTTTTCTGTTGGATTTCGAGACCCGATTCGAGGAGTGGATGAACCGTCTCGGGTACATGGTGGGCCCGGTATGGTACCCCGGGGCAAGAAGCTGGAGTTGTAGACGATGAACCTGGCAGGGGAAGACTACCTACCGGTGATGTCTGGTGCGGCGGATATCCGAAGGATACCGACCATTGTCGTGAGATTTGATGATATGGGCCGATCCGGACTGACGAAGCCCGAGATATTGAGACTATGAGATATTGAGACTATGAGGTATTGAGACTTTGAGATTTACATGTTTTGTGTCGATACTTGATACGGATTTCCATGGATTTCATTGATGATGTTTCAGATTACCATACAAATTTTACTATGATACAAGTTTAAGATTTCTTATACAGATATATCCAGATTTCATGGTTGATTGTTTTACATTCATGGTGCATGCATACTCATACACATGTCATGTTACTACTTGAGACACTGACACGAGCACCGAGCATTTCACTTACGCATAGATTATTACCCTGCCACTACTAGATGACTAGTGTTATATTAAGTATATTATTATGACCTAGGAGATCGTCGTGCATGCGATTTCTACTCGCAGATGTTTTCTACTCACGAGTTGGCAACTCACCCCCATTGTGCCAAATTTTCTTACAGGTTCAGATGTACAGGTTTCCTTGGCAGCTTGCTGGCATATCTTTTCATTCAGGGTGATTTGCTTGGTAGGTTGGTTCACTTGTATCAGGACCGCCGTTGTACTTTTATTATTTCATCTGTATCTAGTAAGCTCCATCAACCAGACTTATATTACTTGATAATTTAGTAGACCAGTTGCTAATTCTTTCCACCTTAGAGTCGCGCTTGTACTATTATGGTTTTCTAGTGGTTTGGTTTTCTTTTGAGTTTTGAGTCTCGCCCTTCGGCGTTGTATATTATAGTGCATTGTGTGGTTGTTTCCGCCATTTGGTGTAGAGCTAGCTCCCGCTTGGGGATGCCTTTTTATTGTTTGTATATATTATTCTTGTCTGTACCCGTTTGGGGCCAGTTTTTACAAAGGAGACTCTGCCGAAATTTTTAAGAAATTTGATGTTACTTTTAAAACATGTTTTCCTACACTTTTTCTTTTAAATGGTTTAGATTTCTGGGCTTCGGCTTACTTAGATTACCTTACGTCTTTAGACGTTTCGTAATTTAAGTGCCGGTCACGTTCCGTACCTTCGGATCGTGACAAAAGAATACCAGTCAACTT